>OY776112.1:272507083-273257083 GCA_963675035.1 Allygus modestus | reverse complement strand
AACCCCCAATACAGCACTACTTATACTAAGAAAACGGTCATATCTAAAGATATTTATAGTTTTTCATTTTTCGACAGGTTTAATTAATAAAAACTGGTCATATTTCTGCTGCTATTTACTAAGTGTGATGTAGACATACTGCGTGCCCAATATTAGGCCTCCATCAAGTATATTAACGTGATAGGGAATAAAAAACCGCCACAAAATCTCAAAATTTGAAAAAATCTAGAGCTATCTAAGGGTGAAGGAGATGAGATACGACAAAAAGTCATAGGACCAAAGTTGTAGATCTTGCAAAATCCGTAGCACGTGGTGGGGTCCGTTTTTTGATAGGATAATCCGTTTATCCACTAGAGCTCAAAAACTGGAATTTTAAAATAAGCCTTTTTGGGGGGAATTTAAATATTTTTTTTAGGGGGGTTAAAATGAAAAATTGTCAAATTTGGCAATTTTCCTGGGGGTTACAAGGTAAAAGCTACCTGCGTGCCAAATTTCAGCTCTCTAGGAATAGCTCTGCAACGGTTTCTGCAATTAAACATCTCTCCACAATTTAAACACCACAATTATTGATTTGTGGAGCTGAAATGACTGGTAAAAGGAAATGTGAAGTTTACATTAAAATGAACTGAGGAAAAGCCAAAAACCTTTTTCCCATAAGATTAACGTGGGAGATTTTATGAGTAGGTTTTTTGTTTTTTTTCTGCAACCACTTAACCTAGATTAATAATTCATAATACTATATTATTTTTTTAAGCTCTATAACATGGTCAAAACCAAAAATGTTAGGGTGAAAAATGCAAAAAACTGATTTTTTGAAAATTTAAAACTTCCAAAAATTTCCCTTACTATGATCCGATTTTTCTGGTTTTCAAACTTAAAGTCATGAATGTCACTTTACAGATTTGAGCCAAATTTCATCGAAATCGGACGTTATTTACTCAAGTTATCACATTCACGGACACATATAAATAAATTTGAACGAATAGTGTTTTTGGCATTTGGGAACCTCAAAAAAAAAGTTAACATGGTCCCGGGCTTAAGTCTTACCATGAGACCTACGGTAATAGCTTCTTCCCTATAGGGGAAATTCGCTAACATGTTCTACAGCTTTCTCATGTTCTCATCATATGGGGAAATGGTATTTTTGACTTTTTCTCAGTTAATTTAAGTAAAACTCACAGTTTAGTTTTTACTATAAGCATTTTGATTTGTTCTAATTCTTTTTCTACGCCAAGCCGTTGAAGGGATATTGAAAGAGCTGAACACAATCTCCGTGGCAGCAACCTTCTTACTCATCCTAATGTTATTCTTAAATGGTGTTATTTATGAATATCTTTGGTAAAGTTTTGTATAGTTTGGTATATGGCTTTATGTGGTGGTAAGTTATACATTTTGTATTCATATGTGTTGCATTTGTAAATTCATGGAGTACATAGGTTTTCTGTGTCGAGAGTAACAGAATTAACAGTATCCAATAACAAAATCAGAAAGATTATTAGCTTCAACATATTCAAGTGTTGTAATTTCACAGTTATATTTATAGTTACAGTTAATTTGTGCCATTTATAATAGTAGATATTTTAGTCACTGTTATCTGAAAAAGTTCGTAAAGTTTTATGGATCGGAAAATCAATATTTTTCTATTTAAATAAACAGTACTGATTGAGTGGTTCGGGGTGGAACTTTGATTACTAAATTACTAAGAGTCCTCAAACTACTGAAAAACATACAGCAAGAACTCTCGCAGGACTGCAAAAACTTGAAAAAAAGCATAAAGGCCTTTAACAAATCCAATTAGTGATAATGACTAATCTAGCTCACCATATCATTACCATAAAAGTGGTGATGAACCCAGCAAATGAGGACTTTCCGTGGCGAATGTGAAAATGCTTAATCTGATGTTACATTACATTGACAACAACATTGTTTTCTAAGAAAATTCCAATAAAGGATTTTTGTATTGTCTATTGTCTATTGCCTGTTGAGTGAGGCTTAGTGAAGTATTTAAGTTTATATTGCAACACCCTGTACATTGAATATAATGAATTTTTCTGGCTACACCTCTTAAAAACTGTTCATCATATCAACAGCCAAATTTACCCAAAGTTCCAAGAACTTACCAATATTTTCATGATTCTTCCGTTTTTGTGTCTTAATCTACTGTGTACTATTTGCTTAAAGGAAAAATTATTTACAATTTTAATCAAAGGTTTAAATATACCTTAAACATTTAAGCTAAAAAATAGCCAAATAGTATTTTTCTTTATTGTAAAATATTCTCACTTTGAGTTGAATGGTGTGCGCCACGACTGAGCACTGTGCGGTGTGTTCAATGTTATAATTTATTAATAATTATAGTTTTTCCATAATCTATCATTACTATTATCATTAGTATTGTTTATCGTTTAGACCGTGGCTTCATTTTAACTCCTTCACTAATAGTTCAACTTTGACGTGTTACACAATATAGGCAGTATACACTATCTTATAATTACACTCTTTAGTCTTTGGTATACCTTATCAGATCAGTCCCTATTTTGATTCAAGGCCCTATGTGCAACATACATAGCTAAGACCCACTCGAGCTCCTGCTGGGAGTCATTGGGCCTGATCAAACCGAATATGCCTCACGGCTTGACCACATCAAAGGATTCTATAGGTTCGTTTCTCTGTGGCCTAACACAGTATTGACACATGGGTGGCTAAAATATGAACCGATACACTTGTCTAAACTAAAGAAATGACACTAGGTTTGTGTGTAGGAAAAATGACAGTACAGTTTTTACTTTTCAATAAAAAACGCAAACCAAATGAAACAACATGAAGTGTAATCAAATAGTTTGATCCTATTCCAAATATGGTTACTGTACTGTTTTTTAATGCTTTTATCATAACATGTTTAAGTTCTTTAATCCTGATATAAATTGACGTTGTTTGTAGTATTTATTAATCTAAAAGAGATGTTACGAAGTACAACATTTTATATTTCCATCAGGGTTTACGTCAATTCAGTTCCGGAAAACCTCGAAACTTCGGAGAACCCAAGTCGGCTGATTGCTCCTTTCACGAGATTGTGGCATTGGCTGAGACACCACACCCGGAATCCTTTTTAAAAGTTTTAACACTTTTATTTGGTATTTATTTAGTCAATGTCACAAAGTTCAAAAAGTATTCTTGTAAACGTTTTGCTAGACCATGTTTGTATTCAAGAACAGAAAAATAAACTTCGATTACGCGATTATTATTGTTGTTTAGATTTTTAAGCAAACAAGGACACTTGCGAAATGCTAAAAAAACAAACAATTCAAAACCGTAACAATATTTTTTATTGGGTGGTCCTCACTTTATTTATTTGTCATCGCACTGGTGGCACCATCTTACAGCGATAGTCTAGGTTCGTATAACTCAAATAAGTGTTTTAATGCGCAAGCATCTTGCAATGTGTGCATTGCATCTTGTCTGCTTATAAGGTCTGGCCAAATATTAAACAATCAGCCACTTTTCCTGACTCTTGGAGCGTTGAAGACGAATTTTTGCACTAAATAATTTATAAAATAAAAACTCTTTAAAATACCACGTTTTTAAAACGGAATAAAAAGTATAAAATAATGTATCCTATCCCCATTTAGATTGCCTTGAAGATTTGTGATTGTGAATATTATTTAGTAGCTATGAAAATACTTGTAAGATTTAAAACGAAAAACGTGGGGCGCAATTAATAGCTAAATGATGATGATTATCTTCACCTACCTGTATTGTTGTGAAGCTGTTGCTCTCCTACCGACAGCTTCTCCCTGATGTTGCATTCACCCCACTTTTCTGTTTTAAATCTTAAAAGTATTTTCATAGTTACTAAATATTCACAATCACAAATCTTCAAGGCAATCTATATGGGGATGGTATACATTATTTTATACTTTATAGTCCGTTTTAAAAATGTGGTATTTTAAAAAGGGTTTTTATTTAATAAATTATTTTTATGTGTAAACATGTTTAATCGATTTTAATGATCTAAATCAGATTATGTCAGAGGCATGTGATAAATTTAAGGTTTATTTGAGTTTTATCTTATCTATATCTATAAAAGAGGAAGTATGTGTGTGTGTGTATATATATATATATATATATATATATATATATATATATATATATATATATATGTATGTAGCCTATGCACTCCGAAACAGCTCGACAGATTGTAATGAAACTTTCAGGCATTATTAAGCATTATTCAAGGATGGTTTGTGTGAAGTTTGGTGCAAATCTGTCCTAAGGGCTCCGACCCAGAGGGCATACAAGGGTGCAATGTCAGGTTTTAGAAATTTAGTGTTTACAAAATTAACAGACGTAATAAAAAAATTAAAAGTTTCTTTAAACTGTTATTTGTTTAAATGTAAACAACACAATGTAAACAAAGAAATTTAAACACTGGCTGGTTTATTATCTTTTGAATTGTGTTACTTGAATAAATTGTGTTAGGCCTACCTGAATTTATTTCTGTAAATAACTTAATTTGGGCGCAGCAACGCGCGCCGGGTAACTGCTAGTAACTTATAATCATGTCTCAAATTGACATATTATGTTAATATATAACCAAAGTAAATAATTTTTGAATCTGTAATCAGATGTTCTATGTTTACATTGCGATGTTTGTTTATGTTTACATTTAGGAAATAATACCCCCGTCACAGCAAACCTGCATACTCAGCGAATTTCCAATAGAGATATAAATGTCTTAATACTACAAAAATACTACTATAAAGCCACTTACCAAATTTCAAAAAAAAAAAAAATCTCTTTCAAATCTCTTATGGAGACTAAGTAACCTATTATCTCCCTTAATTATGAACATAAATTAATAAAACTTGGTATGTAGCTTTACCTACTTGAGTTATATTGATGTTTGTATAAAACCTCATTTTTTGTGTTCCTTGCTTCAGCAAGCCTGCATACTCAGCTTCCATGTTATTCTTATGGAGAATAATAATAATGTCATAAATCGTTTATTTATGAATGTATATTGATGAAACTGGGTTTGTGGATTTATGTGGTGGTGTTAAGATACATATATATGCATTCGAAATTCGCTGAGTACGCAGGTTTGCTGCTACGGGGGTATTTAATATTAGACCTGACGTTCTCCGTGCTTTTTTCCGAGGGGAAATGCTGAATGCACGGTCAAGGAAGAATCGGAACATTCCTTGGTGTGTGAGACTTGCACCCACTAAAATCCCCCACCATAGGCTGAAGTCCACTTTGGAAAGACCTATTAAGGCATAACTTCAAAGTGGAGCCTCGTATCTTGAAACCGATTTGGCTTCAACTTCTGCATATTTCCTTATTTTTTCACCTGAGGGAAATTCCCTGTAATTATGGGTCTTCAAGTTTTTTCCTCTTGAGAACCCGCTCAGCGTATGCCGAAATGCGTTGCCAGTTCTCGTGAGAAGTCATCAGAGGACGTGAAAACCCCTACCTCCTGCTCCAACTGTCTTCTTTGGACCGCCCACCGCTCACACTCGAAAAACGTGTGTAGAGCGTCGTCATGGGCGGAGTCTCCATATTGATATACCGGAGTCTGTTGAAATACCGTCTTGCCCGGGGGCACTGCCACTCCGCATCAAACCAGCAGCCTCAAACAGCTCCGCTTCGGTGAACAGGGGAACATCGCGAAGCGCCTCTGGGCCTAAATCCACCGCTCTGATCAGGTGGTCAGGGAAGAGAGTGGTGTGCTCCATCGTCGTGGGGTCAAACTCAGGGTTCACAAACCCCGGCTCCAAGCTTGCGCATGACCAGTTTGTAACCGAGACCCCAGGGACCGCGATTGACGTCCCTTCTAAGTTCTTCCCACTTCTCTCTCTTGCTACGGCGAATGGCTCTCTTCAGTGTGTTCCTGGCCTCCCTATGCTCGGCAGAGGCGGTGGCACCGGCCTCATGACTCAGATCTCCTCGCCCTGACCAAACTTCTCCGACATCGGAGGCACGACCTTCTCAGAGCCGCGATCTCGTCCGTCCACCAATAGGCTGATTTGCGGCCTGGACGGGACCTCTTCCGTGGCATGAACGAGTCGGAGGCCCGGCTGATGAGCTGCATCATGGCTTCAGCCACGACTTCAGCCTGATCCTCGAGCAGCAACACATAATTCTTCCAATCGTCGACCACCACCACCAAGGCCGCGGTGTCCAGTCTTTTGACATTCCACCGAGTAGGTTGGGAATTCGCTCTGGGGCGGCAGATCGACGACCAACTTCCAACTTAAATAATATGCTGATGGTCGCTCCCCGTGTAGTCCTCTACGACTCTCCAGCCCGAGATCGAAGGAAGACAAATATCCGACGCGAAGGTGATGTCAGGGATAGTCCCCCGATACCCTGGTCTTCTAAAGTGGGGGAGTTGCCCACATTCGCAACGAGAAGTCCGGTTTTGTTGGGAAGCTCAAGAACCTTCCTCCCTCTGGAGATCTTCGTGCTTACCTATGTATTCATTAGTTTTTATACGTGTATGAAGCCTAACAAGCTCTGATTTTATTTTCTGGGGACTAATATCATAGCATGAGCATAATGCAATTTATAGAAATAGAGTTTTGTCTGAAAAGAACAATTTATAAAAAGTAAGGTTCATGTAGCTTTAACTGTTGTTATCTAAGTTGTAATGTAATTACGTTTGTGACACGGCGATATTGTGCTTGTAACGACTTGCAGAACAAGCTGCCGCCACTTCCCTGTCTTGAGTTGTGTTTAGTGGCTGAAGACTCTTTACAGCTTATGCAGAATTGTTTTAAGTTTTACAGCTTATGTGTACGTTTTAAAGTTAATTGTCTCTAACATAGTTGGCATCAACCAAAATAATAAACCCATAAATCCAAATTTTAATGTGTTTGAATTATTTATTGGTTTGGTTTGTAATACATTTGTGGATTATAACAGAAAACTAGTAATCTAATTTACAAGGATTGTTTATAAATACACTTTTAAATTATTTTCAAATAATATTAAAGAAAGAATCAAATTAATTTTGTGATTACTATTTTACAATAGGATTGTTATAGTTCAAACCTAATTTATAGTTTAATTTTTAATTTTTACACAAATTAATATTTATGTTATAAATCACTTTTTAAAATTAGTTTATATTGGTCAAAAATAAGGGACAAATATATAAAATCAATGTTTGTTTATTATACAACCATAAACAAGTTAAATGAAAGAACTCAACCTCAAATAAGGCTGTAAACGAGCAGATAACATCACGATTTAAAAACCTTATTCGTAAACATCCTAAAACAAACTTGCTTGGGAGAGGAAAATACTATGTAAGCCTATCTAGTTCGATTAAGGATATACAGAAGTCTAGAAACTTTAAACTATAAGCAAGAACTTTTGTGACACATCGATAAAAACATCATCTTTACTTTCAAAATCATTATTTTGATTACAGTTTTGATATAATTTAATACCAATAGTTTAGCATTAAGTATTATTATTTTAATACATAACGTTAAGTTAAAAAAATATGATGAAAGCGAAACAATACGTACCGGAAGTCAATCACTGAAATTTGACTAATTTACTCTGAGGGTGTTATGAATAGTGTTACATCATTTGCTGGAAGAGCAGTTTCGTTACTGGTGGTGTTTATTTGCCAACGGTTGATTGAAACATGAGATGAGGATATTAGTTATTCACTTTCTTGCAGCACTCTATAACAAAATATTATTATTATTAGTCATGGTTAGGAGGTTTGCCCAAATGTGGGCAAAACAAACATCCTACACAATGTTTTCCCAAGCGAGACGTTATTTTTCTTCGTTCCGAGAAAGATCGGATATATTTGGGACAATGGCATATAAGTTACTTTGTGTTTTCGTTTGTATTGAGCTTTTGTGTAAAGTTTAAACCATGAAAGATTGTAAAAGATATTTCGAAATAAGATGAGTGTTGCCCAACGAAGGAAATAATCATGCTCTTTGATAGTACATAATGGAATTTGTATGCCATAAACAAACATAATTACTATGTCAACTCCCTTTTTAAAATTAGTTTATATTGGTCAAAAATAAGGGACAAATATATAAAATCAATGTTTGTTTATTATACAACCATAAACAAGTTAAATGAATGAACTCAACCTTAAATAAGGCTGTAAACGAGCAGATAACATCATGATTTAAGACATTTAATTAATTAAATTTCAATAAATTAATGCACACGCATACAGTCTAAATTATATTATATACATCTGCAAAATCCCACCAGAAAAATAGTTATTTATGGACTAAGATCGTAAAGTTTTACGACGTTTCTCGACGAATAGTGGTGCGCGGTAATAACATGGGATTAACGTGGGAGATTTTATGAGCACGTTTTTTGGATTTTCTCCGCAACCACTTAACCTAGGTTAATAATTTAAAATACTATATTATTTGTTTTCTAAGCTCTATAAACTGGTCGAAACCAAAATTAAGTGTTTTAAAAATTGTAGGGTCAAAAATGCAAAAAACTGATTTTTGGAAAATTGTAAAACCCCCATAAAAACCCCTTCCCATGGTCTGATTTTTCTGGTTTTCGAACTTAACCTATTGGCGTAGACATACGAGCAGGTCTCGTTCCTTACTTGTAATTTTATTAACGTGTGAATTGGAGTATAAAATTGGTGTTTTTAAATGGATTAATGGCATATTTTAATTAAAATATTGTTTTCTTTCAGTTTAGAGAGTCGCATTGGCACACACACAGTAGACATAAGTAAAAATTAGCAAAATCAGTGTTGACCATGTGCAAGTCTCAAAGAATTAACCGATCCCGTCAACTTCCAAGCAAGCCTGCCACCGTTTATTAGTGAATTTCCTATGGAAAGTGAACTATTAGCATGACCCGCACGGTGAAACTTAAGCCCGGGACCACCATAGAAGTTCCTAACGTAACCCCCTGAACACGCTTTGGGGGGTCGTTCAAAATTTTATATATATATATATATATATATATATATATATATATATATATATATATATGTGTGTGTTTGCACTCTAGCGGTCGCAATTTTTGTCCGATTTACTTAAAATTTGGTAGGGACGTTCCTTTCTGTAATGAGTTGGACAAGTTCGTTGGGCAGAACAATCGGAAAACTCTAAACCCCTTTTTTGGGGGATTAATCTTTCAAATTTCGAGTTTTTGGGCCCAAAAATGGTCATAATAGCTCCAGATATAAAATAAATGCATATAAAAAGATGGGAATTAGAGAGGCGAAAGTTTTAAGCCCTCTCTCGTCATTCTAGCATAAATATTTACCGAGTTATTAAAGAAAATGTGTATTGACTAAACACAGTACGTTGTCTTATGGGGGTTTTACACGAGAAAAGCCTGTTATTCCTTTGTTAGAGTACTTTTATCATCCCAAGCAACCTCACACCTACTTTCAAGCCTGTCTGGACCTTCTCCTAACCTTATATTGGGCAAAATTGTATTCCCAGCTTTGTATTACCAGGAGTATCAGAACAGCCAAAAAATCAGTGTTTTCAGATTTCAATAAAAATTGGACAAATGTATGTTTTTACACTGATTTTGAGTTTTAAAAGTTTTTATTTGGAAATTCACTTCCCTCACGTCAGCGTGCTGCGTGCGAACTCGTTTTACTTGGGCCCTCCCACCAACGTTGCCACAGACTGGTTAAGTCATTGAGAGTTGCACAACTGGTCAATTTTGGTCGTGTGCGGGAATCGAACCCACGAACATCGTATCGCCACCTGGCCAAGGTGTTTCCACGACGTAGCCAACTCAGCTAACACGACCAAAGGCCTGGCGGCGATATTAAGTGTTTTCAGTCAGCCCGCGCCCCTAGCGGATAGAACCGTAGACGCCCGCGGTCATTAGTTACATATTTTGCTACTAGAGTGCAGCACCAATCAATTCCCGTTATAGGCTACTACAAATAGAATAAAATTACTACCTCAAT
Source organism: Allygus modestus (assembly GCA_963675035.1). NCBI lineage: Eukaryota > Metazoa > Arthropoda > Insecta > Hemiptera > Cicadellidae > Allygus > Allygus modestus. The sequence goes on along the minus strand of OY776112.1, from coordinate 273,247,134 downwards.
GGGTTAAGTCAAGAATGTTACTTTACACATTTGAGCCAAATTTCATCGAAATCAGACGATTTTTACTCAAGTTATCGTGTTAACGGACACACACACACACACATATGTATGTATATATATATATATATATATATATATATATATATATATTTGAACAAATAGTGTTTTTGGCATCTGGGGACCTCAGAACAAAAAGTTGTCATGGTCTCGGGCTCAACTCTTACCATACCACCTACGGTAATAGCTTCTTCCCTATAGAGGAAATTCGCTAAAACAAGAATCTTCTTCTAATATATAATACCCCGTCGCAGCAAACCTGCGTACTCAGCGAATTTCCAATGCATATATATGTGACTCACTACTACATAGAGGTATTTACCAAGTTTCACAAAAATACATCCTTAATAAGTGATATACAGCATTTTATTTATTCTCCATAAGAATAACATTTGGGTTAAGGACGCAGGTTTGCTGCAATGAGGAAGATAAGTAATGTGTTTTTTTTTGCAATTATCAAATCAATACAACTGAACCAGGTGAAGCTACATACCAGTTCTCTTAATGTAGGTTCATAATTAAGGGAGATATACAACTTGACTTATTCTCCAAATGAATAACATGGGGCCGAGAATGCAGGTTTGCTGCTATGGGGACTATCAACAAAAAACTTTTTTTGTGCAAATATCAATATACCACAACTAGTTGAAGCCACATACCAAGTTTCATCAATATACATTCATAAATAATCAAGATATAGAATTTTATTTATTCTCCATAAGGGTAACATTGGACAACGTACTGTGTTTAGCACTTTAAATATCTCTGCAACGGTTACACCAAAATGTTTGTTTTCTTGAGCTAAACACATTAATAAACATAAATGTGAAGTTTTTAGTAAAACCATTGACTATAAATGTCAATGGTAAGACTATCTGAGAAAAATCTAAAAACCTTTTTCCCCCATAAGATTAACATGGGACACTTTTTTTGGATTTTCTCCGCAACCACTAAACCTAGGTTAATGATTCAAAATACTAAATTATTTTTTTTAAGCTCTATAAAATGGCTATAACCAAAATTTAATGTTTTTAACATTTTGGGGTCAAATTTGCAAAAAACCGATTTTTGGAAAATTGTAAACCCCCATAAAACCCCCTTCCCATAGTGCGATCGATCTGGTTTTCGAAGTTAAGTCATAAATGCTACTCTCCACATTTGTGCCAAATTTCATCAAAATCGGGTGTTTCTTTCAAAAGTTATCGCGGTAACGGACACACACACACACACACACACACACACACACACACACACACACACACACACACACACACACACACACACACACACACACACACACACACACACACATATACATATATATACATTAGAACGAATAGTGTTTTTGGCATCTGGGGACCTCAAAATGAAAAGTTATCATGGTCTCGGGCTTAAGTCTTACCATGCCTCATACGGTAATAGCTTCTTCCCTATAGGGGAAATTCGCTAAAAATCAAGGTTTGTTCGTCTGTCCGTTCATATTTTATGCGCTGCCATACCGTTCATCCGATTGCTTTGACATTTTGCACAGTAACACAGGTTAACCCTGGGAAGGTTATAGGCCATTAACCGAAGTCCTAGAACATTAGGGCTGTGCCCCACTGGACTTTTTTTCAAGATTAATCTTATGGAAGAAAGATTTCTTTTGATTTTATCAGATGATATCTATAACTTAAAATATTTTAAACCGCTGTTTATCATTATGTAATTAAAAAACCTACTTGAATGGCAACTCTCATAATGGAAATAAAAAACTACTTCAATGGCAACTCAAACTGTTTGTTCGATAGGCGAGTGAGCGAAGCGAACGAGCTCATATTGAAAATGAACAAGTATCTGACATAAAACAAATTCAATGTCTCTTCTGCGGCAGCAATGCGCCGGGTACCAGCTAGTAGCTTATAAAGTTCTTATTTTTGCCATTTTAATAGCAATATGACAAGTGATGTTAACAAAGTCTCAGAGTGTTCAACAATATATGTTACGTGACCAGAAATCACATTGAACTGAAACTGAGACTACAAACCCTCATGTAATGTAAATAAAGCTTACCAATGACTTGGTCTGTTGCAGGCTAATCTGTATTGAATCCCTCTTTATACGTAGTAATATTAGGAAAGATTGTTAGTTGGGAGATTCAGACTGTTCAGTTATTACAAGTAAAGCATATTCAATTTGCTTAAAAATGAATCTAAAACACTATAGCCCAGTGGCGGATCCAGAGGTCATGTTTGGGGGAGGCGGTCACCGAAAGTTACCCCTCCCCCTTCCCTGTGGATGGTCCCTGGCACCCCCATTATTGGTTTTAACTATATGAAATTATACAACAAATAAAAGTAAGTTAACATAATATATCAACAACCTTGTACTCAAGAAAAACGCGATCTTAACTTTATAAACGAGTTCGCACGCAGCACGCTGACGTGAGGGAAGTGAATTTCCATTTAAAAAACTATAAAAACTCAAAATCAGTTAAAAACATACAATTATTCCAACTTTTATTCAAATCTGAAAACATTGATTTTTTGGCTGTTCTGATGCTCCTGGTTCTATTTACCTGCAATGCTGGGAATACAATTTTGCGCATTATAAGGTTAGGAGAAGGTCCAGTCAGGCTTTAAAGTAGGCGTGAGGTTGTTGGGGATGATAATAGTACACCAACAAATGAATAACAGGCTTTTCTAATGTAAAATCCCCATAAGACAACGTACTGTGTTTGGTCGATACACATTTTCTTTAATAACTCGGTAAATATTTATGCTAGAATGACGAGAGAGGGCTTAAAACTTTCGCCTCTCCAATTCCCATCTTTTTACATGCATTTATTTTACATACGGGGCTTTTCTGACCCTTTTTGGGCCCAAAAACTCAAAATTTGAAAGATTAATCCCAAAAAAGGGGGTTTAGAGTTGTCCGATTGTTTTGCCCAACGAACTTGTCCAACTGATTACAGAAAGGCACGTCCCTACCAAATTTGAAGTAAATCGGACAAAAAATGCGACCGCTAGAGTGCAAACACACATATATATATATATATGTCTATATATATATATATATATATATATATATATATATATATATATATATATATATATATACAATTTTGAACGACCCCCCAAAACGTGTTCAGGGGGTCACGTTAGGAACTTCTATGGTGGTCCCGGGCTTAAGTTTCACCGTGCGGGTCATGCTAATAGTTCACTTTCCAAAGGAAATTCACTAACAAGCTAAACAAAAATTAACTTTAGTTCTACTGGGACCGACCGTAAAAAAAATTAATATATTTATGCATTACACTTTGTTCTACGTCATCTGTAGGCGTCTAAGAACTATTAAGTAAGATGCCTAAATAAACAATTTATTTTAGTATCTACCCACGCGAAACACTATTTACAAAACGTATTTGAAATCTGCAATACTGAACTATACTACGCGAAGATACAATTAGGAATGAGGCTGACAGCCAAGGTTAACCACTCGAAAAATAAAAATGTCGTAACACATTTTTACAAAATAAAATACTTAGCGTATGAGCTTCTGTTTGCACGCAATTTAATCTTTGTTTCCTCTTATTTCATTACATATAATTCGAGGCACTTTTTGCTTCTAGCCTAGCCACTGGATATTTATTTCGTAGCAACGGATTTCGCGGTTTTAAACAAAAATCAAACATAACCGGTAAACAAAAACCGCTGATAGCAAACGACGGTAGGCGGGCAAAATTCAGTAAAAAATAATCACCGAATACAGTTGTAACAACCTTTGCTGCTAAAATTTACCTCCAAGACCATGTTGAAAACACTGCATTTTCGGTTTGTCAACTGGCAAAACTGCAACAACTTCGCGATACTCGGGAATATCCATGTTTTTGTAAGACGATTTTAGGTTAAATACATGGATCTAAGTAGGCCTAATGTGTTATATACTAAAATGGAAGTTTAAAATTTCACCTGTCTAATGGTGTGTATTTTATTTAATTTAAAGAAACGTTTAGGTTCGTTAGTTTGAATTTTAATGCAACCTTGTAGACGGGAGCGGCAAAATTTGACTCTTGGAATCGAAAAACGGGGTTTCGGGAGGCTTTTGTTGCTTAATTTTTCATTCTGATTTATTAAAACTTTCATCGAATGCCTGAAAATAAAATAAAACACAAGAACTCTTAGGTTTGGAAGGGGGGGGGGCTATAGCCAAACACTCATAACAATTTAATGTTGAAAATACGCAAGTTTATCTCATCAGTTACCTCATTACCTATCTGCATTCGATCATCGCTCCTTTTACAAGTTCAAACTCTCTACACCACGGTTAGTTAGAATACTATACAACTTTTCATTTCCTCGTTTTAAGTTTACATATAAAATAAATTTTGTTTCACAACACTACAAAATATATTATCCTAACATACGAGACGGTAAATATTAACAGACGATTTTTGTAATTTCTTGAAGGCACTCTTCTTAATGATTTTAATATTAAATTTAAAATTATACAGATCAATTTTTTATTATTTGGGGACTATACAAAGTAATGAAACATTACTGATTCAATGTTTCAAATTTATACATAAGATGATTCAAGGCGATCGATTTCAACTAGTGAAACCGGTCATCATTAGGTGTAGGAACCTTGTTTTGTATGTTCAGTATAAGTAGAGTAAATGTATTTTGTAGTGTTGTGAGTCGTAGTTTATTTGATCCTGTTTAATTATAACAACATGCATCATGCTGCTCAATAAATTATTTGTTGACATAATAAAAAACCCTGATGCATTAACAATAAAATAAAAGAATGTAGTTTTGTAGTTTGACCTTTTTTCTTATGTATTCCAATTGACAAATTGCATCTCCCAACATAACTGGATTACAAAACTGTTTATTATTTTATTTAAAAAAGTTGACATGTTATGCAGCACTTAGCATAATGAGATTACACCATTCTTAAATAACTAAGTTTTCGCAGTTAATAATTATAATTAGGTAACGTTAATTGTCTGTACATAATTCACATATAAGCAATATTTATTTCACCATAAAGTTTAATTTAATGTTTTGCTAGTTCAAACCGCGATTTAACTAACGATCTCTCTGACCACGTTTGCAGACAGTTCTCGACTGGTCAAGACACTAAAGGGAGCTGTTTGTGGACAAGAGAAACTTGTAACGGCTGTTTTGGGATTGAAATTAACCAAAGTAACGTCTCCTCCGAGAATAATCTCTCTTAATCGAAACTTTTAATCAAACCTTGATAGTAACCTATTTCAACTTGGAGCTGTTGTGAAAGTTGTAAATACGATATTAAACACCTTAAAAATAACTTACTACGGGGGAAAACAATTAACTATGAGCGACTTTTAGTGATACAGCGTATAGAGTTTACTGATTTCATTCTATTCACAATCATTGACATTGAATAACAATAATAATTTAAAACAATATTAGTTTATAACCCTACTACTCACGAAAGTAACCTATTTTGGGACAGCATTTTACACGCGAGGCGAAGCTGAAATAGGACTTGTGTGACGAGTAGTGAACGATACTTTTCGTCACGATGCAAATAACCACCCTAAACTTTAAACAAAATTATCTGATATTAATTTTTCATAAGTAAACACAACACGGTTTACAATTCATTTTAGTATTAAAGTCAGCTGTTTGATCATAGAATTGTCAAAACAAATAACGAAATCACACTAGTGCTCCAGTTGAGCAAAACGGGAACTTCAATTGTTTAGGACAGGAAAAGTTTTGTTTGAGACAGGCAAAGTATTGTTTGAGACAGGAAAAGTAATGTTTAGGACAGGCAAAGTCAGCTGATAATTTGTTGTTTTGTTACAAGGAAATATATAATTTTCGTAGATCTCAGCTGCATGGTAATGGACTATTTTCGAATACAGAGTGATGAAAAAATATTTTTTTGAGCCGATTTATATGACACATCTAATTTTATATGTTTCCCTAATAGATATATCATGTTTTGTATACTATTCAAATAGTAGTATTAATTATATGTTACTTTCAGATTTAGCTTAGGATTGACCTAGTAAGTCTTACGAGGCTTGAGTTAGTTTGAGTGTCTGTTAATTAAAAAGTAGAGCGTGTCTGTTTAAATATAGTATTTGATGTAACCGAAGAGAATATTATATCATGATAATCTGCACGACAATATTCACAGATGCTGACCATGTTTAGATTCTGCGGAATAAAAATCAAGAAATGTCCATGTTCTTTATGGGAGCGTACAGGTTAGAACTTTTGATGCAAAACAAAAACGCACATGGATTTAACAAAATTTATACTACATAAAGAAAATCAGCATTTTTCGCTGAGCATTTCCATAGCTGACTTACAAATTTAATTTGCATTGGGTACATTAATTTGGGTGAGTTAATTGTTTCCGGTCTTACTACCGACGCAAAGACGACATTTAGAGGGGTTTCTTTGTCTTAGTGAGTTGATTAGTTTTCAATGTTTTTGAATTGTTCATTTTTCATTATTCTAGTGTGCCAAAAAGAATAAGTGCAGAGTCAGGTATAGCAGACTCGAGACACTTCTACGGTCTACTCTCATCTCTCATATCTTTATACTAAAAGGCAAGCACAAAACTGCCCCTCCTTTATTCTCAGCTTGTGTGCATCGTTGGATAAATTCACGCATACCGTTAGAAAGGTATTGTCCTGTAGATGAGCAGAAACCCATTATAATTTACAATGGCTCTCAAGGCTATGCCCCACAGGGTTTCAAAGTTTCAATGTTAATCTTATGGATGAATAGCTATCAATTAAATTTAATACTTGACAGCTGGTATATTAACAAATTCTAAGACAAGAGAAAGAGCAGATATTTAAGCACTAATGTAAATAAAAAATACTACTGACCACTGGAATGGTAACACTATTCACTTATCCGTTTTACCTCTTTTAACAAAATTAAACCTGGTTGTGAGGGGGAGAGGGTGATGGAGGGGGAGGGGAAGAGAGAGAAAGAGTGGTTATTCGTGAAGTTCAGCATAAGGACACTGGTTCAAATGCATTTATTTAACTGCTCACGCAGGATGTCGCAAAATATTCACGCAAACAACCATTATTCGTACGGTATGTGCCGCTTTGGGTTTAAAAGTATAATTATTTTTGGTCGAATTTCAACCTCTGGGCTAGTTAATTCACTAGATATGTTCAGTATGGTCCTAACTTCAAAAGTATTAATACAACGAAGATCATGTAACTGGACAACCTTTTTATTCGGCCGTGTCCTATAGATGCAAAATCACGTGTGCTCATTGATTTATGTTTAGTATAAATCAGCAGCTGTAAAATACTATTAAATATAACATATGTAAATTCAAGTAAATTATTTTATGTTCTAAACTATGAGTAGGTACGCTCAAATATTCGCGTAATGGGATGACGGAACTCAGAAATGGTAGATAAAAGTTACTGCTGTTTCGTAAGTTCTAACCGAAATTTGATCACAAAATATTAAATAAATGATCCTGGGGACTCTGTAGGATAATATCTACTTTTCTTTTGGTTAATTTCATGTCGTAGGATAAATCGCTCTTAATTATATTAAATGGTATTATATAGAGGTGAAAATTCTTCAACAAAAATTAACACAGTAAGTTGCCTATGCAGTAAGGTACGTTTGAAATTAGCTGAGTACGCAGGTTTCCTATGACGGGGGTATTTATCCTATACTCTAATATGAGTAAGGTTTGCTTGTATGTTTGCTTGCTTGCGACACTGATCTCAAAAACGGCTCCAACGATTTCCTTCAAATGTTCGAAATAACTAATTTCTGGGATAAAAATAAGTTCTAGACAGGCCTCATCCCCAGGAAAAATCAAATAATGTGAAAAACTAAAATGAAAAGTTAACAATATTATCATTGGGCTTATGGCGTTTCAAATGAAAACAAAACAATTGTAACAGATGTTCATAATCAACCAGGGAACTGTCAAAGTAATACTCATGTTGTTTATGATTTAGTCCAGGAGCTGAGGGGGTTTGAGCATGCATAAAAGTATAACGCAATATTTTTGCAGATTGTTGTAATATGGACCTTGGTGATACCGGAAACGTGTCGTCACTTTCCCAGGTGGTCGATAACTTGGGGGGAGGGGGGCAAAGATGGCGGGGGGCGCTACGCGTTAAAACGCCGATATCTCAAAAACGGTAAAAGATAGAACATTTGTTAAACCGTTGTTCTTTTTGTAAAAATATGGGCAATAAAAAAGGTTATTTGGTCTGAAGTCGTATCTCTATTAATAAAAGAGTTATGGAATAAAACATGAGAAAATGGGATATTTAGGTTGATTTTTGTAACGACTTTAGATTAAGTTTATAAGTATTGCATGCAAGTATAACCAAATATAATTACGTATTATTGTTATATGTAGTGTTTTGATACCGGAAACGCATGTCGTCACTTTCTCAGGTGGTCGACGACATGAGGGGAGGGGGGCAAACATGGAGCGAAGCGCAATGCATTAAAACGACTGTATCTCGTCAACGGAATGAGATAGAACAACGAAGAAAACGCCATTTTAATCAAAATAATTATTAAAATAAAAAAGGTTATCTGGTCCAAGGTCGTATCTCCTGTAGTAAACGAGTTATAACAATCATGTATTTCAAAAATTAGTGTTATTATCATGATTTTTAACGAAAAACACTATTTATTTTTATATTGTCGGTTGAAATGAATAATAACGGCAACCCCTGTTTACTAGATACATTTTAGAACACTAACAGAGTGTATTAATGCATAAATGTTGTCTTAACATGTAAAAAAAGTTATGTTAGTTACGCCCAGTAACTGAGATCGCTGCACCATAGGGAGATAAATGGTAATAACTACTTATACGAATAACATTTTAATTTGAATCGTAATATTATATGAACTTAAATTTTGTATTACGTGACTTTATGTAGAACAAACAGTGTCTAAGTCTAAAGAATTGTATACAAACTTTGTATATTTAATATCTTTGTTAAGAGCTAATATGAACTTGGTAATTGGCGACGATTGCTTATATACCCTTTATATACCCTTACTTGGTTTGATTTCATGTTCTTATCAAAAATCATTTTCTTCTATTACTTTCTCCCCCTTATACGTAGTATATGGAGAAAGTATTGTTTTCGTCAGAATTTTCGAATTTGAGTTGTTAGTGGAAATATTCGTTTTGGTGCTCCCTGAACCCAAAAAAGTGGTTTTTACGTGATGTCTGTCTGTGTGTGTGTGTCCGTGTGTGTGTGTGTGTGTGTGTGTGTGTGTCTGTGTGGATGTGTACAGAGCTAGAGCCCTAACCTATGGACCGATTTTGATGAAATTTGGTATGTAGGTACTAATCCACGATATCTCCAGGTGTTTATTTCATTTTTTTGAATTTTTGATTTTTAAGGATAATTATCCCCCCAAAACCGCCAAAAAACATGAAAAATCCAAATTTCTCAAAAACGGCTCTAACGATTTTGATTAAACTTTAGTCGTTTGTAGAACTTTAGCTCTCCAACAAAATGACACCACCCGCATTTCTGTAAAAATTCGGGTTCAGAAATTACAGGACTTAAAACATCCAAAGTTCAGTTTTTTGGATTTTTCATAAAAAAAAATAAATATTAAAAAATATTACTATTCACCATTAAAAAGAGCTCTAAAAACTAAATAATTTAGTATTTTGAATTACTATTCTACGATTGCTGGTTTCGGAGAAAATTGAAATTTTCATTTAGCGGTAAACGCAGTACGTTGTCCAATGTTATTCTTACGGGGAATACAAAAATTACTATTTCTCTCTTATTTACTGATCAATTTCATTCAAACTTGATATGCTTGTAAATTTAGCATTGACCAACAGAGTTAATTCGAAATATGTTGCCCCTTAATAACCCTGGGGGGGGGAATAGGGGGCATTTCCCCTCTTAAAACCACGAGTGTAGCAATGGATTCTGTAGTGCCTCCAAAGCAGGGATTTGGGTGGATGTTTTTTAAAACAACTTGTTTACAAGATTTTCTGTACATTCGACCATGTTTTGTATTCTATATTTAGTAAATAAAAAGTAATTTATTCATTAAAGTTGGGCTAAAAGGGAGAAAGTATGTGTCAGTTTCCTGATACCGTTTATTTATTAATAAATTCTTATTTTGACCTGAAATGAAAAACAACACGTAAATTCCTTCGCAACTTTTATATAAAAAGTATATCTATGTTTAATTTTGTATATCAGGGCTGTACACGATTACGTTTGTTATACCTTGATCTTCTTCTAGTAGGGCTTGCTTTATCTGAACAAACATTCGAGTATCTGCCTCTCTGTGATTACTGGTTAGATTTGTTTCATTAGATATAACCTGATTTTCATCCTTTTTGTAGCATTCAGTGTCATCATCAAAACAACCAGAAATACAAATTTTTGTTTTCTGAGGAGGCCATATATCGGGACCATTGCTTGGGAATTCTGGTAGTGCCACTAGTAATTTTTACAGATAAAGGAGGTTTGCCGCTAGCTCTTAGTTCACTTTCAATGTTTTTAAGAGAACTGCTTAGATCATTGTACAGTATTTGTCATAAACAAGGTCCACTCTCTGAGCTCCGCTAGCATCAATTACGTGCTCAATTTAGGCTATTTGATGTTCAGCAAAATCTTGAAACGTCTGAAAACCCTATAACACAGCACCGGGAACATTGTGGATGAAACTCATCCCGTCAATGACAGCCATTGAGTTTTCTAGCGGGTACAATTCATTTATAGGTTTACTACAGTCAGTGTTTTTCGATGGCATTCATTAAATCAGACTTAACACTCTTCTTTAGTGATCCATTTTCATGAGCCAAACTGGGGGGGTAATTTACCATTTCATACTCCAGTAGTTCTCGCAGGTTGAAGTTCCTTTGGTTGGCAAGCATTATTACTTAGCTTACATTTGTTGAACTATGCTCCTCTTTTTTTTCTTTCTTTCTTTTTTGTGTCATTGGATAAGTCTAAAGTAAACAAACAAAACTCTCCGTTTTCCTTGTAAGACATCAGACACCCAGTAAACACTAGTTTCAAATTACAGACAGTTTAAAAACTTGTAAGTTTTCTTTCATGTTAATTTAGTAAATATGCTATTAAACATACAACCTTTGTATATATTTGTTTATAAACACCTTTATAAGCAATATATACAATTATATTTACACACTATTTTTTACACTACATAAAGTCACGTAATAAAAAATGTAAGTTCGTATAATATTACGATTAAAATTAAAATGTTATTCGTATAAGTAGTTATTACCATTTATCTCCCTATGGTGCAGCGATCTCAGTTACTGGGCGTAACTAACATAACTTGTTTTACATGTTAAGACACCATTTATGCATTAATAAACTCTATTAGTGTTCTAAAATGTATCTAGTAAACAGGGGTTGCCGTTATTATTCATTTCAACCGACAATATAAAAATAAATAGTGTTTTTCGTTAAAAATCATGATAATAACACTAATTTTTGAAATACATGATTGTTATAACTCGTTTACTACAGGAGATACGACCTTGGACCACATGACCTTTTTTATTTTACTAATTATTGTGATTAAAATGACGTTTTCTCCGTTGTTTTATCTCATTCCGTTGACGAGATACAGTCGTTTTAATGCATTGCGCTTCGCGCCATGTTTGCCCCCCTCCCCTCATGTCGTCGACCACCTGAGAAAGTGACGACATGCGTTTCCGGTATCAAAACACTACAAATAACAATAATACGTAATTATATTTCGTTATACTTGCATGCAGTACTTATAAACTTAATCTAAAGTCGTTAAAAAAATCAACCTAAATATCCCATTTTATCATGTTTTATTCCATAACTCTTTTATTAATAGAGATACGACTTCAGACCAAATAACCTTTTTTATTGCCCATACTTTTACAAAAGGAACAACGGTTTAACCAATGTTCTATCTTTTACCGTTTTTGAGATATCGGCGTTTTAACGTGTAGCGCCCCCCGCCATCTTTGCCCCCCTCCCCCCAAGTTATCGACCACCTGGGAAAGTGACGACATGCGTTTCCGGTATCACCAAGGTCCATATTACAACAATCTGCAAAAATATTGCGTTATACTTTCATGCATGCTCAAACCCCCTCAGCTCCTGGACTAATTATTAACATGTGGTTTCCTGAGAGCAGAGATTAAAAGATTTGAGTGAAGATTACATATATAGAGTAGTAAAATAAATCAAAGGGACATTGAGCTATAAATAACAACTGGAGTGACCTTAAAAATGCAGAAAAGAGGCAAATGAGTTATACAAATCTGATTATCAGTAGGGGGAGTGGTGAAATGTGCTCCAAGTCATCTAAACAAACTGACTGACCTTCCCCCGAGCAAAGCTCGTCCCCCAGGTACTAGATCATAAACTGAAAAAATAACACAGCTGGCAAAAGTAAATATGAAATCAAAGGCTGCTGCAATCTAGCGGATAAACTATTAACTTACTCATATTATTCACATTATAGGAGAATGTTAATTTTATTTATAAAAAATGGTATTAGATTTTAATCTAAAAATTTAAAAAAACCTTTGATAAATTGAATAAACTCATGGTAAACGGACAGTACTTTATTTATTTAATCATAAAATATATATATATAAAACCATTTTTTAGTATTTTCGTGCAATTACGAAACAATATTGTATTAGTATCTCGTACTTTACAAGCAGTAATTTTTATCCAATACTTTATCTTATGAAAATTTTACAACTTTTAAGTATTAATTAATAAACAACTGTTTAACGAATATGTTCCATTTATGAACAGGAAGCATAAACTATACTGGAAAATATTCGTCTAAAATCTGAAAACGATCTGTGCAGCCGTTTACACGATATGCATTACGAACACACACACACACCCACATACACTCCCACACACCCACACCCACACACCCACACCCACACACCGACGGACAACGAAGGAATAAAATTGTCTCTGATAATACATAGAAAATCACACCCCCCATGAAATATACCCAAAATCACCTCTTCATTTCGTTCCATCATCAACAATAACGTCCAGCTAATATTTAGTTGGAATTCAGTGTCGGCTTGTTTTTTCATACAACATGCAGTTTTATTATCTTGGCCAGTTATTTTCAAAAACCTTTAAATTAACGATTGCTTTTCAAGTTCAATGTTTAAGGCTCAGTCTTGCACTTCCAATATTGCCACATATTCACACAACAATTTCAATATCTCCTGTTTCAAACTCAAGAAATATGTTTTCTATAAAACTCTTTTACAATATCCATCTATCAGCCGCCTTCAAATCCGCCTCAACGTCAATTTGCTCAAAGCTCCTTGACATACACAAGCTTAGGACTCTTATATATGGGATACAAGAAATGATCGCTGTTTCTTCCATTTAAACGTAGTGTCAGATTATTAGGACCCTAAAAAGTTCATGATTACTATTTAAAAAAAATATCAATCTCTTTATGGCACTCTCTATAATCTAACCAGAACAAGTCCTCCTTCTTGAATTATATTGATCATTAAAAAATGTCAAACAATAACTACTCAATTCGTTAAATACAATATCATTGAACTAATGTGTTAAGAATATCCAAAAACTATCATTGATTAAAAACAGTACACTACTAATAACGTAACTAGCGAACCTTTATTAGAAAAATCTCAAATCCCTTCTCTCTGTCGACCCTCCATTAATCAATATACTCCTTCCTTATTACTATATACAGAATATAAACGGTATCAGGAAACTGACACATACTTTCTCCCTTTTAGCCCAACTTTAATGAATAAATTACTTTTTATTTACTAAATATAGAATAAAAAGCACGTCGAATGTACAGAAAATCTTGTGAACAAGTTGTTTTAAAAACATACACCCAAATCCCTGCTTTGGAGGCACTACAGAATCCATTGCTGCATTCGTGGTTTTAAGAGGGGAAATGCCCCCTATTCCCCCCAGGGTTATTAAGGGGCAACATATTTCGAATTTCCTCTGTTGGTCAATACGGTACTAACTTGACAAGCATATCAAGTTTGAATGAAATTGATCAGTAAATAAGAGAGAAATAGTATTTTTTTTATTCCCCATAAGAATAACATGGGTACAACGTACTGCGTTTACCACAAAATGAAAATTTCAATTTTCTAAAAAAACCAGCAATCGTAGAATAGTAATTCAAAATACTAAACTATTTAGTTTTTTGAGCTCTTTTTAATAGTCAATAGTAATTTTTTTTATATTTATGTCTTTTTATGAAAAATCCAAAAAACAGAATTTTTGATGTTTTAAGTCCTGTAATTTCTGAACCAGAATTTTTACAGGAATGCGGGTGGTGCCATTTTGTTGGAAAACTAAAGTTATACAAAACGACTAAAGTTTAATCAAAATCGTTGGAGCCGTTTTTGAAAAATTTGGATTTTTCATGTTTTTTGGAGGTTTTTGGGGGAAAATTACCATTAAAAATCAAAAAATTCAAAAAATGAAAAAATCGCCTTGAGATATCGTGGATTAGTACCTACATGCCAAATTTCATAAAAATCGGCCCATTGGTTAAGGCTCTAGCTCTGTACACATCCACACAGACACACACACACACACACACACACACACACACACACACACACACACACACACACACACACACACACGCGCGCGCGCGCGCACACACACACACGCGCGCGCACACACACACACACACACACACACACACACACACACACACACACACACACACACACACACACACACACATATATATTTGTATATAAATTTGAACGAATAGTGTTTTTGGCATCTGGGGACCTCAAAACAAGAAGTTTTCATGGTCTCGGTCTTACCACGAGACCTACGGTAATAGTTTTAGCGAATTTCCCCTATAGGGAAGAAGCTATTACCGTAGGTCTTATGGTAAGACTTAAGCCCGAGACCATGATAACTTTTCATTTTGAGGTCCCCAGATGCCAAAAACACCATTCGTTCAAATTTGTATATATGTATGTATATATATATATATATATATATATATATATATATATATATGTGTGTGTCCGTAAGCACGATAACTCTCGTAAAAAAGGTCCGATCTTAATGAAATTTGGTGCAAATGTGTAAAGTACCATTTATTTGAACGAGTTCGAAAACCAGATGAATCGCACCATCCGAAGGGGGGTTTTTGGGGAGTTTTGTACCCCAAAAATGTGTTTTTTGGGGGTTTCACATTTAATTTTAATTTAAATCAAATTTTTGTTTTCACCATTGAACTCAGCTTAAAAAAACAAACAATTTGGTATTTTGATCATTGCTCTACGTCAATTGGTTACCGAGATATTGAAAGTGCTAAACACAGTACGTTGTCTAATGTTATTCTTAAGGAGAAAAAGAAAAATTGTATATCTCGCTTATTTATGAACATAAACTGGCAAAATTTGGTATATGGCTTGATCTGGTTATGGTTTATTGTTGTTTGCACAAAACAATTTTTCGCCTATGGCTCCTGTAGCAGCAAACCTAGGTACTTGGTCCCCATGTTATTATTATGGAAAATACTTAAAGTGTTATATATCGCTTATTTATGAATGGATGAAACTTGGTATGTGACTTCACTAAGATGAGTTCTATTGATATTTGCATAAAAACCCATTATTTTGTGTGCCTTGTTGCAGCAAACCTGCGTACTCATCCCATATGTTATTCTTATGGAGGATAATTAATATTTTAAATATCGCTTGTTTGTGAACAACAACCATAAAAACATACACCCAAATCCCTGCTTTGGAGGCACTACAGAATCCATTGCTGCATTCGTGGTTTTAAGAGGGGAAATGCCCCCTATTCCCCCCAGGGTTATTAAGGGGCAACATATTTCGAATTCGTCTCACACACACACACACCCACATACACTCCCACACACCCACAACCTAAATAACGAACCAACATGACACAAAACCGTACATTTCCGTAAATCGCCTCCCTCTACCACTTCTTATGAATCCTGTTAAGTGTTATAATGTGTTATGTTATATATTCATTGGAAATTCGCTGAGTATGCAGGTTTGCTGCGACGGGGGTATTTTTCCCTATAGGGGAAATTCGCTAAAAACAAAAGTGTGATATATATATATATATATATATATATATATATATATATATATATTAATAATAATCAAATGAAACATTTTTCAACTGAGTACCCTTAAGGATTTTCTTTATTTTTATTTTTATTTTTATTTTTAAGACTACATGTTTCGGGACATAAGCCCATCATCATGGTCAACAAATACCTTGAGGTATTTGTTGACCATGATGATGGGCTTATGTCCCGAAACATGTAGTCTTAAAAATAAAAATAAAAATAAAAATAAAAATAAAGAAAATCCTTAAGGGTACTCAGTTGAAAAATGTTTCATTTGATTATTATTATATTAGTAGCCCTAACACATGAATGCAATATAAATAAATATATATATATATATATATATATATATATATATATATATATATATATATAGAGAGAGAGAGAGAGAGAGAGAGAGAGAAATCTGCATTCAATCTATTAATACTTACTGAGGAACTAATACAGAAAAAACTCAGCAGTTTGCCCAACCACATAGTTTACTGTTAGAAGTCAATCTGGCCAATGTTATGTCACTTAACTGCTTGTTTTATGCAACTTGTTATGTTCCTATTGTATGCACAAGTGTCGGTGACAGGATGATTGCTGGGCTCATTATTGTGTCATGGGATTCTATAACAGATAACATAGAGACTAAAAGATAACTTAAACTTATTTTACGAATTCACAAGCCGAATTTATAAACGCAGAGCGACCAAGAAAGCGATGAACACCATGACAAGCAGTGTACGGTCACAGACAACTAAAGTTTTCTGTGCTTCGGGAAAATTAAATACGTCCTGTTAAGTTGTTCATACTTTCCATTGCAAATTTCGGCCCCAAATCATTATATATTAACAATTCTCCAGCGCACCACTGATAAGGCAGTATTCCTTCTCTTGTGTTTGCCTATCTGCCGTGGACAGGTCAATTAATATTATACACGAGGAATCGTCTTCTGGCTGAAATTTATCTCAATTTCAGCAACTTCTAATTTCTAATCGGATTTCTCCTTTCAAAACCATTGCGTATTAAAATACTCGGTAGAGCTTAGTAAAGGAATAAGGGTGGACAAAATAGTTTACTAGAAGGTTTGCTATATATGCTACCGTACTTGATCTGTCTTCTACATCTCTAATTCGCTATGGAGATTTTTATGAACAGATGTTAATTATTTCTAAATCGATTTGAACGATTGTGATATTAATTAAATAAATGGCCTCGATCATTAGTTTTGCAAAGGTTTTCATTGTCAATACCGCCATTCTGAAGGGCACATTCCGCCCTCAAAGATGGTTTGTTTTCCTTATAAAAATAACACCTAAATTAATTTAAATTCAAAGTTGTTTGTTGGTAGTTGGTTCAATAAATCGTAGTTATAGAGCATTACCATACGTGATGATCTTCCGACCCAAATTGTTAAAGGAAACACAAAATGTTCACTACTCGCATAAACTACTTTTCAAACGATTTCGAGCAACAGCTCCAGTTGAATTGAATTTTTGATAAATAAAATACCCCCATAGCAGCAAATCTGCATACTCAGCGAATTTCCAATGCATATAATATTATCTTAATACCACATAAAGCCACATACCAAGTTTCATCAATATACATTCATAAATAAACGATTTATGACATTTTAATTATTCTCCATAAGAATAAGATGGCGGCTGAGTATGCAGGTTTGCTGAAATAAAAAACACTAAAAATGGGTTTTTATACAAATATCAATATAACTCAACTAGGTAAAGCCAATAACAAGTTCTATTAATTTATGTTCATAATTAAAGGAGATAACACGTTACTTATTCTCCATAAGAATAACATGGGGCTGAGTATGCAGGTTTGCTGCTACGGGAACTATCGGCCAAAAAATGGGTTTTGTGCAAATATCAGTAGACCACAATGAAATGAAGCAATATACCAAGTTTCGTCAGGATAAGTTGATAAATAAGCGAGATATAGAATTTTTCTTATCCTTCATAAGAATAGCATTGGACAACGTACTGTGTTTAGCACTTTCAATATCTCAGTAACCAATTGATGTAGAGCAATGATTAAAACACCAAATTGTGCGTCGTTTTAAGCCGATTCCAATGGAAAAAAATAAAATTTCACTTTTTCAAAAATTATGTGTAAAAACTCAAAAACCCCATTTTTGGGGTACAAAACCCCCCCAAAATATCCCTTCAGATAGGTCGATCTGTCTGGTTTTCGAACTTAAAGTCATAAATGCTGCTTTACACGTTTGTACCAAATTTCATTAAAATCGGACCTTTTTTACGAGAGTTATCGCACCCACGGACACACACACACACATATATATAAATATATATATACAGTTTCGAACGAATGGTGTTTTTGGGGTCTGGGAACCTCAAAACAAAAAGTTATCATGGTCCCGGGCCTAGGTCTTACCATGCCGACTACGGTAATAGCTTCTTCCCTATAGGGGAAATTCGCTAATTCCCTATAGGGGAAATTCGCTAAAAGGATGTCAACCTTCAAGCTGGCCAAGTAACTAATTTGACTCGTTGGTAGTTTAACTGTCTAACTTCTTCTTGTAGTCATATTACGTTCTATAAAGCCATTCCGATTAGTATGTATTTCCCCTTAAACACGGTTTACGTAGAAATTATCAATATTTTATTTTACTATGTTGAATCTTAGATTAATGCCTCCTCCCTCCCCCCAAAAACCCTCTGGAAAGGCTCTGACTTCGTATACTCAAGTTAAAGTGTGATATAAACTCACAACATCGTTTGATAAAATACCCCCGTAGCAGCAAACCTGCGTACTCAGCGAATTTCCAATGCATATAAATGTATCTTAATACCACATAAAGCCACATACCAAGTTCCATCATTATACATTCATAAATAAACGATTTATGACATTTTAATTATTCTCCATAAGAATAACATGGCGGCTGAGTATGCAGGTTTGCTGAAGGAGGGAACACAAAAAATGGGGTTTTATACAAATATCAATATAACTCATTTAGGTAAAGCCACATACCAAATTTCATTAATTTATTTTCATAATTAAGGGAGATAACACGTTACTTATTCTCCATAAGAATAACATGGGGCTGAGTACGCAGGTTTGCTGCTAAGGGAGCCTTTGACAAAAAAATGTTTTTTTGAGCAAATATCAATGGTCCACAACCAGATGAAGCCGTATACCAAGTTTCGTCAGTATACGTTCATAAATAAGCGAGATATAAAATTTTTCTTTTCCTCCATAAGAATAACATTAGACAACGTACTGTGTTTAGCACTTTCAATATATCGGTAACCAATTGACGTAGAGAAATGATCAAAATACCAAATTGTGTGTTTTTTTAAGCTGAATCCAATGGTAAAAACTAAAATTTGACTATTTCCAAAATTATACATAAAAAATTCAAAAAACCCATTTTTGGGGTACAAAACCCCCCCAAAATACCCCTTCGGATTGAGCGATCTGGCTGGTTTTCGAACT
This sequence comes from Allygus modestus, assembly GCA_963675035.1. Classification (NCBI taxonomy): domain Eukaryota; kingdom Metazoa; phylum Arthropoda; class Insecta; order Hemiptera; family Cicadellidae; genus Allygus; species Allygus modestus. Next base: position 273,227,455 of record OY776112.1, on the reverse strand, counting down.
TAAAGTCATAAATGTTGCTTTACACGTGTATACCAAATTTCATCAAAATCGGATAATTTTTACGAGAGTTATCGTGCTCACGGACACACACATATATATATATATATATATATATATATATATATATATATATATATATATATATATACACAGTATCGAACGAATGGTATTTTTTGGGTCTGGGCACCTCAAAACGAAAAGTTATCATGGTCCCGGGCCTAGGTCTTACCATGCCGACTACGGTAATAGCTTCTTCCCTATAGGGGAAATTCGCTAAAAGTACTGCCGTGCCGTTTGCATTGAATATAGTGATTTTATCTGCTGAAGTGATATCGTGCATAGCTAATTAAATACAACTTCGTTGTAAGGAAAGGTGAATAATACTGTATAGCCTGGTTTATTGTATTTAAAGTTTGAAAAACAACTCTACCAACTGAACCGTCAACTAACCATATTTGTGAAAATGTCACCATCTAGCTACCAAGGCTAAAATATACAGCCCAATGATCACTCTTGTAAAATGTTGCAAATTGAAGTTGATTTTTCACGTAAGCGAACATTATTATCTGCACCATTCCTGCAGATAATAGGTTCGACCTTGAGTTTTATCTTTCCGCCAGTTAGATAAAAATGATAAAACCACTAGAGTCACTAGTATCTAATCTGAGATAAAAGCACTTCACACTTCTGTTGAAACTCTCGATTTAAAACCGATCAGAGCTTTGACCGCATCCATAACACTATGGTGAGTACAAAAACAAATCAAAATGTCGTTTCTAATAGCTTTTGATTAATCAAATACTAGCTGTTACCCGCGGCTTCACATGCGAAAAATTAAAACACATTTCAAATATTAACCTGATAGTACTATACCAAATCTTTGCTTACGTTTTACCACATGATTTCCCTTGCAGTAACTGACAAACATCTTAACTACAGCTGGTAATCTTTCAACTGTAAACTACCATAAATTTGCATTAGACCTTACAGGGCCCGTGGGGTGGAGCCCTAAGGTAGGATGTAGGCATATTATAATCAGGACTATAATAATGATGTATAATCATGTATTGATAATCAGGACTGATAATCATGTATTGATTAATGTGATATGTAAGCTATGTCCATGTAACTTGTTATCTTAAGGTGCAGTAGTTTTTGCGTGATGTAAGTTTAAACATCCAGCCATCCATCCCTGCGAGTTACAAAGGTTTATGAACTAAGCAAAATAATAAAACGCAGCCAAGCAACATCAATTAGAAAACGCTTCTTCCATATCAAAAGGCTTGCCATGGTAGTATAGGAAGCCATCAGTACTTAAGCCATATGGTGGGCTCCAAACTCCGACGCGAACTCCGGAGGGAACCAAACTTTGTTCACGAAGGAGTTCGGGGCGGACCACCTGGAGTCAGTTTTCTGGCGACACATCAAAGAAATGTTTGCGAAGATGTTCGCGTCGGGGTTCGGTACTGTTGGCGACTCCCGAACATCCCCGCGAACAACGGCCGCTGCGGCTCTACGCTTGCCTGCGTCAGTTCCTTCGTTGGCTCCACAGACAGTGGTTCTTGTTACCCGGCATTGTTGTGGTGTCCCGTTGACATTTTTATTGAGGAAAGTGAGTGTCTATTGCCAGTCTAACATGGAGTGGTCTGAAGACGACCAGCTTCTTCTCATAAAGTGAGTGCTACAAGAAGAGCCAAAGTGGGATTTGACACATCACCTGCATGACCACAAAATAAAGTGGAATGATACGTGTTCTTCTTCAAGTCTGTCTTGTACAGAAATCGCCGCCGCAGTTTCGTGTCTTCTCGAGCGCACTCACTTCCTCAAGCCATTGAACGCTAGTTGTTCATCCATTGAACGATTTAATACTTCTGACTGAGAAATAAAGTTGTGGTTCGCACGAAAATATTCGCGTTCAGGATCAGTTAGGTGTTCGGTTCGGGGCTCGTTTTTTTCAAAAGACACCACAAACTTAGCCGCGAACTTCAACACGACAAAATCAGTGTTCGTGTCGGGGTTCGTTTCGGTGTAATGTTCGCTAGTGTATTAACACGGCGGGCTTAACATAATCAATTAAGTGTCATAACATATTATTTATTAACATATCAGTACTGACCTGTAAGTTAAGCTGTTATTCATCGTAGTCCTTTTACGTTTCCCGTTTTCCGCATGGAATCTTGCAGATATAGAGCCAGCTTTATGATTGATGAACGAAGTGAATCACTGTATTTGATGAAGAAGTTTCGGTGGCCGTGTGTGGGTGTGTTATCGAAGTACTAAATAACTATAAAACATTTCTTAATGAAATTTTGAAGGAGTCATTTGGGATACGAAAGGGATGTTTTAACACAGCATTTGTATTTTATTTTGGATTATTAATAATTATTAAAACTAATTTTAATGTTTGATATTCAGTAGTTGAATTGGATTTCGTAGTAAGCTATTGACTATGGTTGTCTTTAAAATGTCAGCTGGGATTTATCTGTGTTTCACTTGAGGGATTTTTATCCCCTATATGGGATATTTTGACTGCTTGTGGGATAAGATGGCCTTGTGGGATAAAGTGGGATTTTTTGGAAATCGGCATTTCGTTTGCTAGTTTGCTTACAACTTACGACCAGAGCACCCTAGCAGTAGCACTTCTAGTGGATTTTCTCGCCGTACTGGCAGTTGCGGGGTTTCCCATTTTTTAACCTCGCTGTCCGCACCTTTTATGATTTTATAAACGTCACAGAACGAACGCTGAATCATGTCAATGTCGCTGGCCGAGCCATGTTTGAATTAACAGGCAAACTATTTGTCATTATTTAGTACCTATGTCGTACTCTTTAGTACTACCATTAAAAATATTAGTACCTCTCACGTAAATAAATTATTTAATTTAGTTAATTCACCGTATCATTCATTTAGCCTATGTCGCATTGCTCAAAATCCTTTGAGGTACTAAAATATAAAATACCTATAGGTAATTAGTAGATCTAAATAAGCTCTATCTAACGGTATAAATATTTTACTAATACATTATTCAATAATCATATAATATTTAACATTAATTGTGTTGCAATGTTTAACAAATCAGTGGGAAAGTGTGGGATATGACGAGGGATACTATAAGGGAGAGTCTGGGATAAAGTGGGATTTTTTGTATCAGTGCGTGGGATATTTTTACCGTAGAGCATTTAAACACTGCATATGTGTTTATAATCACTCAAATGTAAACAAATATCAACTATGGAGTTGGTTATGTTTTGTTCCATCAATTTTTGTTACTTTGAAATAGTTTAAAATGTGAGTGTTATGTAAATTAATGGTGTTTTTCGTGTTTAAAACAATGCTTGTATCTATTTAGATTTATTATCAGTTTATTTTTAACTGGAAAACATCGATGTAAAAGCTAAGTGTTTGGACTAGTGATGATAAATTAATACAATAGGTTTTGAATTTTTTAATTACTGGGACAGTATAACTCCGTAACACGACTGACTGTGATTGATAATCAAGAGTGTTGTAGACCTATAGTAGTTTCTTCACATTGTGAACAAATTTCTTGATACTAAACGATCATACGTGCAAACTATCTTTATTACATGTAATGTACCAAATAAGTCCCCTGTAATGACATGGGATTAAAGTTTTGTAATCTACCGGTCAGTAAAATAGTCTGGTTACAGTTTATATTTGTTTGCATTTTCTGTGGTTAAATATTGATTTTCATAAACAATCAAGATGTCCAAAACTCCGTAATCCCAACCGCCTACATTGTTCAACTAATTACGATGTAGACAGATTGCCCTCCTGAAAAATTGGCATTAATGTAGATGTTGGATTTTGTTTTAAACCTCTCGTGCTGCGATTTCAGTAGCTTGTTTATTTAAATTCAAACTAACATATATTAATGATGTAAACATTTTTAAATTTAAGGTATGAATTTTATAAGATACTGTTATATAAATAAATCATTGAATACCTTTTACTACGTTAAATGGGTTTAAAACAAGTATATTTCTGTATGTTTAACCCCTTGATTTTGGAGCTGGAAATCAATAGGTCTAATTGGCAACTTTTCCCTCAGGTGATATACTTAAAACTCGTCAAAAACCATCCGGTGCCAAAAATATATTAAAGTCATTGGCCGAGTCGTAAAAAAGCGTGACCAGGCCTGATGGCCATAGCTAGGACCTGTGACCAAATAAACGCAATCAGTTTAATCTAATTTTCTAGGTACACACAGTGGTTTTAAGAGGTTAATTGCTCCACCTCACCCTCCAGGTTTAGATGGAAACGTATTCCGCATATTCTCTATTCATTGTTGCTGGATTAGGAAACTCCAGCATAGCTGCTATAGGCACATTTTCTACAAGCGGGAATTTTGCGCAGGTTACCTGAAGGTTAGGATATAGCAGGAAAGGAAAGGGTGGGATGGGATAGGCAGCCAAATTGGCCTTTCAGAGTACCAACTCCCGTGCTCCTGTGACAGCTGAGATCAGGCTCAAACAGGTGGACCCGCTCTGCCCTCCAACTGGCCAACTCAACGGATGGGGTATCCATGTACAACAGCCAGGGACCATACATTCTCAGGTTGGGGACCAACCCCTGAGTTTCCGCCTCGAGCCGCTGCAAGTGAAGGGACCAAAGGTGAAAGGGAAGTTTGTCATAATGGACAGCCAAAAAACTTCATATGTAATGTCAATTTCATTTGCTGTACCAAATGTCAGCATCCAAACTGGTATAGACCAGTTTTAAGGTTGTCCTAGGACGAATATTCTCTATTGGTCAATTCTAACACACCAAGTTTTAATAAAATGAATCAGTATACAAGAGATATGTTTTTTTATTTCTTATAAGAATAACATCGGACAATATACTTAGTTTACTGCTGAATGGAAATTGAAATATTCTCCACGACCATTAGCCGAATAGCCTACTAACGAAATACTAATTTAACCGTGTGTGGATTGGAGTCAGTGGCGAATTTAGGGGGGGGGGCTATAGGGGCTGTAGCCCAGGGTGGCAAGTTTTTAGGGGTGGCAAATTTACAGAAAATTAATAAGTTGTTTACAAAATAAATGTTGAAACGGGGAACATTTTGATGACAATGACGGTGTGCCGCCCTTTTAAAGGTAAAGGTAGTAACCAGAGACTAAGGAATAACGCTTGCAGTTCCTCAAAACAGTCATAATGCATTTGTCATTTATCCGTACTAGCGGCAAGACGATTACGCTACAGAGAAAGGGCGGCAAGCCACAAACTACATCAGGCACTGCGCCACTATGACTACGTCCAACCATAGATTAAACATACTCCTTGTGGTATATTCTTAATCTATGGTCAAACTCACGGACTTACCCATACATTCGCATAACATTACAATTATTTGTTACCCAATATCAATAATACCAAGGCACACGGATGAGAAATGTTGCAACAATCGAATTTGAGATGACAATAACAAAATTTAGGCTACAATGATATTGTCGTTTCATTTTCAAACTCAAGGTAACAAAGAAAGTTATTTCAGCCGTCTTATATTTACCATCAAAGGCTACCACACATAATCGTTCATTCTGGAGGATATTTTTTTAAACAAAACATCTGACCAAAGACAAATAAAGACTAACATAATTTGTGAGGAGAGGATTTGATTGGTTGTTGCCATGGGAGCATAGTTGACAGAGGGTCAAAATGGTGGTCAGCATGTAGGCTGGGTTTTTTACTCCAGGCGAGACCTCTATATATATTTTTTGGGTGGGACGGTGTCAAAATCTCCTATTTCATTAAATGAAAAACTGTGATATTTTAAGTCTTTAAACTAATATCTTGTTTCATTTTAGGCGAATCTTGATGTTAAACTTAACTGTATAATATTAAGAAATATTTTATCTGTGATTTTATTGTTTATCTCGAAGCAAAGTTATGATTTGAGTTAAATGAAAACACCCTTTTATAGCTTTGGAAATAGAGTTGAAAACAAGCCACCTTGTACATCGAATGACACCGTCCCACCAACAAGTTGACACCACAACAGGACAAAATACCAAATATGACGGCACGTTTCATGAAGGTTATTTGTCAGAAAGTAGGGACTTCTGTAGATATAAGAATAGATATATATAAGATATATAGATTAAGAATACCACAAGTAAGTAATGCCACTAAGGAGTATGTTTAATCTATGGTATTATATGTTAATTCATTGGATCTACAACATCATGTAGGTGAAACTAGAAGAAGTGTTTAAAAATGTGTAGAGTTTTATGAAGATTAGGCCTACATCAATTAATTTTATATTTTGATCGTCTAAAACATATAAACAATACTTTATATAAAATTATAAATTACAAAATGACTGAAAAACTGTATTGAAAAGCGCTAATTTAGGATTAAAAGAGTCAGAATTTTGAGGCTAATGGTCCGAATTACGAATTTTAAGGCTACAGTGTCATATTTTATTTATAGGTTATTTATTATAATTTTCAGTAGTCGGTGAATGCGTAATGCGTTGGTGAAAAAATTAATGTTTTTATGAAGTGTAAGAAGGAATTTTGTTATTAAAAGTAGCACTAGCACTGCTTCACTGCTTTTAACACGAACATTTACATCTAGGGCTGATTGTCATTGAGTAGGCTATATTGAATATTAAACTGTGTTAATGTGAATCAAAACAATTATACATTATTTGACTGGTTTTTTTCAACCAGGCAATAACAGAAATTTCTTATACTTATTCATTCAGTTAATTCGTAACTTCTATAGATACTATCACAAAATAACCAAACAAGATATATATATATATATAATATGTGGGTAAACCTGGGCGGCGAAAATGACAAAGATTATAGTGGGGGGGAGGGCGGCAAATTTCCCAATAGCCCTTAGGCGGTAATTGCTTAAATCCGCCACTGATTGGAGTATTAATTTTCATCTTTTAGAGCTTTTTATGGCAATGAGTTAAAACTGTTGAAACCTGCTAAAAATATTTAAAGTTTATGGTACTAAGAAAGGCAAAAAAACTTAAGTTTAGGATCTCTTAAGCCCTGTGATTTCTGAACCCAAATTTTTCTAAAAAATCAGGTGGTATATTTTATTAGAAACCTAATATAAACCACCAAATAAAAAAATCCAAAGATTTCGAAAGCGGCTCCTCAAAACTGCTCCACCCCTATATACTACGTTGTTGGGTACCAAAATATTATGGATACCTCTTTGTTCTTACCTCAGGGCTCTGCCTTTATTATCACTCCCAACGTTTAATTTTAACGTATGATTCGTTGGATTTATTTTGTTAAAGCAGCATCTCTTGAAAGATGTCCCCACGTTTGATACGCCGCTCTACTCAACCATAGACCTCCACCGCACAGGACAATTTTCTATGTTATTATTTACGCCTTTTTTAGTAATTTTAGAAAATTTTCAATCATACAAAAAATTGTTGTTATTTTTTTTAACCCCGACCTTAGAGCTCCGCCTCACTGGCTTTAAAAGTTGCCTTGTTAAATTTATGGAGGAAAGGTGATCCTTGGGTAAGCGTTCGGGAGTTCGGGTCAGCGTTCGAGTTGAGTACTACTAGCTGGTCTGACAGACGTTCTTCTGTCCTAATGTCACTGAATTTGTTTTATGTCAAAGATTCTCGTTATTTTCCAGATGAATTCGTTCGCTTCACTCTCTCGCCTCCAGGATGAGCTCGTTCGCTTCACTCACTCGCCTATTTTTGAATAGAGCTTGCTTCGTTATTGAACATGAGTTGCCATTCAAATAGATTTATTATTTCTATAATAAACATATGTTTATATGCTTTTGAAGTATGTTTAGATATCATCCCTATAACAGCTGTTTGATGAAACTAAATGACTAACATACAATCCCGACTTTGTTTTATGTATTTAGATAATGAAAATCACTTAATAATATCTTGCCATGACGACGTTAATATACACTAGGCAGCAATACGGATTTTGGCAATTTGAAATTTAAGTAATTGCACAACGCCATTTGTAGAGCCTGATATAAGCGTAGGTTATATTATATAAATCAAACAGGAAAGTTGGCCGGGCTGGTAAGGGCCCGCACTTGCCTTTAGGGTGTAGACCCGTTCCTGTACAGACCCTAAATTCAGCCCTGGCTGTCTGTATGCAGAACTTCAAACATGCTAGAATCCATAATCATTGTCCCTGTCTCGTGTACACTCTATGTGCCTAAGAGTAAGAATATGTTATAGTCAATCAATAAAAATGCTGAATTATTTTGACTCAATCCTATCCTACACTATAATATGAGTAAGGTTTGCATGCTTGCTTGCTTGGTTGATTGCTTGCAACTCTGATCTTAAAAACGGCTCCAACGATTTTATTTAAAATAACCAATGTGTCCTTCCAACTACTTGTGTTGTAAAACCTGATAGCTGGGATAAAAATAAGTTCTAGACATGTCCCATCCCCAAAAAAAAAAATCAAATAATGTAAAAAGCCACTATGGAAAATTAAAAAATTCACATTCACATTCACATTCACATTGGGCTTTTGGAGATTAAAATAAAAGCAAAAGAGTCATAACAGCTGTTCAAAATCTTTCAGCGAAATCTCAAAGTTATACTCATATAGTTTAAGTACTACCTGGGCCTGAGCTTTGCTAGGGAAAGGTCAATCTTGTTTATGACTTGGAGTAGTTTTTCACCATGTACCCTACTAACGAGCATTTTTGAGGTCACAATAGTTGTTATTATAATGTACCTTTGATTCATTCTGGATATGACCACTCTACATGTAATCCTCATTCAAAGGTTTTATTATCTGATTTTATGGAACCACATTGTAATATCATAGAACAAAAAATAATATATTATTATCTGTATTATTTATTCTATGGTAATATCCTATACCACTGACTATAAATACTGTAGTATAATATACTCGTATAGTCAATGCGTACTCGTAGGTATACTCTAATATGAGTTAGGTTTGTTTGTTTGGTTGGTTGCTTGCTTGAAACTATGATCTCAAAAACTGCTATTTTCTGAGATTAGTGACTAAAACCATTGAATGAAGATTGCATATAGAATGGTTACCTGAAGGGACATTGGGTTATAATAAAACCTGGAGTGACTGTAAACCTGAGTCACTTAGTTTGAGTGACCAATCCAAGATTGTTGTTCTTGCTGTTCTGTATTTATATACATTTTAACAATATCATAGAAGAACAATAATAGCGAGGGGAGGGGGTTGGGGGCGCAGCCCCCCAGTTAGATGAAGGTGCCATTAACTACTTCGGTAGTTCTTTTTCTGAATGGCTGATTGTCCCATGAATGGCGTATGTCTTTGTATGGGGGAACCCAGTCCGTATTTGACTGAGGGGACGAGTATTCTTTATATCCGCTTGGTATGACTGACCGATTCGCTTTTAGACCTCATTTTTCTCCAAGTTCATTATTTATGTGTATTTGAAACATATTGTCAATCTGCAATAACAATGAAATTATTGGGTGGTAATGGGTTGTTACCAAGGTGTCGCAGAATATAGTGAGTAGACCATTTTGTTCGTAAAGGTATTTCCATGAGCGCATCCCTTTCTGCGATAGTAGAAACTACTCCTTATACTTGTCATTATGAACATTTAACAACAGCTGTTATTACTATAAAAAAAAACATAGCACAGAAGCAAAAACAGCTGCTTCAAGGTAACATCTAGAAGGGCATCACTATATAAACTAATAGAACCAAATATGAGATGGATAATGACCAAAATGATTTTTGCTCGATTAGAGCAACTAGATTCGCTTGAATCTAAAAATATTACCAAGCCTTTTTGTTTTTTAACTATGTTTTCAAGTTACAATAACATAGGCAGTGGCATAGCCCTTCAGTAGACCAAAGTTCAAATAACAACGGTAATATAAAAAATATCCTGACTGATTGGATCATGTGGACCTCGTTGTTCTCCATAATATTCTGAAAAAAGAATTCAAAACATTATAATATTTAAAATTATAAGAAAGAGGGTCTGAGGACGAGTAACTATCCTTGAAGTAATCTTGAAGAACGTGATTTTATCCTTTTCAATGTTTAAACGTTCCAAACTACTTACAATAAAATCGGGAGGCCTGGGGGCACAGCCACGTAGTGAGACCAAAGTAAAAAAAAACTAAATCAATAGTTCTTGGCCTGACTGATTTATCTGACCTGAATGACTGACGGACTCTGGAAGTCATTGTCCTCCAAATGATTTATATGTTTATATTTTAACATTATTTTTATTTTAGCATTTTTATTTATGCCCCGAAACCTCTCCAACTCATCCTCTCCCCGTCACTCATCCCCCCCACATAAACAGGTTTAATTACTTTTAATCCTATACTCTAATATGAGTAAGTTTTGCTTGTATGTTTGCTTGCTTGCCTGCTTGCTTGCTTTTGCTTGCTTGCTTGCGACACGGATCTCAAAAACGGCTCCAACGATTTCCTTCAAATGTTCGAAATAACTAATTTCTGGGATAAAAATAAGTTCTAGACAGACCTCATCCCTAGGAAAAATCGAATAATGAAAAAAAAACTAAAATGAAAAGTTAAAAAAATTAACATTGGGCTTATGGAGTTTCAAATCAAAACAAAAGAATTGTAACAGCTGTTCATAATCAACCAGGGAACTGTCAAAATAATAGTCATGTTGTTTATGATGATTGACATGTGGTTTCCTGAGAACAGAGATTAAAAGATTTGAGTTAAGATTACATATATAGAGTAGTAAAATAAATCAAAGGGGCATTGAGCTATAAATAACAACTAGAGGGACCTTAAAAATGTAGAAGCAACAAATAATACAAATCTTATAATCAGTAGGGGGAAGTGATGAAATATTACTCCGAGTCATCTAAACAAACTGACTGACCTTCCCCCGAGCAAAGCTCGCCACCCAGGTACTTATAATTATTTAGATATGTTGCATATGGTCTAGATATTTGTTGACCTATTTTAAAAGTGTTTGGAAAAACAAGGTGTAAGTTAACAAAAGCTCAATACGCAACTTGTCTATTCAAATATATCTTTAACAATTCAGTCTTCGTTCATCCTCTTACGGGAAGAATGAGCGTACACCTAGTATAATCAACTGACTACCTTAAATGAAATAGCTTGATAAAGTTAATATTGGAACTTTTAGAGGTTCTCTCTCTCTCTCTCTCTCTCTCTCTCTCTCTCTCTCTCTCTCTCTCTCTCTCTCTCTCTCTCTCTCTCTCTCTCTCTCTCTCTCTCTCTCTCTCTCTCTCTCTCTCTCTCTCTCTCTCTCTCTCTCTCTCTCTCTCTCTCTCTCTCTCTCTCTCTCTCTCTCTCTCTCTCTCTCTCTCTCTCTCTCTCTCTCATACAAAATGATGGTTTCAGAGGGCGAATCACTGGATAAAAATCAAGAAATTCTTTTAATAATATAGATTTGTGTACAAGGTAAATGCTAAATGATTATGGTCGGGAGGAGGAGAGGGCGGTGCAACAGCTCAGGTGTTTCACGTCACCACTCCTCGGAGTACACAAAGTTTAAATTACTCTTATGTAGTGGAAAAATTCAAGCTGGGGGTCTAAGAAAATAAATTGTCAGCGGCGAGTTTTACAACTCCTTTTTTAGTTTTACAAAGAGACATAATATTTTTTCTTTAACAAGTAATTGTGATGATATGTGTATAAAACTGGTTTTAGAATTGCCATGTTTTCAGTTTTGTAATTGTAAGCTTTGTGTACTCCCTTATTATCGATAAATAAACATATTTTTTATTTGTTTAATTATTCAACCGTGTGATCACAGATCAGCGAAAACGTATCCTTTAGTAATCCAGAGAGGAAGCAATGCATTACTACTCCCCCCCATTAGTGCTCAAGGCCACCGCATGGGGGTAGCCCCGTACGGACGCGAGTTAGTTGTCGCGATGTTTACTGGATATATATTTATAAAAAGCAGCCACGGAATCGTCCATTACGTTGCCAATCTGTAATGTTTGTTCATCTAGTGATAGTAAAATGCATGGCTGCTACGTCAGCATCAAATATATGTCGAGTAAATATATAGCGGCTAGCTCTCAAATGTGATAAAATGTGACCATCAGAATTGCTTCCAATCCGCCGCGCCACCAGGTTTCAAAGTACGTTGTTTACTTAATACGATACGTAAGGTTATATTACGTATCTGAAAATCGGTAAACTATGCAGTTATTTTATAGTTTACAAAACTCATAGGCCTACAGAAAACTTTGCATAAAAGGCCTCAACAGAATATAAATTCCCTGACTGGAAAATTATGAAATATTTGGGCACTGATACATTGTAACCAATGAAGTTTGACTTATAATTACAGTAATAGTTATAAACTCTAGGTTGCATATACACTCGCCATGGTTATGTAAAATACCGTTCACATCGGCAATGTTTGGTAGTCTCTAGGAAGTACAGTTCCACTCATCAAGTACATTGGAACTTGTATAATTAGAATATTGGGCTGGTATAAAAAATGTAACGAACCAGTACTAGGGACTAGGCAAAAATTAGGATCAAAGAATATTTTGAATTATAGAAGTTCAATTTATCCAAGTTCCACAATATTTCTCAAAGCTTTTGATAGAGAATGGTCCACACCGTGGTATTGTTACTATCTAAGGTCAACCTGTCCCTAGAAAGCATAATTAATAAATAACCAAAAGACAGATGACAGTTGACTTCAGTATAACACTTACACAAAAATTACAGACTTTGATCTTGATTGATCTGATGATCCTCAGAGTGTGAGGTGAGCACCGTAACAACTACTATATACCCATTCAGATTGGTTTTAGTTTTTAATAAGTGTATGGCCCCTTAGTGCATAATAACAAAATTGTAAGCATGCTTTAACGCTGGCTAATATTCTTCTTCCCTCACACATCACAAAACGTAACGCTAGAAAGCTTTCCCCTCCACCACCATCCTTGTGGATGTGCCTATGGTATTTTACCAGATAGTTTTAATTGTTAGAGCTTAGCATAACAAACAGTAAAGGTTCAGGGTTTCGAACATTGTATTTTTTTATTTACGTTTTAATACATTAATTTATTTATTTGTTTAGTAATCTAAATAACGCCTTTTAAAAGAGACGTTAGACTGTTATGTAGGATAGTAACAAATATTTTGACTAATCTAATTAAAATATGCGCATATATGTTTAATGAATATTATTAATATTTAAGAATTTTGATAACTGTATTTTAGCTTTTAAAGAATCTGGTTACCAAGGGATAAGAGGCCAAAAGGTCAAGTCTTAATTGAAACTAAATTGCTTATAAAAAAACGTATTCTCTATAATAACCACACTACATTCACTAAATAATGTTATTATGATCACACACTCTACTAAATTCCGTTATAAATATCTTGACACAAATAATGGAGCTTATTGCAGATGTGTCATTGTTTTAAATACTAGCATAGAGCAAGTTTCATCATCAGTGTGTCTAAGTATTGCTCCGACCACTCAAAATCGGTGCTCTATAGATGTAGAGCTATAGAACATGTCCTACTGGCCTACATGCAAAGGCTTGATTTGGTTTCTTCTTAATTACCGTACTCATAGTTAAGCACTCTAACCACACGTCCACACAATCAAATCACAGCCTCTACCGAGTAGACCCCTGTTGTGTGACTTATGACTGTACGGTTCCCGCTCTATTCGCGCGGAAAAACGCTGCATGCAGCGAACCAGGCGGGAGAACTACTTGTACAGTAGCATGGTGAAATATTTAATGGCAAGTCAAAATAATAGGCTGAATATGGTTTGGTACGGTAATTGAATCTAAATTTAATATACAAGAACATTTTGAACGTAATTTACTCATGAAGCAAGGTAATTTATAAAACTTTCATGGTTTTGCTATATACCTGCAAATAAAATGTCATCAACTCAAAATATTTTATTCAGATTTACAGACCTTAATACCAGATAATATTTTCTCATTATTAATACGCTCATGCAAACTTTGTAAACAAATAAGGCTTTTTTTAAAGATTGACCCCCTTATAGATGTGCTAACTGGCATTAGATTTTTGATTTAGGTCTCAGGGCTCTGCCCCACGGGACTTTCAAGTCCTCATGTTATCGATATGGAGGAGATTTTTATTGGGTTTATGTCACATGTTTTTTTTTAATTCAACTAAATTACATAAACAGCTGCTATAGGGATTATAGCAGTTCATGCAGATACAATTACAGACTGCCATGGTTTATTTTTACTGTTTAACTATTTGCTATTCTCGCTTCTCAAAACGGGATGCGTCACAGACCATAGAAAGAAAGTAGACTGGGTATAAAGGGTATAAAAGTGAAGTACAAATTAAATATGGACCACCAAGATGGCGACTTGTAATTTCTCTGTGTCCCAACAGATAGCACTACTTTTATGTTGTGACTTTTGCCATTGACTTTAAATACTGAAGGAGACATCCCAAACATATGGTCAAGCTGTCCCACTTTTAGTGTATGCTAGAATTTAAAATTGAAGTAGTTTGATTAGGTCCCCGACAGATTGTGCTGCTGTCAACTATTTATTTTAGTTATTTACGTTAATTTGTGAAATATCTCCACCCCAGAAAGCAAGTAATAATCAACTTATGTTTGCTTCCTGACACACCAACTGTTGTATTATCCCCTCCTTGAGAGGATAAGTAATAGTTGACAGCAGTATACTCTGTTGGTGATTGGTGTAAAATACGACCTCTTTCAATCCTGGTATACACAAAACTAGTTTATTTTGGATGATTTTATGAAAAGAAAGGTATTTATTTACTAATATTAAGTGATTTGTTGCTTAAATAGTTCTTGCACTGTTAAAGCTCAATTTCCCACAACTCTTTAAATTGCATGGTCAACAATTTTCATAAACAGAAGTTTAAAAAGTAAAACTAAAGTTTACAAAGACTTTTTATAACCATCCAATATACCCTCCAACATATTATTTCAGGCTACAATCAAGAAAATAATTACACACAGATGTGAGCAGAAGGCGAAATGGAGCAGCACTTCTTGGTTTAAAATCTAAATTTAAGATATAACAGAATTACACATTTAAAAATAAGACTTTAATACTACAGTTCGGGTCACAGTGTTTGGCATCTGGTTAGAGTATGCTCTGGAATGACTTCTCGCCTCTATTTGGCATAGTACCGTTAGTGTTACAGTCTACTTTTGTCATCAGAAAGCAAAAATCACTATTTAATTTTAAAACATTTATTTGTTTTGGTTGTTTTTAGCGAATTTCCCCTATAGGGAAGAAGCTATTACCGTAGTCGGCATGGTAAGACCTAGGCCCGGGACCATGATAACTTTTCGTTTTGAGGTCCCCAGACCCCAAAAATACAATTCGTTCGAATCTGTATATATAGATATATATATATGTGTGTGTCCGTGGGTGCGATAACTCTCGTAAAAATAATCGGTTTTTGACGAAATTTGGTATAAGCGTGTAAAACAGCATTTACGACTTTAAGATCGAAAACCAGACAGATCGGACTATCCGAAGGGGTATTTTGGGGGGGTTTTGTACCCCAAAAATGGGTTTTTTGAGTTTTCTACATATAATTTTTGAAAAAGTAAAGTTTTAGTTTCTTCCATTGGAATCAGCTTAAAAAGACGCACAATTTGGTGTTTTGACCATTGCTCTACGTCAAATGGTTACAGAGATATTGAAAGTGCTAAACACAGTACGTTGTCCAATGCTATTCTTATGGAGAATAAGAAAAAAATTATAGCTCGCTTATTTATGAACGTATTCTAACAAAACTTGGTATATGGTTTCATCTGGTTGTGGTCTATTGTTATTTTCACAAAAAACCCGATTTTTACCAATAATTACCGTAGCAGCAAACCTGCGTCCTCAGCCCCCATGTTATTCTTATGGAGAATAAGTAAAATGTAATGTATCCCTTAATTAAGAACATAAATTAATAAAACTTGGAATATTGGTTCACCTAGTTGAGTTCTATTGATATTTGCATAAAAACCCATTTTTTGTGTTCCTTATTGCAGCAAACCTGCGTACTCATCTCCCATGTTATTCTTATGGAGAATAATCAAAATGGCATATATCGCTTATTTATGAACTTATATTGATGAAACTTGGTATGTGGCTTCACCTAGTTGAGTAATATTGATATTTACAAGAAACCCTATATTTGTTGTTTTTTGTAGCAGCAAACCTGCGTACTCATCCCCAATGTTATTGTTATAGAGAATAGTTCAAATTTGATATATCGCTTATTTTTGAATATATTTTTATGAATCTTGGTATGCGGCTTTATGTGGTATTAAGACTTATATTTTGCATTGGAAATTCGCTGAGTACGCAGGTTTGCTGCGACGGGGGTATTTGATAGTGTCTTTCAGTAGTTTCTCACCTTTCCCAGGTGTCAAGCACCGTGAACCGAACTTTTGTTGTACTAACCTTTGATCAACATCCTCTTAATTTGCTGATATTTAAGAGGATATATTGTAAGGTACCGTGGTGAATTATATTGTGTTTGACTTATGGTGTAGGTGTACCTAGGTGTACCGTTCGTCTGGTTTACAATCACATTTTGATGGGCATTTCCCTAACTTCTCTCCGATGTTTCTTTGAACAGTATTTCTCAAATTAGGCTGTCCTAAGTAACCAGAGCACAGAATTCCATGTTCCCACTATAGAGCATTGGTAAAGCTCTGAACGAGCGTTATTTCACGCTTACTAACAAACAAATCAGGGGTGTAGTTGACCTGGAACCATTGGATGAAAACAAACGATTCATCCGGTTGTTGAGCGGCAATTCATTCATCCGATGGAAACTCTAGTTTTCATCTGGATGATTCATCCATTCGTTTACGGATGAACCATCTGTTCCCGTAGTTTCATCCATTCAGAAAACCATCCGTTTGGACAATTCATTCCCTTGCGTTAGAAACATCTGATAATATTTATTCATCTATCTGCCATCTGCGTGTGTTGGGTAGTTTTTAATTTTATTCCTGAAAGCACGGCAGTAGGAGGTTAAACTTTAGATGTTATGTATAGGATTACTTAATCTGATTACTAATCAAAGGTTTATTTGTTTTATAAAAACTTTATTATAATAATCTATGCGGTGGTTTTGTTGTTGAAAAAATCCATGCACATATCAAAATCGCAGGATTACGATCGTAAATAAAAGGTTTTTCAAAAAATGGTGTTTATTTTACAACATTTTAATTAAATATCAGTTACAATAAATATTGGGCGATTTTATGTCAATTAATAATTATTGTTGACAAGAAAATGTTCAATTAAAAGTTGGAGGAATTAAAACTCATAATTCATCAAATCGGTGTGAAGTAGATTTATAGGCTGAAACAACCAAATTATCATACAATTATTCATTCAGGTGAAATATCTAAAACCCGAGAATGGGTGATTCTTCTATTAATCCGTTAAACATATGAAGCGGATATTTTGGCAAAATAAATTTAATGTTGGAGGAATTAAAGCAGTTTAATCGGAGTATATTACATAAATAAGCTGAAACCAACAATCAAACAATGAACTATTCATTCACGCGAAACATCTAAAACACCCGTGTACGGATGATTCACCTATCCATACATTAAACAGATTAATCCTCCACACAGCAACGCAGGCAGCTTCCCCTACTGCCAATGAGAAACCATCCGATGAATCAGGCGAAACATCTTAACCCTGCGTTTGGATGTTTTATCTATCCGTCCACTGAACAGGTGAATCCTCCGAACCTCAGCGCGGGAAGCTCGGCAATCGGCAGTACCCCCACTACCAATGAGAAACCATCCGATGAATCATCCATCTGAAAGGATTGGATGAATGGAAAAACCATTGGATGATTCATCGGATGGTTAAAATCAATAGTTTGTCCCATCACTAAGTTGACCTCCAGCTAAACCATAAATTATTTTCTTTGTTAAAAATAAATGAAAAGTACATTTTTAAAATGTATCTGCAACGATCTAATTAAAAGCAATTTAAATTTTTTTGAATATATCACTCTAATTATTAATTACATGATTCTAAAATACTGTTTATTCATTTAACAAAAACAAATAGTAATTTATGTTAAAGGTTATTTGATAAAATCAAACTACAGCTACATTACGTGGGTTACCAACACTAGCGCTCTCACAGCTTGATGTGGCGGCCACGGAAATTATGAGCAGCACTGCTATTAATTGTAGTTTGTGAAACCTTCACCTAGCTTTGACGTAGGTATTCCTAACTAGACTCATGTTTGTCTGACGATTACGCTTGTAAAATATACTATCACAGTAAAAATTAATAATTTACAATGGGCTAAAATATGTATTAAAATTCTAAAACATGTATATTGTAAATTGTTAGAAACATTTCATTATATGATATACATTTTTTCAAAAGATATTTTAGAATCGCTTCAACTCTGAGAACAGACCTTGACCAGAAGGTTACCCGAACTTTAGTGATGTGCCCCAAAATCACGAACTGTGATTTTATAACGGTGATTTTAAAATCACGGGTGGACATGTGATCACGACTTCTAAAGGAACAGTGATTTACAGTGATTCGTGATTCGCCGTGCTTCTCGTTATAGGTAGTACCTGACATCGCCTAGAAGCTTACCTGCTAACTTTAATTTTGTGTTGTTGATTACAACGTGGGAATGCTTATCGCACACCCCCGCTTCCGCTGGGGTAGTGTTCTTTATCTGTCCCCACCTTCGGATTTCTTTCCAAAGCATTATGTCGTGATTGAATTTTTTATAATTTAAAATGTCAAAACCTCAATGAAGTCCCCTTTAGAGATTTTTCACTGCGACCAGTGATAGTTTTGCTGTAATAGCAATAGACTGTAATACTGTTGGTTTCAGAATTGAGTTGAGTCGAGTTTGATCTTATACATATATATACATACATATATATATATATATATATATATATATATATATATATATATATATATATTAGGCCAATTAGATAAAATATAACTAGTGGTAGGAAATGAAACTACATTTTGATGGAACAATTAATATTTTGTATAAAAGTTGGAAGAAACAAACATGTTTTTAAGAATTTTCTGGTGTAAGTTAATTATTTATACAATATATTACAATAGTATATTTCGCACCAAGGGCCGAAGTGGGGTTTTGCTGATCCGTGATCGTGTTTTATGACCGAGACGAAGTCGAGGTCATAAATCGTTCTAGGACTATGCAAAACCCTTTCGGCAGAGGTGCGAACGCTATTTTTCACCATACTACAGTTATTAACGGGGGCTAAATGTGATCGGTCATAAAACACGAGTGGCCTCATGCAATGTTTTGAATTTTATTGTTATTTGTTCCAGTGTTTCAACCAAAGAACACGAAATAATATGCACGTATTAACCAGGTAACGTTGTGTACAATTGAAAACAAGTTGGCAACACTGAGTAAGTAGACCAGCTGACTTTCGGCCCTTGGGCGGAAAAACACTACTTTCGGTATTCAAATGACGTTCCGAAAACAGGTGATTACAGCGTAGTGTGGTGAAAACATTCTTTTAATTTTAGGGCAGTAACATTTTGTAATATCACAAAGTTCGAATAGGTTTTATTCAATTTTGTTTTAGGTTTAGTTTTGGTTTGTAATTAAAAGTAATCCACAAAGAGTAAGAACTGATGGTCGAAAAATTATCCACTTGTGTTAAAACTGAAACACATTAGACTAAAACCAAGACACGAATTTATAACAAATATACCTATTTTTAGATACTTTTATTCTTAAAGATCTTAATTACACCTAGTAAATCCGACCCTGTAAAATTCACGGTAAAAGCGGAAAAAGTTAAATCACGGTAAGAACGACAAGAGTGAAATCACAGTAAGAACGACAAGAGTGAAATCACGGTGAATCACTGTTTAGGTAGTGGGGAATCACGGGCAATACAGTTTCAGCGCTCCTAGTTTTATGTAAAGTAACGAATCACTGTAAATCATAGTTAAAAATCACAGAGAACCCTAGTAACCAATCACTGTTTTCATCGTAACTATAAAGTAACAGGAATTACCATCACTACTTTACTACTTTACTTTTGTTTAGTGGTTAAAGCTTTAGTTATTTTATTTCTTGAGGAGGAAATTTGAGAATGTCTTTGCAAAGATTAAATTAAAAGTAATTTAATAATTTATAATTTTAAAACTTTGATGCTTAATTATTTATTAGGAAAATGATTTAAACAAATTAAAAAAAATTGTAATTTAAGTGCAAGGTTGCTTGATAACATCACGATACAGCCAAATTAAATGGAATACAAAACTAGCGCTACAAGCTTAGTGTGGCCGCCACGGGAACTAATAGCAGAACTGCTCGTTTCATCTTCCCTAGCGACATAAGAATTCCTAACTTAGAATACATGCAACTTTAATTCTATTAATGCGTAATATAATTAAATACTGCAAATTTACTTTTAGTCAAGAAAATAAGTTCAATAACTAAGTGAAATTATTTATAAACTTTCTTTCAAGAGCTATTTCATCTTACTTATTTGTAAATCATCATATAATAAGTTGGCTCTCAAATGTAATATATGTGACTGTTTTAACTGGTTCACTGCATTAAATGGATTTCAAAACTAGCGCTACAAGCTTAGTGTGGCCGCCACGGGAACTAATAGCATCACTGTTCGTTTCATCTTCCCTAGCGACATAAGAATTCCTAACTTAGAATAAGTCAACTTAGAATAAGTTGCGTAATATAATTAAATGTTGCAAATTTAAATTATTTTAGTCATGAAAAGAGGTTCAACAACTAAGTGAAATTATTTATAAACTTTTTTTCAAGAGCTATTTCATTTTACTTATTTGTAAATCATCATATAATAAGTTAGCTCTCAAATGTAATAATATGTGACTGTTTTAACTGGTCCACTACATTAAATGAATTTCTAAACTAGCGCTAAAAACTTAGTGTGGCTGCCAGGGGAACTAATGGCAGCACTAATCCTTTCCTCCTCAATAGCAACATAAGAATTCCTAACTTAAAATGCCTTTGACTTTAATTCTATTAAAGCGTAATATAATTGATGAACGAAGTGAATCACTGTATTGATGAAGAAGTTTCAGTGGCCGTGTGTGTGTGTGTGTGTGTGTGTGTGTGTGTGTGTGTGTGTGTGTGTGTGTGTGTGTGTGGGTGTGTTATCGAAATACTAAATAACTGTAAAACATTTCTTAATGAAATTTTGAAGGAGTCATTTGGGATACCAAAGGGATGTTTTAACACAGCATTTGTATTTTATTTTGGATTATTAATAATTATTAAAACTAATTTTATTGATGAACGAAGTGAATCACTGTATTGATGAAGAAGTTTCAGTGGCCGTGTGTGGGTGTGTGTGTGTGTGTGTGTGTGTGTGTGTGTGTGTGTGTGTGTGTGTGTGTGTGTGTGTGGGTGTGTTATCGAAATACTAAATAACTGTAAAACATTTCTTAATGAAATTTTGAAGGAGTCATTTGGGATACCAAAGGGATGTTTTAACACAGCATTTGTATTTTATTTTGGATTATTAATAATTATTAAAACTAATTTTAATGTTTGATATTCAGTAGTTAAATTGGTTTTCGTAGTAAGCTATTGACTATGGTTGTCTTTAAAATGTCAGCTGGGATTTGTCTGTGTTTCACTTGAGGGATTTTTATCCCCTATATGGGATATTTTGACTGCTTGTGGGATAAAATGGGATTGTGGGATAAAGTGGGATTTTTTTGAAATCGGCATTACGTCTGCTAGTTTGCTTACAACTTACGACCAGAGCACCTTAGCAGTAGCACTTCTAGTGGATTTTCTCGCCGTACTGGCAGTTGCGGGGTTTCCCATTTTTAACCTCGCTGTCCGCACCTATTATGATTTTATAAACGTCACAGAACGAACACTGAATCATGTCAATTTCGCTGGCCGAGCCATGTTGGAATTAACAAGCAAACTATTTGCCATTATTTAGTACCTACTTCGTACTCTTTAGTACTACCATTAAAAATATTAGTACCTCTCACGTAAATAAATTATTTAATTTAGTTAATTCACCGTATCATTTAACCTATGTCGCATTGCTCAAAATCCTTTGAGGTACTAAAATGTAAAATACCTATAGGTAATTAGTAGATCTAAATAAGCTCTATCTAACGGTATAAATATTGTACTAATACATTATTCAATAATCATATAATATTTAACATTAATTGTGTTGCAATGTTTAACAAATCAGTGGGAAAGTGAGGGATATGACGAGGGATACTATAAGGGAGAGTCTGGGATAAAGTGGGATTTTTTGTATCAGTGTGTAGCATATTTTTACCGTAGAGTGGAAACACTGCATATTTGTTTATAAATTACTCAAATGTAAACATAACCAAAACTATGGATTTGGTTATGTTTTGTTCCATCAATTTTTTTTATTTCGAAATAGTTTAAAATGTGAGTGTTATGTAAATTAATAGTGTTTTGTCGTGTTTAAAACAATGCTTGTATCTATTTAGATTTATTATCAGTTTATTTTTTACTGGAAAACTTCGATGTAAAAGCTAAGTGTTTGGACTAGTGATGATAAATTAATACAATAGGTTTTGGAATTTTTGAATTACTGGGACATTATAACTCTGTAACACGACTGACTGTGATTGATAATCAAGCGTGTTGTAGACCTATAGTAGTTTCTTTACATTGTGAACAAATTATTTGATGGCAGACTTACTAAACTATAATACGTGCAAACTATCTTTATTACATGTAATGTACCAAATAAGCCTCATTGTCACCTAATGACATGGGATTAAAGTTTTGTAATCTACCGGTCAGTAAAATAGTCTGGTTACAGTTTATATTTGTTTGCATTTTCTGTGGTTAATATTGATTTTCATAAACAATCAAGATGTCCAAAACTCCGTAATCCCAACCGTCTACATTGTTCAACTAATTACGATGTAGACAGATTGCCCTCCTGAAAAATTGTCATTAATGTAGATGTTGGATTTTGCTTTTAAATCTCTCGTGCTGCGATTTCAGTATCTTGTGTATTTAAATTCAAACTAACATATATTAATGATGTAAACATTTTTAAATTTAAGGTATGAATTTTATAAGATACTGTTATATAAATAAATCATTGAATACCTTTTTTTACATTAAATGGGTTTAAAACAAGTATATTTCTGTATGTTTAACCCCCTGATTTTGGAGCTGGAAATTAATAGGTCTAATAATTATTGGCAACTTTTCCCTCAGGTTATATATTTAAAACTCGTCGAAAACCATCCGGTACCAAAAATATATTAGTCATTGGCCGAGTCTTAAAAAAGCGTGAACAGGAGCTAGGACATGTGACCAAATAAACGCAATCAGTTTAATCTAATTTGCTAGGTACACACAAGTGGTTTTAAGAGGTTAATTGCTCCACCTCACCCTCCAGGGTTAGATGGAAACGTATTCCGCATATTCTCTATTCATTGTTGCTAGATTAGGAAACCCCAGCATAGCTGCTATAGGCACGTTTTCCATAAGCGGGAATTTTGCGCAGGTTACCAGAAGGTTAGGATATAGCAGGAAAGGAAAGGGTGGGATGGGACAGGCAGCCAAATTGGCCTTTCAGAGTACCAACTCCCGTGCCTTGTGACAGCTGTGATCAGGCTCAATGTGGACCCGCTCTGCCCTCCAACTGGCCAACTCAACGGATGGGGTATCCATGTACAACAGCCAGGGACCATACATTCTCAGGTTGGGGACCAAGCCCTGAGTTTCCGCCCCGAGCCGCTGCAAGTGGAGGTACCAAAGGTGAAAGGGAAGTTTGTCATAATGGGCATCCAAAAAACTTCATATGTAATGACAATTTCATTTGCTGTACCCAATGTCAGCATCCAAACTGGTATAGACCAGTTTTAAGGTTGTCCTGGGACGAATATTCTCTATTGGTCAATGCTAACACAACAAGTTTCAATAAAATTAATAAGTATACAAGAGATATATGTTTTTTATTTCTTATAAGAATAACATCGGACAATATACTTAGTTTACTGCTGAATGGAAATTGAAATATTCTCCACAACCATTAGCCGAATAGCCTACTAACGAAATACTAATTTAACCGTGTGTGGATTGGAGTACTAATTTTTCATCTTTTAGAGCTTTTTATGGCAATGAGATAAAACTGTTGAAACCTGCTAAACATATTCAAAGTTTATGGTACTAAGAAAGGTAAATTGAAGTTTGGGATCTCTTAAGCCCTGTAATATTTCTGAACCCAAATTTTTATAAAAAATCAGGTGGTATATTTTATTAGAAACCTAATATAAACCACCAAATAAAAAATCCAAAGATTTCGAAAGCGGCTCCTCAAAACTGCTCCAGACCTACATACTACGTTGTTGGGTACCACAATATTATGGATACCTCTTTGTTCTTCCCTCAGGGCTCTGCCTTTACTATCACTCCCAACTTTTAATTTTAACGTATGATTCGTTGGATTTATTTTGTTAAAGCAGCATCTCCTGAAAGATGTCCCCACGTTTGATACGCCGCCCTACTCAACCATAGACCTCCACCGCACAGGAAAATTTTCTTTGTTATTATTTACACCTTTTTTAGTAATTTTAGAAAATTTTCAATTATACAAAAAATTGTTGTTATTTTCTTTTAACCCCGACCTTAGAGCTCCACCTCGCTGGCTTTAAAAGTTGCCTTGTTAAATTTATGGAGGAAAGATGATCCTTGAGTAAGCGTTCGGGAGTTCGGGTCAGCGTTCGGGTTGAGTACTACTAGCTGGTCAGACAGATATTATTCTGTCCTAATGTCACTGAATTTGTTTTATGTCAAAGATTCTCGTTCTTTTTCAAGATGAGCTCGTTAGCTACGCTCACTTGCCTGTAGAGCTTGCTTCGGTATTGAAAATGAGTTGCTATTCAAATAGATTTATTATGTCTATAATAAACATATGTTTATATGCTTTTCAAGTATGTTTAGATATCATCCTTATAACAGCTGTTTGATGAAACTAAATAACTTTTTTTAGCGAATTTCCCCTATAGGGAAGAAGCTATTACCGTAGTCGGCATGGTAAGACCTAGGCCCGGGACCATGATAACTTTTCGTTTTGAGGTCCCCAGACCCCAAAAACACCATTCGTTCGAAACTGTATATATATATATATATATATATATATATATATATATATATATGTGTCCGTGAGCACGATAACTCTCGTAAAAATTATCCGATTTTGATGAAATTTGGTATAAACGTGTAAAGCAACATTTATGACTTTAAGTTCGAAAACCAGCCAGATCGCTCTATCCAAAAGGGTATTTTGGGGGGGTTTTGTACCCCAAAAATGGGTTTTTTGAATTTTTTACATATAATTTTGGAAATAGTCAAATTTTAGTTTTTCCCATTGGATTCAGCTTAAAAAAACACACAATTTGGTATTTTGATCATTTCTCTACGTCATCTGATTACCGAGATATTGAAAGTGCTAAACACAGTACGTTGTCTAATGTTATTCTTATGGAGGAAAATAAAAATTTTATATCTCGCTTATTTATGAACATATACTGACGAAACTTGGTATACGGCTTCATCTGGTTGTGAACCATTGATATTTGCTCAAAAAAACAATTTTTTGCCAAAGGCTCCCGTAGCAGCAAACCTGCGCACTCAGCCCCATGTTATTCTTATGGAGAATAAGTAACGTGTTATCTCCCTTAATTATGACAATAAGTTAATGAAATTTGGTAAGTGACTTCACCTAGTTGAGTCGTATTGATATTAGCATAAACCCCCATTTTTTGTGTTCCTCGCTTCAGCAAACCTGCATACTCTGCCGCCATGTTATTCTTATGGAGAATAATTAAAATGTCATAAATTGTTTATTTATGAATGTATATTGATGAAACTTGGTATGTAGCTTTATGTGGTATTAAGATAAATATATATGCATTGGAAATTCGCTAAGTACGCAGGTTTGCTGCTACGGGGGTAAAATAAATTTGTTTCCTGATTACAAAAATACCACATATATGTGGTATTTTGTTCATAAAACAAATCTGTAATTCAACAAAACCCTTTTTTTAGCAACCATTTGTTGGATATGTTGTACTAGATCCAACATAAAAGTATTAAATTTATGATTTACAGCTGATTCACAGAGGAATCAACTGTTTAAAAATGTAAGAAAATCATTAAGATTTATTTATTTTTAAATAACATGCTATTACAAAACCCTTATTTTCTTACATTGCTAAACAGCTGATATCCGTGAATCACCTCTTTTATGTAAATCAGCTGTAAAACATAAATTTAATACTTTTATGTTGGATCCAGTACAACATATCCAATAAATAGTTGCTAAAAAAGGTTTTTGTTAAATTATGGACTTGTTTTATGAACAAAATACTATAAGTAATCGAATATCACTCTTATTGATTGTTTTTAATTTGATCTTATTATGAAATGATTGATCACAAGTTTGACATTTAAAAAATTTTATATTATACATTTCATATTCAAATTTATAAAAATACAATAGAATGCTCCGACTATGTTTTACTCAGGGTTACATGAGATATCATCAGGGGTAGTCCTTTGCCGCCGAACGTTTAAATTGTTTGATTTTACTAATTGAATTTCTATAATAATACAAATTATAGAAATACATTTTTAATTCAAAATGTGTAGCCTGAAAAGAGTTCCTTAGAAGAAACACCAATAATTAAATAAAAATGTAATATTCATCATTTGTAGGTCTCTGCATGCCTAGAATCTTCTTTCAGTTATTGATATGAAATTTGATAGTAAAAAAATAAAAAAAAAGATAATTCTCGTGATGCGACACTATCGCTTGGTGCGCGTGCCGGGAATTCTCGTCACTGGCTGCCTCCCAATACACTGCTTCAGTTTGAGCTCAGTTGTTGCCAGGGAAGGTCGCGTTGCTGCCCGTGTGGAGTGCCGGTCTTGTTGTTTATTTTGGCGCGCTTTGTTTCTCGGTCGGCCATTTTTGTATACAGTATATATATAGTGTGTATACGTAATTAGGCAGTTTTCATTTCTTTTTTTAAAGCGTCGCTGCTCAGGTGTAGTGCCGGTCTCCTTGTTTATTTTGGCACGCTTCGTTTCTCGGTCGGTCATTTTAGCGAATTTCCTCTATAGGGAAGAAGCTATTACCGTAGTCGGCGTGGTAAGACCTAGGCCCGGGACCATGATAACTTTTCGTTTTGAGGTCCCCAGACCCCAAAAACACCATTCGTTCGAAACTGTATATATATATATATATATATATATATATATATATATATATATATATATATGTGTCCATGGGTGCGATAACTCTCGTAAAAATAATCCGATTTTGACGAAATTTGGTATAAGCGTGTAAAGCAGCATTTATGACTTTAAGTTCAAAAACCAGACAGATCGGACTATCTAAAGGGGTATTTTGGGGGGGTTTTGTACCCAAAAAATGGGTTTTTTGAGTTTTCTACATATAATTTTTGAAAAAGTCAAATTTTAGTTTCCTCCATTGGAATCAGCTTAAAAAGACGCACAATTTGGTGTTTTGACCATTGCTCTACGTCAAATGGTTACAGAGACATTGAAAGTGCTAAACACAGTACGTTGTCCAATGCTATTCTTATGGAGAATAAGAAAAAAATTATAGCTCGCTTATTTATGAACGTATTCTAACAAAACTTGGTATATGGTTTCATCTGGTTGTGGTCTATTGTTATTTTCACAAAAAACCCGATTTTTACCAATAATTCCCGTAGCAGCAAACCTGCGTCCTCAGCCCCCATGTTATTCTTATGGAGAATAAGTAAAATGTAATGTATCCCTTAATTATGAACATAAATTAATAAAACCTGGAATGTTGGTTCACCTAGTTGAGTTCTATCGATATTTGCATAAAAACCCATTTTTGTGTTCCTTATTGCAGCAATCCTGCGTACTCATCTCCCATGTTATTCTTATAGAGAACTAGCTGTGTACCCGTCCTTCGTACGGGTTGTATATAAATGGTAGATTAACTAAAAAAATTAACAACCCACATAATTTTACAATATTAAAATTACATTTTACACTTTTAAAGTAGAATTAAATTAAGGTTAACGAAATATACTATGGCAGATAGTTCGGGTACTGTTGCCAAGTCGAGGAAGCCTGTCGGGTAGTGAACGGTGTGGTTTTTGCGACTCCAAATCGGTACACGTAACACTTTGGATTTTATTTTAGAAATAAAAGAACTCAAGTACAACAAAATATTAACCCTGTTTAATTTAACATTTTAAATACTTTGATACATTAATCTTTACATTCCAATAAATTATAGTAATGTAACGAAACATTAAACTTTAAAAACATTGACAAACCACTTTTAAAATCACCATTCTTGCCAGGTCCTGTTTTCATTATAATTGTAAATAAACAATTTAAACTTGGAAAATCATATGTTTCAAAAACATATGACTTCTTGATTTTATTTAAATAAATGTAAATCAATATATACAAACTGTTCTAACAGTGGTCATGGTTAAATGAACGGTATTAAATATTGTATATGTTCGTTCCTCCCTTTGGAATAGACCTACATTTGTGTTGATCTCCGTTGCTTGTTCATTGGTGGACGTGAGGATGGCACAATCACAGAGCCAGGCACTTTCCAGATTAAACTGTTTATGAACCTCGGTGTAACAAACTGTTAATCAATAAATCCTGTGATTCATCGATAGTGCCGAGTGAAGGATAGATATTTCTGAGACCTTAATTTGTTTTTCAATGTCCCAATCTCAACTTTTAAAAGCGCATAAGAAAACTGATCAACCCCTTAATCTTCTCAAAAATACATTTTCATATTTACTGTTAAGTTCAGACGCTCAGTGTTCGGCTACATAAAATATATTTTTAGAGAGGCGTAGACTCGTCCACTCATGTCTCACTTACGACAAAGGGTCTGTGTAAGATCTCCAGAGAACAACACGGTGACTCCCCATGATGTTGTTTCTTATTTCCTTTAAGGCATAAAATTTCAGCTCTACTGGTTGAGTAGTTTATGCGTCATGACTAACGCGCTTATATTAAGGCCATTGGGCCAGAGTCCTTGAGTATATTTGTGTCTGGAGTAGGTAAATGTCTGCACTGACCTATCAGCTACATTCCTACCAAATTTCGGATCCATCAGTCCAAGAGTATGTGCAAGATTGTTAAAATATTGTATTTTGAAATTCCGGGGAGCGAAGCACATAATCATTTTCGTAACAGGAATAGGCTGCGTTTTTTTCTGATGAATTAGTTATGTTTCTACCGAAATGTAACTTACAAAGGTCCAGAAAGTACTAATACTCATACAATTGCCATAAAAGTAAATTAGCAAAGAACCCTATAGGACTTTTTTAAACGTATTCTTATTGTGAATCTGCAGCATAAGGGGAACCACCATCCAAAATTGTATCTTCAATAGACATTATCGTTTCTTAGATAAAGTGATCACTATGTCAGCGAGTGCATGAGTCTGACAAATATAGATTTAGATCATATATCCACTTATGTTATTTATTACCAATCTTCACTCAACGTTTTAAAAAAGAACTAAAAACCTATTTATAGAATAACTATGCCATCATCTGGTTCAATATAAATAAATGCTTTGTCCATAAGAATAGCATAGGATCTTAAAAACCCTATGGGGCAGTGTCCTAAGGTAATTTAAAACAATCCAATTAGCCTAAACCCTTCTAACATATATAACATATAGAACATAGAAAAAGTTGCATAAAAATCGGTTTTCCTGTGAAAAGCGAACAAAACATGACCAAAACCGCACAAAATCACGTTTTCGAGCGGCCGCCATTATTTTTTAAAAGGCGTATGCTAGTTTATAGTGCCCTAAAACCTTCTCACGCATATATAGAACAAAGAAACAACGTTTCATTAATGTCACTGCACCCGTTTTCCAGTGAGAAGCGAACAAAAACCCGTCCTTGAGCGTTACCGGCAGACAGACAGATATAAATTGAGATAAGATTTGTTTTGGTTTCCCTAGGGTGTAAAACGTGAAAATATGCAACAATTTCATAATTCCAAGCAATGTACAGACAAAACTCTAATTTTATTTATATAGATTAATTATACGGTATATTGAAATAAATATATATATATTTGATGTACACGTTCTTCGCACAGGGGTTTTCCTTACCCGTTCTTTAGTCAATGCAAATTTCATTTTAGTTATCTTGAAACAGCTGTTGTTCTTGCTTCTGCTCTTTAAGCTGTCAAATGTAAGTGCCCTCAGCTGTTCGGATTACAGTTTCTGAATGTTTACTTTCTTATGAAATGTAAACATTGAAACTTAGAACGTTCACGGGGCGTAGCCCGAGGGGATTTTAAGGAAGTGAATAGGCCTATGTGTTGCATGGGTTCAAGATCTACCTTTGTGTAAAGTTTCAGCCCAGTCGGTTAAGTAGTTTTTGCGTTCACCCGGAACATCAGACAGACAGACAGACAGACAGACAGACAGAAACCACCTCTTCTTTATAATATTATAGATAATCAAAATGGCATGTATCGCTTATTTATGAACTTATATTGATGAAACTTGGTATATGTGGCTTCACCTAGTTGAGTAATATTGATATTTACAAGAAACCCTATATTTGTTGTTTTTTGTAGCAGCAAACCTGCGTACTCATCCCCAATGTTATTGTAATAGAGAATAATTCAAATTTGATATATCGCTTATTTTTGAATATATTTTTATGAAACTTGGTATGCGGATTTATGTGGTATTAAGACTTATATTTTGCATTGGAAATTCGCTGAGTACGCAGGTTTGCTGCGACGGGGGTATTTTGTCTTTCATTCTTTATTTGCAACTGTAAAATTGCATACAACGAGCAAATATGCTAATAATTATTCTAACAAAAACATGAACAAATAATATTAAAAAGTAGGCTCAGTAGTCTTCCTTTTTTGAACTGATTTTCAAAGGATTCTTCTGACACGTATTGTTTTGCTCTTCTGTGCCTACAGTCATCTTAGAAGATCTCGGCTCCAGTTTCTTTTTAATCTTCTCTGAAGGATGCCAGGAAGTGTCGGTGTGTGGAGTTCTTGAATCAAAGGATTTGAGTGACCATCAAGTTTGTTGAAGAATAGTTGATAGCATTCTTTTGCTGTTTCGTGAACAAATTTCAATTTAAAGTCTGTATGAAGTGTCTGGTTACTTACATAGTAGGGAACGCCAGAAATTAAGCGAATCATTTTAAATTGAAAGGTTTGAATTTTCTTTAAGTGACAACATTTTGCTGAACCAAAAATTTGAATACCATAAGCCCATATTGGTTTTAGAACAGTTTTGTACAATAGTAATTTTGATTTAGTAGGTAATTTTGAATTTAAATTGAGTAGTCGATAAAGTTGCTTAGCTCTTGATTTGAGAGCAGTTATCTTTTTTGTTACGTGTGTCTTCCATGTTAATCGCTTGTCTAGATGGAGACCAAAATAACGTGTTTCGTTACTTTGAGGGATTCTGTTGTTGTCAATGTGTACAGGAGGGCATACACCTTTCCTTAGTGTGAATGTGACATGTGACGACTTTGTTGCATTAACTTTTATTCTCCAATTTTTTAACCAATTACTTAGGACGTTAATGTGATTTTGGAGATTGTTACTAGCTTCAATGGGGTCTTCTGATGAACTTAGAATGGCAGTGTCATCAGCAAATGTGGCGATCTTTGTATTTCCAGTTTCAGGGAGATCAGCTGTGTAGATACTGTAAAGAAGAGGAGATAATAAGGAACCCTGAGGAACACTGGCTAATATTGGCTTGTAATCTGAGAAATCTGACCCTTGTTTCACCATAAAAAATCTATCTTCTAAATAAGAACGGAGAATCAAATAGTAAGTGGGTGGAAGAATTCTTAATTTTGATAGTAGACCAGGATACCATAGTAGGAGTAGTTTCTATTATGCAACTCCGTAAGTG
Source organism: Allygus modestus (assembly GCA_963675035.1). Classification (NCBI taxonomy): domain Eukaryota; kingdom Metazoa; phylum Arthropoda; class Insecta; order Hemiptera; family Cicadellidae; genus Allygus; species Allygus modestus. The sequence goes on along the minus strand of OY776112.1, from coordinate 273,195,458 downwards.
AGTGTTGTTTATAATTGGGTTTAATTTTGAGTTTAATGTGTTTTTACCTAATTATTTCGTGTTATTTACTTTGTTTGGTGTGGTTAATCAGTTTAAAATGTAGTTATCAAAATCCAGAACGTTTGGTAAATATTTATTTTGGACTATTCATTTTATTTTTACTTAAGTTTTGACTTTTGTACCGTTGTTAAATCTTGCCTTGCACCGTTGTCATGGCAACAAAGACAACACAAACTACTACTAGTATAGAAAACTCTATACACATGGAACACTCCCACGAGCCAAGTGCCTTGGATACAACTTGGACTAATGTTGTATCCCATAGGAAAAGAAGCAATAGTAATAACTCTTCCTCTAGCTCTAGGCCCAATAACATAGTTAATAACAATGTATCGAAAACAAACTCAGTCCAACCAGTGCTCGTTTCAAATAGGTTCCAACCTCTTTCTAACACCGATAGCGATCAAACAAAAAAACAAAAAGTTCCCCCAATAATACTCAAAACCCATGTAAATTACATGGAGCTTTGTAAACTATTGTCCCAATTAGTTGGCAGTGACCAGTTCAAGTGCTGTTCGTCTTTAAAGAGCATTACCATACACCCATTATCTTCTGACGCCTACAGGAAAATTGTTCAGTTCCTTCGCGAAAACAAGGCCGAATCCCACACTTTTCAACTTCCAGAAGACAAAGTCTTTCGTGTAGTTATTCGTGGTCTTCATAGCTCCATTGAGCCTGAAACAATCAAAAGTGAATTATCATCCAAAGGATTTAATGTTCAAAATGTAACTAATGTCTGGTCTAAGGACAAAACTCGCCTTCCATTGTTTTTTGTCGATCTTGACCAATCCCAATCAAATGACCACATTTTCGACCTTTCTACTCTCCTTCACTCAAAGATCCAAATCGAAGAACCTAGACCAAAACGACTTGTAGTGCAATGCATGCGCTGCCAACAATTGGGACATTCGAAGAAATATTGCAATCGAACCCCTAAATGTGTCAAGTGCGCTAAGGATCACGAATCCGCAACTTGTACAAAACCCAATAACACACCCGCAACCTGTGCACTTTGTGGTGATAACCACCCTGCTAACTATAGGGGTTGTTCAGTTCACAGGGAACTACAGAACAGACGCTCATCCAAATCTACGTTATCAAAAGAAGAAACCCCTTCTCGCCACCCCCACCCGACTCCTGATCTATCACCCTCATCATTTCCTCAACTTCCGAAACCAAAATCACACGCCTTTCCATCTAATTTAAACGACCAACGAGCACTTACTCCCAATGCTTTACACTCAAATGAAGAACATAACTACGCCAAACGACTTCAAACCACTATTCACAACACTTCCAATCAAACTGACATTGTAACACAATTAACGTCAATACTTACAGAATTCAAAGCCCTTTTTTCACCATTACTAACCATGATGACTCAACTTATGCAAGCTCTTATCACCAAAAATGACAAATAACCTATCAAATATTTTTCTTATAGTCCTGCTGTGGAATGCAAATGGTTTATACCAACACGCACAAGAACTAGAGTTACTTTTACATGAGAAACGTATAGACGTCGCTTTAATAAGTGAAACTCATTTTACTACAAACTCTAGATTTTACATTCCAGGTTACAACATATACAGAGCTGATCGCCCTGACAATCGGGCATATGGCGGTACAGCGGTTCTTGTCCAAAACAGTCTCAAACACTTTGTTCACCCATCCATCAATCCAACAAATTTCCTTCAGTCAGCAGCATCAACCGTAGTTTTTAATAACATTGAAATAACCTTTTCGGCTGTTTACTGCCCCCCTAGATTTGCAATAAATTCGAATGATTTTACAGAACTATTTTCAAACCTAGGTTCTCATTTCATCTGTGGGGGAGACTATAACGCCAAACATGTACAATGGGGTTCAAGGTTAAATAACCCGAGAGGCCGCCAACTGCTTCATTCTGTCGTTTCTAACAACCTGAACTATCATTCACCTGGCACACCTACTTATTGGCCAAAAGCTCTAAATAAAGCACCTGATCTACTTGATTTTTTCATTTCAAAGGGTGTAAGCCAATTTCATAAATCCCTCAACTGCCTTGACAACTCTCCTTCTGACCACTCTCAAATTCTGTTAACAATTTCATGTGCCCCTCTAGAAAAAATTGAAAAACTATCTCTAACAAATGGGATAATGAACTGGGAGCTATTTCGAAACACACTTATGTCCACAGTAAACATAAACCTCCCACTGAAAACTGGCGGGGATGTGGAAGTAGCAGTAGACCACTTAACCAAGTCCATCCAACAAGCCGCCTGGAGTTCGTCAACTCCGAAACCTCCTAAGAAACGATCTGGTCCTTGCTACCCCCAATATATATGTGAGCTGTTAAGACTAAAACGAACAGCTAGAAGGAAATGGCACCAAAGTAGACTTCCATCTGATAAAACCGCCCTCAACCGCTGCACAAATCAATTGAAACAAGCAATTAGGGAATTCAAAACTTCTACATTCGAAAATAAACTAGGTAATCTTTCCCCTTCAGATGGCTCCTTATGGAAGACAACGAAGAAAATTCTACATTACACTTCTACATCTTCCCCAATCAGGCGACCGGACAATTCATGGGCAAAATCAGACAAAGAAAAAGCAGATCTCTTTGCTGAACACCTTTCTGGTGTTTTAGTCCCAACGAAGAACACAATCGAAGATTTTCCACCGAAGTAGAAACATCTATTGAAATTCCCTTGCCCATGTCCTTACCACCTTCTCGAATTACAGCAAATTATGTCAAACGGGCCATTTTTAAACTACCCCCAAGAAAATCACCTGGATATGATCTAATCACAAGTGAAATTTTACGTGAAATACCCGGTCCCTGTATCACCTTACTGACACAAATATTTAATGCAATATTACGGACAACTCATTACCCCATTCAATGGAAACTATCCCAAATAATTATAATCCAAAAAACGGAGAAACCAGCAGACCAAGTCTCATCATACAGACCTATTAGCTTACTCCCTGTTGTTTCAAAATTGTTCGAAAGAATCCTCTTAACACGTTTACAATCTGCAATTGAGGATTGTAATGGATTGCCAAATCACCAATAAGGGTTTAGATCTCTGCATTCTACAGTGCAGCAACTTCATAGAGTGGTCGATACAATTGCGTCTGGACTTGAAAGCAAAAAATATACGAGTGCTGTTTTTCTAGACATAAGTGCCGCCTTCGATAAGGTGTGGTATCCTGGTCTACTATCAAAATTAAGAATTCTTCCACCCACTTACTATTTGATTCTCCGTTCTTATTTAGAAGATAGATTTTTTATGGTGAAACAAGGGTCAGATTTCTCAGATTACAAGCCAATATTAGCCGGTGTTCCTCAGGGCTCCTTATTATCTCCTCTTCTTTACAGTATCTACACAGCTGATCTCCCTGAAACTGGAAATACAAAGATCGCCACATTTGCTGATGACACTGCCATTATAAGTTCATCAGAAGACCCCATTGAAGCTAGTAACAATCTCCAAAATCACATTAACGTCCTAAGTAATTGGTTAAAAAATTGGAGAATAAAAGTTAATGCAACAAAGTCGTCACATGTCACATTCACACTTTAAGGTGTATGCCCTCCTGTACACATTGACAACAACAGAATCCCTCAAAGTAACGAAACACGTTATCTTGGTCTCCATCTAGACAAGCGATTAACATGGAAGACACACGTAACAAAAAAGATAACTGCTCTCAAATCAAGAGCTAAGCAACTTTATCGACTACTCAATTTCAATTCAAAATTACCTACTAAATCAAAATTACTATTGTACAAAACTGTTCTAAAACCAATATGGGCTTATGGTATTCAAATTTTTGGTTCAACTAAATAACTAACATATAATCCCGACTTTGTTTTATGTATTTAGATAATGAAAATCACTTAATAATATCTCGCAATGACAACGTTAATATACACTAGGCAGCAATACGGATTTTAGCAATTTGAAATTTAAGTAACTGCACAACGCCATCTGTAGAGCCTGATATAAGCGTAGGTTATATTATATAAATCAAACAGGAAAGTTGGCCGGGCTGGTAAGGGCCATTGCAGATTTACTTTATTTTAGTCATGAAAAGAGGTTCAATAACAAAGTCCAATTGTTTGTAAACTTTCTTTCAAGAGCTATTTCATTTTACTTATTTGTAAATCACCATATAATAAGTTGGGTCTCAAATGTAATGATAAGTGACTGTTTTAACTGGCCGGGCTGGTAAGGGCCATTGCAGATTTACTTTATTTTAGTCATGAAAAGAGGTTCAATAACAAAGTCCAATTGTTTGTAAACTTTCTTTCAAGAGCTATTTCATTTTACTTATTTGTAAATCACCATATAATAAGTTGGGTCTCAAATGTAATGATAAGTGACTGTTTTAACTAGGCGTGAGGTTGTTGGGGATAATAAAAGTACACAAAAAATGAATAACAGGCTTTTCTAATGTAAAATCCCCATAAGACAACGTACTATGTTTGGTCGATACATATTTTCTTTAATAACTCGGTAAATATTTATGCTAGAATGACAAGAGAGGGCTTAAAAGATTCGCCACACTAATTCCAATCTTTTTACATGCATTAATTTCACATCTGGGGCTTTGCTGACCCTATTTGGGTCCAAAAACTTGGAATTTGAAAGATTAATCCCCAAAAAAGGGGTTTATAGTTTTCCGATTGTTTTGCCCAACGAACTTGTCCAACTGATTATAGAAAGGAACGTCCCAACCAAACTTGAAGTAAATCGGACAAAAATGCGCCCGCTAGAGTGCATACACACACACACACACACACACACACACACACACACACACACACACACACACACACACACACACACACACACACCATTTTTAACGAACCCCCAAAACGTGTTTAGGGGGTCACGTTAGGAACTTCTATGGTGGTCCCGGGCTTAAGTTTCACCGTGCGGGTCATGCTAATAGTTCACTTTCCATAGGAAGTTCACTAATAATATCCATCGTCGTCACGGTGTTCATTATTGTTCAGTATACTAGCCACTAGTCTAGTTAGTAATCTAGTGAGGTAAACTTCTCAAAAACGATCAAATAATTTACTTATACAGTATGGGTTATACGGCAACTTCTAAATTAAAATTACTTGCCATCCCAGGCGTAAAACTATTGAGATGTGTCATATAAATGCATTCCTTCACTTTACCTCCTGTCAACGGATATAAGGTACTACAACATTAATAAATTTGCGTTTATCTGATTGTTTAATCCACCTTTTATATTTTTCGCAATACTTTTCTCATTAAGATAAAAGTAGATTTTTTTACAGAAAAAATCTCTTTTTATCAAACATTAATCCTACTTATACAGTATTCCATATAAAAAATCGCTAAACATATCATATTATTTAAAACCACCATCTCATAAATCAAAACTTCAAATAACAAGATAAGTATTTAAATCCAATGTATGCTCGTGTTACTCGATATGACATTCAATTTCCTCCTAGTGTCAGATATCAGGGCTTAGGTAGACACGCATTCACGTATCAATTAGACACATTCATGTGTCTCATCTCCCCAGCCGTGGTCCTTTTAACTCTTGATGCCTTGCTGTGCTGTTTACTCCTACATTAACCCTCTCCGTACTATTTGAATGAAATAATTTAACTATCAATTGAATATTGAAAATAATAAATCAAATGTAGATAATATAGTATTTTAATCAAACCCCCCGTGTATTTAAATTTAATATTTAATATGTGAGATTTGAAGGGTTGCTAAATAAATACCTAAATTTATAATATAATTAAATATTATAAATTTACATGATTTTAATCATGAAAATAGGTTTAATAACTAAGTGCAATTATTCATAAACTTTTTTACAAGAGGTATTTTCTCTTATTTATTTGTAAATCATCTTATAATAAGTTGCCTCTCAAGTGTAATAATATGTGACTATTTGAACTGGTCCACTCGAATCATTTGTCTAGTAGCCACGGGACCAACTGCTTACTTCATTCGGCGGGCCTCAGCGGAGATCACCTTAGAGAAGCTGAACGGTCACGGGTCTCCAAGTACCGCAATCCCTGTAGTGGTACCCCGGGCTTGGAACGTCTGTGATATAGCGAGCACCACAAACGTAGGTCTCACTTGCTATCGGCCGGCTTTTCTACGCTGGTCTTCGTCGGGTCCCGAGGAAGTCAACACCTTCTGCGTCACACAAGGTCTGAGACAAGTCCCCCTGCGTGGTCAGCACTGCCTCCGGCCTTGGGTGAACAGTACGGTGGGCAATGGATCTGGCCCGTGTCAATCGTTATACTCAGCGCTGATCTCTTATTCTTGTATGTACTATCCTTTTCTTCATTGCATGGCTTCGCTGGTTTTCCACTAACACTAACACAATTTGTTGAATTGTACAAGTTAAACTCTGTCCCCCACCTGATTCCCATCACAACCCCCCAAAAAACCCGGGTGGTTCACGCAGTGAAGACTTCTGCGGTCCATCCGTACCTTAAACAATTCAATCGGTCGGCTGGGTAAACCGCCACGAATTAACTGACCTTTCTTGACTGGTCAGCATGGACAATCCGCCACAGTCAAGATCCTTTTTTTAAGTATTAAAATGACCTTGATCACGTTTGAACATGTTAGGGGAATATTAATTATAATTAGTTAAAGTCACCTAAAACATTCTTAGCAACAAATGAAGCGTCCGTTGAAAATGGTTGAGCAGAAGTGATTCGCCTAACAACAGCGGTATACTCATTAGCACAAGCCGGCTTCTCATTGGTCGAAACAGATCAACTAATGAGGCGAGTTTTTTCTGCTGACTCGGAGGAAAAAGTTATAAAGCCGGGATGTTCGATCCACTCGAATCATTTGGCGTGCAGACACGGGACCAGCTCCAGAGAAGATTCAGTGGGGCTCAGCGGAGATCATCGGAGATAAGCTGAACGTTCACGGATGTCTTCTATTACCGCAATCCCTGAAGTGGTACCCCGGGGTTGGAACTTCTGTGATATAGCGAGCACCACAAACGTAGGTCTTACTTGCTATCGGCCGGCTTTTCTACGCTGATCTCCGCCGGGCCCCGAGGAAGTCAACACCTTTTGCGTCACACAAGGCCTGAGACAAGTCCCCCTATGTGGTCAGCACTGCCTCCGGCTGTTGGGTGAACAGTACGGTCGGAAATGGATCTGGCCTGTGTCAATCGTTAAAATCAGCACTGATCTCTTATTCTTGTCTGTACTCTCCTTTTCTGTCTTGCATGGCTTCGCTGGTTTCCTACTAACACAATTTGTTGAATTGTACAAGTTAAACTCTGTCTCTTACCTGATTCCCATCACAACCCCAAAAAAACCGGGTGGTTCGCACAGTGTAGAGTTCTGTGGTCCATCCATACCTTAAACAGTTCAATCGGTTGGCTGGGCAAACCGCCATGAATGAACTGACCTTTATTGAATGGTTTGCATGGGCAATCCTCCACAGTCAAGATCCTTTTTTAGGTATTAAAATGGCCTTGAACACGTTTGAACATGTTAGGAGAATATTAATTATAATTAGTTAGTCACCTAAAACATTTTTAACAACAACTGAATAAACATTTAGCTTTGTTCCGTGAAAGTTTAAAAATTGAGACTTATAAAAACGGACTTTGTAATGGCCACTAAAATGAAGGTGGTTAAATGACAAAGTCCTAAATATCTCGAATAAGATCCTGCAAAACAGGTACCTTAAACATTCGTAGCGACAACTGAATAGACTGGCCAAATTTAATTACCAGATTTTTCAATCTTTGACACTCATAAATCGCAAAATTCATTTTCTAACCCTCCCACGATTTCTAACAGTTTCGGAACGAATATAGATCCACCCGTTTTCACATTACCTCACATACAATGACGTATGTGTATCGTCACACCAATACGTCATCGCCGTGACGCCATCATACCCTCTCGTCAAACATACGTCATCACACGTCACTCAAACGTCACTTCCTGATTAAAAACCAATGATTTTTCAGCTGTCCCAGACTCCCAATATTGCCTCTACTAATTTGTTTTGCAATTTATTTGTAAACAAACACTATCTGACAGCTTAAGAAAACTGTGAACAAGTGGCACATGTGGTTCAACCAAGTTTGTAATGTTGCTTTCTCTCACTTCGTTCGCTCAATCCAATTAACTACTAATTTCAAAATATTACAGCAATCTTAAAAATAGAATGATCCATAAATGTTTAAATCTAAGCCAAAAGAACCGAATAGACAGTGTTGGGGGCAGTGTTCTCTCTAAAACCATTTTCCCATAAGTAAGTCCCTCCTTAAAGTATTACGTTTATATTGATGAATGCCTCCTCTATTAAAGAAACATGTAACCAATTAAAACTAACTTTACTATCGTTATGGCTATTTTACTTGGACAAGATAAACATTAAAGTTATGAACCTTTCTACTATATTGAAAATCCATGCTACCAGAAGGATTTTAATCACTCTAGGAAATTAGGTAAAGTACAAGTATCACACATGAAACTTATTTGGTATTTTTTCAATTGATATATTTCTTACAAGTGATAGATGTGTTTAATAATATAAAAAAATAAAAGTAAATAAAAATCACAGCATATTTAGTACATGATATATGTTCAAAGTATTGTTCCAGTGTATTTCTCACAACAGTTTCTTCAGTTCTCGGGTGGACTACACTGTCCTGTCGCTTCGCCTTGACGCACTGACGTTAGTTGCACGACTGTAATAATACACTGCAGTTCGCCATAAATAGTTGATATCAAGTGTAAATTTTCCGTTCAAGAAATTTTTATTTAACTCTTTAGTGAAAGATCGAAAGGTTTTACAACCAAACCTTACAGAGAAATCACACTTCTCCACCGCCTGGCCAGTCGGAGAAGTGCACACTGACACTGCTTTCATCATGATAGAGTTCTATGAATTTGTTGTTTATTATTCTAAATTCTTCTATATCTGATATTTCACAAAGGGTAGTGAAGCTTTCGTTAAGGGAAAGTAAATGTATAATTTCGACATCGCACGTTCAGGACCATCTAGGCTTTCTTCTGAAAATACAAAGCAGTAATTACATGCCTCTAATTGTACATAAGGATCGGGTTCAGAGAAAGTATGACTCAAGAGGACATCCCCAGTTTGGAAGTTGAGAACGTGTAATATTTTATCGTCAGTAATAGCTAATGATCAAGCAGGGCGAAATTAGGGCGAGGGTCCTGGCACTTCGGCTTGATGCACTGACATTAGTTGTACAACCGATGATTGACTATTTTACCACTACGAATGTTTCCAGTACAAGATGAGATCACAATTAACTTACACACGTATCACAAACAAAATCGATGGTACTAAAATGCTGAATGTAAGAACCGGTTATGCACCGTAAAAATCAGAATCTCTTAAACTTATCCTAATTGTAACCAAAATGTTTAGAAACGAGTAAATTTACATTAAGTAAGTTCATACATTAGCAAGATACATTAGTAATAATACACTGCAGTTCACCATACATGGTTGATAGCCCATTTACATTCCCCTTTCAAGTCCTTTCTATTTAACACTTTAGTGAAAGATCGATTGGTTTTACAACCAAAGCTTACAGTGAAGTCACACATCTCCACCATCTCGCCTGATAGTTTCCAAACACTGACTTTGCTTAAACCACGAGAGAGTTCTATGAATTTGTTATTGATTATTCTAAATGTGCCCACATTCGACATTTCACATAAGGTAGTCAAGCTTTTGTTTGAGGGAAAGTAAATGCATAATTTACCCAGTTCTTGTTCAGATTCATCTAGGGTTACATTTAAGAATACAAAGCCGTCATTACATACCTCCATGTGTTTATAAGTATAGGGATCAGAAAATGTATAGCTCAATAGAACATCCCCAGTTTGGAAGTTGTGAACTTGTAATGTTTTACTGTCAGTAGTAGCTATCCAATGACCAAGCAGGGCGAAATCAGGGTCAGGGTCAGAGACAGAGTCCTCGTAGACGGCCACTGGGCCTGGCAAGAAGGCAAGTTGTTCAACACTGTAAATGTAATACTTCAAATATTCCTTACCGTTATGTTCCTCGACACCAAATTGAAAAGCCACAAAGTCACTGGTTGGAGAGATTTTCATTGCAGTAAAATAAACACTTTCATTTTGAGTTATTTTTACTGGACTCGTCTCTTCCTTCAGCAACTTGCCAGTATTGAGATCAAATTATATTTTAAGTTTTGAGTTCTCAACTTTCAAGTAAATGTAAACCTGTTCTTTAGCAACAACATAAGCATATATTCTACGATGTTTACAATTTAAAGGAATTGTAAGTGTTAATATGACAGTGTTATTACTTATATCTACATTGAAAATTTGAATGGAACTGTCTCCTTCCACAAGTAACATAGTCGATCCAATCACTCTACGTCTATAATGACCCTCATCTATATTTACTGAGTTGTCTGTTTTAGCCACAAGAGCAGCTGGCACAACACTAACGTCCAAAATTCCAATGCTGTTTGAATACCAAGCAACAACGAGAGTATCCGTTAAAAAATCGATCGCCATGATATATTTCTTATCAACCTTTATGACATTTTTATTTTTTTCTATAATTTCTTTACTCCTCCAGTTTTTCCATAAGTGGTTTTCCCTCATAAATGCCAATTTCCAGTGGCTAATCGGTGACAAGTTTGAGTTTCCCACTTCTGGAGCCACAATCGCAGGTGTCACGACGCAGGGGGTGGTTCGTAGAGGCTCTTCCAGCTTAGGGTCACAGTGCGGCTTCCACACCCAGTCCTGGTTGAATATCCCACGCCACTCGTGGCAAACGGCAGAGCAGCGAGCCAGGTCTTGCGGTGTCAACTGCTGGACGATCCTCTCTACCATTTCAACAGGAAGAGATTCCATTTTGAGGTCTGCAAAAGAATAAAAGATAATCATGGGTTTACTAGGTAACACAAAGACATAAGGGTGAGCAAATTGAAATATTACAAAGATTTGTGGAACCAGTAAATAAACAAAATTAGACAGAAATATACTGTATATTATAGAGGTATGTAATAGTAACCCACACAGCACACGACGTCCCCAGGATATCCCATTTGTGTCCCACACATCCCATTGCCATCTCAGGATAAACAGGACATCCCTAGGATATCCTGATATGTCCCGGGACATTTGTGGACGTCCCAGGGATGTCCACGAAATCCCGGATAACGTGGATATCTTGGGGACATCCCACCGACATCCTCTATATCCCAGATCAATTTTAGTAATAATCAATTAAAAGTTGTATTTAGAGTTTTAGTATTCAAACCAAATTGAATAACAAGGATAATGATTAGATATGTAAAATAACACATGTATAAAGAAAGAATGAATTTACAGTTTATACATCGATGAAATATGCATAGAATTCTGACAATTTATAAGAAAATAAAAGAAAAATTGTATACTTTTACCGGTACACCATTAAATTAACGGCCAATCCGATCTCCCATAATTCCCTTTAGAGAAAAGAGAAAAAAATCCGACGCGGCGCCTGTTAACCTTATTTGGCTTGGTAAATTATGTTTCAGTTACTTTATACTTAGGCTACCAAGTTTTAAGTTTTGCAAGTTTGAATTGGGAAAAATATATCTTTATTCAAGAGTTACTTCAAGTGTTTATTTGAATACTGTACTGTTTCTTGGTAAGTAACATACTTTGTTAAAACAGATTTACAGGTTAACTATAGTTAATTTTTCTTCATAATGTAATAAAGAGTTATTTCACTAGGATGGTGTGTTTATAGACAGTACCCACCTACTGAATTAGTTTAGTCAGTCTCTCATACTAAGAACTACCATAACCTCAAAACTATCTAGGCCTATAAAGTGTATTGCAGAATGAAAAACAAGGCTTTCCATCCTTCCATAAGGCCAATGTTACAATTAACACTAGTCTTATGGACAGCCTGGATTTACATTTAATTAATCATAAGAACACTGAAGACTTTTTAGCTTAAAGTTGTTTTCCTTACAAAATATATAATTCTTATCCATATGTGTTGTATTATATTAACTCTGATAGTAGGTAACAGCCTTTTATTTTTATTATTCACCCAAATTTGCAATTAGGCTATACCGGTACTGCGCACAGTTACCTTACCCAATGCGCATAGTGACACACCAGTCGGGGAACTGGGCGCTTTTGCATACTTTGACATTAATTTCTGTACAAATAATGGTTAAATCGATTAAATTGGAATTTCCTCCTAAGAAAGGAATAAGCTAAACGGGGAGCAGTTATATGTATTCGTTTGAAGTTTAACTCGAAATAAAACAGTTTTACATACCTTTCCGTCGTCAGTCCTTTGGTTTACTAGCTGATGACTAGTTTCGGGACTGCTGTTCCATTATTAAATCTGTCGTCAATTAATTAAAATATGAACACATAGTCACAATATATACACTAACACAAACCAAGGACAAGTCCAAACAACGGGATACGAACACGCGGAAGGCTACAATGTGACAAGGTACATTGGTAAGAGGTAAGTTAGTCATGTAGTCCTAGGTATTGGAGGTAGTCACGTCACAGCCTTCCGCGTGTTCTTGTCCTGCCGTCTGGACTTGTCCTTGGTCGGCCAAACCAAATAAATGTTTGTTTTAATCGTAGCGTCCGTTTGTGTTGTGTTGGTATATATATTGTGACAAAGTTATGTGTTCATATTTTAATTTAGCGACGCCAGATTTAATAATGGGACAGTAGTCCCAAAACTAGTCAGTCATCTGCTAGTAAACCAGAGGATTGATTGACGATAGGGTATAAAAACCTGTTTTATTTTTAGTCAAACTTCGATCCTAGAGGCAATATGAATAAATTGAAGTTTAACTATAAAAATCTTTGAGTACGGTATAATGGATTTAACTTAGGTGTGCCCAGTTTCCCCACTTGCCCCTAAATAGGCCTTAGGTACGATACATAAAGTAATAATGGTTTCTTAATGATTATTTGTTAGCGCCTAAAACTTATGCAAATTTTGAAGAGAATATTGAAGAACATATTGAATTTTATCATTCTGTTAACTGAAGTGTGGTAAATCAACTCTTTATTTTAAGGTACTATAATCTTCATGCTAGGTGGAAAGAAAAATCAGCTTCCTCGTGTACTTTATTTACTATTGAATTAATAAAAAGCGTATGACGTACGATTAGGTAAATAAATCAAATATTTAAAAACTCAACCTAAATTGCCGTATGAACTGAAACTTACAGTGCCTGATGAGTGGATATGGTACATTAAAAGTAGGCATATGACGTAACTATGTGCTTTCAGGAAGTTTTTAGACCTAGTTTGTTTGCTAATCAATTAGGTATTTAAATTAGCATATGTCTCTGTTTAGGAGCTGATCAGAAGCAGTTTGCTGAGGCCAAAATAAAACATATTGGTTTCATGGATTGGCTCAAACCGCAAATAAATCAACTCTTTATATGAAGAGAAATCCAGGTAAAACTATAAAAACAATTCTGTATATTAAATAAGGTGGGTTAGAAAACTATGATTAGGTAACGTAGGCTACTTCATTCGATTATGCAAGGTCTATGATAGCCTTAACACCTATCAAAATGATCACAATTTAGTTACACAATTGCCTGAATAAGGTGTCATAAGTTAAAATCAATAATAAGAGCCTATATATAATAACCATTTTACATTCAAAATTACCAGGATCGGTTGATTTTTTTGTGTGTTACATGGTCAGAACTGAATTTGCTATTTTTTACTTATGTCTATTCTGTGTGTATGCCAATTTCAATATTTAAACTGAAAGAAAACAATATTTTAACTAAAATACACCATTAATCCATTTAAAAACATGGTTTTTCTATTCCATTTCAAAGGTTTTAAAAATTACAGGTCAGGAACGGCACCAGTACGTCATTCTAAGCCAATGGGTTAAGAGTTAAGTCTTTATATCTATTACCTGATTGTATATTGATGAAACTTTGTATGTTGCTTGGTTGTGGTTTATTTTTATTTACACAAAACGATTTTTTATTGTCCGCGAAGCCGCAAACTTGCTTACTTAGCCCTACTGTTATTTTAATGAAGAATATCAGAATCAGAAATCATTTATTTCGTGAATAACAAATTTTTATGTGAAACAAGTCAGATTTAAAAACTAATACTTAATGCTAAATTGACAATTTTAAAATTTGTTCTCTAGAAAAAAGTGCACATTTCCTTCACATATTTGTGCAGTCTGACAGGAATTCATCCACCGAGTACGGACACCTTTCAATCAGAATATTTTTTACCTTTTTAAGTAAAATTCTTGCACTGGCTATGTTTTTCAGGTGCCGGGGCAGAGCATTGTATAGTCGTAGAGCAGAGTAGTGGATGCCCTTTTCAAGTAGTGCCAATCTATGGATAGGGTAGACCATGTTACACTTATGACGTGTATTATAGGGATGTCTAGCAATATTCTCTTCAAAGAGATGGAAGTTGCATTTAAAAAAGGATAAAACCTCCAGAATATAAATACTTGGGAGAGTGAGAAGATGCAGTTGTTGAAAAAAGGCTTACAATGCGCTCGGTAGCCAGCTCCACACATAATACGAACAATCCTTTTTTGGAGTCTAAATACCCTCAAGAACTCACTAGACGATCCCCAGAAACCAATTGCATATTTCATTCTACTATATACATAAGCATAGTAGATCTGAAGGGTAGTTTCTTTACCAACTACAGGCATTAATATTCGAAAAGCGAAAGTAAGTGAAGACAGTTTTTTACATAGGGAGTCAATATGTTTGGACCAGTTCAGCCTATCATCAATGGTAACGCCAAGAAGACAGGCGGACTCTGATGGACTTATTCCGTTTACACTGAAATTTGCTAGATCACGTTTAACTGTTGACAATACCATAATTTTAGTCTTCTCGTCATTCAAGTAAAGACCATTTGATTCAAACCAGCTATTTAGGCTAGTGTATGTCTGAATAACTAAAGTTTGATAGGTATCTCCCTCAATTATGAACTGAAATGAATAAAACTTGGTATATAGCTTCATCTGGTTGAGTTTTACTGATAATTCCATAACAACACATTTCTCATCCTCCTTGACTCAGCGTTAATATGGAGGGTAAATAAAATGTTATTTATCACTTATATTTATGAAAGTATTTTCATGAAAATTGGCAAGTGGCTTTATGTGGTAGATATATAAATTGGCATTGGAAATTCGCTGATAATGCTGGTTTTCTGTGTGCGGGGTATTATTTGTTATCCTTTTTGTCTTGATTTTATTTTTTAGAATACGTTAGGCTACTGGCTACCGCATTTATCATTTTATTTTTTCGGTATAATTAATTATTAATACAATTATTTACTCATCATCTTCATGCACTACGGTACAAATTTGAGGGTGGCCAAGGGGTCAGGTCTACTGGAAACTAGGGGTGAATAGACTCTGCAACTGATTTGCCAAAATTGAAGACCACTTATGCTTTTTGATGTTTCTTTAAGCACTTAAACTGTACCTTATAAACACATGGCTACACAAAATATTCAATGACATATTTACCAAATATAATGTTAAGGGGAGATTAAATTTGCAATATTGCTGACAATTTTTTTTACATTTTTCAACATTAATATTCCTAACATTATATTTCATTTTAGTGTGAATGATTGGTGGTTACCAGTAACTGTAATATAATCATTAACAAGGCGACTGAAATGGCAGCAGCAGAAATAAAATGAGTTTTCACGCTGTGACGGGGGTATTTTATTACTAGAGAAGACATTTTTAATGTTTGGTCTTGTTTACTTCCCAGTTCATTTCTATCTTTTTTTAGCAAATTTCCTCTATAGGGGAAAAGCTATTACTGTAGGTGGCATGGTAACCCACACAGCACACAACGTCCCCAGGATATCCCATTTGTGTCCCACACATCCCATTGCAATCCCAGGATAAGCAGGATATCCCTAGGATATCCTGCTATGTCCCGGGATATTGTGGAAGTCCCAGGGATGTCCACGATCTCCCGGGATAACGTGGATATCTTGGGGACATCCCACGGACATCCTTTATATCCCAGAACAATTTTAGTATAATTAATTGCAAGTTTTATTTATAGTTTTAGTATTTAAACAAAATTGAATGATCAGATATCAACAATAAAACATGTATAAAGGAAGTATAAATTTACAGTTTATATATCGATGAAATATGCATAGAATTCTGACAATTTATAAAAAAAGAAAATGTAAATTGCATTATTAGTTTATACCAGTACACTAGTAAAATTAACGGCCAACCCCATCTACAATAATCCCCTTTTAAAGAAAGGGAAAAAATTTGGCGCGCCGGCGCCTGCACAGTACCCCAGCAGGCCAGCAACAGGTCAATAGACGACAGACCAAACGGTGGTTGTAACGGTCAACGGTCAGTCTTATCTTGGTCGGTGGGTTGTTCTCTACCTCGTTGCGCGTTTGTTAATTGAGAAAAATAACATTATCGTCATTCAAGACTAACTACAACTGTTTTGTATACAACAGTACTGTTTCTTGGTAAGTAACATCCTTTTTTTAAACAAATTTATAGTACGTACAGGTTAACCCTAGTTTATTTTACTTCATAAATGTAATAAAGAGTTATTCTCCTAGGATGGTTTGGTTATGGAGTGTTGCCGATTGTACAGAACTAACATATTTAAATTGTTTTGAATCACAGTTTATTGTAGTACTTGAATCACAATGAAACAGTACTGAATAAATTTAGTCAGTCACTTATTCTAAGAACTAGCATAACCTCAATATAACCTAAGTATACAGTCTGTTTCACGATTGGAAAACCAGGCCTTCCTTACTGTCATAAGCCCAATGTTATCTTATGGACAGCCAGCCACTTGTGCAACACACTGTACAATAAACAGTCCTAGATGACAGAATGATACTGTCATGCGTATTCTTGGGAAAGCGTAGGAATTAGACTATATCATTTGCATTGGGCTAATTAAGTTTTTAATTTTTGTCTTTTACCTGCTGATTTGTGAAGAAATTCTGTATTTAAAATCCTGACTCTAGGCCTGATGATAATGGCTTTAACCTAGGATTATATAAGTTCTCTTTATTATAATAAGTACTAGGCCTATTTAATATCTAAATACTACCTTAAGGCAATAAGGATATTTATATTTTAATAGCAGTCAAATAAATTGCCAATTGAGGGCATGGTTTGTCAGGCTATCAACTAAGATCAGCCAATAGTAGATGTGCTGCATTGCCAAAACTCCACACCAGCTAATCGGAATAACATTCGAGTGATATTTTTCTGTGGCAACAGTGACAGCGTACAGCCATGCTACTGGCCACAGCCTAACTGTCAGTTTATTTGTCCGCTATTATAGTACTGTACATTACACTAAATTTGGTTTAAGAAAAAATAAAATTCAAAAACTGCTTAAGCCTAACAGTAAACAACGAATTCTAAGCTTTCATAGAATATTTGACTTCAGGATTTCCAATCAACTTAGTTAACGGCATTATTCAGTTAGTTTTATATAACATAGTCATTTAATTTTACATTTCAGGACACTAGAATCACTTGAAATAGGCCTAAATCCTACATCAAATTATGTAAAATTAAAATGTTATATAGGGCCTCATAAATCCTACATATGGTAAGTTAATGTAATAGTTTTTTCCTTGTTAGCACCTATTATTATTATTAGTGCCTATGCTAATTTTGAAGAGAATATCGAAGAACACATTGCATTTTATCCTTTGATTAACTTAAGTGTGGTAAATCAACCCTTTATTTTAATAAACTATAATCATGATGCTTAGGTGCTAAGAAAAATCAGCTTCATTGTGTAATTTAGAATGAATGAATACAAAGCGTACGACAAGGTAAAAATATAAAATCTTTTAAAACTGAACCTAAATTGTGATATGATCTTAAACTTAAAGGGCCTTATGAGGGAAGGGGGAGGCCTACATTAAAAGTAGGCATATGACGTAAATATGTGCTTTCAGGAAATTATTAGGCCTAGTTTTCTTGCTAATCAATTTATTTTAATTAGCATGTGTCTCTGTTTAGGAGCTGGTCAGAATCAGTTTGCCGAGGCCAAAGTAAAACACATTGGATTCATGTGATTCAGACCCTAAACGAATCAACTCCTTATATGAAGAGAAATTCAGGTAAAATTATAGAACAAATTCTGTTTATTAAAGAAGCTAAGTTAGAATACCGGTACTATGATTAAGTACAGTAGGCTACTTCATTTGATTATGCAAGGTCTAAGATAGCCTTGACACCTATCAAAATGATTACAATTTAGTTACTAACACAATTGCTTGAAAGTGTCATAAGTTGAAATCACTAATAGGGGCCTATATATAATAACCAATATACATAAGTTGACAGGATCAGTTAATGTTTTGTCAGGTACATGGTCAACACTGATTTTGCTACTTTTTATTTAAGTCTATTCTGTGTATGAGCCAATGTGAATATTTAAACTGAAAAAACAATATTTTAACTAAAATACACCATTAATACATTTAAATCATGATTTTTATATTCCAATTCAGAGGTTTTAAAAATTAAAGCTAGGAACAGCACCAGTTCGTCAGTCCAATAGGTTAAGAGTTAAGTCTTTATATCTCTATTATATATGATTGTATATTAATGAAACTTTGTATGTTGCTTAGTTGTGGTCTATTGATATTTACATAACAAGTTATTTTACTGTCCGCATAGCCACAAACTTGCTTACTTAGCCCTAATGTTATTCTAATAAGGAGAATAAGTAAAGTTTGACAGGTATCTCCCTTAATTATAAACTTAAATTAATAAAACTTGGTATATAGCTTTATCTGGTTGAGTTTTACTGATAATTGCATAACAAGACAGTTCTTATCCTCCGTGACTCAAGAAACCTGGGTAAGTTACTGAGGCCTAATGTTATCCTTATGGAGAGTAAATAAAATTTGATATCTCGATTATTTATGAATGTATATTGATGAAACTTGGTATGTGGCTTCACCTAGTACTGGTGTATTATTTTTGCACAACAAATTTGTTTTTTATCATCCCGATACAGCACACCTGCATACTCAGCCATAATGTTATTTTCATGGAGAATAAGTAAAGTTTTATATCTCTCTTAATTACAAACATAAATTATTAAAACTTGGTATGTAGCTTCACTTGGTTGTGTTATATTGATAACTGCTTAAACACACACTTCTTATCTTTCTTGTTGCTGCAAACCTGCGTTTCGTACTCAGTCCTAATGTTTTTTTATGGAGAATAAATAAAATGCTATATTCACTTATTTATATATGTATTTTTATGAAACTTGGTAAGTTGCTTTATGTGATAGTGAGTAACATAGAGGGCTATATGCATTAGAAATTCGCTGAGTACGCAGGATTGATATCTCTCTTAGTTATGAACCTAAATTAACATGTTTGCTACCGAACGTCACGTGTGTCTGCCGCATGGGTGTTCGTAGCGTACCAACTGTAAATTATATACTTCCAGAATAGACCAATGCAAAAATATAAAAACATACCTTCAGTCCAAATTTGTTATGCAAGTCTCAACTGTTATTATGGTTCAAAATATCAATGAACAACATCTGACTCATTTATAAACAACAATTGTACTCATTTTGTTTTTATTGCCCCTGAACTGGTAGAACTATTATAGTGGTTTTAAATTACCTTTCCGTCACCAGTTCGAAGTTTTTGTAGTTTCCTACAACCTCAGGTTTTGATGCGGTTGCGTCATGTTCACGTAGTGCAGGTCAATTGTTTCAAGCTAAAACTGCATTTTGGTCTAGAAGACGTTGTCGTCAAAGTTTTTTAAAAAACACGAAAAACATGAGATACACACATTGACACATTTAAACATGTAAATAAAACTACTGGTCGTATACGCACGACTCAAAACCCGCTATTTGATTCCGTCACGGTAGGCAGTGGCGGCGCTAGGACACTGAGGTCGACGGCGACGTTGACCAGATGTTGTTATCAGGTGCCTTGATAATGGACTCATCCTTGGGGGGTGGGAGTTTGCAGTTATCAAGGTAGATGGACTCGCCCGCCGAATTTAAATGTGAGCTGTATTAGAGTTTTTCGTTTAATACTGACTCGCTATCTTGTCTGAAGGCTTTGTAAATGTGGAACTCTTCTAATGTAAAAAATACTCTTTTATTGCCGATATGTAGATGATACATTAGTCCTATTTGATGGAAATGCCCGCCAACTACAGTTATTAAATAATTACATGAACAGCTTATCTCTAAAATTAAACTTCACTCTAGAAACTGAAACCAACAATAAAATCAACTTTTTAGCCCTCACAATAGAGAATCTCAATAATAAGTTAAAATATAGTATTTACAGGAAATCAACCAAAACTAATCAAACGATTCACGCCACCTCGTATCACCCGTTTAGCCACAAGTTAGCTGCTTATAATAGTATGGTCAATATAATGCTCAATTTGCCCTTATCACCTGATGACTACTCCGCAGAATTAAATACCATTAAACATATTGCTCTTTCAAATGGCTATGACATGAAAATGACTGATAGGCTTGTAAACAAACATTCGAAAAAGAGAGAAAAATTAAATAATACAGACAACGATTCATCGCCAAAACAAAATATGTTCCCGTAGAATACGGCCATAGGTTACACTACTTACTTAAGAAGGAGCTGAAAATGTTTAACATTATCCCAGCACTTAGGACCTCAAATAAAACTGAGCGGCTACTTAAATCAAAAATAGGACCTGACAAAAATAAATTAGAAAAAACTGGAGTATACAAACTAAAATGCAATGATTGCGATAAATACTATCTTGGTCAAACAGGGCGCTCTTTTTTAAAACGCATTAAGGAACACAAACCCAACCCAAAAATTAATCCCTAGAAGTCTAGTTATGCTCAACACATCTTCGATGAAGAATACAGCGTTGAAATTATTGAGAACAATGTGGAAATATTAGAAATTTGTAAGAAAGGGCCCATATTAGACACATTAGAAGAGTTCCACATTTATAAAGCCTTTAGACAAGATAGCGAGTCAGTATTAAATGAAAAACTCCAATACAGCTCACATTTAATTTTTAATCAAATTATTAAAAGTGAAATTTGGCGGGCGAGTCCATCTACCTTGATAACTGCAAACTCCCACCCCCCAAGCATGAGTCCATTATCAAAGCACCTGATAACAACATCTGGTCAATGTCGCCGTTGACCTCAGTGTCCTAGCGCCGCCACCGCCTACCGCGACGGAATCAAATAGCGGGTTTTGAGTCGTGCGTATACGACCAGTAGTTTTATTTACATGTTTAAATGTGTCAATGTGTGTGTCTCATGTTTTTCGTGTTTTTTAAAAACTTTGACGACGACGTCTTCTAGACCGAAATGCAGTTTTAGCTTGAAACAATTGACCTGCACTACGTGAACATGACGCAACCGCGTCGAAACCTGAGGTTGTAGGAAACTACAAAAACTTTGAACTGGTGACGGAAAGGAAATTTAAAATCACTATAACAATTGTACATTTTTATGGATTTTTATTATGCGTCACATGTATGTGACGTCGGTCTATAGCATTGTTTTACTGATGAAAATATATATGAATTGTACTGCTGACCAATTGTCACACATGTGTGACTCAAAAATAAAATATATTTATCAAATTGTATTGCTAAGAAAATAAAAAACACTGTTCAGCTAAACAACGTAGGTTTATTCAAAACTAAATAAAGTCCCCTCACTAAAATCATCGTCTATCACACGGTCAATTTCACTTAAAGTCATGACATCTCTCCTCTTCCTTACTTTTCACGTTTTGCCTTCTTCATTTATCACCCAACAGCACAGAAACAGCAGTTTATTATAACATAAACAAACGAATAATACGAGGGTTAGAATCACGTGAATCTCAACCATGGTTCAGCGTAATGTAAACAACAGGTTGGCTAACACACACCTAGAGTCAAAACGAAATATCCACGCTCGGACCAAGCGACCCTTATGTGTGACAGACATTCCTATAGCCCGATATGCAGTTAAAAATACGATCAAATACACTGACAGGCTGCCAAAGCGTATTTAGTAACAATAATAGGCTCGAGTCACAAATACGTGATGTCGGGCTGTGGTTAGCGCTCCACGCGTCACAGATATGTGACATGTGAAATCCCAGATAAAGGATGCTATAGATACAGTTCTCTGGTTTTGAGCAACATGTCCACGAGTCTTGCGAAAACCGGTCTTTATAGCGAAAACCGGAGCGTCACAAACACGTGACGTCGGTCTATTGAAAGTCTAAATTTGGAGTCGGTAGCGAACGTGTTAATAAAACGAAGTGACTACGTACACGTCCAGTGTAAAGGCAAATTCATATCGCTACCGGTTAGGTTAGGTTTAGTTAGTTTTACGTTACGTTAGGTTAGGTTAGGTTAGGAGGTTTTCTGGCTCTCAATCTGTTTTAAAAATCACAGGAAAAGTAACGTACGGTGCATAATTTGGAACGGACGTGAACAGTAGCTGCTCACGTCGGACGTGTACGTAGCCTCTGCCTTAATAAAACATGGTATGTAGATAGACTTGTAATTTGTAACTTGGTATCTGGTTGAGTTATATTGATTATCCATATCCATATTGATTAAACCATATTTCTTATCTTCCTTGTGTCAGCAAACCTGCGTACTCAGCCATAATGTTATTCTTATGGAGAATAAATAAAATGCTATATATCACTTATTTATGAATACGTTCATGGGAAACTTGGTAGGAGGCTCTAAGTAGTAGTGAGACTTATATATGTGCATTGGAAATTCGCTGAGTACGCAGGTTTGCTGCGACGGGGGTATTTTTGGATAAAATGTTACCCATGGTTATATGGAGTATTAGCTTAATTTTTTTATTTTCAGGAAACGAGGCCATGATGAAGATGAAAACAGAGAAGGAATTTAATCAACAACCACTACTTACTGTGTGTTTACATCCCCTGGTTTATATAACTTACATTTTGGTTTTATATAAACTTATTTTTACTGCAATTATACTGCCATTTTGTTTGAATTCATTACTGTATTATTTAAAAAAATCCTTAATTGTTTGTATCACATCACCGAACAATTATAATTTGGAATCCATTCTTCAATTTTTAAAATCTGGATTTGATTCAAGTTTTGTTTTGAGAAATGTTTAGGCCTACATATGCATATATTCATTTTATTATAAACTTGTTAAAACAAATAATTTATTTTAAAGATTTTGGGTAAATTTTAATAGAAAATTATAAGTTGTGTATATATTTCCAGTGTCAATCCATTTAAGTACCTATAATCAGGACATTTGTGACACTTTACAATTGAATGATGTGCTAGTAATGATAAAAATTAGCATAAAATGTGACAAAGGTAACAATATAAAGTTGTAAACATGATTTTCAAGTATGTGTCAATGAATACAGTCTTATAAGAAGAACACGTCTTATGGGCCAGAGTCTGTCAGTATTTGAAATTTGCCGTGCTAGTTTTGCGCTTGGCCACGAGGCAGTGCACGCTGTCTACCCAGTCACTCTTCCCCCAGACCGCTGCTACAGCCAACTCCGCCCTACTACAAGAGCGAAGGGACCTAGGCCATGGCAACACCTCGTGTTTTCGGTACCGGTCTGCAGTGCTAGAGGCGCTTCACAGCGGCGTGGCGCAAAACTACAGATTTCCAGCGTGCCAACATCAAATAAGCGACAGAATTTTTAACACGAGACGTGTTCTTATGACTCTGTATTCATTGTATTTGTTCTTTTGAACTGTGATGACACAATTTAAAGTTTTGTGGGTCTGAAGATGACAAAATTTCCTTTGACAAAAAGTGTCATCCATTAAAAAGATATCCTAGAAACACAAGGTAAATTACAGGTATTTAACGTTTATACACTAGTCAACCTGATTAAAAAACAACATCAATATGAAGTCAAAACTTGTGTTTCTATGTGCAAGCTGGGCATGGGCAATTATAGTATTATTTATAAAAGGATAATTTAAAGTTGTCTGGTAATTTATTTTAGAACTCCAACTGTCTTCCTATCAGATTGTCTGACCATATTGAAAGGTGTCCCATTATTCTATCAGTATGAATCCCCTAATCCCACAGATATCCCTGCCTACCCCATGATAATTCTGTGGTCATCCTTAGGAAGCTATATGGCTTTAGGATACACACTACCTATTACTAGGAGCCATAGGGCCTCCTAAGGATGACCGCAGAATTATCATGGGGTAGGCAGGGATATCTATGTGGGGTTAGGGGATTCATACTGATAGAATAATGGGACACCTTTCAATGCATGTTAAAGGCATGTCTCCAGTAAATCCTGTGGGTCATCCTGGGGATGTCCTAGGGCTTCAGAGTACAATATCCCTTTGAGGTCCGAGGGATGTCCCCAGTATATCCTGTGGTACATCCTGGGGATGTCCTAGGGCTTCAAAATACAATATCCTTTTGAGGTCCGAGGGACATCCCCAGATAATCCTGTGGGACATCCTGAGGATGTCCTAGGGCTTCAAAATACATATCCTTTTATGGTCCGAGGGATATCCCATGGTCATCCTGAAGGATGTCCCCAGGATGTCGTGGGGAGAGGACATTTTTGTGTCCTGAGGACATCCTGAGGGTATCTTGAGGATATCATGGGATGAGATAGGGATGATCCTGGGATATCCTGCATATCCCACTGTGATGTCCTTGGGATGTCCTGGGGAGAATCTTGTGCTGTGTGGGAAGACTTAACGCCGAGACCATGATCACTTTTTGTTTTGAGGTCCCCGTATGCTAAACACATACGTTGTTTAGATTTATATATATGCGTCCGTTACCTCGATAAATTTTGAAATAATTGCCCAATTTTGATTAAATTTGGCCTAAATGTGGAGAGTAACATTTATGACTTTAGTTCGAAAACCAGATCGATCAGGCTATGGAAAGAGAGTTCAAAATAGATAAAAACCACCTAGTACTGGTATATTGATATTTGCACAAAATTTGTTTTTTGTTGATTATCCCCGTAGCAGCAAACCTGCACACTCAGCCATGTGTTATTTTTATGGAGAATAAGTAAAGTTTTATATCTCCCGTAATTATGAACATAAATTATTAAAACTTGGTATGTAGCTTCACCTGATTGAGTTATATTGATAGTTGCTTCAAATTAATTTCTTATATTTTTTATTGCTGCAAACCTGCGTACTCAGCCTTTATGTTATTCTTATAGAGAATAACTCAAATGCTACATATCACTTATTTATAAATGTATTTTTATGAAACTTGGTAAGTGGCTTTCTGTGGTAGTAAGAAACATATAGGGCTACATGCATTAGAAATTTGCTGCGTACGCAGGTTTGTTGCGACAGGGGTATTATTCATATGGAGAGTAAGTAAAGTTTGATATCTCCCTTAGGTTATGAACTTAAATTAATAAAACTTGGTATTTAGCTTCACCTGTTTGAGTTATATTGATTATCGCAAAAAAAAACACATTTCTTTCCTTCCTTGTTTCAGCAAATCTGCGTGCACAGCCTTAATGTTATTCTTATGGAGAATAAATAAAATGTTATATCACTTATTTATGAATTTATTTTTGTGAAACTTGGTAAGTGGCTCTATGTAGTAGTGAGACACATTTATATGCATTGGAAATTCGCTTAGTACGCATGTTTGCTGCGACGGGGGTATTTTTGGATAAAATATTACCCAAGGCTATATGCAGTATTAGCTTAATTTTTTTTATTTACAGGAAGTGAGGCCATGATGAAGATGAAAACAGAGAAGGAATTTAATCAACTACCAGTACTTACTGTGTGTATAAACAGCCTGGTTTATATGACTTACATTTTTTATGTACTTATTTTTACTGCAATTATACTGCCATTTTGTTTGAATTCATTACTGTATTATTTAAAAAAATCCTTAATTGTTTGTATCACATCACCGAACAATTATAAATTGGAATCCATCCTTAAATTTTTTTAAAATCTGTATTTATTAATTCAACTTTTGTTCTGAGAAATGTTTAGGCCTACACATGCATATATTCATTTTATTATAAACTTGTTAAAACAACTATTTTTTTAAAGATTTGAGTAAATTTTAATAAAAAGTCCTAAGATGTGTATATATTTTCAGTGTCAATCCAATTAAGTACATATAATCAGGACATTAGTGACACTTTTACAAATAAATCATGTGATAGTAATGATAAAAATTAGCATAAAATATGACAATGGTAACCAATATAAAGTTGTAAAACATGATTTTAAAGTATTTTTGCTTTTGAACTGTGATGTGACAATTTAAAGTTTTGTATGGGTCTAAAGATGACAAAATTACTTTTGACAAAACGTGTCATCCATTAAAAAGATATCCTAGGATCACAAGGAAGATTACAGGTATTTAACGTTTATACACTAGTCAACCTGTTTAAAAAAATAACACCAATATGAAGTTAAAACTTTTTTTCTATGTGCAAGCTGGGCATGGACAATTATAGTATTATTTTTATAAAAGATTAATTTAAAGTTGTCCTGTAATTTATTTTAGAACTGTCTTCCTATCGGATTGTGTGACCATATTGAAAGGTGCCCCATTATTCTATCAGTTTGAATCCCCTAACCCCACAGATATCCCTGCCTACTCCATGATAATTCTGCAGTCATCCTTAGGAGGCGATATGGCTTCAGGGTACACACTACCTACTACTAGAAGCCTTATGGCCTCGCAAGGATGACCACAGAATTATCATGGGGAGGCAGGGATATCTGTGGGGTTATGGGATTCATACTGATAGAATAATGGGACACCTTTCAATACATGTCGAAGGCATGTCTCCAGTAAATCCTGTGGGACATCCTGGGGATGTCCTAGGGCTTCAGAGTACAATATCCCTTTGTGGACCGAGGGATGTCCCCAGTACATCCTGGGGATGTCCTAGGGCTTCAAAATACAATATCCTTTTGTGGTCCGAGGGATATCACCAGATAATCCTGTGGGACATCCTGGGGATGTCCTATGGCTTTCATTATCATGTCCTGATTAGGTCCAAGGGACATCCCATGGTCATCCTGAAGGATGTCCCCAGGATGTCGTGGGGAGAGGACATTTTTGTGTCCTGGGGACATCCTGAGGGTATCTCGAGGATATCATGGGATGAGATAGGGATGATCCTGGGATATCCTGCATATCCCACTGTGATGTCCTTGGGATGTCCTGGGGACAACCTTGTGCTGTGTGGGAAGGAAGGTGTATTAGATAGATGAGGGTCATTAGAAGTGATTATAGATAAGAAACAAACGAGCATAATGAAATTACCTGCAGTTCATCTATCTCTTATCGAATATTTCTCCACTAATCCGTATTTTAGACTGCTTAAACCATCAAGCAGTACTTGAAGGTTCGGTTGATGGTATTCAATAGAACGTTACTTGTGGGATATATTGATTGACTCTGGTTATATTGAACTTGGTCCCAGAATTTCAGGTACCAGGTTAGGATGTAAGCTGAGGCACTATTTTGATTCTGCCCCTCGAGCTCTGATTGGACCTGATGTAACAAGTAGAAATCGATTGCCTTGTGCCATCATCTAAGTATACAGAACTAAAGACAGAGGACCTGCTGCTAGAAAATGGATAAAATGAGTTAGCTGAAGAAAGGAAGTTGAACTAAATTCCTAGGACTGATAATGATAAATACCCCCGTAGCAGCAAACCTGCGTACTCAGCGAATTTCCAATGCATATAATATTATCTTAATACCAAATAAAGCCACATACCAAGTTTCATCAATATACATTCATAAAAAAACGATTTATGACATTTTAATTATTCTCCATAAGAATAACATGGCAGCTGAGTATGCAGGTTTGCTGAAATAAGGAACACTAAAAATGGGTTTTTATACAAATATCAATATAACTCAACTAGGTAAAGCCACATACCAAGTTCTATTAATTTATGTTCACAATTAAAGGAGATAACACGTTACTTATTCTGAATAAGAATAACATGGGGCTGAGTATGCAGGTTTGCTGCTACGGGAACTATCGGCAAAAAAATGGGTTTGTATGCAAATATCAATAGACCACAATGAAATGAAGCAATATACCAAGTTTCGTCAGGATAAGTTGATAAATAAGTGAGATATACAATTTGCCTTATCCTCCATAAGAATAGCATTGGACAACGTACTGTGTTTAGCACTTTCAATATCTCAGTAACCAATTGACGTAAAGCAATAATTAAAACACCAAATTGTGCGTCTTTTTAAGATGATTCAAATAGGAAAAAATAAAATTTCACTTTTTCAACAATTATGTGTAAAAAACTCATAAAACCCATTTTTGGGGTACAAATCTCCACAAAATACCCCTTCAGATAGGTCGATCTGTCTGATTTTCGAATCTAAAGTCATAAATGCTGCTTTACACGTTTGTATCAAATTTCATCAAAATCGGACCTTTTTTATGAGAGTTATCGCACCCACTGACATATATATATATACAGTTTCAAACGAATGGTGTTTTTGGGGTCTGGGGACCTCAAAACGAAAAGTTATCATGGTCCCGGGCCTAGGTCTTACCATGCCGATTACGGTAATAGCTTCTTCCCTATAGGGGAAATTCGCTAAAACATAATTTTTGAAACACACGAAGAAAAATATGTAACAAAATGTCACAGTATATAGTCATACAATAGAGATTTTATAAATGTTATCAATGAGTACTTTTAACTAGTTGCCTTTCTCTTGTTGTCTCGTCGGTGGAATACTATTCCCAACTGCGGGAGCAGATGACTGCATATCAAAGGTAGAACATATTTTAAATCTACAAATACCCGTTGCAGCAAACCTGCATACTCAGTGAACTCTATATATTAATTGGCTAAGGAAATTTTTGTGGTAGCGATTTCTCGGATATGCGGCATCATAGAATTAAGAAACTTGACACACCTTTTAGCGAATTTCCCCTATAGGGAAGAAGCTATTACCGTAGTCGGCATGGTAAGGCCTTGGCCCGGGACAGTGATAATTTTTCGTTTTGAGGTCCCCAGACCCCAAAAACACCATTCGTTCGAAACTGTATATATATGTGTATGTCCGTGGGTGCGATAACTCTCGTAAAAATGGTCCGATTTTGACGAAATTTGGTACAAACATGTAAAGCATTATTTATGACTTTAAGTTCGAAAACCACACAGATCGACGCATCCGAAGTGGTATTTTGGGGGGGGGGGTTTGTACCCCAAACATGGGTATTTTGAAGTTTTTACATGTAATATTTTAAAAAGTCAAATTTTATTTTTCACCATTGGATTCAGCTTAAAAACCACACAATTTGGTGTTTTGATCATTTCTCTACGTCAATTGGTTACAGAGATATTGAAAGTGCTAAACACAGTACGTTGTCCAATGCTATTCTTATGGAGAATAAGAAAAAATATAGCTCGCTTATTTATGAACGTATACTAACTTGGTATACGGCTTCATCTGGTTGCGGTCTATTGTTATGTGCACAAAAAACGCAATTTTTACCGATAATTCCCGCAGCAGCAAACCTGCGTCCTCAGCCCCCATGTTATTCTTATGGAAAATAAGTAAAATGTAATGTATCCCTGAATTATGAACATAAAGTATTAAAACTTGGTATTTTGGTTCACCTTGTTGAGTTATATTGATATTTGCAAAAAATTCATTTTTTGTGTTCCTTGTTGCAGCAAACCTGCATACTCATTCCCCATGTTATTCTTATGGAGAATAATCAAAATGGTATATATCGCTTATTTATGAATTTATATTGATGAAACTTAGTATGTGGCTTCTCCTAGTTGAGTAATATTGATATTTACATGAAACCCCATATTTGTTGTTCCTTATTGCAGCAAACCTGCGTACTCATCCACAATGTTATTCTTATAGAGAATAATTTAAATTTGATATATCGTTTATTTGTGAATATATTTTTATGAAACTTGGTATGCGGCTTTATATTTGTCTTAAGACATGTATTTTGCATTGAAAATTCGCTGAGTACGCAGGTTTGCTGCGACGGGGGTATTTAGTACTATTAGGGGATGTGTAGAATGCAAATAATGTTGTGTTTGGGTGGGTAGAGCTACGCCTTTTTGGCTTTCAACGTTTACATATTATCCTTATGGGAAATTGTGTTATGCTTTTAGTTTAATAAACAGCTGCGTTATTCAAATTCATGTGCAGCACAACAGCAAGAAAATATGATTCATAAATAAAAAATATCACTGACCACTGGAATGGTAACACTCTTCTCTTAACTCCTTCTTCGTTTCAACTCCACATTAAAGAAATTCAACCTGTTTGTGAGGGGGGGAGGAAGAATGACCGGGAGAAGATGAAGTGTGAGGCATAAATAAAAAGGCTACTGATTACTGGATTGGTAACGCTCTTCTGCAAAATTAGTCCAAGATGAAAGACAATAAGGCAAATAATACAAACTAATATGTAATAATTAATTGTTTAAAACAAAACAAACATTAAAATGAATCAACAACTAATGAGAATGACAATTTTTCACCTTCATAGACTTTTTCTTTTACTTAGCAACTGATCTGCAAATCTGCCAATGATATTTATCAAAATTATTCTTATTATTATTGAAATATCATGTGATAGTAATTTCCAATTATGTGGTAGTATTTTTTGTGTTGGTTCTATTAGCATGACTTACCAGCCAAAAGGTACTCTATGTTTTAATTCAGACTTTAGACTGTTATGATGTCTTTGAATATGCCTAAATTAGGCCTAAATTAAAGGTCTCCCGGATTTTGTCATATGTTTATGGCTATTTTGTGACTGAAACTCTTCTTCCATTTATATCAATCTATTTAAAATTTTTGGTATTATAGAAAAGAGCTTGATTTAGAGCCTGACAATGTCAAAGAGGTGACATCATAAAAATGATTTTGTTCTCAGTTTATACAAAAATTATCAATCTATAGTTATAAACGCCCAAACTAATGTCAAAAAGCTAAAAAAAACAAGATAAAATAACTTGGTTTAGAGCCTATGGTTGATAATTGTTGCTAATTCAATTTTTAAAGAAAGTGAGTAAAAATACCCCCGTCACCGCAAACCTGCGTACTCAGCGAATTTCCAAAGCATATATATGGTCACTACTACCTAGAGCCACTTACCAAGTTTCACAAAAATACAATCATTAATAAGTGATATATAGCATTTTATTTATTCTCCATGAGAATAACATTATAATTGAGTACGCAGGTTTGCTGCAACAAGGAAGATAAGATATGTGTTTTTTTGCAATTATCAATATACAGTAACTCAACCAGGTGAAGCTACATACCAAGTTTTATTAATTTAGGTTCATAACTAAGGGAGATATAAAACTTTACTTATTCTCCATATGAATAACATGGGGGCCGAGTATGCAGGTTTGCTGCTACCGGGAAAAATCAACAAAAAGCTTTTTTCGTGCTAATATCAATATACCACAACTAGTTGAAGCCACACACCAATTTTCATTAATGTACATACATAAATAATCGAAATATAACATTTTATTTATTCTCCATAAGGATAACATTGGACAACGTACTATGTTTAGCACTTTCAATATCAATGCAACGGTTGGACGTAAAACACAATTAAAACGCCAAAATGATTGTTTTGTAGAGCTAAACTGATTGATAGAAAGAAATGTGGAGTTTTTAGTGAAATTATCTGAGGAAAATCCAAAAACCGTATTTCCATAAGATTAACATGGGAAATTTTATGGACACATTTTTTTACTTTTCTCCACAACCACTAAACCTAGCTTAATGATTCGAAATACTAAATTATTTGTTTTTTTAAGCTCTATAAAATGGTTGTAACTAACATCTAGTGTTTTTTTTAAATTTTAGGGTAAAAGTTAAAAAAACTGATTTTTGGAAACTTTTTAACCCCCATAAAACCCCCTTCCCATAGACCGATCGATCTGGTTTTCGAAATTAAATTCATAAATGTTACTCTCCACATTTGTGCCAAATTTCATCAAAATCAACCGCTTCTTTCAAAAGTTATCGTGGTAACGGACACACATATATATAAATTTGAACGAATAGTGGTTTTGGCATCTGGGGACCTCAAAACAAAAAGTTATCATGGTCTCGGGCTTAAGTCTTACCATGCCACCTACGGTAATAGCTTCTGCCCTATAGGGAAATTCGCTAAAAAGTCTTAACTTGGAAGTTATATGCCGTTCACAACTCTAAATCAATGTACCGGTACCCTCACAATTATCCCTCCTTAATCTAGAAGCACATCAGGTGTGCATACAGCTGGTTAACCCTAAAATCATAATCATTCACCTGACACATGACACACTACCTGAATCTCACTAAAATTAAGTCTCATTATAATGGAGAACACAACAAATTCCCAAATTCTTTCTGCATGCTGATTTTGATTTTATAAAAATATCTCCAGAGGTTTCATCCCAAAATATCAAATGTTGTAGGATTTATTTTAATTATTTTTAGTTGCAGTAGGCTAATGTTTAATAGCAGCCTGTCAGACAAATAAGTATGATAAAAAAAAAAATTCCTCTTTAAATATATTATTTAAAATACTTTGGCCCCAAGGATCATAAGCAAATATTAGGTGCAAAAATATGTTACTGTAAATATAAATAATCGCAGGACAAACTAAAATTGTCATGTAAACCGTCCATAATTGTTGACAGGTATACATCGTGTTAACTAGATTAGTTCACTTATTTCAATGTAATAATTTATGTTAAGCAAAAACATTTTAAATTTGGGGTTTTAGTAAACAAAAATTAGCCTATATTAGGGGCTTAGGCCCCCTACTGTGTCAGTTTTGATTATGATGTAAAACATATTTACAAAGTATAGGCTGCAAATTTTTATATTTTTTTTAAACATCTAAATAAGTTAGACAAATTAATTATGAATTGTTTATGTAGACATTGTGAGGCATTTTGTAATAATTCTAAGATTATGTGTTTTACATACATAAAACCAAAATAAATACCTACATTAAGAAACAATTTGATGACATTTTTTTAATTTGAGAAAAACTATTACTACTGTACCTCTTATGACAGACAACATGATGTAACATTTTTTTAAGAAAATGTAGGCCTGACTAATAATTAGATACTATTTTATGTGATTTGAGTTGATATAGGCTATTTAACACTAATGTTTTTATTTAAAATTATTTTTGTTAACCCAGGTAGTCTCCCAGACAAAGAAAAGGAAGATTTACCGCTACAACAAAATATGATTAAATGGTTCTAGGGTAAATAATCTTTCCAAAGAAAATAGGCCTAATTGTCATCTAATTTCAAATAAGTCTTTAGTTATTGCTGAATCTAACTTATTCTGGATTATAATACTAAATAAGTGAGTGAAAATGTGTATCTGAATTATTTCCCTTATGAATCAAAATAAATATAACTTAACAATAATAATACAATGTGCTATTTATTTATTTTTTCCAACCTAAGTTAAGTTACCAAAATTCAAGAATGAAACAATCCAAGAAATTAGTGAGCTAAAGAGTGTGTTTAATTTAGTACACCGTAATAAAATTCAGTAAAATAAAATAACAAATTCAAATTGTAGGGCATACTGAAGAATATTAATTGAAAATAAAAGCTTACAAAGGACTTACCTTTGAGCCATCTTCAAACATAAATTAGAGATGCGTTCATATTTCAAACAATATTAATAATTTATGTCCAACACTTAACAAAAGTAATCATGAAACGTACACTGATCAGATTCCTCCAACACTCAACAATGAATCAGGAAACAATCACTGATAACACGAACAAAGCACAGCGCACTCTTCGACCTTGACGGACAACGAATTAGCAAGAAGAAAGGAGAAACCGATGTACCCGATGTAAGACGCATATCGAAACATCGTGTGTCGTATCGTCATTTCGATGTTCACATCGGCAAAAACGATACTTCTAAGAAGATAAAAATATTTGTACCGGTATCGCGGTATCGATACAAATAAAATACCCCCGTCGCAGCAAACCTGCATACTCAGCGAATTTCCAATGGAGATATAAATGTCTTAATACTACATCAAGCCACTTATCAAGTTTCATAAAAATATATTCACAAGTAAGCGATATATACAATTTTAATTATTCTCCATAAGAATAACATTGGGACTGAGTACGCAGGTTTGCTGCAACAAGGAACAAAAAAAATGAGTTTTTATGCTAATATCAATATAACTGAAGTAGGTGAAGTCATATACCAGTTTTTATTAATTTATGTTCATAATTAAGGGAGACATAGCATTTAATATCCATAAGAATAACATGGGGATGAGTACGCAGGTTTGCTGCTACGGGATCCTTTGGCAAAAAATTATTTTTTTGAGCAAATATCAATAGACCACAACCATATGAAGCCATATACCAAGTTTCGTCATTATACGTTCATAAATAAGCGAGATATAAAATTTTTCTTTTCCTCCATAAGAATAACATTAGACAACGTACTGTGTTTAGCACTTTCAATATCTCGGTAACCAAGTGACGTAGAGAAATGATCAAAATACCAAATTGTGTGTTTTTTTAAGCTGAATCCAATGGTGAAAACTAAAATTTGAATATTTCAAAAATTATATGTGAAAAATTCAAAAAACCCATTTTTGGGGTACAAAACCCCCCCAAAATACCCCTTCGGGTAGAGCGATCTGGCTGGTTTTCGAACTTAAAGTCATAAATGTTGCTTTACACGTTTATACCAAATTTCATCAAAATCGGATCATTTTTACGAGAGTTATCGTGCTCACGGACATATATATAGATATATATATATATATATATATATATATATCTCTATATATAATTCCGTAAGTCAAATTTTTGTAAAGAAATTGTGAGTGACTGGATGGCCGTAGAAGGATGGGAGGGGTATCATTTTAAAGGTCTTGACGTGAATTTTGAGGGAAAACTATTCATTTTTCTTATTTTTTTACCATAAATTCGCAACAGAATAAAACTTTTCCCATTAAAACAACATGGGGTTTAATTTGTTTACATCTTTTGAAATTAAAACAGCTGTGCCACAGAGTTAAATTAGCCTTTGATATTGATACCAGCTGTACTTATTCAGTTTGTTTACTTTTAAACTACAGCAATGTATAGTTGTTTAGGAATGGACATTTTATTAAAAACATAAGACAGTATAATAATATTATATTATAATGCTAGAAAATCAGTGCTTATTTATAAATGACCAATGAAGGTTGATAAAAAATTTATGTATTTTGGTTTTTTAGGGGCTATCGCCCCTTCAAGCCCCTAGTATATATATATATATATATATACAGTTTCGAACGAATGGTGTTTTTGGGGTCTGGGGACCTCAAAACGAAAAGTTATCATGGTCCCGGGCCTAGGTCTTACCATGCCGACTACGGTAATAGCTTCTTCCCTATAGGGGAAATTCGCTAAAAGGCTTGAAACATAATTTGATGAATAATTTACGAGTCCAGTCATTAAAAACCGTGCAATGAATAAATTTAATAACCTCAAACAATACGATATTTTACGAAACAAACAGTACACATATCAATCCGATATAGGCGAGCGGTATTAGTAATCGATTCATTCATATCGCACGCCACAACCAACGCGACGATGCAAAGCGACGGCGTATTGGTGAGCTATCACTCTGAACCGGATGAGTCACGCGCACTATTCGTCGAAGTCCAGTCGTTGCCATGGTAAAGGCAGGTAGGCGAAGGTGACAGTCACTACGTAGTGAAATCTCTAAAAATAACCTCCTCCACAATTACATTGTCTCGTTTCCATAGCAACCGCACGTTTGTTTGCCGAAATAATGTGCGTGTCTGGTAGTCAGGTTACTATTTGACTACGATCTATTTATCTCACATTTGAGTAGTTTTTCGATCTGTTTTCAGACTTATAAAAAATATCAATGTGAATTCCCGTCTTTTTAAGACCACTTTCTGATTTCATACTAATTCCCGACTTTTATGACTTTTCCGACCGATAGAAACCCTGCGTTTTACATATCGACTTTACAATCAACAAATATTTGGTGGAATTTCGACCAGTGGGCGGTCTTTAGTCTTCATAAATAAGTGAGATATAACATTTTAGCGAATTTCCCCTATAGGGAAGAAGCTATTACCGTAGGTCTCATAGTCAGACTTAAGCCCGAGACCATAATAATTTTTTGTTTTGAGGTCCCCAGATGACAAAAACACTATTCGTTCAAATTTATATATATGTATATATATATCTATATATATATATATATATATATCTATATATATATATATATATATATATCTATATATGTGTCCGTGAATGAGATAACTTGAGTAAAAAACGTCCGAATTCGATGAAATTTGGCTCAAATGTGTAAAATGACATTCATGACTTTAGGTTCGAAAACTAGAAAAATCGAACCATGGGAAGGGGGGTTTATGGGGGTTTTAAATTGTTCAAAAATCAGTTTTTTGCATTTTTCACCCTAAAATTTTTGAACAACTTAATTTTGGTGTTGACCATGTTATAGAGCTTAAAAAAACAAATAATATAGTATTTTG
This sequence comes from Allygus modestus, assembly GCA_963675035.1. Classification (NCBI taxonomy): domain Eukaryota; kingdom Metazoa; phylum Arthropoda; class Insecta; order Hemiptera; family Cicadellidae; genus Allygus; species Allygus modestus. The sequence goes on along the minus strand of OY776112.1, from coordinate 273,158,726 downwards.
AATTATTAACCTAGGTTAAGTGGTTGCGGAGAAAATCCAAAAAAACCTACTCATAAAATCTCCCATGTTAATCTTATGGGAAAAAGGTTTTTGGCTTTTCCTCAGTTTATTTTAATGTAAACTTCACATTTGCTTTTACCAATCTGTTCAGTTCCACAAAACGATCATTTTGGTGTTTAAATTGTGATTCTACGCCCAACCGTTGCTGAGATATTCAAAGTGCTAAACACAGTACGTTGTCCAATGTTATCCTTATGGAGAATAAATAAAATTTGATATCTTGATTACTTATGAATGTATGTTGATAAAACTTGGTATGTGGCTTCACGTAGTACTGGTATATTGATATTTGCACAAAAAACTGATTTTTTGTTGATTACTCCCGTAGCAGCAAACCTGCATACACAGCCCCATGTTATTCTTATGGAGAATAAGTAAAATGTAATGACTCCCTTAATTATGAACATAAATTAATAAAACTTGGTATGTAGCTTCACTTGGTTGAGTTATATTGATAATTGCATAAAAACCCATTTTTTTGTTCCTTGTTGCAGCAAACCTGCTTACTCAGCCCCCATGTTATTCTTATGGAGAATAACTGAAATGTTATATGGTGCTTATTTATGATTGAATATTGATGAAACTTGGTATGTGGCTTCGCCTAGTTAAATTATATTTATATTTGCATAAAAACCAATTGTTTATGCTCCTTGTTTCAGCAAACCTACGTACTCATAACCAATGTTATTCTTATGGATAATAATTAAAATCGCTTATATGTGAATATATTTTTATGAAACTTGATATGCGGCTTTATGTGGTATTAAGACAAATATTATGCATTGGAAATTCGCTGAGTATGCAGGTTTGCTGCGACGGGGGTATTATTTATTATCCATAAGGAAATCATTAGGGTAACTCTCTCTAGGTAATGAATATAATCCCCAATTAACATTAAGTTCAAATTATTTTGTATATGTCAACACTAACAACAAACTCATCGCCAAGCCACGTTATACCTAGCACCTATAGCTAAGTTATGATGAAAGCCATAATCTACATAAAAATAATACGGGAAATTTGTTCGCCGGCGAAGTGGCTCTTATTGTGGACTGAGAAAAGTAAATTCTTTCGAAACTTCTTGAGAGAACCACCTTTAATTTGACACATCGAACAAATCGGTAATGAAATAAAAAAAACTTTGTTCATCCCACAAAGAATTGCGTGGGTAATAAAGAAGTAATATGTTGTGACTTGGTTAAGTTTTTAAAGTTTGTTTACATTTAGTATTTTTTTACTTTATATTTTACGTAGTTTTAAAACAATTGTTAATCATACTGTGAAGTCTTTGTAGTATTTTATTAACCTCTCACTTGAGATTATTGAGACATGCGTGATAATTTTTTGAGAACGAAATTATATAATCGTTGTTGATTTATTGTTTATGATAGATAATGATAATAAACTCGAACAATATTTGCATTCAACAGGGATAGCTACAAGCCAAACTACACCTCATAATCCTTGTGGAAAAGGACAGGTAGAAAGGTATAACGGGATTATTTGGAAGACAGTAAATCTTGCACTGCATTCTAAAGGGCTGCCAGTATCACAATGGGGAAAGGTTCTTCCAGAAGCATTACAATCAATTAGATCACTGCTCTGTACCGCTACCCCTCACGATAGAATGTTCTTCCACAAGAGAAAATGCACATCTGGAGTAGCTCTACCTTCGTGGCTAAGTGCCCCGAGAAAAGTACTACTACACAATTTCATGCGACAGATAAAGTATGATCCTCTTGTACAGGAAGTAGATCCCCCGGAAACTAATCCCTACTGTGCCCTGGTTCGACTGCCGGATGGGAAGGAGACTACAATTAACCTGCGTCACCTCGCACCTGTTGGAGGAGGACCTGAACCCTGCTATCAGCAAGAAGATGAACATTCAGAGCAAGATGACCAACTTCGGCAAGCAGATGGTCAGCTACAGCTATCTCTAGCCCCAGCAGATACTATCATAACGACACCACCCCTTAACACTCAGCCGCAACTTTAAAACAACTACTTGGACCAAATGAGTGAAAGGCCTCAAGACAGCCAGCCAGAATGCAATATCAGGCTTGAACCTAATTCGGACTACAGCACTCGAAATAATGTCCAGCCTGTTCTAGATCCGAACCCCATCGCTTTGCGAAGATCGTCACGTGACACACGACCTCCACCATATTTGAAGAACTATGTTCTTAAATGAAAGGAGGGGAGAATGTGGTGATATTATCTCTTTGCCTTTTATTTATATCATATGTTTCTTTATTACTTTGTATGTAAACAGTAACCTTTCAGTTCACTTTTAGAATGTAGCACTGTTTTGATGTTTATTAAAACCTTGATTAACAATATTTTTCAGTTTCATTACACGGGTGTTATGCTAATTAAAACTATTTATTAGTTAAAAGTTAGGCAGGACGAATAAACATTTAGAAATAGAATAGAATATAATAGATAGAATAGATTTTATTTTCTCAGAAATAAAACATTTCAAATTAAAATTTCACTGTAAACAAAATAAATAAACATTATTTTTCTTGTTCTCAGTCCACAGTTCATAATTTAATCATAATATCATTTATTATCCTGCCAGAACTGACCATCTTTGTTCCTGAATAATATAGTAAAACTGAAGATATATTAACAGACAAAAAAAAAACAAAATTACGTACATTCTGAGAAAAATAGGGCCTCTAAAGGCTAAGACTGTTTTAGAGGTTCCAACAAAAAGGTTTAATAAAATGAAATACGCTCAAAGAAAAAAAAACTGAGTACGCTATGGAATGTCTTACATCTAAATACTTAACAAAATTATCTTAAAATCAATCTCTAAATTGCATTAGATTATGTCAAAAACAAAAGTTGAACCATGACTAAAATATACTGTCATGTGGAAAAAACAAACAATAACTTAAAAAAGGTTTTATACACTATGATTCTATGATAAATCCCCCACAAAATGTAAATGAGGTAATTTTATCAGTCAAAATATTTAATTTTTAGTTCAATATTTTCATTAACATGTCTATATTGTCCAATTCCAATAGCCAATTTTTAAATTTTGCCATAACAATCTTTTTGTTTTTAGCTTTTTTTATATAATCAGGAATCAAATTGAATACTCTCGGACCAACAAAAGAAATTGTTTCAGTAAAAAAGGTATAATTGGGTTTTGGAACAAGGCTGTGTGTGTGTGTGTGTGTGTGAGTTCTTAATTTGCTTCGATAAGAGGAACACAAGATGGCGGCCATGGAATAAACCACGTATATGAGCAGTTTTTATTTGTTGAAATATCTCTTATTTTACCTGATTGTGATAATGCAAGTGTTGAAATTCACAGTGTAAAGTGGAGTGAAAGTGAGGGTCAATTAAAAACTTAGCCTAAACAACTATAGAAGATAAAACTTAAAAGTAAAAGTTGGGGTTGAGATTTACATTAGGACTATCGTCAGTGAAGACTCAGGTTCAATTCCCGGTGAAATCCATCCGACTTTTGAAATTCGGGCTGCCACGGTGCTTCCCGGCTACACAAGTAGTTGACAGGTCATGTCAGAGGCACTATTGCGACCTGATAACTCTGACAAATGAACTCGGCCAGAAGGTTACACGAACCTTACTTTACTTTTAGAAAATAGTGGTTTTATATTACCATTCCGTCACCAGTTCTGTTGTAATCGTTTTTTTTCACAACCAGGTTTCGATACTAAGTTGTATCATGATCACGTGGAAGTCGTCCGAGAATCAAGCTGTGACTGTGAAGCTGCCCAGTAGACGTTGTCGAAAGTTAAAAGAGAACAAATACACACACCAAGAAGAACACACGAACATTGTTAACATTTAAAACACAACAAAAATAAATTTAATGAACGGACGGTCGGCGGCCACAATGTTCGTTTGTACACGCGTTAACCGGTACCTTTTAGTACTTAAATTAATTTAGTGACGTTATCGAATATGTAATGTTATCACTAAGAATGGTTTTGACCGCATGACCAATTTAAATTTTAAATTTATGTCAATCACCACAAATACCTCAGCTATAGAAAGTCATACAGATCAGTGTTTGTTATTGCGGTAAAGTATTTTGACAATGGAGTAGAAAAGTCAGAGATAAAGACGTTACTCTATAGAGAGGGGATAATAATACAGGCCAACTTAGTTGGGTTAGAAATTAACATACATACACAAATATTTATGAGTAGCATGATAATTCAAATACATTTTCAATTTATTCATCCATATCCAGTAGTATGACAGTTGAATTAAAACTTTAATACGCATAAACAGGATACAATAACTACAAATGTCCTCTGATTGGGCCTGATGGTGGCAGGTGTGACTAGTGGAAACACCCAATTGTATTGTACAATCCTTAATGGACATTTACAGTCTTGTATTGAAGTACAGTACAAGTGTAAATACATTTTGTATTGTATCCCGTTAATTGAACACTCGACTTATCATGTGTTTACTGATTTAGAAAATATTGTTTATCCGTTTCAGCTAAATCCACTTCTGATTACCTAGCAGAATAGGTTGTGAATTTTCCGTTACTTTATATCAATAGATTTTACCTACGCCTGGATTTGCAATATTTTATAATCTTAACTCTTCAAAATGATAGTAAATCTATTAAAATAGTACACACCTTGTCGTCAACAGTTCAAATTGTAGTGAAGCGACCCACTACATGTTTCACCGTAAATAAGTTGTTTGTATTACAGTTTAAATTTCCACTTTTACGGCGAAACATGTGGTGGGTTGCTTCACTACAATTTGAATTGTTAATGATAAAGTATTCACCTATTTTAGTCTGAGATGCACAGTCCATGGGCTACAACAATGAATTAACGCAGTCGTTACTTGCCTCCTTATATTATAAGAATAATTTTAAACTAGTTGCTTGAAAGGGCTGTAGCCCCTAACCTTCCTCCAATACTCTGCCAACACATGTTGGTTCGTAAACAGTAGAACATGGTTTAATGTAAACAAAGCAGACGTTTTCAATTCCCATGCTTTTATTATGAAGGAAGTTTTACGTTATTTCTCTTTTGCTGGTAAGGTTCTAGAACTTCTTTTATTTTTCCCGAATCCACGGATCGAGACCTTTAATTTGACCTTCCATCGTCCTGCGATTTGCCAAATTCTCAAATTTTGACTTTAAAATTTCGCTTACAGAATCTATATTTATAAAAAAGGATGTTGGTTTGTTTGTTTGTATATATATATAGATGTATATATATATAGATGTATATATATATAGATGTATATATATATATATATACATATATATATATATATATATATATATTTGAAGTTTATGGACTTGGACACCGTTGGACCGTTTGCCATTAACCTTAGTATATATATGTAAAATTTCACGGAGAAGGTTTTTAAACTCAATTGGGTTCTTCCCAAGAGGCCCAAAAGTGTTCCCATATAAACCTTACGGAAAGATATTGTTGTTTACATCAAAGCTAATGACATGTTTACTTGAACAGGTGATCTTGGTGATATTGGTTTTAGTTGGTAGTAGTCAAAGGCATGACGACGTCTGCAGGGTAACAGCTAGTTATCTATAAAGATTCATCACTTCCAACACATGTTATATCGAGCGACAACAGACTGGCTGCGAGATATCAACCGCTTCTTAACAATGACCTGTGGCTGTCAGTGTTCCAGAGAGCGTGGTCGTGGGTTTGCGAGTATCGTGGGCTCAGTGTTCTGTGTAAGGACAGCGAGGATTGCTACGGGGGTTAAAACTGAGGCCAAATGGGGCCCGAGATGCTGATATGCTCCGATACCGGACCAGGAGACACTTATGATCAACATTGGAGAATTATAGACGACTCGCCAGAGCAATTTAGAATCCCTTAGTAGAACCAATAAACAGCGTCCTGTCAGAAATCGATTTCTATTTATTATTTATACTTTTAGAGTGGGCGCCAATTTTGAAATATTTTGCTTCTCTAAATGCTTTCTCCGTAAGGATGTTCAATTTTGAATTCCCGATTCTCCTTAATGGATTATCCAACGTCGTTTATTTATGGCTCGTTAAAAATATATACCTAGCTATTTCAGTTTGTGAAATTTGATTTCAGTTCGAAATAATCCCAAAGTGTTCGATGTAGGTTTTTAGTGGGTGAACTACACATTATATCGGAATTCTGCTCACTGAAGTCGCTAGGCCAGATTTATCTCTTTAAAATGAACCTTAAATAAACCATTTAGGATATTCTAATGAGGAGGGATGGACTTTAAATGTCAACATTGGTCTTATGGGAAAGCAAGTGGATGGACAATAATATCTGGAGTATAACAGTCTGCTGATTATCATAATAAAATAACCCCCGTCGCAGTAAACCTGCATATTCAGCGGATTTACAATGAATATATAACATAACACATTAAAACACTTAACAGGATTCATAAGAAATATATTTAAAAACAAGCGATATTTAAAATATTAATTATTCTCCATAAGAATAACATTGGGGATGAATACGCAGGTTTGCTGCAACAAGGAACAGGAAATAATGGGTTTTTATGCAAATATCAATAGAACTCATCTAAATAAAGTCACATAAGTAGAGGCAATATGGGGAGTCTGGGACAGCTGAAAAATAATTGTTTTTAAATCAGAAGTGACGTTTGAGTGACGTGGTGATGACGTATGTGTGACGAGAGGGTGTGATGACGTCACGGCGATGACGTATTGGTGTGACGATACACATACGTCATTGGATGTGAGGTAATGTGAAAGCGGGTGGATTTATATTAAGAAACGGTTTAGTTACGTCGGTTTGCGACTTGAAATGGCCAACCGTCCATTTAAGTCGGCTTGCGACTTGAAATGGCAAACCATCCATTTACGTCGGTTTGTGTTATCTTATCTTATCTTATCTTATCTTATCTTATCTTATCTTATCTTAGATCTAGATCTTAGATAAGATAAAAATTTTTTCTGGGGGCTCCGCCCCCAGACCCCCGGGCTTGCTACGCTCCCAATCCCACGCCATAGAGTCCCCCTCCACTATTAACCCCCGCCACATTTACAGCTTAGCACAGAATCAGGCGTTACGATCCATTCACACTCCTGATCTTAGCCGCAACGCAACCATGGCTCGCAACTTACAACCGATCAAACGCCCTGCTGACTCTTCTGACGACGACTATTCGGACGAAGAGGGTCACAGACGTCGCAGGAAACAGTTCAAGTTCTGCCAAACTAGACCGACGGCTGCAACTACTCCTGTGGGGAGAGCGACGATTATAATAAAGCGAGACATCTTCACTTACCGACAGATCAACCAACTCATGGACATCTTGGACCGCTACCGACACCTCGCCGATCAGATGATTATCGAAGTTAGTAGCGAAGATCACTTCCACCTCATCCTCCAACATCAACACTTGGACACAGTCGACGCTAGCCTACGCCGACAACTACAACTACGACAAATTATTCGGGTCGTCGCTTCCATCCCCCCACACTAAATCCAGGAAAACACTCCTTCTACAAACGGCCTTTATCAAGGCCACCACTTATATCATTCGTTGCCAATCAGCCTAGCAACCATACATCATACTAAACCTACATTAAGTACATTTCAATCCAGATTCTCAGGACTTTGTCATTTAACATCAATCATTTTGGTGGCCTTTACAAAGGCCATTTTTACAAGTCTCAATTATTTTTACTTTCACAGTCTTAGACGATTCCTTTACAAGTATCAGCCTCACATCTTCTTACTTCTTTTACAGGAGGAGTATTCAACATTTTATGGACTTTGTCATTATCCAACTTCAGTTTAGTGGCCTTTATAAAGGCCGTTTTAATAAGTCTCAATTTTACAACTTTCGCGGTAACAAAGAATAGTTATTCAGTTCTCGCTATGAATGTTTTAGGGGGACTTTAAATAATTATAATTTATATTCTCCAAACATGTTCAAACGTGTTCAAGGTCATTTTAATACTTTAAAAAAAAGGATCTTGACTGTGGCGGATTGCCCTGCCGACCAGTCAAGAAGGGTCAGTTCATTCGTGGCGGTTTGCCCATGCCGACCGATTGAACTGCTTAGGGTATGGGTGGACCGCAGAACTCCACACTGCGCGAACCACCCGGGTTTGTTTTTGGGGTTGTGATGGGAATAGGGTAAGGGACAGAGTTTAACTTGTACAAATCAACAAATTGTGTTAGTGTTAGTGGGAAACCAGCGAAGCCATGCAAGACAGAAAAGGATTGTACAGAGAAGAATAAGAGATCGGCGCTGAGCTTAACGAAATCCAGATCCATTGCCCACCGCACTGTTCACCCAACGCCCGGAGCAGTGCTGACCACACAGGGGGACTTGTCTCAGGCCTTGTGTGACGCAGAAGGTGTTGACTCCGCCTCGGGACCCGGCGGAGATCAGCGTAGAGATGCCGGCCGATAGCAAGTGAGACCTACATATGTGGTGCTCGCTATATCACAGAAGTTCCAAGCCCGGGGTACCACTGCAGGGATTGCGGTACTAGGAGACCTCCGTGGATGTTCAGCTTCTCTCCGATGATCTCCGCTGTGTCCCGCTTCTCTGGAGCTGCTCTGGACTGGTCCCGTGTCTGCATGCCGAATGATTCGAGTGGAACGAGCGTCCCGGTTTTATGAACTTTTCCGCTGAGTCAGCAGAAAATAACCTCACCTCATTGGTTGAACTGTTTGACCAATGAGAAGCCGGCTTGTGCTAGTGAGTATACCGCTGTTCTTAAGCGAATCACTTTTGCTCACCCTTTCGTTACGGACGCAACTGCATCATGTTCAGGAAGCAGACCCGGCCTAAGATGTTTGACATGCCTCGTCGGGAACCATCGTTCCAGCTTTACAGCTCCAGGCCCCACAGTGTCACACCTCGGTCATCACTCCGGCAGCCTCGTCAACGTCCAGCTCCAATCCCAGCCCCAAAGAGCGAGTCCGTGACAGGGCAGCCTCGTCAACGCCCGGCTCCAACACCAGCGTCAAAGAGTAGACCCGTCGATGTAATGCCTCGAAGGGTAAACATATCGACTTGTGCCCGGGAACCGTTCTCTTTACTTAGAGAAATTCTCTCGGACAAGACGAGGGATCTGGAACCTGAGAAGAACTATACGGCCCAGATCCCTGTTATCGATGAGCCGAGGGAGATTCGTCGGCCGAGCTTCGAACCGGCATTCCCTGGGTTCAAGCTCCACCGCCTGTGGAAACTGCAGCCGGGACTTTATTGTCTGCTCGGATGGGACAAGCCTTCGCGGGAGCTTTTGTTGCGCCACCGCAACTTTGTCTTTAGAAGTTACCTGCCGAATGGAGTGATTGAGCCACCGTACGAGACATTAAAGACCTACTTGGAGGTCGGGAAGCCGGAAGATGGGCAACGACGTCGGCGTGTCACCGTCCAATGGGTGTCACTGTAAACAATGACACTGATAAAAACGGCCTTTTTAAAGGCCACCAAAAATTTCAATCGTTTGACACTCAGTAGCGTAAAACATATATTTTGTTTTACCCCCAGTCTTACTCCTGCTGTAATGAAGTTGTATTATAAGTCCCATGAGGTTTCAATAAAGTTTGTTGGTATTTTGTACGGTACGGTACTTAGTTACCGACTTCAACAAATATGGTTTGACCGAGAATTTTAATCGTTCCTCTGTCAACATAGTTTGTTCAAATGGGTAAGCGCTTGGACTGGGACATTAAATAATTAAAATGGCCTTTCTCAAGGCCACTAAATAAAACGCTGAGTCAGTGTTATTAGTGCGCACCAACAGGAGACCTGCAGCGTATCCTATACGGTACGTAGCGTCGCACCTTAGAGACCAATGATTAGTGGGGCTCAGGACATCCTGCTTGCGCTGAGGAGAGAAGATGGAAACTACGGTGGAAGAAATCTTCGCTGAGATGATTGAGCGACGGGCTCCACTAGCACCGATATCCTCACTCCGGCCGCCTCGTCAACGTCCAGGAGCCTCGCAGAGGCGTGTTCACTTCGCTTTGGACTGTCCAGCTCCGGGACCAGTGGCAAGGAGCAATCCTGTCACTGTAATGGATTGTGTTGCGGCTACTCCACGGCGAAAGCTTCAGAGGCTGGAGCGGCGCTTCTACACTCCACTTGGGCAACTACGCCATGGCGAACAGAATCGACGGTTGTGGCGGATGAAACCCGGCCTGTACGAATTTCTATTTTTCGTACGCCAGGATGGTGAGGCTACTCTGCGGGAGGTTGGTTCCTTGGAGCTGACGAGAGTTCGCCTGCCAAGGAGAATGGAGTGGCCGTGGAAGTCGACGCATCTGAAGATTCACGGGCCGGGGGAGGACCCTTCGTATCCCAGAGGGAAGGCCGAATGGGTCCGTCGCTAGATCATCTCAAAAAAACGGCCTTTTTAAAGGCCACCAGATTTTTCAATCGTTTTTGAACTCATGCATTTGCAAAGTTTTATTATAAGTCCCATGACATACTGGGTGTTGGTAATCTGTACGGTACGTAGTTGCCGACTCTAAATAATATATTTTGACCGAGAACTTTGTTCATTATTCGGTCAACACAGTTTATTTAGTGCGCTTAAAATAAATGTTATGGGGCTTAACAGCCATAGCTTGGAGTAAAGAATAAAATGAGTTGTGTTTGCAAACACAAACAATTCCACGTTTCTAACATAGAGTTACAGTCGGGCTAAGATTGGAGATACGTAGTTGCCGACTCTAAATAATATATTTTGACCGAGAATTTTGTTCGTTATTCAGTCAACACAGTTTGTTTAATGTACCTAAAAACAAATGTTATGGTGCTTAAGAGTCATAGCTTTGAGTAAAACATAAAATTGCTTTCAAACACAAACATTTGCAAGTTTCTAACGTAGAGGCACAGTCGGTCCAAGATTGGAACATAAAAACGGCCTTTATCAAGGCCACCATTTTTAGTACTTAAATTCAACTGACCAATAGGAGAAGAGTGCTGTGTCAGCAACGCCTATATAATGAGAGAGTAGTGCGATGTTTCCTCATTCCTCCACTGAGCTGATTGCTGATCTGATCTCCAAGTCATGGACTCTTCTGAGACTTCTGCAGCTGTAGAATCCATCCTGGCTGAGAACAAGGTGAAGTCTATCTTCGATCCGCCGGACGCACCTTCTACATCCACAAGCGTGGTTTCGCCGCCAAGTCCCCTGCACTTTGGAGCACCGACAGCAGAGTCATCGGATGAAGATAATAGGAAATTCATTTCAAAACATGACCCCTTCGTACCGAAGGCAACTTCATCCTCCAGCACACCAAGAATATCATTGAAGAAGACACCACGGGTAAGAAATGCGCCCAAGTGTACCCACCAATTTAAGAGAGGGCCGAAGAAGGGTGAAGTGTGTGCAGTCTTCTGCAAAATAGGAGAAACGTTCTGCGCTAAACACAAACCTGCAGAGAAAAAGCCGCCAGCATCTAGTTTTGACTTTGAAACTATAGCTCAGGAGGGAAAATTCCGAAGATTGAAAGTTTCCAAAAAATATAAACTCCTACAAATTAAAGAGCGCAAAGTAATTTTGGAAAACAGCGGAAGAATCCTAAAGGTAAGACTGCCTGGATATTTGCAACCAATACCCAAGACTGGGTCATACTTAGTATTTCAAAGGGCGGGCAAAGGCGAACTGGCAAAGGCGATGTGGGAGTGCGTCTAGATTGGATCAGCAGCTCAGAAACGGCCTTTTTCAAGGCCACCAATTGTTTCACTCGTTATAGTACTCACAGTGTGCTAACTCTGTTGTCTTTCACAAACAAAGTATATTATGTAAAATCCTACAACATAATTAACCTACATTGCGTAGCTTTCCTTCCAGTCAACAATGGTCGAGACCAGTCGTAAACCTTGGTGGAGAATTCAAAAACGGCCTTTTTAAAGGCCAGCAAATGATTAACTCGTTATAGTACTCACAGTGTGCTAACTCTGTTGTATTTCACAAACAAAGTATATTATGCACAATCCTACAGCATAATTAACCTACATTGCGTAGCTTTTCTTACAGTCAACAACGGTCGAGACCAGTCGTAAACCTTGGCGGAGAATTCAAATACGGCCTTGTTAAAGGCCAGCAATTGATTCACTCGTTATAGTACTCACAGTGTGCTAACTCTGTTGTTTTTCACAAACAAAGTATATTATGAGATGAAATAAACTGATAATGCAGGCTGCAGACTGAATTAATATTTACAACTCTAGTTTCATCGATTCTTTGCATTCAAAACAAGATTTTGTTTGTTTGTTTGTTAGGTTGACCTTGAAAATAATAAAAGCATTGTCAGCAGTTAAGATAAGAGACTGCTGAAAAGCATTGTCAGCCGTTAAGATAAGAGACTGCTGAAAAGCATTGTCAGCAGTTAAGATAAGATACTGCTGAATATGCAGTAGTTATTACTATAAATAGAGGCGTTCTGTAGAGTTGATCACATCCATCTGCGACGTTTACCTGACAACATGGTCTACGAGATTGTTCACCACCAAACAGCGAGAAGGGTTAAACGCTCTCCTCTGTGGCTGAAAACATTCTACCTCCGTGTTCCGATTTATTGGACGACGGAGATAACTCAAGAATGCGACTTGTGGAGAGTTTCTGAGGCTCTAGACAGTATCAGGGCCGACTGCCGAGCGACTACAATTAAATTGACAACGTCCGACGTAGGGTTCTGGATGGCGCCTACTCCTCTGGAAGATGACTTACCCTTCAAGACCAACGTCATCAAAGACCTGAAGCGTTTGCTGCGGCTTGGCCAAAGGGTGACTCTCACCGTCATTGTTTCTTGAGGACGTATCCTGCAGACCCACAACGCCATCTCAAACTCCACCTTCTGAGGGCAACTACAAACGGCCTTTTTCAAGGCCACCATGAATTTCACTCGTTTTAACTAAGCTAAGCGTCTTATTTGAACCATACCAATTATTTATCTTTTCGATTATTAATGTTTCTACTAATAATGAAATTAATAATTAGCAACACATGGTTTTTAAAATTTTTAGTTGTACAAAACACATGGTGGTTTCTTAATTTTACCTCAACTAACAATTGAAATTTATGATATTAAGTATGCACAAGTGTATCTCTCTCTCTCTCTCTCTCTCTCTCTCTCTCTCTATATATATATATATATATATATATATATATATATACATTTTTTGAGATCAAAACCTATGTTTACGGTTTTTCTACCATAACTTAGCACTTTTTTTACTGACTAAAACCTAATGCTCTTATTCGTTGTTTATTTTTGCTTGCTCATCACAAAATTCCCCTATAAATAAAGGTAAATAGTAGTCACCGGTCATTCACATTCTATCTACCATCATGGCACCACTAGACATCCCTCACCACTGGAAGCAAATTGGAGAAATAATTGAAAATGTCTTACAGGTAGATGTGGAGGAGATTGAAGATACTAGCGACTCCGAAGACCTGACCAACTCCGATGACAACACATCATCACTAGATGTCTCTGACATAGAAGATGCAATAGCATTTGTTCTTCACGAGGATTATCCGGAGTCAGTCGCCGACAGTATTGAATGTTATCTCCTGTCCGAAGATGAGGATGACAACAGGACTCCTGTCCTACGTGATGTTCCCGATGCAAGGCGGAGACTATTCGATAGTTCCAGTGGTGAGGAAGACGATGATGGCGTTGCATACCTGAGCGACTAATTAGAGAAGTCTGTTTCAAACGGCCTTTTTCAAGGCCACCAATTGTTTCAATCGTTTTAAAACTTAGCCGAATTCGCAATGTTTTTTTTTCCTTAAACTAAAAAAGCCACAAGCAGAGTATAATAAACGAATGAAAAAATGGTAGCCGTTAAAACGGCTGTTTGGATGTGTTTTTCAACTGTATAAAGGGTTTATTGTTCAACAATGATGTCATCATCTGATAGATAATCTGCCCCTACTAATCTTTCTAATGCAGCCATTACTTCTCTGGATTGGATAGTTGTTCTGCTTGATACAACGTTAACCTGTACTGGTTGATCATCACTTTCTTGTCTTTCCGTGGGTGTAAATGATAATTGAAAAGGTGGTGTTGTGGAGGATATATCTGGGACCTGTATAGGCTGCTCCATAATTATGTTGTGGTTAGTAAGCTTATAGCAATACTAATTTATAATTTCATTTATGTTTACTTTTTAAATGAATGAACCAATGGCAATGAAAGTGATGATGTTAGCAAAAATATAAACCAATAGTAATTCAATGCTGAGGTCAGCATTTGCTATAAAACTAGAACATGTGAAAAATGGCTCTCAATACTACTTTTGGAGCAGTCTATAACACACTGAGAAATTTATTCAATCACAATGTACTATTGTCAACGTTGTAATGAAGATTTCATAAATGAGGATTTATATATATATCACTGTGAAATTTACCATAATGCTACTAATAATGCATTATCCGATTGTGAAGACCATCCCGATTTCTTACACTTCCTTGCTGACACTGAACACTCTACACGGCAGAGCAGACCAAGCGTAATTGCTTATGCACCTCCTAGCAAACAAACCTCAGTGGATCCTGAAGATGAATCCTCACCCTCTACTTCTAGAGGGACTGCGAACGAAGATGCAACGTTGGGAGTCAACATTTTAGTGGAGGCGTTTGACAGATCTGTCGTTCGACATTACAGAATAAATAACATCAATACACTTGAACTACAAATATTTCTGACCCTCGTTAAAGATGTTATAATTGCAAAATTAAATTATGAACTTAACCGTTTGAATTTCATTAAATTTGGATTACTATTGGACACAACATTTAATAATGTAGAAGGAGAAATATCCAACAGAGGGTTTCTTTCTAGAAACCGAACTATCATGGAGACGTCAAATTTAGATGAAATAGTTGATGAATGTTTACAAGAATTGGTGCTTAAAATAACTGAACATGAAGCTCGTGGATCCGGATGGTCCTTGCTCAATGTAAACAACCTGGATTTACGAGTTCATAAACGTGGATACGGTGAACGTGGCAGCAGTTTTATTCCATTGCCAGCAAAGATTAAAGATAATAAATCATGTATTAATGTTCAAAACAATGACAATGAATGTTTCAGATATTCCATGTTGGCGAAATTTCTTGTTCATGAAGGTGTCCAACATCCTGAACGACCGAATAGAAGATATCAAGAACTAAATGGTAGATATAAATTTAATGGATTAAACTACCCAGTGTCATTGTCTGATATAGGAAGTTTTGAAAAACGTAATGCAGGTGTATCTGTTAACGTGTTTGGACTGGACAGAAGAAACAATGTGTACCCGTTAAAAGTGGTACCACGTGAATTGACTGACCATACTGATTTACTGTTACTAAAAGATGAAACTGTTTCACATTATGTGTACATAAAAGATTTCACTAAGCTCATTCACTATCAGCTCACCAAAAGAAAGTCACCAATAACAGTGTGTAAAAGATGTTTCTGTTTTAAAAATATCTCTATAAATAGAGGAGGTCGTAGTTGGCTGACGGAACACTCTAAACTTTGTGGAGATCATGCAGCAGCAAAAGTTATCCTTCCAACTCTGAATAGTTCTATTCTAAAGTTTAGAAATATCCATCACCAGTATCGCATCCCAATTGTAATTTACGCAGATTTTGAATCGTCATTGATACCAGTGGAAAATGTGGATCCTGACGCAGCAGACAGTAGGAAATACCAAAAACACGAGCCAAACAGCTATTGTCTTTTGGTAAAATCAACACTTTCATATGAGCATCTTCGGCACTACGATATTCCAACGGAGCCAAAGCTTTACCGTGGGGAGCAAGCTGCAACACGATTTGTTGATGATCTATATGATATTGCTGAAAAAGTATCTACCCTCTACAGTTACATTGTTCCTATGGAAAATCTCACTGACCTTCAAGAACTATGTCATCAAATGGAGGACATTTGTTACTTGTGTAAACAGGAGTTTTCTGAGGACAACATCAAAGTGCGTGACCATGATCATTTGACAGGAGCCTATAGAGGAGCAGCTTGTAACGCCTGCAATATCAACTTTAAGCTACCTAACTTTATACCGGTTGTATTACACAATTTAAGTGGATACGACGCACACTTTATTATTCCAGAACTTGGACGAGACAAAGGACAAATTGACGTATTGGCTCAAACGACAGAAAAATTTATTAGTTTTTCAAAGAAAGTAAAAAATATAAAATTAAGGTTTATAGATTCCTTAAGGTTTATGCCATTCAGTTTGATGACACTCTCTAAGAATCTGGAAAGAGATGACTTAATTGAAACGAGGAAGCTGGTTCCAGAATATAAGATGGAGCTCGTATTAAGAAAAGGAGTGTTCCCGTACGACTACATAGATTCCCTTGCTCGATTTGACGAGACTGCGTTACCTCCACCAGAAATGTTTTACAGTAAACTCAATGAATCTCCAGTAGATCCAGAAGATTATGAGCATGCTGTCAAGGTATGGAAGGAACTTAATATGTCGACGCTCGGAGATTATAATGATTTTTATGTGAAACTTGATGTAACTCTCCTTTGTGATGTAATGGAGGAATTTAGAAATTCCTGTTTGTTAGCTTACGGACTGGATTGTTTCTATTACTTCACATCTCCGGGGCTGGCTTGGCAAGCTATGATGAAGGAAACTAAATGCGAACTCCAACTTTTAACTGATATTGACATGGTTCTTATGGTTGAAGCTGGTGTTAGAGGAGGGCTCACACAATCGGTCACACGATATGTCAAAGCCAATAACAAACATCTTCAAAATTATAACTCCACTAAAGAATCAGTCTACCTAGGCTACTTCGACGCCAATAACCTTTATGGATACGCCATGTCAATGCCATTACCTTTTGGCGGATTTTGCTGGGTTGATTCTAATGTTTTAGGAGACATTATGAGCATCCCGAAGTTCAGCGATATCGGATACATATTGGACTTTGACTTCGAGTATCCTCAGCACCTTCACGACCATCATTATGACCTTCCTCTATTACCAAGGTCCGAGGTTCCTCCAGGAGGCAAATATTCAAAGTTGATGACAACACTTGAAAATAAATCTAATTACATTGCACATTATTGGATTGTACAGCAAGCAATTGAACTAGGAATCAAAATTGTTAAAATCAACCGAGTGCTTCAATTTACACAAAAGACCTGGCTAAAACCGTATATAGAATCGAATACTTCAAGAAGAGCAGCTTCCACATCAAGTTTTCACAAAGAATTTTACAAACTGATGAATAACGCCGTCTATGGGAAATGTCTTGAAAACAAAAGGAATCACATGAATTTGAAACTTGTTTCTGATGAAAAGAAAATGTTAAAATTAGTTCAAAAGCCTAACTTCAAAACATCTATCATAATAAACGAAAATCTTGTAGCTGTATGCATGAACAAAACAAATGTTGTCATGGATCGACCTCTTTATATAGGAATGTGTATACTTGATATTTCAAAGACCCATATGTACGACTTCCACTACAACAAGATGGTTGCCTTTTATGGACGAGATCGAATTGGAATTAGCTACATGGACACTGACGGGATCGTATATTGGATCAAGACACTTGACATGTATGATGACCTTAGAGTGTTTCCTCACAGGAATGATTTTGACTTCTCCGACTACCCAGTCAACCATCCGACATACGACAACTCTGTTAACAGGAAGGTTTTAGGAAAGTTCAAGGATGAAACTTGCGGAGTACCACTTGAAGAAATTGTCGCCCTCATGTCGAAGATGTACGCGTTAAAATTAATGACAGATAGAACAGCGAATGTCACATCAACAGTTGCAGCGGATGAGGATGAAGCAGGGATTATCAAGAAGGCAAAAGGAATAAAAAAGATGTACATAATGAAAAAAATGAAATTTGAACATTACTACAACTGTTTATTCAGAAGAGTTGGGTACAGTGCATCTTTTAACACAATCCGGAGCTTCAATCATAATTTATATAGTATAACTGTGAAAAAGAAGTCATTGGCAGACAAAGACGACAAACGTGTGATCCTTCAAAACAACATCCACACACTTCCTTATGGACATTATTCATTAACATAAATTGATTAAGCGCATCATCATCCTGAGAAGTAAACTGGTGGAAGATCTATAAAATGCTAATTAATTAAGTATATGTTAAATAAAGTTTTTAAAAAGCCACTTCAGTGGCCTTGACCCAGTTTTCGTGTGTTTAGAATAAGCAATTTTTTAAATTAGCAAAAACTACATTACTTATTTAACATTTAGCCTTTTTTAATAAATGAAACAGTTTTATAGTTCAGTTACTAAACGATTGGAGGATAAAGCGAACCGATGGACGAGAGAAAATCCATCGTTGAAGAACTTCACAAACCAGTTCGAAGAAATTTTCCTAGAAGATCAACGGTCGTGAAAGGCATTCATGACCTATATCAAGCGGACCTTGTAGAAATGAAACCGTACAGTAGGATTAATAAAGGTTTTAGGTACATTTTAACGGTTATTGATTGTTTTACAAAAGTAGCCAGTGCAATTCCACTGAAAAACAAAAGTGGATCGTCTATTACAGAAGCAATGAAAGAAGTACTTCAGGCGATAGGGAAACGTATAAAAAATCTGCAGACAGACGATGGTACAGAATTTTTTAACAAAGATTTTTCTGATCTAATGAGGAAAAATAAAATAAATCATTATTCAACTTATAGTGAAAAGAAAGCCGCTATTGTAGAACGTTTCAATCGCACTTTGAAAACTTCAATGTACAAGAAATTTTCAGAAAGAGGCACCTATGTATGGTATGATATTCTTCCTACTTTAATAAAAGATTACAATGATAAAAAACATCGTACAATAGGTATGAAACCAAATCAGGTGAATAAAGCAAATGAATCTAAAGTTTTGAAACGCATAAAGAAAAGTACCAAACCAATATTAGATAAGAAACCACCCAAAAAATTTTCAATAGGAGACAATGTGAGGATATGTAAATATAAACAGATCTTTACCAAAGGTTACCTTCCGAATTGGACAAACGAGGTTTTCACAGTGCATCGAGTACAGCCTACTATTCCTGAAACTTATATTTTAAAGGATGTTAAAGGAGAGATACTGCAGGGAGGGTTTTACGGACATGAGTTGTTAAAATCCAAGACTGGCAATGTTTATTTGGTTGAAAAGATATTAAGAAAAAGAGGTAATAAACTTTTAGTGAGATGGTTGGGATTTGACAAGAGCGAAGATACTTGGATAGACAAAAAGGACCTACTTTGAAATAAAAAATCAGTAACGGGACAGCATTTGAGAAGACTGTTTATGCAGTAAATAAATTATGGAAATTATCTGCCAGAATGAAAGACTTGATATTAACAATATTGATTGTTTGACACCGGATATTTTTGATAATGAGGTAAGTAAACATGGCTGTTTATTGCCTAACACAATGAGGTGTATTATTAGTGGGCCTTCAAACTGTGGAAAAACCAACGTTGTTTTTAATTTAATAACAAAACCAAACGGCTTAAGCTTCAATAATGTTTATATTTTTTCCAAATCTCTAAATCAACCAAAATATTTATTATTGGAAAAGATTTTGCATGATGTACCCGACGTTTCATTGCATAAATTTGACGCAAGTAGTGAGATTATAGAGCCTAACAATGCTGAACCGTATTCAGTTTTTATTTTTGACGATGTTTCTTCTGAAAATCATGATAGGATAAGAACATACTTCTCTATGGGTAGACATAATCATATTGACTCTATTTACATAGGTCAAACATATAGTAAAATTCCGAAACAATTAATTAGAGATAACGTAAACTTTTTAATTGTTTTCAAGCAGGATGAAAAAAATCTCAAACATATATACAACGATCATGTTGGTGCAGATATGTCATTTGAAAAATTTCGAGATGTGTGTGGGAAAGCTTGGAAAGAAAAATATGGGTTTTTAGTTATAGATAAAGAAAGATCTATGACAAATGGTCGTTACAGAATAGGGATCGATGGATTTGTTTTATTACATTGACTTCTGCCTATAACAAATTCAGTATTTGTGGTGAAGGCGTTGAGAACAGTCGGAACTAATAATGTCGAACCAGGAGGAGTTGCTTAGTGAAATAAAAGTCCTAAGTGACTCAATACGGAAGAAAAACCTGCTACTAAAAGAAGGATTGATGGCTAGAAATAAATATTTGGAGGAAACCTTCAAGCCCATTGTCGAACCCCTGAATAAAATAAATGATAAAATGACCAAATCGACGCTACTAGATCAAGAAGTAAAAGAACGAGATAAAAATATCGTTAAACAAGATGAAACTTCAGGAACATACGGATCAGAATCTGGGTCAGAATCATTTAGCAGAACGAGTCGTTCAGGAGAAGAAGAAGAAGAAGAAGAAGAAGAAGAAGAAGAAGATAAAGAAGATGAAAAAGAAAGTAAATCCGACATTGAAGGTGAAACAGATCCTTTAGAACCAACAGAATCCCCCACAAATATTAGTATTTTAAGTAAAGAAATTGGCAAAAAAGGACCTCTTTCACGAAATTATATACTAAAAATGCTACATGGTGCACATAAATCGAGTAAATACCACGTGTATGGAGCACGCTTGGAAAAAGACGGTCTTCGTATGGGGGATAGTATGCTAGAGATAGATGACAAAGATAATATAACAGTTAAAGACCAAACTTTTAAGGGTACCGCTGGACTGTTTGAATTGATCTTTAAACCCTCTCCAAAAAAATATACTAAGAAGGATTTGAATGATTTTAAAAACATATGTATTTTAACCAACTCCCATAGAAAAGGTTATTCACATAATACACCTATTCATAGAAATAGATCGGAGAAGTATAGAGAAGTTATTTCAAAGCTGTTTTCTAGTATTAGAGGAAAACGTCCGAAGGCTAAGGGTAAAGGAATGTCGATGAAATCGGTGTATGATACAAATATTATATACTATAATAATGTGAATAAGCTGGTTGACAGAATGCGATTAATATATGAATCTATACAGGCTGGGCATAACGGATTGGATAACGAAATGATTGCTTTAACGGAAGAGTTAAAAGGTCGGGGATACATAGCTTAAGTATTCAGTCTAAAGATGAGTGTTGATAAGTTCGGTCGTCATGAGAGCTCTTTGGTTCGAGAGGTTTTGAGAGGTCCACCTGGAGAAGGTTTTCAGTTGACTCGAGACGGAAACTATGATCTAAGAAGGAAACGTTTGTGCAATATTGCAGATCCTATTAACAAAGATGAAGCAGTAAACCTTGGAACAATTCGTACATTTACATTAAATTGCGAGACAAATGACACCATGTTTGATGCTAAATATAAAAGAATTATACATGTGGCAATTGCAGAAAAAGATACAGATGCTGTGAATAGGCGATTTGTTTTGGAAGAAATAAAGCAATTAAAACAAGATATTTACCAAAAAATCGACAAATTACAGTCTATGGTGATTTTTTTCACCTCTTCGAAGAAGGAAAGTCGGGGAACACCTTCAAACAGTGTAAACGCAATATATGATACAAACAGTGATGCAGAAGAGTCATTATCACTGCCAGACGTTAGAGTAATCTAATGAAGTAAGGTGTTAAAACAAAAATAAATTATCATACATGGAAGGAAGACGTTCAGTAGTGAACTATCACTCATGAAAAGAGGACGAGGACTCACTAGTAGCGCAGTGTCTCTTTTTAAAAAAGCATTTTCCACTTTACCTACAGGTGCATTAATAAACACAGCTGTTGACGCACTTCCAATTGAGCTACATTTGCCTGGAGGTTATCAGTATTGTGGTCCAGGTACGAAATTGCGAAAGCGTTTGGTACGAGGAGATCCTGGAATAAACAAATTGGACGAAGCTTGCAGAGCACACGATATTGCATATTCAAATTACTCAGATTCGGAAAGAAGATCAATTGCAGATAGAGCTCTTGCTGAAAAAGCTTGGCAGAGAGTAAAATCAAGTGACGCAAGTGTTGGTGAACGAGCAGCTGCATTAGCAGTAACTGCAGCCATGAAAGCCAAAACAGCAGTTGGAGGAGGATCGAGGAGAAGAAAAACAAACACACGTCGCAGAAGAAATATTTCCGGTGGGGGCACTAGTAAAAGAAGGAATACTAATAAGAGAGTTAATCGTAAGCGAAAAAAGTGTTCAAAATGTTCAAAAAAAAAGGTAAACGGAAGAGGATTATACCTAAGACCATACCGTGCATATTAAATAAAAACAAATTAATTTTGCCGAATAAACCTTTGAACAACGAGGAACTTGATCGGTATGCATCATGTTTAAAAATCCCTTTTTTCAGAGGGGTGTTCATGCGAAACGGATTGCCAAGAAAAATCTGGAAAAATGAAGCCGCAATTGTAAACCTTGATTATGCTAATGGTGCTGGGACACATTGGGTTTGTTATAAGAAAATATTTGATTCTGTTTTTTATTTCGACAGTTTTGGGAATCTTCCACCTCCTAAAGAGTTACAAGTGTATTTCGGTGCAGTACCTAACGTAGTTTTCAATTATGATAGAAAACAAAGAGAAGACACGTCAGTATGTGGACATTTATGTTTGGAATTTCTAGCCACAAGTGTCAGTCAACTGTAAGATGTCGTCTTGTACTGTAACAGTTAGTGGTTCAACATCAACTTTACGAAGTACATTATTTCCACCATTACACCTGAGAGATGATAGACAGTGGGAAATTGCACTTTTGGATTTTACTACTTACAACTCAATCCCAAACATAATAGAAGGTGTTAATAATAAATTTCACTACGTGAGAAAGAAAAATACTGAAGGTCTGGCTGATGTACGTGAATTTGTTGAGATTAAAACTGGTGCTTATGAAATAGCTGACATAAACAGAGAACTTCAAAATAAGTTAGGAAAGGATGTAATTGAACTAAGAGCGAATAATAACAATTTAAGAAGTGAAATAAAATGCAAGTTTTATATGGATTTCACTCTACCAGCATCGATTGGTCCTTTACTTGGTTTCCCATTATACAAGTCGGTTCTTGAACCAAATATCTACCATACAAGTCCAAAAACTGTGAACATAATTAAAGTTAATACTATAAATATCACGTGTAACATAGTTCAAGGGGCTTATAAAGATGGATCGAACCAACATATTTTACATTCGTTTTATCCAACCGTTCCACCTGGATTTAAGATAATTGAAAAACCTCATAATCTGATATATCTTCCATTAAACTCCACTCATATTTCAGACATCGTATTGAACGTACTAGATCAAGACGGTGACATCGTGGATTTCAGAGGAGAAATTATTACTGTACGTTTACACATTAGACAGGCACCGTAAAAGAACGATGGGACTTGAATTTACATATAACACTAAACAAACATCAGACAATTCTAGTATATCTCCTAACGTAGAGAGGTTAACTAGAGAGAACATTAAATTTTTAGAAGGACTTGGTTTCAGAGTCAATGATAATGGACATACTGGATATAAAACATGGACCGGTTTTCGACGAAACGTTGTGGGAGAAGGAGCTTCACACTCACAACCCTTACGCTTCATCGAAATTAGGAAATAATGATGAGATCCGAATTCCAATACAACATCAAGATGCATATACTTTACCGTCTGAAAGCTATATTTATATTGAAGGAAGGGTTTTGGAAAAAGATGAAAATACAACATCAAAAGTACCATTCATAAATAATCCAATGGCCTTTTTGTTTGAAGAAATCCGGTACGAAATATCTGGCATTGTAGTAGATTCGACTAAAAAAGTCGGTATAAGCAGTACGCTTAAAGGGTTGGTTTCTTTATCACCTAATGAAACGAACGCTTTAAAAACAGCCGGATGGATATTACCAACTACGACCAAAATAGTACCTAATTCAAGTGGTTATTTCGACTTTTGCGTTCCGTTGCGGCTCTTACTAGGATTCGCTGAAGACTACAGAAGAATAATAATTAATGTCAAACAAGAATTGGTTTTACTGCGATCATCCTCTGATGTGGATATTATACAAGCTGATAGCGGAACAACTCCCACAACACTTGAATGGAAATTGAAGTTAGATAAAATAGTTTGGAGAGTACCTCATGTACGGTTGGCCGATGAACGACGAGTAAGTCTATTACGGATTCTGGACTCTGATAGGGATATTGTGGTTCCTTTTAGAAGCTGGGAAATGCATGAATGGCCTGTCTTGCCTAAAACTCAACGTCAAACGTGGGCTGTGAAGACTTCGAGTAATTTAGAAAAGCCTAGATATGTTATTTTTGCTCTGCAAACAAATAAAAGATCTAATATTACAGCTAATGCCAGTAGCTTTGATCATTGTAAACTTTCAAATATTAAGTTGTTTTTAAACTCACAATTCTTTCCCTATGACAGTCTTAATGTAATGTTTTCTAAGGACAGATATGGTATTTTATACGATATGTATGCTAGGTTTCAATCGTCATACTATGGAAGGACGAACTCGCCTCTCCTCAACCCTGAAACATTCAAGAGTCTCGCACCAATTGCAGTCATAGACTGTTCAAAACAAAACGAATCAATTAAATCATCAACAGTAGATATTCGCATCGAGTTTGAGTTGGAAGAGAATATTCCAGACCAAACAACAGCGTATTGTTTGATACTACATGATACAATCGTAACGTACACCCCTCTAACAGGCGTGGTTAGAAGAATAATATAGATGTTTTTACCACATTATTCAGCACCTACATATATTTACCCCCGCCACAAGTTTATAAAAGGGAGATTCTTCTGCGAGAGGACATCAGTATACCACCTGCAGACATCAAGACAACATTGATAGTTAAAATGGACAGTATGCCATCTAATTTTCTGAAAGATGTAACGCTCGAGTCTGCATCAACAGAGGTGACAGCTGCATCTAAAACGTCGAATCAAGACTTACCTGAAAACACAAAACCTAGTGAGGACTCTGCAAAAACAACGGAAACTACTTCTTTTCCAATTGACAAAGACACAATTCCACCTGGTAATCCTAGTGAGGACTCTGTAAAAACTACGGAAACCACTTCTTTTCCAATTGTCAAAGACACAATTACACCTTATAATAATAATAATGATGATGTTAAAACTAATACAACACCAGCTGAAAATGTAGAAGAGTCCGCAGAAAAGGACACAACAACTACTGAGGAGATTAAGGCTGGACTCTCAGGATTTCTAACTTTCGAAGGAAATGATCAGAGGAAAAGGAAAAGATGTGAAAATGAATATGATGAACAAAATATGGATGTGATATTTGATGTATTTTTACGCGCAATGTATCCATTGAATTTAAACATGGATAAAACTGTTACTGTTGGTGTTTTCAAATCTTTGAACTTTAATCCTGCTGTGCTAATTAACCATTGCGGGAAAGCCTCATTGCTACTTACGATAGACATGTGGGATAAATTTACTAAACATGTATCTATCATTGAAGCCTACTTATACAACAACTTGACAGGACGAAAAACTGCAATTGGATTTAACGAATCCGATTTAGAAATCGACAACATCAGACTTCGAGGTACTCAATTTGTGAGATTTAGAGATCTTTCTAAACACAATAAGAAAATCCTTTTAACTTTGGAAGAATTTCAAGTCCTGTCGAATCTAACACCAGTAATAATCAGATACATTCAGCAACTCGTCACATATGCTCCACTTATTTTTGATTACCTCAACAGTTCGGTGAACACACATCCAGTTTTACCACTGATCTATGGCCCGATAGATCATTCTATATACAACAGATTGCCTCAAGAGGTGTCGTTCTACAGAAGGACCGGATTCTTTTTTAATAAACTTCGAAGTGAAGGAACCAAAATTAAAGTTTCTCCAACAAAGGAATTGCCGGAGAATATTTCAAATAAACAAAAAGTGTAAAATTATTTGAATGATTGCGTCAAGCAAGTGCTCATGTTGGGAGCACTAAAACTTTTTAAAAAAAGATTTACGTGACCTTGAAACAGTTCAGGTTTGCATATGTTATTCTTCTTTTCGCTGACTATATACATATGAAAATACTCACGCTGTGTGAGTGCAGTTGATTCCAAGCTTCCAAACAGTACCTATCCTACTCAGTCTTGTTTATTACATGCTTAAGTAAACTTCATAAAATGGAAAGATACTGTTGTGAAAACAAGTGTTTTGTGCGACCGAAACTAGAGGTAGACGGATTAGCCTGTGAAATATGTGAAAGTTATGGTATTTGTAAATGTCGATGTAAAACATATAAACTTCCAACTCCAACACGAGAAACTTTCACAGTGTACAAATCCCAACACTGTTATACATGTTGTCCTAAAATGTGTGTGAAATTTGGACTGTATAGCGATATAATAAAATATTGTAACAAATGTCGCAAAGGTCTTTGTGAATGTCTACTACAATATTGTGCAAACAGGAAGAGTTGGGATGTGGATATAGAAGTAGAGTCAAAAGTAATAACAAGACGGAATAGCATGTAGAATATGTGAATGCTATGGTTACTGCAATAGAGTGTTAATTTTTAGGAAATGAAGGTTTGCATTAGTATAAATAGCTGTCACACCACCCACCCCATCTCAGAACAACTCCAGCTCTTGCCCAGTGAAAACCAACTTCATGCGCTCTCGTAGATTCAACAAAAAATGGAGGAGTATAACCTGTGGAAACAAGCGTTACTCAAAGAATATCAGGATACGAATGATTTAAAAAAAATTGTAAGCCAACTACCAAAAAGTATAGCTGAAGAAATTATGAATGAACATTATAAAAATTGTGCGACGGCTTTAATATGTTTCTATGAAAAAGATAGTCTTAGGATTTGTCGAAAGTGTTACGAGGATAACAAAAATGAATTTGCGGACTACGAACAAAAAGTTCTACATGAATCTTTT
Source organism: Allygus modestus (assembly GCA_963675035.1). Classification (NCBI taxonomy): domain Eukaryota; kingdom Metazoa; phylum Arthropoda; class Insecta; order Hemiptera; family Cicadellidae; genus Allygus; species Allygus modestus. The sequence goes on along the minus strand of OY776112.1, from coordinate 273,131,778 downwards.
CAAGTCAACACGTCAACGCTACAATTGAAATATCAATGTATGAAATGTAACGGTACATGTGTAGAAGAGAGATACACTAAATGCGAATGAATGTTAGCAAACTCTGACTGTTTATACGGTAGATTGCATCAACAAAGTGCTCATGCTGGGAGCACTTAAACATTTTTAAAAACTAATTTACGTGACCTTGAAACAATTCAGGTTTCCACATGTTATTCTTATTTTCACCGTATATATATATGACAATATTGGGGCTATATGAGTGCAGTTGATTGCAAGCTTCCCATCAGTTAACAGTTGCAAAAATAAATACATACTGCTGCAGTGAGAAATGTTTCATAGAACCAAAATTACATTGATACGGAATGGACAAACCAATTTGTTTTAATTATAATATTAGAATGTCCAAAAAGTGCGTAGTAGAATTTCAAGCTTTCAGGAACAACCAAGACAAATATATCATAAAAGAACTAGCTTTTTTTGACATATCTACTAATGTCATTAACTATTTTCTTTTTAAGCCGCCTTTTCCTTTTAAGAAGTTAAATAGCAAAAGCTCTAGAACCAATAAATGGTTAATGAAGTATCTTCATCACATCACCTGGGACGAAGGATTTACACAATACAAAGAGCTGGATAGCATAATGTACCATTATTGTCAACAGTATGACGAAATCTACACTACTGGGGATGAAAAATCAAAGTGGATCAGAATGTACAGTACTTCAAATGTGACGGATATTGTGTTGGATAAGGAATTTGCAACGGAATTAAATGGTCTTTGCATCGGAGTAAAAAGCCCTCAGCATAAAACTGCAAATTGTGCATTGTCACGAGCATACAGAGTAGGCCGATTTATATCCGGTGGAGGGGGAAATCCACATATACCCATGCACGTACCTCCGTAATATCAGTTGGACACAAGATCTCTTACAGAATACAACACCTAGCAAAAGAATCATATCAGCTTCTCCACAATGGCATCACCTTCTCCACTACAATCTCTTGCAGAAAAATTCAACCAACATTCAAAATCCGATCTCCTAGCAACAAAAAGATGTAGCGAACTTCAAGAGAAAAAACATTATGCTGTGCATTCGATGAAAAAGTTGGATACATCAGTTGGTGAAGCAGTTATAGCTGTTCTTGGAGATTCACCCTACAAAGAAGAAGATAAACCTAAATTCCAAGTTTACCTCCCGAAAAGATTTGTTAATGTTCTTATGAACGAAGATTTGGATTCTGTCAAGCCCGGCGTATTGTATTTAGTTTCCCATGGACCTTCTGGAAACAACTCTACAGAAATAACAATCCATGTTAACAATACTTTGTAAAATAGTTTTGTACATAGCGTAAAATTCCATTGTAATCTCTGATTATTTTACCTTTTTAATTATGTATTATTTTTACTTAGGTATTATGTAATTATATTTTTAAAAAACTCATCACTGTGACCTTGAAATAGTTTTGAAAGTGTCGGACTTACCCCCACCATTTTATTCTGACATAAATAGAACCCGTACTAGTGGTCAGCTATCATTTCTCCATCAGCTCTCGTACCGTCAAGAACGAACTTAACCCATCAACATAATGAAATTTCATCTGGTGATGCAAGACGAAGTGGATTTGGGAATACTTCACGAAACACTCCTGCATTTGATGACGGAACATCCTCCGATGGTAATGAAGATTACTGTTGAATTCGACAGCACAACCTTCTGCGATTCGGAGACGACTGAATCACCCACTGAATGGTCTCCGAATGCCACATCCGAAAATACAGAAGAAACCAAACTACAAGAACCTCCAAAGTACGAAGAAGAAAGCCAACCACAAGAACCTCCAAAGTACAAAGAAGGAAATAATGTTTAATACAATATACCTAGTTTGCTGTAAAGATAAGTTATGTGAACCTTGATTAAATCTTTGTAATTTTTGACAAATAAATTATCAAATCTTTTTTTAAAAACCACTTTCGATGACCTTGAACTTGTTTCTACATGTCCGTAACCACCCACCCACTTGGGAGTAACAATGACTCTAGGTTTTTTTCTATAAAATGGTTACATTTAATTGGATAATTTTTAGCCAATTACTTGTCAGTGTTTCGTGATGACTAAGCATAAACAAGTAATAAAATCATGTCTGTCTGATCCTCACTACCATCCTCTCGTCTGACACCGATCCGCCAACATGTCTGCATCTACTCTGTGGTCCAAAGACATCGGCGACGAAGAGTTGGTGGAGATAACCCTGATTGCGGAGCATGGGGAGAGAATGAGAGCAATTTCAACTATGTCTGAGGACGAACTACAAGAAAATCACTTCAATGAGATAAAGGCGATCATGTCATACATTGCCCAACCGACGATGCTTCCAGAGCAGTGGCCGGCGATATCTCGGCGGATGGAATATCTCGCTGCGCTGAAGGCTGAGATCAACAGAAGAGGTCTATCAACTGAGATTTATGCAATATTTGTGTAAATTACAGATTTTAAGGACATGTGACAAACGGCCTTTTTCAAGGCCACCAGATGTTTCATTCGTTTGACACTCAGCAACCGCCAAATTCATTTTCAAATCACTCCCACGACTTCTATCAGTTTCGGAACAAATATTAATCCATCCGTTTTCACTTTACCCCACATCCAATAACGTATGTCGTTCGTCACACCAAAAGATTTTAAATACATGTAACAAACGGCCTTTTTACAGGCCACCAGTTTGTTCAATCGTTTGACACTCAGCAACCACCAAATTCATTTTCAAACCTCTCTCTCGACTTTAAACAGTTTCTTAACGAATATAAATCCACCCGCTTTCACATTACCTCACATCCAATGACGTATGTGTATCGTCACACCAATACGTCATCGCCGTGACGTCATCACACCCTCTCGTCACACATACGTCATCACCACGTCACTCAAACGTCACTTCTGATTTAAAAACAATTATTTTTCAGCTGTCCCAGACTCCCCATATTGCCTCTACTCACATACCAAGTTTCATTCATATAAATTTATAAATAAGCGATATATAACCTTTTAATTATTCTCTATAAGAATAACACCGAGTACCAACCACCGAGTTGTTGTTCCGAGTACCTAGGAGAACAACACCGTGACTTCCCATGATGTTGTTTCTTATTTCCTTTAAGGCATCAAATTTTAGCTCTACTTGTTGAGTAAAGAAAGAAAGAAAGAAAGAAAGTATTTATTTATATTAAAGTGGCTCGGGGACCGAGTACCTAGGTTTGCTGCTACGGGAACCATAAGTGAACATTTTGTTTTTGTGCGAACAACAACAAACCACAACCAGATGAAGCCATATACCAAGTTTCGTCAGTTTATATTAATAAATAAGCGATATATAAAATGTATTTTTCTCCATAAGAATAGCTTTAGACAACGTACTGTGTTTAGCACTTGCAATATCTCAGTAACCAATTGACGTAGAGCAATGATCAAGATACCAAATTGTTTTAGCGAATTTCCCCTATAGGGAAGAAGCTATTACCGTAGTCGGCATGGTAAGACCTAGGCCCGGGACCATGATAACTTTTCGTTTTGAGGTCCCCAGACCCCAAAAACACCATTCGTTCGATACTGTGTATATATATATATATATATATATATATATATATATATATATATATATATATATGTGTCCGTGAGCACGATAACTCTCGTAAAAATTATCCGATTTTGATGAAATTTGGTATACACGTGTAAAGCAACATTTATGACTTTAAGTTCGAAAACCAGCCAAATCGCTCTATCCAAAGGGGTATTTTGGGGGGGTTTTGTACCCCAAAAATGGGTTTTTTGAATTTGTTATATATAATTTTGGAAATAGTCAAATTTTAGTTTTTACCATTGGATTCAGCTTTAAAAAATACACAATTTGGTATTTTTATCATTTCTCTACGTCAGTTGGTTACCGAGATATTGAAAGTGCTAAACACAGTACGTTGTCTAATGTTATTCTTATGGAGGAAAAGAAAAATTTTATATCTCGCTTATTTATGAACGTATACTGACGAAACTTGGTATACGGCTTCATCTGGTTGTGGACCATTGATATTTGCTCAAAAAAACATTTTTTTACCAAAGGCTCCCTTAGCAGCAAACCTGCGTACTCAGCCCCATGTTATTCTTATGGAGAATAAGTAACGTGTTATCTCCCTTAATTATGAAAATAAATTAATGAAATTTGGTATGTGGCTTTACCTAAATGAGTTAAATTGATATTTGTATAAAACCCCATTTTTGTGTTCCTTAGTTCAGCAAACCTGCATACTCAGCCGCCATGTTATTCTTATGGAGAATAATTAAAATGTCATAAATCGTTTATTTATGAATGTATAATGATAAAACTTGGTATGTGGCTTTATGTGGTGTTAAGATACATATATATGCATTGGAAATTCGCTGAGTACGCAGGTTTGCTGCTACGGGGGTATTTTGTTTTCTTAAGCTGAATTCAATGGTATAACGAAATATTTGATTTAAATAACAATTACATGTGAAAACCCCAAAAAACACATTTTCGGGGTACAAAACCCTCCTTCGGATGGTGAGATTCGTCTGGTTTTCGAACTTGTTGAAATAAATGCTACTTTACACGTCTGTACCAAATTTCATCAAGATCGGACTTTTTTTACGAGAGTTATCGTGCTTATGGACACATAAATATATAAATAAATAAATAAATATATATATATACATATATACAAATTTGAACGAATGGTGTTTTTGGCATCTGGGGGCCTCAAACTGAAAAGTTATCATGGTCTCGGGCTCAAGTGTTACCATGCTACTACGGTAATAGCTTCTTCCCTATAGGGGAAACTCGTTAAAACAAGCAGTTGCAGGTTTGAAATTTAGAAGATAAGTAAATCTCAAGTTTTATTTTTTTCTGAATTCCTGAATTTTAACAAAATACAAAATGGGTTTTAATTGCAGCAAAGATTGCTGAAAAGACTTGAGGGTAACTTCGTGGCAACGTCTGGAGGCTGGCTGGGTGTCCGATGGGAGGCTACCTCAGTAAAGCCACCACTCGACACTCGTCTGCCTGTAGCAATCGGAGGTGAGCTCCAACTGTACTCAGTTGTGTACAGTTGACACTCAGAAATCCAGACTAATGCGGCGGACGGTTGGTATGGATTTCCCAGAGGTGGGCGTGAGGCTTACGAGACACAAAGAATCTCCCGTAAGGGGAGGCATCAGGTGGGTGGGGAATAAGTCGGGTTGCCGATTGGGACGGCAGCAGGTGTACCCAAATGGGCCCCTCTGTGTGACCTATAGACAATAGACAAATCCTTTATTTCTGGCAATTATTCTACAAGTTATACATTCCAGGAGGTTGTAGAGCTCGTGTGGAAATTACAATATAAACTAGATACTCCCGTTGCAGCGTAATTCGTACTCAGCGAATTTCCAATGCAAATATATGCATCTTAATATCACATAAAACCACTCACCACGTTTCATATACATTCATAAATAAACGATTTATGACATTTGAATTATTCTCAATAAGAATAACATGGCGGCTGAGTATGAAGGTTTGCTGAAACAAGGAATAACACAAAATTGGGTTTTAATACAAATATCAATATATGATAACTCAACTAGGTAAAGCCACATACAACATTTTATTAATTTACTAGCTGATGTACCCGTCCTTCGTACGGGTTGTATATAAATGGTAGTGTTGGTAATGTTGACTAAAAAAATTAACAACCCACATAATTTTACAATATTAATCTTTACATTCCAATAAATTAATAGTAATGTAACGAAAGATTAAACTTTAAAAACATTGACAAACCACTTTTAAAATCACCATTCTTGCCAGGTCCTGTTTTCTTATAATTGTAAATAAACAATTTATACTTGGAAAAATAATATATTTTAAAAACATATGACTACTTGATTTTATTTAAATAAATGTAAATCAATATATACAAACTTTTCTAACAGTGGTCATGGTTAAATGAACGGTATTAAATATTGTATATGTTCGTTCCTCCCTTTGGAAGAGACCTACATTTGCATTTTTATTGATCTCCGTTGCTTGTTCATTGGTGGACGTGAGGATGGCACAATCACAGAGCCAGGCACTTTCCAGATTAAACTGTTTATGAACCTCGGTGTAACAAACTGTCAATCAATAAATCCTGTGATTCATCGATAGTGCCGAGTGAAGGATAGATGTTTCTGAGACCTTAATTTGTTTTTCAATGTCCCAATCTCAACTTTTAAAAGCGCATAAGAAAACTGCTCAACCCCTTAATCTTCTCAAAAATAAATTTTCATATTTACTGTTAAGTTCAGACGCTCAGTGGTCGGCTACATAAAATATATATATTTAGAGAGGCGAAGACTCGTCCACTCATGTCTCACTTACGACAAAGGGTCTGTGTTAGGTCTCCAGAGAACAACACCGTGACTTCCCATGATGTTGTTTCTTATTTCCTTTAAGGCATCAAATTTCAGCTCTACTTGTTGAGTAAAGAAAGAAAGAAAGAAAGAAAGTATTTATTTCTATTAAAGTACATAACATAACATTGAATTCACTTATTACATAAATAAATAACAAATCAATAAACAACAAAATGATTCAACATAGAGTCTTAACCTAACAAAACAAAGATAATTAAGTGCTAGTTAATAAGTAAACAAAGTACCTAAACAGAAATTAGGTCCCCCAAAGGCGAACCTGTGTCGGGGTGACCATCATTTTAATAAGAAAGGGATGCAGGCCGGTGCATTACAAAAACTGAATTAACAAAGTAACAGTAATGACAATAAATAAAAAGTGCTAACTATCGTAATAAAGAAACATATATCGTACAAATAATAAACAGTATCAGGCATAATGACATAATACCGAACAATTTTAACAGACTAACTTTACCTGGCCAAAGCGCTATACTCAAACATTGAATTCAAAAAGAATATTTATATCTGGAATATCAAATAGCCAAATAATTATTAATTTTTAAAACTTCTTTAAACTAAAACAATTCCTTATGTGATTTGGTATTTTACTGAACAAAGTTGGACCAATGTACTCAAAAGAATGTCTAGAAAATTCTAACCTAGGCAATGGTATAAAGAATGAGTTCGATCGTTGGTGCCTTAATTCATAACCTCTTTCAATTGAAATCCATTTTTGAGATTTAATAAAAAAAGTGCTTACTATTCTAAAAACGTATAAGTGTTTTAAGGGGAGTATGTTTAACGATTTAAAAAGAGGAAAAGAAGGTTCCATCATAGTTTTTTTTAGCATGCAACGAACAATTCTCTTTTGCATATTTACAACTGGTTTTAATAAATTTGAATAAGTATAGCCCCAGCACACTATTCCATATTGAATTTTAGAAGCTATTAGACCAAAATACACATTTTTAAAAATATCAATCGAACAAAATGTTCTTAGTAGTTGGTGTGTTATGACTAACGCGCTTATATTAAAGGCCATTGGGCCAGAGTCCTTGAGTATATTTGTGTCTGGAGTAGGTAAATGTCTGCACTGAGCTATCAGCTACATTCCTACCGAATTTCAGATCCATCAGTCCAAGAGTATGTGCAAGATGTTAAAATATTGTATTTTGAAATTCCGGGGGGTGAAGCCCTTAAACATTTTCGTAACAGGAATAGGCTTGCGTTTTTTTCTGATGAATTAGTTATGTTCCTACCAAAATGTAACTTACAAAGGTTCAGCAAGTACTAATACTCATAAAATTGCCATAAAAGTAAATTAGCGAAGAACCCTATAAAGCTTTTTTAAACGTATTCTTATTGTGAATCTGCAGCATAAGGAATAGAGTCATAAGTGTCTAACAGTTATTACTTAGTTATAAGTACTAACCACCATCCAAAATTTTATCTTCAATAGACATTGTCGTTTCTTAGATAAAGTGATCAATACGTCAGTGAGTGCATAAGTCTGACAAATATAGATTTAGACCATATATCCACTTATGTTATTTATTACCAATCTTCACTCAACGTTTTAAAAAAGAACTAAAAAACCTATTTATAGAATAACTATGCCATCATCTGGTTCAATATAAATAAATGCTTTGTCCATAAGAATAGCATAGGATCTTTAAAACCCTATGGGGCAGTGTCCTAAGGTAATTTAAAACAATCCAATTAGCCTAAAATCTTCTAACGCACATAAAGAACATAGAAAAAAATTTTCATAAAAATCGGTGCACCCGTTTTCCTGTGAAAAGCGAAGAAAACATGACCAAAACCGCACAAAATCACGTTTTTCAGCGGCCGCCATTATTTTTTAAAAAGGCGTATGCCAGTTTATAGTGCCCTAAAACCTTCTCACGCATATATAGAACAAAGAAAAAAAGTTTCATTAATGTCAGTGCACCCGTTTTCCAGTGAAAAGCGAACAAAAACCCTTACTTGAGCGTTACCGGCAGACAGACAGTCAGACAGACAGACATAAATTGAGATAAGATTTGTTTTGGTTTCCCTAGGGTGTAAAACGTGAAGATATGCAAAAATTTCATAATTCCAAGCAATGTAAAGACAAAACTGTAATTTTATTTATATAGATTAATTATACGGTATATTGAAATCTAATCTATCTAATATACTATACAGCCCCATGTGTAACTCACTCACTCACTCACTCACTCACTCAGGTATACGAATTCTAGACCACTTCTAGAGGAGCTAGAAACCTGAAATTTGGCATGCAGGTAGCTTTTACCTTGAAACCCCCAGGAAAATCTTTAAAACTTACAATTTCATATTTGAAACTCCGTAAAAATAAATATAAATAATTTAGTTCTCGTTTTTTGAGGTTAACTGATGTCGGTAATTCAGTATTCAGTTCAATTGGTATGTTGTACTACGTTACCGACATGCATTATTATGTATTTCAAATTTTCGGTGCAGTATACAAAAATCTACATGGGTTTTTACGTATAAGAGTTTTGTGGCAATCCAGTCACAATATATGTCGTCCCTATTAAATATTTATAATTTTAAACTTAATTAAATATTCTTTCATGATCTCATAATTACATCGACTAATGCCTACACGAATATTATCTTCACGAATCAGTAGATAAACAAACTTATTTTAAATTGAATGAATTTGAAGTATTTAAAACGCTAAAACCAAATAATTAGCACATTAAGTAGATTTGTTGGTCTATTGGTTGGTTTTTGTTTTACATAATTTGTGGGAAAAACCCTTCATAAATTAGGTTAAATATGTTACAGATGACTTTTATTCGCTACAAACATAATATGTTACTGTTGTAACTTTTATTGATGGAAGTCTAATCCATTTAAAAATACAAGTTGTCAAACGGTACAGTCAACAGCATAGGGAAAAACGAGAAAAAGCGGTATGCACAGAAGGGGTCTGCAGTATTATGTGATTCAGCAGTCCTTTTGTAAAAGAATTTAAACGCCTGAAAAAAAAACATGACATGTTATTATTTGTTGCTTAATGTTTTTGTATTTTAGGCCCACTTAAAGGATTAAAAGCATTGTTATTTAGGAAACATTAACAACAGAACTAAGCTACCATATTTGTTATGTTTATGTTGTGATGATTTAAATATTTTCAAATTAGAAAACTTCACATTTAAAAAATATATATTTGTTGTACGGATGTAAATTATTTCTTTACCATGAAATGATACATGGAGGATTGTATTTTGCCTCATACTATTTATTTCTTAGTTCATCGCATCAAAACTCATAATTGTGATTGAATTATTCTTGAAATAAAAGCTTCTCGCGAACGCCACTGACGATCTACAACGGGGGTTCCCCTACAAAATCAGACACACATTTTGATGGCTTACGTATAAAAAACAGTTTCATAAAGATTTTACTTAAAAAAAATACGCTAGAAGCCTTGTAATCAGAAAACAGCCGCATGTGTAACTGACTCACTCACTGAGGTATAAGAATTCTAGACCACTTCTAGACGAGCTAGAAACCTGAAATTTTGCATGCAGGTAGCTTATAGCTTGTAACCCCCAGGAAAATCGCCAAAACTGACGGTTTTTTATCTTAACCCCCCCAAAAAAAATATTTAAACCCCCCCAAAAAAGGCGGCCGAACGGATTGACCTATCGAAAAACGGACACCACCACGTGCCACGGATTTTGCAAGGTCTACAACTTTGTTCCTATGACATTTTGTCGTATCTCGCTCCCTTCACCCTTAGGTATCGCTAGATTTTTCAAATTTTAGGCAATTTCGACGGTTATTTTCTTAGTTTTTAATTTCCTATCATTTTAATTTAGTATATAAATGCTTGATATTTGGCACTCAATATGTTAATACATTACTCTTTACGAAAACTCGATAAACTAACATGTTTACTCTTTACGAAACACTCGATAAACTAACACGTTTTAATAAGTAAACACCTCAAAAAATTAAAAACCCTAATTGTTTCATAAATGACAAACTGCATTATCGACTTACTCAGGTTATTCTAGACAAGCTATAAACATGGAATTAGGCCTACATGTAGCTTGTCCATTAAAACCTCCAGAAAAAATTGCAATAAGGCATAATTTTTAATCAAAACCACATAAAAAAAATTAAAAATGGAGGAAAATTTGAATATGTCCAAAATAGTGCTTTTTTATTTTAGCTCTAACGGACGAACGGATAGTCCTATCGATAAACGGAATACCTCCACTTGCAAAGGAATTTAGACGATCTAAAACTTTGACTTTTGTCGTATTTCGTATCCTTCACCATTAGATAGCGCTAGATTTTTTAAATTTCAAAATTTTTTCAAGGTTTTGTGGTGTTTTTGCATGTTTTTATCACGTGAACAGATTTTATGATTTATCGATCTAGGGGCGAAGCCTCCCACAATGGTCTAGGGATCTAGGGGTTGGGGAAGTGGGTTGGTAGGGGAGGTCTAGGAGAGGAGAGGGTTGCAAATTATCTGTTTGGGTATATGAGATATAGCATGCATGTGCCTTGAAACCTCAAATATCCTTAAACATTTCCAAACTCTACTATTTCAATTTTAACCCCCTCATATTTAAATAACTGCTGATATGTCTATTTTTTTTGTATAAGTAGTAGTATAATGTCGATTCTAGGTCCTTAATATGACACCACTTTCACTTGAGCTAGGTACCCGGGCCACTGCCACGGGAACTAAGCACCTTAAAACTACCTGGGGGCGAAGCCCCCCACAGGGGTCTGGGGGCGGAGCCCCCAGCGAGCGAAGCGAGTCTATAATATATACAGCCGCATGTGTAACTCACTCACTCACTCACTCACTCACTCACTCACTGAGGTATACAAATTCTAGACCACTTCTAGACTAGCTAGAAACCTGAAATTTTGCATGCAGGTAGCTTATAGCTTGTAACCCCCAGAAAAATTGCCAAAACTGTCAATTTTTTATTTTAACCCCCCCCTAAAAAAATATTTAAAACCCCCCCAAAAAGGCTTATTTTAAAATTACAGTTTTTAAGCTCTAGCGGCCGAACGGATTGACCTATCGAAAAACGGACACCACCACGTGCCACGGATTTTACAAGATCTACAACTTTGTTCCTATGACTTTTTGTCGTATCTTGCTCCCTTCACCCTTAGGTAGCGCTAGATTTTTCAAATTTCAGGCAATTTCGACGGTTATTTTTGTGGTCTTTAATTTTCTATCACTTTAATTTAGTATGTAAAGGCTCGATATTTGGCACTCAATATTTTTACACATTACACTTCACGAAACACTGGATAAACTAACATATTTTAATAATTAAACATCCAAAAAAAATTAAAAACCCTAATTATTCTATAAATGACAAACTGCATTATCGACTTACTCAGGTAATTCTAGATAAGCTAGAAACATGGAATTAGGCCTATATGTAGCTTGTCTATTGAAACCCCCACGAAAATTGCAAAAAGGTTTAATTTTTTATTTTAACCTCCTCAAAAAAATTCAAAAGGGAGGAAATTTTGAACATCTCCAAAATAGTGCATGTTTTTGTGCTGTAGCGGCCGAACGGTTGGTCCAATCGAGAAACGGGGACTTCTACGACGCACGGGCTTTAGACGATCTATAACTTTGGTCCTATGACTTTTTGTCGTATCTCGTCTCCTTCACCCTTAGATAGCGCTAGATTTCTCAAATTTCGGCATATTTTCTATATTTTGTGGCCGTTTTTTATTTCCTATCACGTTAATATACTTGTCGGAGGCCTAATATTGGGCACGCAGTATGTCTACATCACACTTAGTAAATAGCAGCAGAAATATAACCATTTTTACTACTTAAACCTGCCGGAAAATCAAAAACTCTTAAAATCTATATATTTTAGTTTTCTAAGTATAAGTAGTAAGGAAATGCCGGTTCTGGAACAATTGTTATTAAATAGAATGCACGTATCACCATTTATACTTTAACTAGGATCGTGAGATATGGCATGCGTGTGCGTTGCACCTTTTCTTCCCAAATCCTACTATTTTTAGTTTGAACTATCTCAAAAGAAATAAATAATTGTGAATAAAAAAATCAAAATGCAATATTTTTTTTATTTGGGCTCTAGTGGCAGAACGGGCTGTCCTATCTAAAAACGAAGACCACCACGTGCCACGGATTTTAGACAAACTACAACTTTATTCATATGACATTTTGCCGTATCTCACCCCCTTCACCCTTAGGTAGCGCTGGATTTCTTAAATCTTTAGCAATTTCCCACCAAAACTTAGTGGTTTTTATTTATTTGACACTCAAAAATAGTACTTGGAGTCCTAATATTTGGCACGGAATATCTCTACATTACAGGAAGTATGTGGCAGAAGTCGCATGACCAATTTGAATTGTTTGAACCCTAAACAATTTTGAAAATCCTCTAGTTTTTAGATTTCCCGGTGTTTTCATTGATATTTGGGCATGTTAGACTTACATAGTGGGTAAAAACCAGCACAAATTTGATTTGATTAGTTGGACATGTCCTATAGACACCACATGTATAATTATTATGGTATGTTATGACAGTGTATCCATCCACAACATTTAAAAATCGTTATTTACAGGTCATACTAAAAAATGATTGGTCTGTTTCCTTTGTATGAGTAGTAGTCTTATGGGGGTTCTTGGCCACTTGATTTGACGCCACTTCAAAATGAGGCCAAACAGCGACCTGGGGGCGAAGCCCCCCACAGGGGTCTGGGGGCGGAGCCCCCAGCGAGCGAAGCGAGTAAATATATATATACTTGATGTACACGTTCTTCGCACAGGGGTTTTCCTTACCCGTTCTATAGTCAATGCAAATTTCATTTTAGTTAGGTTGAAACAGCTGTTGTTCTTGCTTCTGCTCTTTAAGCTGTCAAATGTAAGTGCCCTCAGTTGTTCGCATTACTGTTTCTGAATGTTTACTTTCTTATGAAATGTAAACATTGAAACTTATAACGTTCACGGGGCGTAGCCCGAGGGGATTTTAAGGAAGTGAATAGGCCTATGTGTTACATGGGTTCAAGATGTACCTTTGTGGAAAGTTTCAGCCCAGTCGGTTAAGTAGTTTTTGAGTTCACCCGGAACATCAGACAGACAGACAGAAACCACCTCTTCTTTACAATATTATAGATAGATGTTCATAATTAACGGAGATAACCTTTTACTTATTCTCCATAAGAATAACATGGGGACTGAGTACGCAGGTTTGCTGCTACGAAAATTATCCACCAACAATTTTTTTGTGCAAGTATCAATAGACTACAACGATAAGAAGCAATATTTTTGTCAGGATAAGTTGATAAATAAGCGAGATATACAATTTTTCTTATCCTCCATAAGAATTACATTGGACAACGTACTGTGTTTAGCACTTTTATTATTTCTGTAACAAATTGACGTAGAGCAATGATCAAAACGCCAAATTGTGTGTTTTTTTAAGCTGAATCTAATGATGAAAAAATAAAGATTGATTTATTCAAAGACTTAATGTAAAACATTTAAAAAAACCGTTTTTGGGACACAGAACTCTCCGAAAATACTCTTTCAATAACATTAAAACTGATATAGAAAAGACTTTAATATATGTTTTCCAAATTATTTTTAATCAATTGTAAACCCATATCATAATTATATTAAAATAATTTTAACTCCTTTTAAGTAAAAACACATTTCAAAACCATTTGAAATTATTTTAAAAATATAACAAATTATTTCTATGCTACTTGGGATATCTGGTTTTCGAACTTAAGTCATAAATGTTTCCCGAGGACTCCAAAAATCCACAAGTATTGATAAGTATTAACATTCACAATCGCAGTACATTTTGGTTGCATAATGCGTAATAACTAACCTCTGAACTCGGCGAAACATCAGCTGATTCTGTTCCGGATGTTATAGCTACAGCGTTGCCAGTTTTCCACTAGACTGTGTTGCCAGATTGTCGATCATATTCTTATGGGTTTACTTTGTCTCCCACTGTAGTCAAAGTATTTTTTGTTTCCCTCGGGAGACAAAGTAGCACTTTACTCGTTCATTACAAGGAGTAAAATTTGACTTTACAAAGTAGGTGGGGGAAACAGTAATCAGCCTCACCGTATTTTCCAAATTCTGAGCTTATATTATATTAAATCATATAACTTGGAGGGGATATTTTATGAATTGAATATTTTATTTGAGATGAACCATTAGGCACATAGTGGTTCCAATTTTTAGTATATTTCTTAAAATAACATTTTTATTAACAACTAGCTTCGCTCACTGACCTGATTTCAGTTTTAAATTAATATTAAAACTTGCAATCGCAAAACACTCTTCAGTTTGCTTCAATCTGACTATTTTTTACCAACACGAGAGGTTAAATCTTTCCCTCAGATATGTTTGCTGAGACCTGAGATTCAAATATGGGATTAATGAGTGAGGAAACTCGCAGATTCCTCAAAAGTCTCTGGTACAATCTAACGATTAGATAGACTAAATCAAAATATCTTTATTATCATTAAAATAAGTATTTAGTGTCACAAAAATGCATCTTGGGACTTAAGGTTGAAACTAAGTTTAAACTAAAATTTTCAAATCCAGTAAAAATATTTATTTAGATTGTAGAACAGTCGAGAGAAGAGGCGACATACATAGCAAACCTCACAGCTAAATCCTAGGTCATCCAACAAAGCTGTCCAATCTAAAAATGTTTGAAATGAACTAAAAGTAACCAAAAACGATTCTGCAGTTTTTGTTTAATCACACAGTTTCAAATACATTATACAACATAATATAATAATAACACCATAGAAATTGCTGGCATGCTATAAGTTACAGGAGTGCTTTTAATTTTTTCCAAGCGTTATGAATTTATTGTTATTTTTTTAATGTAATACCACATTATTGTGTAAAAGTTGCTCAATGCGTAGTGATCTTATATGTTTAATGAATATGATTTGTTATTTTTTTACTTAAAGAAGCAAGTTTTACCATTGTTGAGATATAATTGCACTGTAAACCTGTACTCCAACAAAAACATAAATATCCAGTCTGTATCGTCTGTAACATTCAATCCCAGACCACTCGAAGGAGATGAGGTTTAAAACAGCTGTATTACCCTGGATAATGCTTTACTGACAAGATGCATTCAGGTGACATTCATAAAGGTTGTTCATTTTGCATTGTTTTAGCGGGTTTTGACCTTTATTTCACTTACTAGGACTGCATCCTGAGGTCTGAACACTCGTCACAGTGGACTGCGAGCGAAAGAAAGATGCAAAAACATCTTCGCTTTAGGCGGCACCGTCTCTTCTCTCGAGTTGTTGGCAACACTGTGGTCTTCTGCTTGTGAACCGGAGGCGAAAGATTCAGTGGATAAAATTGTGAATCAGCCATCTCAACCGAAGACATTTAAAATCCTCAATATTTTTTACTCTTAAAAATAAAGTTTACTTCGTAATTATTTGGTCGCTTCTTATGAATCATAATCCTAACGGTCCATATAAATCTAAAGTTACGCTCAGTCCTGAATCATCTGAGAATTGTGTATAACCTAAGACCACCTCTGTAGAACTTACATCTCGCGGAATATCTTGAGCTGTGGCTTACTCCACTGCCGAGTGAGTGAGATAACCAGCTGGCCTACTGAACATGGAGTACTGACGAAGAGTTATTTTGTTTACATAACAACAATATTACGATTAAATTTCCGAAAAGATGATGGTTTACTCTCTTGAAACCGAAACATCATGCATTCAATATCTTCTTTGGTAATAATGGAATGTTGATCATTATGATGTAACATGGCCAAGTGACTTCTCTTCATCATCACTTCTGCTTTTGATATATCCATTGGAATATTTGTTATATTTTCTTCATTTAAAATGATATTTTCTGTTAAGATATTCTGAACTAATATATCAGTAAATATTGTGACGCATATTGCACAGTCTTTGGTATTCCCTTGCTGAGGCACCGGCTTTATTCTTATAGATAAATATGAACTTATTTTGAGATATTCATGGATTGTTGAGGCAATTATTTGTGGTTGTTTTAAATTAATACGTTCCAGATGAATCAAAGTAGAAATATTGTTGAGACTAACTAATATATACCAACAGACTCCAGTGAAAACCATTTCCTCATGGAAAGTGTAGCGATTGAATCAAAAATAGGGAAGAATAAACAAGCCTTTTTTTGTAATTTTAATGAACCAATAATTTCTTTAAAATCAGATGATTGTTTGATAATCTCAGTTACAGATGGGTGCATAAAATGAAAATCTTAATTATGTAAGATTCTGGAAAATATTAAAGACCCTTATATTGCTCTTTTTAGAGACTTTTCCAAAGAAAAATAAATGTGCTTTAACAAGTTAAATGTCTCAGAACTCATCCCTCATATGTCTTCATTTTCATCAAAAGCTCTCAGACATCACCTTCAAGAAATAGAGTATACAAAACGGTGTGCCTTACCATTTAAAGGAAAAGGTGTATGTTTATTTGAGGAATGTCCAAAAATCAATTTAAATTTCCATAAAATCAAAGATTTAACATCAGAGTATAGAGAAATGTTAAAAATTATTGGGGACGTGGCACCAACTAGATCAAACCACGGCAGGTCGAAGAATGGGAACCAGTGTCATCACTGCACGGACACTGAGCAGTGAGGACCTTTGAGTCCTTGGCCCACATTCTTGGTAAATGCCCGTTTGGAGAATTGCTCAGGAACGTCACAATAAAATCAGACAAATCATTGCTGACTGCTTTAGGGACAAAGGCTATGAGGTGTTTGAAGAAATTATGGGTTTGTCAGATAGTGGATCAATCCGAAAAGCGGATATTTTAGTTGTGGACAGTAAATTTAAAAAAGGATATATGTTTGATCCAACTGTACGTTTTGAAAAAAACAAAGAATAAGCAATAGAAGTCAATCTTGAAAAAAATTAATATACGATGAGACCAAAAACTATTTTAAAGAAAAATATCACCTAAAAAGTATTGAAATATATGGATTATTGATAGGGCCAAGAGGTACCATCCCAATCTTTGTTGCAGATATATGGAAAAAGTTTAATTTACAACAAGAAAAACTGTAAACAATAGTCACAACCACAATTAAATTCATCGTATCTATTCTGAGAATCCATGTGTATAACCAAATTGAAGTGTAACTAACAAATAATCTTTTCATATTCTATGTAAACGGTTTTAGTTTTACCAAAAATTTTATTGTTTGTAATACTTTGTTTTAGCAGCTTCAGTTGTGAAGAAGGTGTAAATTTATTTTTAATAAATCTTCTTTATATATTGCCTTTATGTGTTTTAGGTAATTAATAGTATTTATTCGACTATGGCTTTGTTGGTTAAATAAAAATTCCTTAGCGCTATGTTCCATTATTATTGGCAGGTCAGTTGATAAATCAAAATCCTCATATCTATGTTGTGCCAAATTTGTTTTCATTTAATGACATTGATTGAATCTATAATCTTTTGATGCCCATTCATTAGAGTATGCAAACAATCAGTCATGTTTATTTCAGATATCTTAGGCTCTAAATTATTGCGAGCGCTTTTCCTATTACGACATTTAGACATACTAATGGAACTATTAAGGATTGATTCCGGATGGGATGCTCTCATGTGTGCTGCTAGTCTGCTAAATCTTTTATTGCAAGTGTCACATAAGTCTTATACATTTTAAACATTATTTGGCATATTATTAGATATTTGAAAATCAGTGTTATTTTGATTAGGCCCAGGATTAAGTTAAACATTTATACTGAGCAAGATTATTAGTAAACTTAGTATTAATATATGTTCTTCCACACTTAAGTTTCCATTTTTACCAAAAATTGGTTTAGTTCCAATAAACCACTTCCTTTTTTTGAACTTTTCTGCACATCCACATTCCCACTACCGGTACTTCATGAGTAGTATTCCAAATTAATGATTTAGAAATTTCATAAAGAAAGAATATACAATTTCTTGAAGTTTTGTTATTATAATTACTTGGGGGAAAAGCTTAAGTTAGCAAATAAAAATATAAACTTAATCAACATTCTGAGGCTTGGGTATTTGTAGGTTATGTTCAGTAAATACAATGATTATCTAAATTTTGCTTTGTAAAATCACAAGATTATGTGGTTTACGTGTTTTTTGTTTAATGCTGTACTGTTTTATTTAGGATCTCTCTGAAAAAAGCTGGTTTTTATCTATTTGAAAAAGCAATGATGTGTTTATCATAATGTTTTGCAGACAATAAACTTGGGACAAGATCCACCCACACAAAGTCTTGATATAAAGTCAGGATTCAATTTAGTATGCTGAACCCACCTAGTCTATATGTTTGCTATTTATGGTCCACACGAGTAGTGCTCCACAATGCTGCTAGCAGACATTAACCTTCTGTTAACTTGTTCTTGATTGTAGGAGCAGTTATATGAATTATTGATTATTTCATATTTAATTACCGCACAGTAAAAACGGAATAACTAGAATATAAGATTATTCCGATGTGTATACACCTACGAAAATACTTTTTAATTAAATATAAAAATCCAAATGTGGTACAAGTGGCTTTTTTCCTTTTTCGAGTAAGCAATAACAATAATTTTTCAATTCAGTAGGTCAAGAATGGCCTTTTGGGGAAGGCTGATGTAAACGCGATGACTCGTGATAGGATAAAGTGTAAAAAAACATATATTTCTGGCTGGACGCAGTTTATTGTGGCTCAGCTTGTGAGCTCTACATGATTGTACAGCCCTGTGACGGCGCCAGCGTAGGTGCAGTATCACCTTTTCCCAGTATTGACCACTTGGATCTTCTGGTTTTGTCTCTGCGCATCTCAACCGAGTCGCGTCCCCGCCTGTTTCATGGTAGAGCCCATAGCAGTCTTCATACTTGCTGCAGTGAACTGTTTTACCGAGTGAAAGTCACATTTCCAGCACCAGGCTCTCTGGAATGCTGGAAACCAAACAGATATCTGTAGTGAAGTGATGAAGCGAGCATTAGTATTGTGACGGGATGTTATAGGGATCCCCTCATTCAGTCTAGCCAGTTGAAGGAGTGGGAACTTATATGACACTTCTCTATAAGCTGTATAGGTATTTCTCCCCAAAACATTAAAACCCTACAAATTAAAATTCGTCCATTTTTGAAAACGAAAAAGTACAGACATTGAAATTCAATTAACTGGCTTAGTAGTTATCGTGCCCACCCCGTAATCCGAGGTTCGCCAGATCGATCCTGATCAAAATCGCAAAATATTGAGAAGGTTTGAGTCTGACCTAGCTGCCATTTGTCATTGGGCTATTAGTTACTGATGCTTTCAAAGGACAGGTCAACCTTAGATAGTAACAAGACCAGGGTTTGGACCGTTCCCTATCAAAACGTAAAATATGCCATTGGCGTGGATACATAATACCCCTGTCACAGCAAACCTGCGTACTCAGCGACTTTCAAATTAATAATATATGTCCTAACACCACAAAAAGTCGCATACCAAGTTTCAAACAAATATATTCACATATAAGCGATTTTATTTATTCTCCCTAAGAATAACATTGGTATGTAATGAGTACGTGGGTTTGCTGAAACAAGGAACACAAACAATTGTTTTTATGAAAATATAAATAGAATTTAACTAGGCGAAGCCACTACCAAGTTTCATCAATATTCAATCACAAATAAGTGCTATACCACATTTGAGTTTTTTGTTGTTATTGTTTTTATTTATTTAAAATGTAAAATAAAAAGATTAAGAAAATAAAAAAAAAAACATATAAAATGTAGGTTAGTTAGGTGTAAGAACTTGATATTTATATGTAAGTAGGGTTCACTTGATAACGGGAGGAGTTTCCTTACCTCCCGAAACGTAGTGTAGTTTTAAACACTATAAGCAATAGGTAAAGTCCAAATAAACCCAAAGAAAATTCAAATCCATCGCTATTATGAGTTTCAGAAATAAATTTCAGTTATTATCCATAATAATAACATGGGGGATGAGTAAGCAGATTTGCTGCAACAAGGAAAAAATGGGGTTTTATGCAATTTTCAATATCACTCAACCAAGTGAAGCTACATACCAAGTTTTATTAATTTATGTTCCTAGTTAAGGGAGTCGTTACATTTTACTTATTCTCCATAAGAATAACATGGGGCTGAGTACGCAGGTTTGCTGCTACGGGAATAATCAACAAAAAATCAATTTTTTGTGCAAATATCAATATAGCAGCACTACGTGAAGCCGCATACCTAGTTTCATCAACATACATTCATAAATAATCGAGATATCAAATTTGATTTATTCTCCATAAGGATAACATTGGACAACGTACTGTGTTTAGCACTTTGAATATCTCTGCATAGGTTAGGCGTAGAATCATAATTTAAACACCAAAATGTTTGTTTGTGGAACTTAACAGATTTGTGAAAGCAAATGTGATGTTTACAATAAAATAAACTGAGGAAAAGCCAAAAACCTTTTTCCCATAAGATTAACATTGGTGATTTTATGAGTAGGTTTTTTGGATGTTCTCCGCAACCACTTAACCTAGGTTAATAATTAAAAATACCATATTAATTGTTTTTTAAGCTCTATAACATGGTCAGAACCAAAATTATTTTATTTAGGGTGGAAAATGCAAAAAAACTGATTTTTGGAAAATTTAAAACCCCCATAAACCCCCCTTCCCATGGTCCGATTTTTCTGGTTTTCAAACTTAAAGTCATGAATGTCATTTGACACATTTGAGCCAAATTTTATCGAAATCAGACGTTTTTTACTCAAGTTATCGCATTCACACACACACACACACACACACACACACACACACACACACACACACACACACACACACACACACACACACATACAGACAGACATCACGTAAAACCATTTTTTTGGGTTCAGGGAGCACCAAAACAAATATTTCCACTAACAACTCAAATTCGAAAATTTGTACGAAAACAATACTTTCTCCATATACTATGTATAAGGGGAGAAAGTAATATAGCCGGGCAGTCTATATATAACGTTTTATAGTCAAGCAATGTTTTTAGAAAGGTGCACTGAAATTCCTTTTGGTTACCACTACAGAGCTACTTTTTAATTAAAGTAAATAGTATTGGGTCGAATCTAAAAAAATGTTTGATTAGGCTTTATATCTTCTCACCCCATATTCTCCAATACATACTGGTCAAACCATTTAGTTACTGACCTAAAGCACTCTTCGAAAATGGTTGTATAGTAACAACAAAAACGGATAATTTGTTCAATTGT
This sequence comes from Allygus modestus, assembly GCA_963675035.1. Classification (NCBI taxonomy): domain Eukaryota; kingdom Metazoa; phylum Arthropoda; class Insecta; order Hemiptera; family Cicadellidae; genus Allygus; species Allygus modestus. The sequence continues at coordinate 273,110,028 of OY776112.1, read as the reverse complement.
TTATGCTTCGCAACGGTGTGAAAATTCAGAGTAGAAAAATTTTAAACAAAACAATGACAGATATAATCCTTATAACAGTTGATTATCCTATACTCTAATATGAGTAAGTTTTGCTTGCTTGCTTGCGACACGGATCTCAAAAACGGCTCCAACGATTTCCTTCAAATTTTCGAAATAACTAATTTTTGGGATGAAAATAAGTTCTAGACAGGCCTCATCCCTAGGAAAAATCAAATAATGTAAAAAAATCAAATGAAAAGTTAACAAAATTAACATTGGGCTTATGGGGTTTCAAATCAAAACAAAAGAATTGTAACAGCTGTTCATAATCAACCACGGAACTGTCAAAGTAATACTCATGTTGTATATGATTATTAACATGTGGTTTCCTGAGAGCAGGGATTAAAAGATTTGAGTGAAGGTTATATAAATAGAGTAGTAAAATAAATCAAAGAGACATTGAGCTATAAATAACAACTGGAGTGACCTTAAAAATGTAGAAAAGAGGCAAATGAGTTATACAAATCTGATTATCAGTAGGGGGAAGTGGTGAAATATTACTCCAAGTCATCTAAACTAACTGACTGGCCTTCCCCCGAGCAAAGCTCGGTCCCCAGGTACTTTAATTGAACTAATCATAAATACATATGACTTAAGCCAAACAAAACTCTCCTCGATTTGAATAACATGGGGACTTGGAAGTACCGTGGAGCAGAGCCCTGAGGACTTTTCTAAACGGCAATAGGCCTATGACCACTCCTGGGTACATAGACTATATTTGTGTAAAACTTCAGCAGAATTGGTCCAGAGGATTTGGCGTGATGGAACAATAGTAAGACAGACAGACAGACAGACAGACACTACCTAATTTTTATAATAGTAGTGATTTAAAACCCAATACAAATGTTGACTACGTTGTTTAAGCAAGTTGTATAGATACAAATTGAAACTTACTCACAGTAGTTTTCCTGAAACTGAAATGGTTTTGCAAACAAATTGAAGTTCCAAATTGAGCTGTAAGGTCTGATGGACGAATGTGCAACCTTGGTCGTGTATCAACCTCGTCTACCCTTACTTTGCCAGCTGGAAGAAAACTCACTATCAAATGACTTTTGGATAGATCTAAATTTAATAAGGAGTTTACATTACAATTTTCAATTAGTGGGTGTAATAATGCCCAGTGCTATGATGTAACAGTTGTTCACTATAGCAGAGAATATATATTTCACTGTTTTATGCCCAGGATATGTGGGAACAATTTAAATAGAGCTTCTGTTACAAAATGGCCATAGGTCAGTGTTAGTTATGCAGCTGAATATTAAAAAATATGCGTGTGATTTCGAATTTTAGGACTTTTACCAGGGAGAGGTGGGTGATTTAACTGGCCAAAGAGCACATAGGATGCAGTGGAGATCCCAACATTGAAACTATTTTAAAATTGTTCTTTAAAAGAAAGAAATGTGTAGGATCACCATAGTGACCGTTGGCCGTCCTAAATTTGTAAAAGTTGGACATTCGCAGAGTACGCAGGTTTGCTGTGATGGGAGTGTACGTTCACATAATGTTATTGGTGACCTTTTTGAAAATCTTTAGAAATACCTTAGACATTTTTAAGTCAATTATATTTCACTATGAATCGCACTAATCAGAAGGGAAACACATGTTCTAATCCATAATAAACGTTATCGTTGTGTTTGCCAAACACGTTGGTCGGTGGTTTACTAAATTATATTATGTACTTAATCCAAACAAACTTGGTTGGCGTCCATTAAGGAATTAAGAGCTAATACTTTTAGTTATGGAATTTGATACGATTGCGAACAACTTTTATAAATAATCAAAGTCTTTAAGTTCATTATAATTAAACTATTGGCCTGTACCTATTACCTTAGTAAACGTTCTTAACACATTTTATTAAATAATGAATTAGTCATTCACCGTCGGTAACAATGGTGACATAGGCTCAACCCCCCTCTCTTATTACACTGAAAAAGCGAAAAAATACAGATTGCAATTCAAGCATTTTACCTTTAGAACCAAGATATACTTCAAGTAAACAGTAAAAAAATGTACATCATGTCAAATATAAAAGGAAGTATTTAGAAAGAAAAGAAAATATTACAGTGACTCACACGCACAGATAATTGCCGTTAGCTATAGATAATGTTAGAAAAATATGCTATTGAAAGGGCAACAACTGATGTGATCCATGCTATTCGCCTCATCGAAAAAACTTAAAATAGCAATTGTTAAGTCGCATTTGTACATGGCATAAAAAAGGTGTGTAATACTAATATTTCCATTAGTTTAATTAAACCTACTGAGTAAAGGTTTACTAACTTTAACTAATACCTATTAAGTTAATAACTATTTTACGTTCCGTTCAAAAGTTTCCCTAAACTGTCTAATATCCCTAATTCAGTTTGTGGAATTCACAGTTATCATCATCATCTTATTCCACAAAATAAGGAAATTTGTTGAACGGGCTACCGGCTGAACTGTTAATTAGGTTTAATCATGGTTGATATGTTATTTCAAAGCCATTGGCTATAGATGTGCCTTTTGGGGGTTTGGAAGATATCCACCTTCAGGGTAAACTGGATATTTCCTAAATGAAATATATATATATATGTATATATATATATATATATATATATACATAAAAACAAAAAAGTGTCTCACGTAAGGTGTATCAAACAGATTGCAGACAAACCAATTGACATAGAAGGATGAAATATATATATATATTTGCTCGAGTTCAAGCAGGCTGGGTTTGATAGTCATCATCATCATCATCATCATCATCATCATCATCATCATCATCATCATCTTTAAAAAAAATAAGGGGATTTTTGTGAACGGGCTACCGGCGAAACAATTTTATACAGCTAAATCCTTCACAAGTAATATTTATGCTAAAGAACAACATATAAAAATACATTACCAAATCTAATTTTGACCTGGCCATGAAGCCCGATGAGCCTGAAGTCAGCATGAGCTTCAGATCTGCCGTTATGTTGAGACAATTTCCAGTATGAAAGTTCTATTGTTGGAATTGCCATCTATCAGAGTTTCCACAGAACTGATAAAATCTTAAATCCTGCGTCCAGATCAGGTGAGGGTTTTCCTCAGGATTTGATCAAGTTCAAGTTTTGGATTCGGTTAACTAAAAAAACAACCAAAACTCTACATTTTTCTAAAAATAAAGGATCCAGTTTGAGTGGGATAATCGTGATAATAGGAACAAATATTTTAGTTATTCTGATTAATTATCTCATTCAGGTGTGCAGAAGTACAAACACAATTTAATATTTCCATCAGGAGTGCAGAAGTACAAACACGATTTAATACTTCCATCAGGAGTGCAGAAGTACAAACACGATTTAATACTTCCATCATGGCTTACGTCATTACAGTCCTGGGAAAGCTCGAAACTTCGGAGAACCTAAGTCAGCTGATTGCCCCTTTCACTTGATTGTGGCATTGGCTGAGACACCACACTTAAAATTCTTTTTAAAGTTAAAAAAATATTTATTCAGTATTTCTTTTTGTCAACGGTGGTAAAACTCGTCCTCGTATAGTAAACGTTTTGATAAACAAAGTAATTAAGAAGCCAAAAATTAATGTCATTTTGTGAGTTAATGGTTTATAGATAACTAAGTTACAGTTTTCGGAAATGTGTATATAAAATTGCCGTTTTCACAATTAATAAGTATTTGAGTTATCATTGTTCGTATATACAAAATAAAACCTAATCAAAGGCTTTTCTTCGGGGACAGCTCACTTACACTACAGATCATTGGCACAACGGACCTATTTAATAATATTTAATTCAAAATGAGGTTCATTTACACTGGTAGTAAATCTGTAGTGTAAATGAACCCATGATATATTTTATTTAATATTTAGAAGGGTCGTTGTGTCAACGATCTGTACCGTAAATGAACCCTAACCTCTCAATTACTTGCTAATGTACACATATATTAATTGTACATCATTACCGTCCCTCAATATAGAAGAAAAGGTTAGGGTTCATTTACGGGACGGTAATGATGTAAAATTAATATATGTGTACATTAGCAAGTAATTGAGAAAATAAATTATTACATGCACGGTTATCTTAAAAGCGAAAATTACAATTAGTTTTTCTGTCACAGAATTTTTAACATAGTCCTTTTACAATTTTGTAAACTTGGATTTTAGGTAAGGACGTTTGTCAAACGGCGATATTGTGACTTGTGACGACTTCTAAAACAAACTGTTACTGCCACTTCTCTTTGTTGAGGTATATTTAGTGGCTGAAGACTCTTTACATCACATACAAGTATGTTAGATGCATTTATGTTTCAAAGTCAACTGTCCCTAACGCAGTTATTCACCAAACACAACCAAATCTGTTATAGAGACAATGCCGAATGTTTAGCTCAAATGTATTTTAGTTTAATAGTTTTTCAAACTAGTGTGATTGTATTTTATACGCATAAATGAAGGTAAGGGAGAAACATACGGCCGAGATTCCCGACAAATGTTTGGACAACAGTAGGGTAAGATGGGGGTTTCTGGGGCAGGAGGGACAGGAGGGACGCCCCCCCCCCCCGAGGTCTCGTCTGTGACACTTTGCGAATTTTTTTTTGCGAACTTTTTTGCGAACTTTTTTGCAAACTTTGTTTGCGAATTTTTTTTTTTTGCGAATTTTTTTTTTGCGAATTTTTTTTTTTGCGAATTTTTTTTTTTTGCGAATTTTTTTTTTGCGAATTTTTTTTTGCGAAATTTTTTTTTTGCGAATTTTTTTTTTGCCAAATTTTTTTTTCGCGAAATTTTTTTTTTGCGAATTTTTTTTTTTTTTGCGAATTTTTTTTTTTTGCGAATTTTTTTTTGCGAATTTTTGTTGTTGCGAATACTAACCTAACCTAACCTAACCTAACCTAACGTAACGTAACCTAACCTAACCTAACCTAAGGTAACCTAACCTAACCTAACCTAACGTAACCTAACCTAACCTAACCTAACCTAACCTAACCTCGGATCAGATTTCTGATTGCAGATTCTTGTTCGTCTAGTCGAGCCGAGTCATTTGAGTACCCACATCGTACACTTTGGATGATGTTTACAAAAAAGGGGCCCGCACCACACTTTTGACCTTTTTTTTTTTTGCATTTTTGGAATCTCCTCGTCAAGCCGAGTATTCTCAGTACCCACATGACATACTTTGGATAATTAATACAAGAGTTGAACAGGGTAACGCTACAACCAACAGAGCTAGCCCATCAGCGCTTGCGGTCAATTGAACTACCAGTGAATGCAAATTTTGAGGAGAATGTAATTGCAATGCTTTGAACATATACTGCAAAGGGGGGTGTATCGATACACCCCCCTTCAAGTACTCTGCACCGAGGCAGCTGTTCGCACAACCGACTGACGCGGCCAGTCTACTGTCTGGGAATGCGGATGTTGTAATTTGATACCTCGACTGGAGGGTGCAGGTGTTCACACAAAAAACCGACAAGTTGAGACCTGTCTGGGAATGCGGATGCTGTAATTTGATACCTCGACTGGAGGGTGCAGGTGTTCACACAAAAAACCGACAAGTCGAGACCTGTCTGGGAATGCGGATGCTGTAATTTGATACCTCGACGGGAAGACGGCTGACCCTTCTAGGAACCCATAATAGTCCGCCCGTATCGAGTTCCATTAGAGCAGGGTGGTCTTTACCCCAGACAGCGGTTGAGAGTTTTTGCCCCGACCTTCTCCGAAATCCATTAGTGGGGATAGTCACCCACATCACCAACCCTCCTTCAGTTCAGTTCGAGAGTTCAGTGCGTGAAGACGTGTTAGTCCGATCCTGTTCCGTTCTACGCGATTTGTGTTAGTTGCTGATTATCATCATTTGCGATTAGCGATTTGCGTAAAGCACCTTTGAACTATTTAAAACGTACGTGTTGTGCTGTATTGTTTGTGATTATCAAAACTTATAATCCATATTAAAGATGAACGCCACACACGTTTGTACCATTTGTGGTTGTATTTTCGTGCGTAGAAACAATTTGGTGCAACACCACATCAGATTCCACGGCTTGAGACCACAACTACCAACACCAACACCAACGCAGCAAGGTACGTTTTTTGCGTTGCATTATTGTTTTAATCAGACCTAAATGTTAGTAATATAGAAATACGTTATGCAATATAACCGCAGAGTGATACTATTATTTTTATTTAACAGCTTTAACTATTTAGCGCGAATAGAGAACTCTTTGTTTTTTAAATTTAAAATTACATGACTATATCAATATAATTTAATTGTAATAACTTATGTTATTGCTCGCCCCATCAAGCCAAGTCATCAGAGTACCCACATTACATACTTTAAAAAAAGGTAGGTGTTAAACATTTCACAATCTAATCGTTTTGTGCGTTTGCAGATGGAGTAGCTGCATGTCGGCTTTGTCGAGCCACCTTCGTAGACCGGGGAGCTTTAGAGCGTCACATGGAAGCGAACCACCGAGTCATTCCACCCCGGCAGGTGATTGATGCTCCGCAGACGACTGCCTATGTCAATCAACACTCCGTTGAAGGTGAGAATCCACATTAAAATAACTTTTTCCCCTTGAAACTAATTACCTTTTTTATAATTATTTAACTAGGTGCATGAAGAAGAATGAGACCGTGACAACTGGTGTACTATTGATTTAATTGCTAGGGGGGAGATTTTCGCTCCCCCTAACACATAATGGGTTAGGGGGAGATTTTCGCTCCCCCATACGTCAGGAATTGTTGAAGCCTAAAACAAGAATGAGCCCGTGACAACTGGTGTACTATTGATTTAATTGCTAGGGGGGAGATTTTCGCTCCCCCATACGTCAGGAATTGTTGAAGACTAGAACAAGAATGAGCCCGTGACAACTGGTGTACTATTGATTTAATTGCTAGGGGGGAGATTTTCGCTCCCCCTAAAACATAATGCTTCTTTAGGGTTGGCGCAGCTCAATATTGCAGCTACATCCTTAGCCTTGAACCCCGAATCATGAATGTAGACAAACAGTACAGAAGATTACATTCCCTGTTTGAAAATTGATATTTTTAATTAACAACTCCATTTTGAAATGTGATTCTCGAGAGAGGGGAATTTGTATCTTTAGTTATCCTAATCTGTTTTTTATTTTTATTTTCAGGTGAAGGACCGGGTCCTGACCACCACACCTGCCATGAATGCGGTCGCCGTTTCCGTCGTGAAATACACCTGCGTCGACATGTGGATTCGGTACACAGCAGAGTCCGCAGGTTCATATGCGGCACATGCGGCGCCGAATTTAAGAGGGAAGACAACCTGCATCGACACACCATGCAATTTCACGGTGATGGTCAAGAACGGAGATTCCCTTGCGCATACTGCGGTCAGGAGTTCAACCAGCTGTTCAACAAGGACCATCATGAGAGGATCTCTTGCCCGATCATGAAGGACCTGATCCGGAACCGAGCATCCATGGAACAGGATGAACCCCAGCCAGGTCCGAGCACGGAGCCACAACCCGGTACGAGCACACACCAACAACCCGATGATGTTGAGATGACTGGAGCAGGACAGTCAAGCCCCGTATTCTCACTCATTCAACGGGGTTTCCGCAACCGCCTCCTAACCTACCGTCTGCAGCGACCGATGGAGAATCTCGTCACAATCGGAGAAGTGATGGCGTTGTTGATTGTGAGCCTTACGGAGTTGCTTGAGATCACCTTGGCGAAACACCGCAGCATAAAGGTCAACTTGAAGCTGGAGTGTGAGTTCAAAAATGTGCACAACAACACCTGCCTGCGCAACTTCAAAACGAAGATGACTCCGTTGACGACGACCTCGGACCTGAACCAGTACATCACAGCAGCTTTTGCGAAGCTTATTAGAGAGAAGGCTGAGTGTGATCATATCGGCTCCGGGTGGACATACCTTCGCGTTCGTGATTTGGAGGTTGGTATTAACGAATACACTCCTCTAGGTGAAGATGGTCGAGCTTGGCTCCCACTGCCTATGTCTCTGGAGAACACCAAAGCAGTCGTCAACGTATCGAACGCCGATGAGCGGTGTTTTATGTATGCAGTCCTGGGAAAGTTTGTTCAAGAGGACCCTAAAAGACCGGCATCGTACACCGACGACATCATCGCCCGATACGATTGGACCGGCCTTCAATTCCCCGTTGCTCTGAAGAGTATCAAGGCGTTTGAGCGGACAAACAACATCAGTATCAACGTCTATGGTATTGATCACACGTGCGTGGGTCAGAAACCTAACGGACGACCAAAGTACCAGGACACCGTCTTCCCCTTGAAGATTTGTAGGCAGGAGCGTGAGGACCATTGCGACCTTTTGTACGTGACAACGGACGGTGATAGTCACTACGCCTACATCAAGGACCTTAGTCGACTGATCCGTCCCCAACTCACAGCACATAAGGACAGGATATTCATCTGTAAGCGGTGCTTCGCGCACTTTGACAACCGTCCGAACAAGCTCGGTCTGACGGGTGCACAGCGTCTGGAGGAGCATAGGCGATACTGCTCCGCTTCAGCCCCTATTCGCATGGATACGCCGAGAAAGACTGAAATCAAATTCAGCCATCCAGAGTTCACCCGACGCGAGCGTTTCACCATCTACGCGGACTTTGAGTGTGCTCTACTGCCGACCGCGGAGATGGATGAACAAGTCGACGAACCGCACGGAGGAGTAGCCACCCACATTCACATCCCATACGCCTTTGCGTACCAGATCATCGACTCGTACGGACTTGAGGAGTTTGAGCCTCGAGTCTACTTCGGGGATGATGCGTCAAAGACATTTATGGAGATGTTGAAAACTGATGTTGAGCGATTGTGGAACTTCCTGTACGAAGCAAGAAATCTGCGCCCTGTCCTGACCCCAGCCGAAACGATGCAGTACAACTCGACAGCGAATTGCTACCTCTGCGGATCGGCATTTTCAAGCGAAGACCCAAAGGTTCGTGATCACAACCACGCGCCGCCCTACGAGTTCCGTGGCGCTGCGCACAGATCATGTAACCTACGCTACAGGGAGCAGCGAGTAGTCAACTGCTACTTCCACAATCTCTCCAACTACGACGCTCACTTCATAGTGCGGGAGTTGGCGGTCGACCCTGGTGATGTTGAGGTGTTGGCTCACACGGAAGAGCGGTACATCGCTTTCACGAAGCGGTTCCTGTTCGACCGAGCAGCGGCACCGGTTGGGATGCAAGGGCGTGGAAAAAGACAGCCAGGATTCAGAGTCAGGTTCCTCGACACCTACAGGTTCCTGGCTTTGAGCCTCGCCAGCCTCGCCGCCGCACTTCCACCAGCTCAACTCTTGGAGACGAGGAAGAGATTCCCCGAAGACCACCTCTTCGATCTAGTCCGTAGGAAAGGCGTGTTCCCGTACAACTTTGTAACGTCGAACGCCGTGTTGGAAGATACTACGGAACTGCCTCTGCAGCGAGATTTTCACAACGACCTTACCCTGGAGGACATAACGGATGCAGACTACGAGCATGCTCGCAACGTGTGGGAAACCTTCGGTTGTAGGAACCTCAAGGACTACGCCGAGAAGTACCTGCGCTGTGACATTGCGCTGTTGACTGACGTCTTTGAACGCTTCAGGGACACGTCGATGGCTGAATACGAACTAGACCCTGCGCACTACTACACCCTACCGTCATACGCCTGGGATGTCATGTTAAGGACCTGTCGAGTGGAGCTTGATACGATACAGGACTTTGATATGTACCTCTTCTTCGAGCAAGGCATCAGAGGAGGTATTTCCCAGGCGATCACCAGACACGCCAAGGCCAACCATGATGGATGTCGCCCTGAAGATCGACGACCTGAAGAGCCAACGAATCACCTACTATACTTGGACGCCAACAACCTTTACGGTTGGGCCATGTCCCAGTGTCTTCCACAGGGAGACTTCCAATGGCTCAGCCGCGAGGAGATCTCGTCCCTGGACATTGCAGCGTTGGACCCCGAAGGACCCGCGGGCTATGTCTTGGAAGTTGACCTTCGCTACCCCGCCCACCTGCACGACCTTCACAAGGATCTCCCCTACTGCTGCGAGACCAAACGTCCGCCAGGAGGGAAATTCAAGAAGCTCGTTACGACTCTGGATGACAAGAAGAACTACATCTGTCATTACAGAATCCTGCAACAGGCGCTGGAAAACGGAGTGGAGCTTGTGAACGTGCATCGCGTCATCTCGTTCCGTCAGTCTCGGTGGTTGGAGAGCTACATCCTAATGAACACCGAACTGAGGAAGAAGGCCAAGACCAAGTTTGAGCAAGACTTTTTCAAGCTTATGAACAATGCGGTCTTTGGCAAGACGATCGAGAATGTTCGCAAGCGAATGAACTCTAAGCTGGTGTGTACGCCGGAGATGTTCAGGAAGTACGTAGCCAAGTCAAACTTCCTGGACCGAACCTACTTCAACGATGACGTCGCCATTGTACACATGTCGAAAGTCAATATCGTCCTGGACAAACCGCTCTACGTCGGAATGTGTGTCCTCGATCTGAGCAAGTGGCTCATGTACGACTTCCTTCGAAAGATGAAGAACCGCTACGGCGATCGTCTGAAGGTTGACTACATGGACACTGACAGTTTCGTGTTCGACATCCAGACTGAAGATGTTTATAAGGACATGTTGGAGCACCTGGACGATTTCGACACCAGTGCGTACCCCCAAAACCATCCCTGCTACAGCCCCATAAACGCAAAAGTCATCGGAAAGTTTAAGGATGAAGCGAACGGTCTTCCGCTGCTCGAGTACCTCGGTCTTCGCTCGAAACTATACTTCATGGATATAGTCGAGTTCGAGGAGAGGACTGAAGATGACGAGTTGCAGGTCATGACGGTGAAGCGCGCCAAGGGAGTCGCTAGAGGTGTTGTAAAACACAATCTAACCTCTGACGACTATCGGGAATGCCTCTTCAATGGCGTGTTGAAGAGAACCATCAACACCAGGTTCCAGTCCCGAAACCACCGCGTCTTCACAGTTCAAGTCGACAAGCTATCCTTGAGCTGTAACGATGACAAACGCTACATCCTTCCGGACGGTGTAAACACACTGCCTTGGGGACATGTTGACGTGCCACCTCAGCCCGAAGACATCCCTCAAGACGATGAAGAGGCGGAGGATGAGGAGCGTTGAGTGGTTGTGTCATATTACCAAAGACCCTGACTTGACTTGTAAATTTCCGATTTTGCTAAACCTAGTCATTAGTTTGTATCGAGTCTCGTAAAACTTAGAAATGTGCTCCTTTGTTCTTTTTGTTCTAGTCGTTAGTTTGTGTCGAGTCTCGTTTTGCTAGCCAAACACAAATGTTCAGGAGCACATACTCGATGTAAAATATATATAAGGTGTGTAAATAAATAGCCAAATTGTTCGTATATACATTTGTCTTTTTTTTCCTCCCCTCACATAGTCTTAAGATTCAAAAGTAAACTACCAATTCAAATGTCTGACTACTTGCTAAAAGTGTAATTGCTAAAGGAGGCTAGGATATGAATGTTACTTTAGAATCATTGTATGATAGGTATGTCCAAAATTGGGTCAGACCTAGTGTTTTCACCAACACGCAAGGGGGGTGAAAGGGGGGTGTATCGATACACCCCCCTTTCACCAACACGCAAGGGGGGTGAAAGGGGGGTGTATCGATACACCCCCCTTTCACCCCCCTTTGCAGTATGTGTTCAAAGCATTACATTCATCTTTTACGTCAAAATTTGCATCCAATATCTGTTTTGCTCGTTCAATATGTGTCTGTCTGACTAATTGCTAAAAGTAAATACTAAAGGAGGCGAGGATGGGAAATAATAAGAATGTTTCTTTTTTATTCTGAGTACACAACTAGTTTATTGATAAAAATGCAAAATTTCAAAACTCAATTGGTATACATTTGTGCAAAGAGTCTTCTGATCAGTGCATCGTTGTGGCCGACAGAAGAGTGTTCAAAGAGCTGCACAAAGTCCTTCATCTTCATGCCGTAGTGGGTGCGGCAGTACAGGAATACAAGGCAGTATTGACCGCAGACCAGAGTGTTGTCACTTTGAAGGCGATGCTCGTTGTACAGGTAGCGACGAGCGTTGCGTCTCAGGAATCCTTGGTAGAATTGAAGATGTGGTGGTTGACCGTAGCTGTCAAAGAATTCAATTATTCCTCCTCCTTTGTTAAGGTAGAAAGCGACCCAGTGAGTGCCGTCTTCATTGTGTGGATCAGTGTTCACAATCATAGCAGTAGATGGTGAAATATAATGGGACAATTGATCCGCAGCGTAGACACCAACATTCTGTACGGACAGTTTAGCCATACACTTTTGTATCTCTAAGGTATTCATTCTACTGTGTCGACGCCACAGTCAGTAGTAGGAGTAGTAGTGCTAGTAGCAAAACAAAAGCAGGAACTGGTATCACTCTCACCATCGTCAGCGTAATCATCAGCGTCAGCGATATTTGTACTTAGTTGTAACCAACTGCGTAATGTGATGCAATTGGCTAGAGCGCAACGTGTGTGAGCTGTTCTGTGGTGGCGACATCGCACTGCGTTTGTTGATAGTAGACTGTTGATTGACGATAGTGATCCGCAGCCATTATCGTTGATATCCATGACATTAGTAGTACAGTGATCCGTGATGAAATTGTATCGTACAAACTCTTTTTTCTCAGCACCTTTGACGTAGACAATCGGTCGTTTGGCGATACATGCACGTAACTTTTCCTCTAACACATGATACCAGATATCACCTTGGTCCCATTCCAATCCGTGACAGTGTTTTGTGAGCCAATAGCTTTCACGCAGTTTCTCTTGTGATAGGAAATCTCGACTGAATGGTGATTTGGCGATATGATGCATTAGCAGTGTTCCACTGACCAATTCCAAGACGCACACTTCCTTCAGAATGTAGTCATTTGCGTTGTCCTTGAAACATTGAAAATCCACAATAATTGGAGATGCGGAATTTTTACGCGGTACTCTGCATAAACGATCCATCTTGTGCGAATGTTGGTTGTAGACTGAGGAGGAGGAGGACGATGACGCCGCTGCCGACGATCTAACCACCAAAGTCCACAGACACGTTGCGATGACGATTGCTTTCGACACGGGGCTCACAGAGACTGTCAACTGTCTGGTATACGCAGAGTTTGACAACGTCATCGAAATCGACTGTTTCCAGTTAGAAAGGGGAAACATGGAGAGACTTATCTCATCGTTAGGTTACGATATCCAGTGTAACGTTAGGTCCCTGCATAGAAATAGGAAACGTAGACAGTTGTATCTCATCCTTAGGTTATGTTATGCTCTGTTAAGTTAGGTTTGTGCTTATAGATAGGAAATATTGTCAGTAGTATCTCGTCGTTAGGTTAAGTCATGCTCTGTTAAGTTAGGTTTGTTGTTGAATATACAAAAAAAAAAAAAAACGGTACCTTAATGTCGGCGTGCGCATTATGATTATACCATTTTTAAATTGCGCACGCCGACATTAAGGTACCGTTTTTTTTTTTTTTTTGTATATTCAACAACAAACCTAACTTAACAGAGCATGACTTAACCTAACGACGAGATACTACTGACAATATTTCCTATCTATAAGCACAAACCTAACTTAACAGAGCATAACATAACCTAAGGATGAGATACAACTGTCTACGTTTCCTATTTCTATGCAGGGACCTAACGTTACACTGGATATCGTAACCTAACGATGAGATAAGTCTCTCCATGTTTCCCCTTTCTAACTGGAAACAGTCGATTTCGATGACGTTGTCAAACTCTGCGTATACCAGACAGTTGACAGTCTCTGTGAGCCCCGTGTCGAAAGCAATCGTCATCGCAACGTGTCTGTGGACTTTGGCGGTTAGATCGTCGGCAGCGGCGTCATCGTCCTCCTCCTCCTCAGTCTACAACCAACATTCGCACAAGATGGATCGTTTATGCAGAGTACCGCGTAAAAATTCCGCATCTCCAATTATTGTGGATTTTCAATGTTTCAAGGACAACGCAAATGACTACATTCTGAAGGAAGTGTGCGTCTTGGAATTGGTCAGTGGAACACTGCTAATGCATCATATCGCCAAATCACCATTCAGTCGAGATTTCCTATCACAAGAGAAACTGCGTGAAAGCTATTGGCTCACAAAACACTGTCACGGATTGGAATGGGACCAAGGTGATATCTGGTATCATGTGTTAGAGGAAAAGTTACGTGCATGTATCGCCAAACGACCGATTGTCTACGTCAAAGGTGCTGAGAAAAAAGAGTTTGTACGATACAATTTCATCACGGATCACTGTACTACTAATGTCATGGATATCAACGATAATGGCTGCGGATCACTATCGTCAATCAACAGTCTACTATCAACAAACGCAGTGCGATGTCGCCACCACAGAACAGCTCACACACGTTGCGCTCTAGCCAATTGCATCACATTACGCAGTTGGTTACAACTAAGTACAAATATCGCTGACGCTGATGATTACGCTGACGATGGTGAGAGTGATACCAGTTCCTGCTTTTGTTTTGCTACTAGCACTACTACTCCTACTACTGACTGTGGCGTCGACACAGTAGAATGAATACCTTAGAGATACAAAAGTGTATGGCTAAACTGTCCGTACAGAATGTTGGTGTCTACGCTGCGGATCAATTGTCCCATTATATTTCACCATCTACTGCTATGATTGTGAACACTGATCCACACAATGAAGACGGCACTCACTGGGTCGCTTTCTACCTTAACAAAGGAGGAGGAATAATTGAATTCTTTGACAGCTACGGTCAACCACCACATCTTCAATTCTACCAAGGATTCCTGAGACGCAACGCTCGTCGCTACCTGTACAACGAGCATCGCCTTCAAAGTGACAACACTCTGGTCTGCGGTCAATACTGCCTTGTATTCCTGTACTGCCGCACCCACTACGGCATGAAGATGAAGGACTTTGTGCAGCTCTTTGAACACTCTTCTGTCGGCCACAACGATGCACTGATCAGAAGACTCTTTGCACAAATGTATACCAATTGAGTTTTGAAATTTTGCATTTTTATCAATAAACTAGTTGTGTACTCAGAATAAAAAAGAAACATTCTTATTATTTCCCATCCTCGCCTCCTTTAGTATTTACTTTTAGCAATTAGTCAGACAGACACATATTGAACGAGCAAAACAGATATTGGATGCAAATTTTGACGTAAAAGATGAATGTAATGCTTTGAACACATACTGCAAAGGGGGGTGAAAGGGGGGTGTATCGATACACCCCCCTTTCACCCCCCTTGCGTGTTGGTGAAAGGGGGGTGTATCGATACACCCCCCTTTCACCCCCCTTGCGTGTTGGTGAAAACACTAGGTCTGACCCAATTTTGGACATACCTATCATACAATGATTCTAAAGTAACATTCATATCCTAGCCTCCTTTAGCAATTACACTTTTAGCAAGTAGTCAGACATTTGAATTGGTAGTTTACTTTTGAATCTTAAGACTATGTGAGGGGAGGAAAAAAAAGACAAATGTATATACGAACAATTTGGCTATTTATTTACACACCTTATATATATTTTACATCGAGTATGTGCTCCTGAACATTTGTGTTTGGCTAGCAAAACGAGACTCGACACAAACTAACGACTAGAACAAAAAGAACAAAGGAGCACATTTCTAAGTTTTACGAGACTCGATACAAACTAATGACTAGGTTTAGCAAAATCGGAAATTTACAAGTCAAGTCAGGGTCTTTGGTAATATGACACAACCACTCAACGCTCCTCATCCTCCGCCTCTTCATCGTCTTGAGGGATGTCTTCGGGCTGAGGTGGCACGTCAACATGTCCCCAAGGCAGTGTGTTTACACCGTCCGGAAGGATGTAGCGTTTGTCATCGTTACAGCTCAAGGATAGCTTGTCGACTTGAACTGTGAAGACGCGGTGGTTTCGGGACTGGAACCTGGTGTTGATGGTTCTCTTCAACACGCCATTGAAGAGGCATTCCCGATAGTCGTCAGAGGTTAGATTGTGTTTTACAACACCTCTAGCGACTCCCTTGGCGCGCTTCACCGTCATGACCTGCAACTCGTCATCTTCAGTCCTCTCCTCGAACTCGACTATATCCATGAAGTATAGTTTCGAGCGAAGACCGAGGTACTCGAGCAGCGGAAGACCGTTCGCTTCATCCTTAAACTTTCCGATGACTTTTGCGTTTATGGGGCTGTAGCAGGGATGGTTTTGGGGGTACGCACTGGTGTCGAAATCGTCCAGGTGCTCCAACATGTCCTTATAAACATCTTCAGTCTGGATGTCGAACACGAAACTGTCAGTGTCCATGTAGTCAACCTTCAGACGATCGCCGTAGCGGTTCTTCATCTTTCGAAGGAAGTCGTACATGAGCCACTTGCTCAGATCGAGGACACACATTCCGACGTAGAGCGGTTTGTCCAGGACGATATTGACTTTCGACATGTGTACAATGGCGACGTCATCGTTGAAGTAGGTTCGGTCCAGGAAGTTTGACTTGGCTACGTACTTCCTGAACATCTCCGGCGTACACACCAGCTTAGAGTTCATTCGCTTGCGAACATTCTCGATCGTCTTGCCAAAGACCGCATTGTTCATAAGCTTGAAAAAGTCTTGCTCAAACTTGGTCTTGGCCTTCTTCCTCAGTTCGGTGTTCATTAGGATGTAGCTCTCCAACCACCGAGACTGACGGAACGAGATGACGCGATGCACGTTCACAAGCTCCACTCCGTTTTCCAGCGCCTGTTGCAGGATTCTGTAATGACAGATGTAGTTCTTCTTGTCATCCAGAGTCGTAACGAGCTTCTTGAATTTCCCTCCTGGCGGACGTTTGGTCTCGCAGCAGTAGGGGAGATCCTTGTGAAGGTCGTGCAGGTGGGCGGGGTAGCGAAGGTCAACTTCCAAGACATAGCCCGCGGGTCCTTCGGGGTCCAACGCTGCAATGTCCAGGGACGAGATCTCCTCGCGGCTGAGCCATTGGAAGTCTCCCTGTGGAAGACACTGGGACATGGCCCAACCGTAAAGGTTGTTGGCGTCCAAGTATAGTAGGTGATTCGTTGGCTCTTCAGGTCGTCGATCTTCAGGGCGACATCCATCATGGTTGGCCTTGGCGTGTCTGGTGATCGCCTGGGAAATACCTCCTCTGATGCCTTGCTCGAAGAAGAGGTACATATCAAAGTCCTGTATCGTATCAAGCTCCACTCGACAGGTCCTTAACATGACATCCCAGGCGTATGACGGTAGGGTGTAGTAGTGCGCAGGGTCTAGTTCGTATTCAGCCATCGACGTGTCCCTGAAGCGTTCAAAGACGTCAGTCAACAGCGCAATGTCACAGCGCAGGTACTTCTCGGCGTAGTCCTTGAGGTTCCTACAACCGAAGGTTTCCCACACGTTGCGAGCATGCTCGTAGTCTGCATCCGTTATGTCCTCCAGGGTAAGGTCGTTGTGAAAATCTCGCTGCAGAGGCAGTTCCGTAGTATCTTCCAACACGGCGTTCGACGTTACAAAGTTGTACGGGAACACGCCTTTCCTACGGACTAGATCGAAGAGGTGGTCTTCGGGGAATCTCTTCCTCGTCTCCAAGAGTTGAGCTGGTGGAAGTGCGGCGGCGAGGCTGGCGAGGCTCAAAGCCAGGAACCTGTAGGTGTCGAGGAACCTGACTCTGAATCCTGGCTGTCTTTTTCCACGCCCTTGCATCCCAACCGGTGCCGCTGCTCGGTCGAACAGGAACCGCTTCGTGAAAGCGATGTACCGCTCTTCCGTGTGAGCCAACACCTCAACATCACCAGGGTCGACCGCCAACTCCCGCACTATGAAGTGAGCGTCGTAGTTGGAGAGATTGTGGAAGTAGCAGTTGACTACTCGCTGCTCCCTGTAGCGTAGGTTACATGATCTGTGCGCAGCGCCACGGAACTCGTAGGGCGGCGCGTGGTTGTGATCACGAACCTTTGGGTCTTCGCTTGAAAATGCCGATCCGCAGAGGTAGCAATTCGCTGTCGAGTTGTACTGCATCGTTTCGGCTGGGGTCAGGACAGGGCGCAGATTTCTTGCTTCGTACAGGAAGTTCCACAATCGCTCAACATCAGTTTTCAACATCTCCATAAATGTCTTTGACGCATCATCCCCGAAGTAGACTCGAGGCTCAAACTCCTCAAGTCCGTACGAGTCGATGATCTGGTACGCAAAGGCGTATGGGATGTGAATGTGGGTGGCTACTCCTCCGTGCGGTTCGTCGACTTGTTCATCCATCTCCGCGGTCGGCAGTAGAGCACACTCAAAGTCCGCGTAGATGGTGAAACGCTCGCGTCGGGTGAACTCTGGATGGCTGAATTTGATTTCAGTCTTTCTCGGCGTATCCATGCGAATAGGGGCTGAAGCGGAGCAGTATCGCCTATGCTCCTCCAGACGCTGTGCACCCGTCAGACCGAGCTTGTTCGGACGGTTGTCAAAGTGCGCGAAGCACCGCTTACAGATGAATATCCTGTCCTTATGTGCTGTGAGTTGGGGACGGATCAGTCGACTAAGGTCCTTGATGTAGGCGTAGTGACTATCACCGTCCGTTGTCACGTACAAAAGGTCGCAATGGTCCTCACGCTCCTGCCTACAAATCTTCAAGGGGAAGACGGTGTCCTGGTACTTTGGTCGTCCGTTAGGTTTCTGACCCACGCACGTGTGATCAATACCATAGACGTTGATACTGATGTTGTTTGTCCGCTCAAACGCCTTGATACTCTTCAGAGCAACGGGGAATTGAAGGCCGGTCCAATCGTATCGGGCGATGATGTCGTCGGTGTACGATGCCGGTCTTTTAGGGTCCTCTTGAACAAACTTTCCCAGGACTGCATACATAAAACACCGCTCATCGGCGTTCGATACGTTGACGACTGCTTTGGTGTTCTCCAGAGACATAGGCAGTGGGAGCCAAGCTCGACCATCTTCACCTAGAGGAGTGTATTCGTTAATACCAACCTCCAAATCACGAACGCGAAGGTATGTCCACCCGGAGCCGATATGATCACACTCAGCCTTCTCTCTAATAAGCTTCGCAAAAGCTGCTGTGATGTACTGGTTCAGGTCCGAGGTCGTCGTCAACGGAGTCATCTTCGTTTTGAAGTTGCGCAGGCAGGTGTTGTTGTGCACATTTTTGAACTCACACTCCAGCTTCAAGTTGACCTTTATGCTGCGGTGTTTCGCCAAGGTGATCTCAAGCAACTCCGTAAGGCTCACAATCAACAACGCCATCACTTCTCCGATTGTGACGAGATTCTCCATCGGTCGCTGCAGACGGTAGGTTAGGAGGCGGTTGCGGAAACCCCGTTGAATGAGTGAGAATACGGGGCTTGACTGTCCTGCTCCAGTCATCTCAACATCATCGGGTTGTTGGTGTGTGCTCGTACCGGGTTGTGGCTCCGTGCTCGGACCTGGCTGGGGTTCATCCTGTTCCATGGATGCTCGGTTCCGGATCAGGTCCTTCATGATCGGGCAAGAGATCCTCTCATGATGGTCCTTGTTGAACAGCTGGTTGAACTCCTGACCGCAGTATGCGCAAGGGAATCTCCGTTCTTGACCATCACCGTGAAATTGCATGGTGTGTCGATGCAGGTTGTCTTCCCTCTTAAATTCGGCGCCGCATGTGCCGCATATGAACCTGCGGACTCTGCTGTGTACCGAATCCACATGTCGACGCAGGTGTATTTCACGACGGAAACGGCGACCGCATTCATGGCAGGTGTGGTGGTCAGGACCCGGTCCTTCACCTGAAAATAAAAATAAAAAACAGATTAGGATAACTAAAGATACAAATTCCCCTCTCTCGAGAATCACATTTCAAAATGGAGTTGTTAATTAAAAATATCAATTTTCAAACAGGGAATGTAATCTTCTGTACTGTTTGTCTACATTCATGATTCGGGGTTCAAGGCTAAGGATGTAGCTGCAATATTGAGCTGCGCCAACCCTAAAGAAGCATTATGTTTTAGGGGGAGCGAAAATCTCCCCCCTAGCAATTAAATCAATAGTACACCAGTTGTCACGGGCTCATTCTTGTTCTAGTCTTCAACAATTCCTGACGTATGGGGGAGCGAAAATCTCCCCCCTAGCAATTAAATCAATAGTACACCAGTTGTCACGGGCTCATTCTTGTTTTAGGCTTCAACAATTCCTGACGTATGGGGGAGCGAAAATCTCCCCCTAACCCATTATGTGTTAGGGGGAGCGAAAATCTCCCCCCTAGCAATTAAATCAATAGTACACCAGTTGTCACGGTCTCATTCTTCTTCATGCACCTAGTTAAATAATTATAAAAAAGGTAATTAGTTTCAAGGGGAAAAAGTTATTTTAATGTGGATTCTCACCTTCAACGGAGTGTTGATTGACATAGGCAGTCGTCTGCGGAGCATCAATCACCTGCCGGGGTGGAATGACTCGGTGGTTCGCTTCCATGTGACGCTCTAAAGCTCCCCGGTCTACGAAGGTGGCTCGACAAAGCCGACATGCAGCTACTCCATCTGCAAACGCACAAAACGATTAGATTGTGAAATGTTTAACACCTACCTTTTTTTAAAGTATGTAATGTGGGTACTCTGATGACTTGGCTTGATGGGGCGAGCAATAACATAAGTTATTACAATTAAATTATATTGATATAGTCATGTAATTTTAAATTTAAAAAACAAAGAGTTCTCTATTCGCGCTAAATAGTTAAAGCTGTTAAATAAAAATAATAGTATCACTCTGCGGTTATATTGCATAACGTATTTCTATATTACTAACATTTAGGTCTGATTAAAACAATAATGCAACGCAAAAAACGTACCTTGCTGCGTTGGTGTTGGTGTTGGTAGTTGTGGTCTCAAGCCGTGGAATCTGATGTGGTGTTGCACCAAATTGTTTCTACGCACGAAAATACAACCACAAATGGTACAAACGTGTGTGGCGTTCATCTTTAATATGGATTATAAGTTTTGATAATCACAAACAATACAGCACAACACGTACGTTTTAAATAGTTCAAAGGTGCTTTACGCAAATCGCTAATCGCAAATGATGATAATCAGCAACTAACACAAATCGCGTAGAACGGAACAGGATCGGACTAACACGTCTTCACGCACTGAACTCTCGAACTGAACTGAAGGAGGGTTGGTGATGTGGGTGACTATCCCCACTAATGGATTTCGGAGAAGGTCGGGGCAAAAACTCTCAACCGCTGTCTGGGGTAAAGACCACCCTGCTCTAATGGAACTCGATACGGGCGGACTATTATGGGTTCCTAGAAGGGTCAGCCGTCTTCCCGTCGAGGTATCAAATTACAGCATCCGCATTCCCAGACAGGTCTCGACTTGTCGGTTTTTTGTGTGAACACCTGCACCCTCCAGTCGAGGTATCAAATTACAGCATCCGCATTCCCAGACAGGTCTCAACTTGTCGGTTTTTTGTGTGAACACCTGCACCCTCCAGTCGAGGTATCAAATTACAACATCCGCATTCCCAGACAGTAGACTGGCCGCGTCAGTCGGTTGTGCGAACAGCTGCCTCGGTGCAGAGTACTTGAAGGGGGGTGTATCGATACACCCCCCTTTGCAGTATATGTTCAAAGCATTGCAATTACATTCTCCTCAAAATTTGCATTCACTGGTAGTTCAATTGACCGCAAGCGCTGATGGGCTAGCTCTGTTGGTTGTAGCGTTACCCTGTTCAACTCTTGTATTAATTATCCAAAGTATGTCATGTGGGTACTGAGAATACTCGGCTTGACGAGGAGATTCCAAAAATGCAAAAAAAAAAGGTCAAAAGTGTGGTGCGGGCCCCTTTTTTGTAAACATCATCCAAAGTGTACGATGTGGGTACTCAAATGACTCGGCTCGACTAGACGAACAAGAATCTGCAATCAGAAATCTGATCCGAGGTTAGGTTAGGTTAGGTTAGGTTAGGTTAGGTTACGTTAGGTTAGGTTAGGTTAGGTTACCTTAGGTTAGGTTAGGTTAGGTTACGTTACGTTAGGTTAGGTTAGGTTAGGTTAGGTTAGTATTCGCAACAACAAAAATTCGCAAAAAAAAATTCGCAAAAAAAAAAAATTCGCAAAAAAAAAAAAAAATTCGCAAAAAAAAAAATTTCGCGAAAAAAAAATTTGGCAAAAAAAAAATTCGCAAAAAAAAAATTTCGCAAAAAAAAATTCGCAAAAAAAAAATTCGCAAAAAAAAAAATTCGCAAAAAAAAAAATTCGCAAAAAAAAAATTCGCAAAAAAAAAAAATTCGCAAAAAAAGTTTGCAAAAAAGTTCGCAAAAAAGTTCGCAAAAAAAAAATCGCAAAGTGTCACAGACGAGACCTCGGGGGGGGGGGCGTCCCTCCTGTCCCTCCTGCCCCAGAAACCCCCATCTTACCCTACTGACAACCTCGTGCGTTGTGTTGTGGACGGCCGTCATCACTCACGATCCAGCCAGGTTGGGTAAAACTATCTACCGAGTTTTAGATCGTGTGTGGGCCTCTGATGGTCGTGTGAATTTCAATATGACTATACAGGGTGTCTCACGTAAGGTGTATCAAACAGATTGCAGACAAACCAATTGATATAGAAGGATGAAATAAAATTACTTTCCACTAAATCGATCCCAAGGAATCACATATATATATATATATATATATATATATGTCCGTGAGCACGATAACTCTCGTAAAAATGATCCGATTTTGATTAAATTTGCTATAAACGTGTAAAGCAACATTTATGACTTTAAGTTCGAAAACCAGCCAGATCGCTCTATCCGAAGGTGTATTTTGGGGGAGTTTTGTACCCCAAAAATGTTTTTTTTTTATTTTGTTACATATAATTTTGGAAATAGTCAAATTTTAGTTTTTCCCATTGGATTCAGCTTAAAAAACCACACAATTTGGTATTTTGACCATTTATCTACGTCAATTGGTTACCGAGATATTGAAAGTGCTAATCACAGTACGTTGTCTAATGTTATTCTTACGGAGGAAAATAAAAATTTTATATCTCGCTTATTTATGAACATATACTGACGAAACTTGGTATACGGCTTCATCTGGTTGTGGACCATTGATATTTGCTCAAAAACATAATTTTTTGCCAAAGGCTCCCGTAGCAGCAAACCTGCGTACTCAGCCCCCATGTTATTCTTATGGAGAATAAGTAACGTGTTATCTCCCTTAATTATGAAAAGAAATTAATGAAATTTGGTATGTGACTTCACCTAGTTGAGTTATATTGATATTAGCATAAAACCCCATTTTTTGTGTTCCTTGCTTCAGCAAACCTGCATACTCAGCCGCCATTTTATTCTTATGGAGAATAATTAAAATGTCTCAAATTGTTTATTTATGAATGTATATTTAAGAAACTTGGTATGTAGCTTTATGTGGTATTAAGATAAATATATATGCATTGTAAATTCGCTAAGTACGCAGGTTTGCTGCTACGGGGTGTATAATAATAGCGTGTACAAGGCAACGTGTAACCACCTATTCCGAGTAAACTACTGAACGTAGAGAGGTCAGATTGGTGTCAACAAATTTTCCTTAGACCCAGGATGATGAAAAAATACGATATTCTACATTTATTTAATTATAAGTTTGCAACTGGCAACAAATACTGTTTTTTTGTTTTTTTTCGACATTTCCATGTATAAGGAACGTGTAACCACGTGTAAACTACTGAACGTAGAGAGGCCAGGTTGTTGTCAAAAGATTTCCCTCAGGCCCAGGATGATGAAAAAATACGTTATCCTACATTTATTTAGTTATAAGTTGTAATTGGCAAAAACCTGTTTATTTTTGCCACATTTTATTTGCAATTATTTTGATTACCGAGCCATGTGTTCCCTACTTTGCATCCAAATTCAATACAACAGCTGAGTAAATTTGTTTTTGTAAACAAAGCATAAAACTATTCCTAACTAATTTTAGGTTTTTGGATTAAAATTGACAAGCAGTAAGGAACAAAAATTCCATGCTGAATGGTAATAGAGTTTATAATACTGTATAAAAGTGTCAGCAAAGTTCAATTCAGATTTATGAATACTATATTTACTATTTATATTTCAGTTTTGTTTACTTTTACGCTTTCGGTGAAATTGGGTTTTATCACTGTTAATAGAACCAGAAGTAGATGATTTTCCGTTAATAATCCTGGGTCTCAGAAAGAATGACATCAGCATTCTATCGGTTCACTGCTAGAATTGTAGTGTTTTAGGTAGTTTTTAAAATTTTGTGTGAAACTGAATCAAAAGCTTTTTTAAAACACCAATGATGGCCATTAAACTCCCTAAAGTAGTATAGCGATTTGTGTATAAGTATATAAAAAAAACATGACTAAGACAGAAATGCAGTTAAGAATGTACACTAATTTCCTGTGCGCAGCTTGCGCATCCCGTTTTGAAAAGCGAAAATAATAAATGGTTAGATAGTAAACAAAACAATGACAGTCGGTAGTTAGATGTAATCCTTATAACAGCTGTTTATTTACTTGAATTGAATTAAGAAAAACATATTTGACAAAAACCAAATAAAACTCTCATACATAAGTAGTAAAGCCCCGCATTGAGCCCCGCCCTCTGATTGGTCGAGAGCTGATTACGTGACCTGTGACGTCATAGATTACGTGACCTGTGACGTCATAGATTACGTGACCTGTGACGTCATAGATTACGTGACCTGTGACGTCATTTATTACGTGACCTAAGCTCTGTCCCTTCAAGATGGCGGTGCGAATGCGTGGGTACCAAAGGAATTAAACGGATGTACATATGATACCTATTTCTAACTTAGTATTTTTTCTTACCTTTTTGACATCAGCTGTGACGCCAGCGCGCACTGAGTCGGCTACTGAACCGACCAGAAATGAGTCTTACGACTACCTTAGCTTTTGTAAGCTAATAAATATAATATTTCATATAAATTGTGTTATGATTGAAATTGAATAATTATTAATTTACGACTACCTTAGCTTTTGTAAGGTAATAAATATAATATTATTATACTATAATCTTTTGTGTTTCATACAAATTGTGTTATGGTTGAAATTGAATAATTATTAATTCAATACCATAATGGGAAAAAGGGTGGAAATAATAATGATACGAGATATAGAAACAGAGTGTTTATTTTAAACATAAAACAGTACATTTATACTTCTACCGGTCATTCCGGTACACCTCATTTTAAAGCCCCCCTTATTAAAAAGCTCAATCTGGTTGTTGGTCAGCTGATCGACAAAGCACTGGGGTAGAAAGGTTATAGCAGCCTCCCCTCCAGGCATGGTTATCTCAGCGACAATGGATGGGCCGAATTTTGAAGTCACCCTCTTCATCGATGTAATTGGATATCCTTCTGGAGCAGTTAGATCCTTACAGCTGTACTTTGGAGGACCCTCATATTTTTCAAGAGCAGCGAGTTCTTCCAACAATTGTTTTTCCATATTCTGGAACACACAGACTGTGATTAATTATACATATCATAAGTGTTTGTGTGTGTGTGTAGAGAGAGAGAGAGAGAATGTGAGTGCAGCTCCTAAATCAGTCTTTCCACAGCACTTGGTGTGTAAAGAGGTGCTTTAGAATACTGCAATATACAGCCCATTTTTGCTAAGTATTTAAGATGAGTACAATCCGGTATTGCTGTGATTTAAAATGTTTTACCAAACCGAGGTGTCAAGTTGACGGGCTTGCTTGTAGAGTTTGTGAGTGTTTTGGGTATTGTAAATGTCGTTGTAAAACGTTTAAAATTAAACCACCGACCCAAATCACATTGAAACTCTACCGAACCCAACACTTATTAACCTGTTGTGAATTACAGTGCAACAAGTTTAGGTTATATGAAGTTTTTAATGAATGTTGTAGAGTATGTAGTCCAAATATAATTTGTGAGTGCCTATTGAAAACATGTAAGACTCGTAAAAGTTGGTCGGAGTAGTATCGTATTACTTTGTGTGGTTCCCAAGACTTAATTAACTGAGGTTAATATAGTTACTTTGGATTGTTAAGAAACTTTAGTATCTTGATATATATTAAACTTAATAACTTTCATGAAAGTAAATTTATAATTGTCTTCACCAATATACGTTAAATAAATTATTATTAAATGAACTATTTTAAAATAGAAGAGAAGAAAAAGAGAGAATTAAATAATACTTTCATTATGGTAATAAAATTATAACTATTAATAAAAATTGTAATAAAAGTCTGTTATACTTACGTAAAAGACGAGGATGTCTTGAAGGTGGCAGCAGTACGATGATAACGGGTTGACTGACTAAACGATACTGTGACGGGCGAGTTTAAATAGAGGGTTTGACACCCTCACGGCCGGCCAATCACAGCCAAGGACCAATCACAGCCAATGACGGTTGACCAATCACAGCCCGGTCATGTGATGTGTGGCGCGCATTTCAAATTTTGTGTGGCGCGCATTTCAAATTTTATAAAGTTTTCCAGTTGATAGGTTGAAGGGTATCACGCGCTACCGGATATTGGTAAGTTAGTGAAGCATGGAGCCTATTCAGATTATTAGAAGCGATAATACGTATGTTAGAAAATTTAGAATGTATGGAAGAAGAACGACTTTTAAGTTTAATCAACCCCCAACAGGTTTTAATGAACTAGACTGGGTAAAAAAGGGGTTCGCTCAATTGGTTGAGGAAATGAAGCGAGAATCTACAGGGGTAAATGATTATTTAGGATTTACTTTAAAAAGTTTAAGTTTTAAAAATAAGGAACCAGGGTATATTGCTTTTAGACCAGTAGGGCAAGTGGATGACGATATTTTCTGGGATATCTTTGGTGGTATTATACAAAGTAATGAGAAATCTCTCACCTCTAGTGACACCTTTACTGTAGAGTGCACCAGGGTTAGCCTACCTGTAGGTTCGGGGGGTCATAGAAGAGCGGGATTTTTTAACAACTTTACAGAAGAATGTCGCAGTCGCCTTGGTATTGTGACAATTAAAAATATTGATAACCTATGTTTGGTTCGAGCTCTGGTGGTGGGTAAGGCTCATGCAAAAAATGACCCCCTCTACAAGGCTATAAGACAAGACAAAGGTAAACGGCAGACATTGAAAGCTGAAAAACTTATGGCTAAAGCTCGAGTTCAGATACCTGTAGAAGGAGCTGGTATTATAGAGTTAGATAAGTTACAGTCTCACTTAAAGAAATACAAAATCACCGTTTACAACTACAACACAAGAGGTAGAGAGATCTATTTTAGTGGTGACAATCCTGATGCAAAAATGAAAATCAACCTCCTGTTCAATGAAGGTCACTTTAATGTAATTACCAGCCTGACATCAGCTTTCGCATGCAAGTATTATTGTGAAGCTTGTCATATTGGCTATGAAAAACGGTATAACCATAGATGCTCAGCAATGTGCTCAGCTTGTATGGTAACTTCACCACCATGTACCCCGGAACACGACGGGGTGATATGTCCGGATTGTAATCGACATTTTAAAAATCAGACTTGCTTCATAGCTCATCAAAGTGATATATGCTCACGGATAAAAAAATGTAAGGATTGCAGCCGCATTGTGCGACCAAAGGAAAGAAAAGATGTGCATATGTGTGGAGAACAGTTTTGTAAAGTATGTCTGAAGTATATGCACCCCAACCACAAGTGTTTCATGAGAGTTGACACAGGCAATCCGAAATCTAAGAACTTTGTATTTATTTTTTTCGACCTCGAAACACGTCAGGATGAAAATCTTGGAGATGATCCTGAGAAAAAGCTTCATACGGGGAACCTTTGTGTTAGTCAGCAGTATTGTTGGCAATGCATATCATGTGATGAAATAAGTGCCTGCGGCAATTGTTCATTACGTCAAAGAGTCTTTAAGGTAAATCCTGTGGCAAAGTTCATGGACTATGTAATGGAGGTAAGAAAGAAGTTTGAATCTGTATGTGTCATGGCCCATAATGGCCAGGGATTTGACTTTCAATTTCTCCTAAAGTACATGTATGGCGACACAAAGTTCAGCCCAAAATTGATCTCAAGAGGAACAAAAATAATACTAATGGAGTTTGATAATGTCAGATTTATAGATTCGATAAATTATTTCCCAATGGCTCTTGCGAGCCTTCCTGAATCATTTGATCTTGGACCTGAAAAGAAAAAGGGATACTTTCCTCATTTGTTTAATACTATGGATAATCAAAACTATGTAGGACCAATGCCTGATAAAATGTACTATTGCCCACAATCAATGTTCGAAAAAGGACATAAAAAGTTTACAGAATGGTACAATGAGCAGGTTGTAAACAACTACACCTTCGATTTCCAAAAGGAAATCCTAGAATATTGCATTTCGGATGTAGAAATATTGGCACAAGCGTGTATTAAATTCAGAGCACTGTTCATCACAGAGTGTAATGTGGACCCGTTTTTGGAAGCCGTAACTATAGCGAGTGCTTGTAATTTGGCATTCAGAAGAAATTTCCTCAAGCAGAATACTATTGGTATCATACCTACTGGTGGATATCGTCTAGCTGATAATCAATCAGCAAAAGCGATGCAATGGATGGCTTGGGAAGAAGAAAAACGTCATACACAGATTCAACACGCAGGTAACAGTCGGGAGTTTAAAATTCCAGGAGTGGGAAAAGTGGATGGCTTTGATGGAGAGAGAGTGTTTGAATTCCACGGCTGCTATTTCCACGGATGCCCCAAGTGTTTTCCATACAAGAGGGAAGAACATTTGCAGGAAGATTTGTCAGACAGTCTGTACCTTCGTTATGAGAGAACAAAGAAAAGAAAAGAAAGAATCCTGGAGCAGTATGATGTCATAGAGATGTGGGAGTGTGAGTTTGACGAATTAAAAAAGAAACATAAACTGGAGTATCTAAATAACCTCCCAATTTTGAATACAATCCCACTCAACCCGAGAGAGGCATTTTATGGTGGGCGTACAGGAAACGCCAAAACTTATTACAAGTGTAAAGAAGGAGAAAAGATTCACTATGTGGACATTTGCTCCCTCTACCCTTGGGTCTGTAAATATGGTCAGTTTCCTGTAGGACACCCGACAATTTTTGTGGGTAACAAAGAATGTCAAGAGAGGGGTATGTGTGCTGAGGGACTTCTTAAGTGTAAAATACTACCACCCACAGATCTTTACCATCCTGTATTACCGTTAAAAATGAACAACAAGCTCATGTTTGTTCTTTGCCGCACTTGTGGGGAAAACGTGTCATCTAATGAATGTCAACATGAAGTAGAAGAAAGAGCTCTGGTAGGAACGTGGACTATGGATGAAATCAGAAAGGCTGTTGAAAAAGGGTACGTTATTCTAGAGCGATATGAGCTATGGCAGTATGAGATGGTGAAATCTGAAAATGGAGGAGGCGGCCTCTTCACTGATTTTATAAATAAGTTTCTGAAAACCAAACAAGAGTCCTCGGGATATCCTGGGTGGTGTAAAACGGACGAGGAAAAGGAGAAATATGTACAAGATTATTTTGACCATGAAGGAATTCTATTAGATTCGCAGAGAATTGAAAAAAATGAAGGGTCGCGTTCACTTGCCAAATTAATGCTTAACTCATTTTGGGGCAAGTTTGGTCAGAGGGAAAATCAAACCAAGACTTTAGTAACTAGGGACCCGAAAGAATTGTTTAATCTTCTAGTAAGTCCATCGGAACAAGTGAACAGAATCAAGGAGGTGAATGAAGAATTGATCTTAGTAAATTGGCAGCATCTGGAAGAAGTTGGAGAGTGTTTACGAACTGTCAGTGTGGTTTTAGCGGCCTTTACGACTAGTCAGGCGAGGTTAAAGCTCTATGAATATCTGGAAAAACTAGGAAAGCAAGTCTGCTACTATGACACAGACTCAATTATTTATATTCATCGACCAGGATCTTACAAAATATCTGTTGGAGACTACCTGGGTGATATGACAGACGAACTGGCAAAAGACTTTGGACATGGCTCATACATTACAGAATTTTGCTCTGGAGGTCCCAAGACTTACGGTTTCATTGTATTCTCCACTAATGAAAACGAGTTCAGGGAGGTGTGTAAAATTAAAGGTCTTACTTTAAACTTGTCCGCTAGTAAGAAACTAAATTTTTCAACCTTAAAAGCTATGGTCCTGAGTGAGGCTGATACTAGCGAAGTTGTTGAAATAACAGAAAGCCGAATTCGGAGAACAGATGGTAGGGATGTTGTTACAGCAGTCGAGAAAAAGAATTTTAGGATAACTGGTCCAAAAAGAAAATGTGACGGTGACAATGACACTCTACCGTATGGTTTTAAAAAACAGTGCTACAGTAGAAATCACTCAGTTTGAAAAGAAGTATCGTTTGACAAAGTTGTTCGTAATAGTGTATATGTGAGTGTGTATTGGGAATTTTATATTAATTGTATATGTCAAAATGGCATTTTGGTTTGTCAATAATTTATTGGAACACATTTTTGTACTTGTCATGTTTGTTATAAGCATAATATTTATTTATATAATGAGGATCACGGATGTAGAAATGATACATAAATCGTGTAATACAAGGAGTTAACTCATTTAAATAATGGACGGTAAAGCGGCTATAGCTGATGAGCTACATAGACCTGCTAGAAAAAAATATTCAAGACGTAAAGTTACTCTCAAGGGTCTTGAAGATTTGTATCAGGCTGACCTTGTAGAAATGAAACCGTACTCTAAAATTAATAAAGGTTATAAATATATCATGACAATGATAAACTGTTTATCAAAGTTTGCTTTCGCAGTTCCGTTAAAAGACAAATCGGCATCAGAGGTAGCAAGAGCTTTGACACCAATTTTAGCTAAACATAAAATGAAAAACTTCCAAACAGACCAAGGGACAGAGTGGTTTAACAAAGATGTTAATAAACTGATGAAAATGTATAATATCAATCATTATCATACCTTTTCAGAACTAAAAGCTAGCATAGTCGAACGACTTAATAGAACTTTAAAGACTAAAATGTATAAAATATTTACCGCGAGAGGTAGTTATGAATGGGTTAGTATATTACAGGGTATTGTAAACTCTTATAATAATACCAAACACAGAACTATCGGTATGAGGCCGGGAGATGTAAGAAAAAAGCATGTAAAAGAAATACTGAAGAGAATTAATAAAGTTAAAAAGTTAAAAAAGAAACCAAAGTTTCAAGTCGGAGACATTGTTAGAATCAGTAAAGCCAGAAGAGTGTTTAAAAAAGGATATTTACCAAATTGGACAAACGAAAAATTTAAAATATACGCTATTAAGCCCACCACA
The DNA here is from genome assembly GCA_963675035.1 of Allygus modestus. Lineage (NCBI taxonomy): Eukaryota > Metazoa > Arthropoda > Insecta > Hemiptera > Cicadellidae > Allygus > Allygus modestus. The sequence goes on along the minus strand of OY776112.1, from coordinate 273,078,734 downwards.
CCAGTCACTTATATCTTACAAGATCATAAAGGGGAAATATTAAAAGGAGGTTTTTACACAGAGGAAATTAGCAAGTCAAAGACTGGTAATGTATATTTAGTGGAAAAGGTTTTGAAGCGGAAGGGTAATCAGTTACTGGTTCGGTGGGCAGGATATGATAGGAATAGTGATAGCTGGATCCACACCAAGGACTTGCGATAAAGGAAGTGAGTTATCGTTGCGGTTTCCGGGGTCACGGGACTTGCTGATACGGCATCCGGTGCGGGGCCACGGGAAATGACTTGCTGATACGGCATCCGGGAAGTTAGTCGCCCATGTTTATCGCCGCGGTATCCGGGAAGTATATATCACTTTGTTGTCGCATACTGATTATCAGTGATTATGCGGCTTGAGAAACAGGATGTCGAGTTAACCGTTCAAAACTTTGACAAGTACATCGTCGGATCTGGTTTTAATAAAAAGAACAAACATGGACTTTTGTTACCAGACTCTATACGTTGTGTAATTTGCGGGCCCAGCTCTTCGGGAAAAACTAATATTTTATTTAATTTGCTGTTCGACCCGAACGGTTTGAGGTTCGAAAATATTTATGTTTTTTCAAAGTCACTTTATCAACCAAAATACGAGTTTTTAAAAAATGTAATGCCTAAAGAAATTGGTTATTTTGCTTTTGACGATAACAATTTAGTCTTACACCCAAACGAAGCTAGCCCTAACTCAATCATGATATTTGATGATATAAGTACGGAAAAGCACAATAATATTCGCAACTATTTCACCATGGGCAGGCATAACAATATTGATACATTTTATTTAGGACAGACATACTCTGCTATACCTAAGCAGCTCATAAGAGACAATTGTAATTTCGTTATATTATTTAAGCAGGATGAATTGAACTTGAGACATGTATATAATGATCATGTAACTACAGACATGTCGTTTGAAAAATTTAAAGAGTTGTGTGCGAAGGCTTGGAAAGACAACTACGGGTTTTTAGTGATTGATAAAAGTCTAGATCCATATAAAGGAAGGTACAGAATTGGGCTGAGTAGTTTTATAACAGCTTTGTAATGGTACGTATATATTTTTATAATGATTTAAGGGGGTTTGATACGAAACTTCATAACGTAAGGTCTAACCTCTGTACATATTATTACAAGGACAAAAAGAAATTCTGTGGTAATTATTGTAGTAGAAAAAAGCCGCATGGTCATGAATTTAATAAAAGATGTTGGCGACATAAAAAACCTGTAAGCACTGCGATGCCAATAGTGTTACTTATGATTAGTGCAAGTGAGAGAACATATAATAGAGAAACTTGGTTAAACTTTCTACATAAGTGTGAAGAACAGAGCGTACCCCTAGAACTTATAATGTACCACGAAGATATGAATAATGCTACGGTGAGAGACCCTCAAAATATGATATCGAGATTTAGACCGTTCCCTGATTTATTCTGTAAACCTCTGCCACTGCGTAACCTGCATGGAGGTATTAATTTTGCTCAGATCGTTTTGAGAATGTTGGAGTACGGCTGCAAAATACCTCACGCGGCCGGCTGTATAGTTTTGACAGAGAGAACTATACCCATCAGATCCCCTAAAAAAATTTATAAAAAAGCTTTATCTCTCAAATGTTATATTGACATTAGTTATAATACAGCCTGGGGGCCAATTCCTGACGGTACTCCCAAAGGGCCGAGGGGTAAACCTTTTGCTGCTGTAAATAATTACTGCCAGGGGTTGTATACAACGGAGTTCCTACGAGAGGCTTTACCCACAGTTCCCTCACAGTGTGAGAGATTCGGCATTAGTATAAACAACGGTGTGTATAGAGTGACAAACCGAATATTATTTGAACAGTGGAAAACATTCACAGGGACCAACCCGTGTGAATTCTGGCTTCTCAACTCGTATTTAATGTACAATAGACATCATGATAAACCGCTGAAAATGTTGAGTAAGTACATGGAGAAGACTGTTGAGAACGACAAGTATATAGTAACACATATATCACAGTGGAGAGACGATGTAAAACGAGCTTTTATTTTTAAAAGTTTTAAAAATCGTTATATAATACCGAGACACAGTCTTGTAAGAGAGGAAAGTAGATATTATAGAGGATTAGACTTTAGTGCTGGTATTTCTCTGCTAGATGTAATACGTTACATGAAAAGATGTAAGAAGCGCGCATTATTCTTTAGACAGGTTGAAATGCCATAAATCAGTTATCATCGGTAAGTAAGCTTCATTCTCAATTATGGAGCGCAGCAGTAAACAACTGACAGGTCGTATCATAAAGCTGCGTAATGCTATTAAACGCAAGTATAAAATGTTTAAGGAAGGAGCCGAGGAAAGCGATATTATGCTCGAGAAACAGTATAAGCCTATTATTCGAGAACTTAGAAAAACAACATCAGACAGCAACACTGACATAAAAAACGAACCTGAACCTGTTAAAGAAGAAGAACCGGAACAATTCAATACAGCCTCAGAGGACTCGGAGGAAAGTGATGAAGAATTTACTCCACAGAGTATATCAACACCTCAATTCAGTAGGCCTAAAATACAGGACCTGTCAGAACTTGTATCTACTCCTTCGAAACAGGCCTCTACAACCCAGCATGTCGAGTCATATTTCAATAACCCTCTAACCCGAGAGTACATTAATATGTTTTTAAAAGATACTAGTAATAAAAGGATGATTGATTATGTATACGGACCACGCTACGAAGGTGAAACATTAATGGTCGGTGATGCAAAACTAGACTTCGATCAAGATGGAAACATAGTAATTGGTGGGGTTAACTACGGAGCGTCTGAAGGACTTTACGACCTTATATTTAAAAAGGTTCCCGATAGTAGAACGTATACAGAGCAAGATTTAAACACTTACAAAAGTATTCTGTTTGCTACTAATGCCCATAGGGAGGGGTACGAACCTAGTGGAAGGGTAAAAAGCAGTAGAAGTACAAAATATATGAGAATTATTAGAGATTTATTTCCTCCGGCAAAAGGTAAGGGAATGGCCTGGAAATCTTTAAAGTCCCGTGACATAATACACTGGGATGATCCTAACGAGTTAGTTGACAGATTTATACATATAGCTATGTCAACTGAGACTGGAAACAGAGTGCACGGCAATGAAATACTAAGCATCGTAGAGGAACTCCGAGAAGCCGGTTTAATTAAAGGCGGTGGAAATAGTAGATTCAAAGCATTATTGTTATGACCATTGACAAGTTCGGACATAGTTTGACCCCCACCACCACCCAGAAGAACCTCATGGGTCCTAAAGGGGAAGGGTTTATTTTAACGTCTGAGGGAAGTTATGATATAAACAGGAAACGTTTAACTAATATAGGGAAACCGGTAACGGCACTTGATGCAGCTACCAAGGAGTATGTAGACACAAGAGTTATACCTGTTGAAAATGACGGATATAATATTGGAAATAAAAGAATAATAAACTTATCTGACCCTTCAACGGATGAAGATAAGGTAAATTTGCAAACTGTAAAGCGAATTTGTCTAAGACGTGAAAATACTAATTATAATGCCTATGGTAAACAAATAAATAACCTAGGTGAGCCTATAAACGACAAGGATGCTGCTACAAAAGTGTTCGTGGAAGAGACTTGTAAAAAAGAGCATTCCCCTATAGTAATCAATCTTGCTAAACAACTAACAGATATTACTGATATCAACACAAGGCTGGCAAAGTGTGAGGGCCAAATAGTTAATAATAAAGAGTATCATGATAAAAACTTAAATAAATTTGCAAAGTTAGTATATTATTACATTAATCGTAAAGATACAGGAAGAGCTGCTGTGTTGCCCCCAGAAACTACTGGTGAGAATACTTACACAAACTGGGAGGAGTTATTTACATTAGAAAGCGCAAAACAACCGCCTATCGCTGATATTATAGATATACCTATCGACGAAGAGGTCCGCCGGATGATTCAGGGGGACTTAAAAAATTAGATGAAAAAAAGACTTACAGGGTTGCATAGTTAATATTCTTAAAGGCTGTGTTTGTAAAAATGGATCAGATTGTGAGTGACTCTCTACAAGTAAACACATAAATAAATCAAACCATGCGTAAAAAAATCAGAAGTAAACGAGCTGTCAAGCGTGGTGGTGGTATAATTTCATCAGCCCTTAATAAAGCTATTGATTTATTACCTGTAGAACTACACATACCCGGATATAATTATTGTGGTCCTGGGACTAAACTTAAAAAGAGATTAGCTAGAGGAGACAGGGGAATTAACGGATTGGACGAGGCGTGTAAAACACACGATATAGCCTACTCGAGATATAAAGATTCTGAGAACCGCAGACGAGCAGACCAGGAATTGGCAGAAAGAGCTTGGCAGAGATTTAAGGCTTCAGACGCATCAGTAGGAGAGAAAGCAGCTGCTTGGGCAGTAACAACAGGTATGAAGGTTAAAACTAAATTAGGTGGAGGTCGTAAGAAGAAGAAGAATCAAAGAGTTAAACGTAAAAAGTCTACTAAAGGTAAAGGGTTGTATCTACGGCCTTACAAGATGGGGTCGGGTGGTAAGAGGGGGAGGAGAAAGAAACGAACGCTGAAGAAAAAAAAAACATCAAGATTCCGATAAAACCACTTACAAATTATGACCTGATAAAATATGCAAATCTATTGAAAATACCGGCATTCAAAGGAGTTTATATGAGGGATACGCTTCCTTCACGCCCGAGAAGATATGAATCAGTAATAGTGAACCTGGACTCTACACACGGCAACGGTACCCACTGGGTATGTTTTAAGAAAGTTGACAAGAAGGTTTATTATTATGACAGTTTTGGGGACCTAAAACCACCACCAGAACTCTTAAACTACTTTGGAGATTGTGAAATATACTATAACTACGGTAGAGAACAGAATTTTAATTCAGTTATTTGCGGGCACTTGTGCTTAAAGTTTCTATCAAATAATGATGTTTTGTTTAACAGGCGTGAGTAGTGTTTTATCACATGAATTACCATTTCCAATAGATGTTAGCTCTGGAACGTGGGAACTCGGCCTGATTGATTTGACAACCTTTAATTCAATTCCAAATATTGAACATAACATTAATGACAAGTTTTACTATGGGAATGACGGTGAAATTACAATTCCTGAGGGCTCTTACGAGATTGAGGACATTGAAAAATATATCATTTCAAAATTACCGAAAAATGTAACATTTAAATTAAAAGCAAATAATAATACTTTAAAATCTGAACTGTTTTGTTCTGAACACGTAAATTTTGAAAAGGGAAACAGCATCAGGAAATTATTGGGGTTTACTGCTAAGGTGTATAAGGGAAATCATCAGTATGTATCTGAGCTACCTGTTGATATAATTAAAGTTAACTCCATTCAGGTTGAGTGCAATGTAACGCGAGGTTCGTTTTCAAATGGTATCGAGGGTCATATAATCCATGAGTTTTTTCCAGCCGTACCTTCCGGTCATAAAATAATAGAGATTCCTAAACATGTAATTTATTTACCCGTCATCAGTCAAAGGATCAACAACTTGACGGTATCTTTGAGAGATCAAGACGGTAAATTGGTAAACTTTCGTGGAGAGCGTATAACAGTTAGACTACATCTCCGTAATGGGACTACTATTTAGGGAAATAAACACCGTGTCACAGGTCAGTTCTAAACAGAACGTTGTCGGGTTAAGTTGTAAAAATATCAAGTTTCTACGCTCGCTCGGTTTTACAGTATCGAAAAATGGCTGCTCTTCTGGCAATCGACGACCGCGCTGAGTATGCTGATCTCATTACTGGAATGGAGTATCACACACATCTACCCTACGCCTCTGCAACGTTTAAAAATAACGATGAGATTAGAATACCACTTTTACAACAAGATATTATAACGGCTCCATATGAAAGTTACATTATAATTCATGGGAAGGTTAGTGGAAAGAAAGCAGATGGGGTCACTGACTTGGAAGTTAAACTTATTAATAATGCTATGGCCTACCTTTTTGAGGAAATTAGATACGAAATATCTGGCAAAGAGATTGATCGTACCAGGAATGTGGGTATAACTACTACATTAAAACACTTGTTATCCATACGTGAAGATGAAAAGAATACATTGAAAAACGCCTGTTGGTTCGGACCCGGTAATTCTGTAAAAAATAAAGAGTTTACTTACTCGGTCCCCTTAAAACTCTTATTCGGTTTTGCTGAAGATTACAGGAAGGTCTTGGTGAATGTGAAACAAGAACTTGTACTATTAAGATCAGCTACAGATGATAACGCCTTAATTACAGCTGAAGCCGGTACTGTACAATTTGAAATATCAAAGCTTTATTGGAGAGTCCCTCATATAACAGTGAATGACTCGAAAAAATTGAAATTATTAAAATTTATTGAAAAGGACCCTGCAATCCATGTTCCCTTTCGATCTTGGGAACTGCATGAATACCCCAATATTACGGCAACAGACTCCATGTCATGGAGTCTTCGTACATCCAATCAGTTGGAAAAACCTCGATATGTAGTTTTAGCCTTTCAGACGAACCGTAAGAACGACATTACAAAAGATATGTCACTATTTGACTCTGGTAATCTAACCGATGTAAAATTATATTTGAATTCAAAATATTATCCCTATGATAATATACGCGGGAACACTACTTTATTTTATGATATGTACTCAAAATTTCAGAGCTCTTACTACTACGGTAGAGCTGGGTCACCAATTTTAGACTATAATGATTTTAAGACAAAGTGTCCTTTGTATGTTATCGATTGTTCCAGACAAGATGACTCTATTAAAACAGGACCTGTCGAAGTGAGACTAGATATAGAAGCTAGTGAAGCGTTCCCTGCAGGTACTTGTGCTTACTGTCTTATTATTCACGACTCCTATTACTCTTACACGCCTATAACTGGAGACGTAAGGAAAATTTCAGTATGAATAAACGAGTCAGTTTCTCTGAGCCTGTAGTTAAACGGATTTACGTATTACCCGAGGAGGATAGGACATCAATCTGGGAACAGGTAGCTAGGGATAGGGTCAGGTTTTTAAGACGAATTCAATGTATCGAGGGTAAAATCTCTAATGTCATTGAGAAACAGTGGGTCCGACGTGTCACAGGGTCTGATACTTAGAATCACTTTCCTTATCAGTAGCTAAAATGGCTCCCGACTACTTCCTGCGTTATCAGCTATCATGACTTTCCGGCCAGCGCACTGGGCCACCGCAACTTCCTGCTCCATGTTAGACGACCGGCCTTGATTTGTAAAAAATTAAGACTTTTTATCAGTCAAGATGGAGACAGCGACGAGTGAAGAATATAGTTATCAAAATAATAATAACTCAAGAGAGAAAATAAATAATATGTTAAGCAGTGCCACCGCTGATGCTGCTGATGACTCAAACTTGGTGTTTATTGATTTAAATCTTTATGACGAAGATATGATTCTAATTAAAAAACATAAAATTTACGGGAAGGATCCCGTAAGTTCTATTGACTTAGCAAACGCACATTTTTTAACGGTAGATTTTTTCAAAAAGTCTCAACTAAAAAAAGAGTACACTGAAAATGAGTTGCTGAAAATCGGTGATGATATGTCTGATTACGTAGGAATAGGATTACGGTTTTACACTTGTTGCACATCCGAAATGTCATATACTTTGAGGCGTACGGTTTACGCAGGGGTAAGTAAAAAATCACCGTTTAATGTGTATAACTATGATACTTTAAAGTATCATTTATTAAATCGTTCTTCAATCCATATGATTAACAATAAAGAAACAGAAAATGACACTGACTGGTATGGTGACAGCTCAGATATTGAATATTTATCTTGTGATAGTGAGGGTGATTCAAGTCGAGACACGTCTTATTTAGATTATAGTGATTCATCAGATGATGATGACGACATTGATGATGACGATGATGAAGATAGGAGTGAGGAGGAGGGGGTTGATGATTAAGGAGGAGGTAGTATAATCTCAGAGTAAATTTTGATCAGTCTACGAGTGATGGAGTTCGAGGAAGCAATGACACAAACAGAGGAGAATCAGGTAAGCGTAGAAGCTTCAAAGTATTTAAAACCCAAACCAAAAAGGAAGAGCACAAAAGTAGCTCTTCCGCAAAACACGTTAAGAGAGATATTTTTGAAAAATATTTTCTATTTAGACAAGAATTATTCAAAATTTGTAGTTGTCGGATATTTTGAGAACCCCAGGCGTACAGTCGGTATTCTCTTTAAAACTGGGAAAAGCTACATATTTTGGCCTTATAATACTTTTAATGATTTTTCTGTTCATTTTAATAACATAACGTCCTCATTTACTAGTGAAACCAAAAAGGGCTACAGTATTATCAATAATGAGGGGTGCGCGATGAATGTGAAAAAAGTGTTTGGTAATCTGTATGTATCCATTCATGACATTGAGCGTTCAATTTTGCTTAACCAAGACGAATGGGCTCAGTTCATGCGCAGCCTCCATGAGATAAAGAAGCATCTTGTTGAACTCTTTACCAACGAACAACTTATTCAGCTTTTCATAGACCGCGTGCTGGTCTCTGAGGAGGAGGACGACGCTGTTCCTCCGGAAGGTTTGCCTACACATTTTATAAATAAATTAGTTGACGAGGTGCTGTTTTTCAAAAAATGGTTGGTGTGGAATCAGCAACAGGAGAATCTCCCACAGCAGCGGCTGTAGCCGAGTTCCACGGGTTTAAGGATAATCAGAATAGATTTGTAGTAAAGGAGTTTGCTATTGTAAGTAAATATTTTAATACGCATTTGATCTTTGACGCCCCTTTCAGTGAATCATGTTTAAACAATAAAATGTTACGGTCAGCTCGATGGTTAACGAGACATTTCCACTTTATAAAATGGGATGCACAAGGTATTCCCTATGATGAGGAGTTGATTCGCGCTCTTTGTAAACCCTTTACAACAATATACACCAAAGGCAGGGAAAAGGTCGAGTTTTTAAAAGAGTTTCATTTCAACGTAGAAGATATAGAAGAATCATTTACACGTTCTTCAGGGGTACAGGTTAGCTGTATCTTACCGCAGCACAATATTGGGGGTAAGTGTGCTTTACGCAGCGCTAAAACATTTTACCGGTTGAAATTCAACTTTGATTCATTTTCACGCTGACTGCAGACTGACCAAGATGAATGTTTGGGATCTTCTATCCACTGAGCCGAGGGAGCCGGAAGGGGTTTTAAACGATAGGTTTGTTATGAAATTTGAGAGATACCTCAACTGGGATTTACTATCAAGACATTATAATTTTAATGTTGATTTACTTAGAGTATATTATCATAAAGTGAACTGGTGTAGACTTGTAGAAAAATGTATATTTAGTGAACGTGTTCTTAAAGAATTTTCCCCCCATTTCTCTCCAGAATGTTGGTCTATTATCAGTGAGAAACAAAGTCTATCAGAGTCGTTTATTCATGATTTTGCAGACAAGGTCGATTGGACTAACATTGCTTTGTACCAGCGTGTGAGTGGAAAGTTTCTTTCCGATCATGTTAGCTTTTCCCCCATAATTTCGCAAGATTGGCGGAAGTAACGATGATTGCATCCTTATCATTATTAATATATAAAAATAAAAAATAAAAAAAATAAAAAATAAAAAAATAAAAAAAAAACAATTAATTTAACCTTTGTAAATAGTTTAATCAGTTATTGTTTGCTAATGTGCGCTTTGAAATACTTTTAATTTTCATTTCTTAAATAGTGCTGATGTTACTGTGTAAAAGTTATGGAAAAATAATGTTAAATGCAAAGTAACAATACAAATTAATTTTCTACACCACATGTCTGTGAACGAGTTTGTCACTTTTCTCTGGCAAAAGTTGTAAATCCTATACGGGGAAAGAGGTTGCCTTAAAAAGCTTAAAACGTAACATGTTTCCCTCTGGTTTACTGTACCAACAATATTACTCGTGGGGTTGCCTTAAAAAGCATAAAACGTAATATGTTTCCTCAAGTATAATGTTGGCGAAAAAAAAATACACAGGCACCCGTTTTAGGTTGACTTTATAGGTCCAGGAAAAGAAAAAGTTGGAAATAAACCTCTGTAAAACCGTGAAATGTGTTATCTTTGCGACAACTCTTTTATAGGTGTGTGTGTGTGTGTTTGCGTGATATAGAATTTACAGCTGATAATAAAAATGAAAATATAAAATTATTTCTTGCACAATATATTCCAGCTTTGTGTATTCCTTAGTATTATTGTTATAGTAAAAAATCGCTGGAAAAAGCAATCGTTAGTACTTTTGACTCCAGAGGGTTAGGCCTACAGGGGAAGCCTCTGGGTTAACAAAAAAAAGAACGCGCCGAGACCCTACGGCATAGCTTTAAGCTTACCGTGGTGTGGAAACTTGGGTCACATATTAAAGTAAAAATAAAGGGATCATTTTGTCTTGGTCTCGGGACAAAGGCTCGCTTGGTCACATGTTGCAGCCCGTGCGCGTCACATGGTCACGTGACTGACAGCGCCGCTATTTAACCGGCGCGCTGCCACTGCGTGCTTCAGTCGACTCACGATGCTTGCCTCGCTAGTACAACGCTGCATACTTCTCATCGTGTTGGTGACCTGCTGTGTCGCCATACTACCAAACAATCAGGTATGAAATATTTTCAATATAATAATTAGTTAAGAGGTCGAAACATATAAGTCAACCTAGAAGTAAAACGGATTATTGCTCAAAACTTATTAAATAAATATGTGATAAAAATCTAAAGAGTCAAGATTTACAAAAGTTTTTTTTTAAATTTTAATATAAGCCATTTTTTGTTAAATTTACACGGCTTTTATGTCTGATTTCTTACAAAATGAATTTAGTCAAGATTTACAAAAGTGTTTTTTAATATTTTAATATTAACTATTTTTGTTAAATGTACTCGGCTTTTATGCCTGATTTATTAAAAAAGAGTTTTTCAAGATTTACAAAAGTGTTTTTTAATATTAACTATTTTTGTTAAATTTACACGGCTTTTGTCTGATTTATTACAGACATCTCAAACCTCCAACCTTCAGGGTGATGAGGAACCTTTGGTCATTGATGATAGTGATGACACTGATGTAGAGAGGGGTAGTGATGTTGTTGATGATGATGATGATGATGATGATGATGGTCATGTCAATGGCGTAAATTATATATGCGAAAGACTTCGACGACGTGCCGAAGAGACAATGTATATAACACGAGCGCTGGAGATGATCGATGACAGGCACCACACTGCCTGGTCATCTGTGCGGCATTGTTTGGAAAGACTCGTTCAACTTTTCAGCAACAATCCGTTAAGTGTATGTATATATTCATGTATGATATAAACTCTGTCATTTTTAAAACGTTATTATGTAATCACTGTAATAGTTTCCATTTTATTTTATCTTCATACTAATATTGACATTAAATTTACGCTAAATATTTTTCCCTTCAAGCTGTGGGAGTGTGTGCAGACGATTTGGGTACTCTGATATCAAGTGTACAATATTGTGTAAACTCACCAGGACTTTGAAGTTTTATTTTTCAATATTTTCATGCCATGCACTGGTAACAGGCTAGAATTCCTGAAACTGAATATTTTGTTTAGTATTTGGTTTTTGATTGAAGGAATCAATTTTTTGGCTATGTTTATAACGATCTTTTCAGCCTAACATGCTTTTAGAGAACACGCACACACACACACACACACACACACACACACACACACACACACACACACACACACACACACACACACACACACACACACACACGCACACGCACACACACACACACACACATCGATTTGGCATAGCTCTTTTGTATACCTATGCTGTATTTTGTACGTCCATAGTAATAAACTTATTTGTTTCCTTGCAGCGAAGGGACCTGGAGGCAGTTGATCAAACCTTTCTGGAATTAAGGGGCAGGATTGAGCAGCTGCCAGACCACCTCAGAGAGAGGTTCCAACCATTCTTTGTGAGGATGAGGGCTTTTGCAACCAGAAGAAACCAGCAACGGCAACAGCCGCGGCAGGGACAGCAGCAGCAGCAGCAACAAACATCACCACCACTGCCACAAGGGTCAAGGCCTCCTCCTTCCGTAAGGGTCCTTCCTGCTTGGATGCAGAGGGAAGTCACGATGACAACGGTACCTACCACTTCAACATCAGCTCCCGTGAGAAGAGAAGAAGAGGAAGATGAAGAAAACATACCACCATCATTAACACAATCAAGTTCATCGGGTCACGCCATTAGACAGCCCTCCGTGATAACATCTCACACTCAAAATCAACATTTTCCTTCTTCTTTAACGAGAGCGAACATTCTTCGCCGTAGTCATGGCAATCTGCAGCGACAGCGGCAGCAGCAGCAGCAGCAGCAGAGACCCATGCAACGCCCACGGGAAGAGGAGGAGGAGGACGTATTTGCATTCCCCCCGAGACCTACTCGTCCAGTCCCTCCGGTTATGACAGGCCACAATGTAAGTTTGTATTAAGATATGTGATAATTTTAAATTTAGATTTTATTTTATTTATTTGGTTCAGTGTTGCATAAATGTGTGTGGTAAATACAATTTATTGAATTTTTAACAATTGATTTCTTTTTAATTTATTCAATCATAACATAGTAAAGAGAGAAGAGGAGGATGAAGTTTTACACATTAGAAACAGATCAAAAAATAAGACGGTGAACAAATACAAATATTTACCCCTAACCTGATAACTAACGTAACATACAAAATAAAGCTTAATAATTTGAAAGTTAACTATCTCAAGTATGTGTTTTTCTTGTGACCTGATAACTAACGGAACATACAAAGCTAATAATTTGAAAGTTAACTATCACAAGTATGTGTTTTTCTTGTTCACGTAGCGTCAACAGAACATGGTTCAGTCAGCCCCCACTGCTCCTGCTACAGCTGCTGCTACTGTTGCTCCTGCTACCACCTCTGCTACTACAGATCAACGCAGCTTTTGGGGGTTGTGTGGTCATTGCTGTGGCATCCTTCAGCATTCCGGGGGGTTTTGTCCTCAAAACCACCTTTCGAGCTCGCTTATCATGGATCGTGTGGATCGATACATAAGGGTAAGAGTCGAGATTTAAGAATTAATATTCAAATAAAAATAATTTTCTTCAAGCGAGGAATCATAACTTTGATTTATTAATAAAATAAATATTATCGAAAAATGTAAGTCTATAGATGACAAGTGAGCAATTATCAGTCTTGGAAAAACTAAGAGCATCATAGTCCACAGGTACTAGTGATCGAGATTTAAGTATTAATATTCAAATAAAAATAATTTTCTTCAAGCGAGGATTCATAACTTTGATTTATTAATAAAATAAATATTATCGAAAAATGTAAGTCTATAGATGACAAGTGAGCAATTATCAGTCTTGGAAAAACTAAGAGCATCATAGTCCACAGGTACTATTGAGCGATAAACAATAGACAAATTATTACTTACCAAAAGTAAAAATAAATTTGAACCATGTACAACATTAAAGCCTACTTGTAATGGTCACTTTAAAATTTCTAAGATGTTTATAAACAAATATAAATAATAATACAACAAAGATATCATGTTGTAAAACACGTTGTAAAATACACATAGACAGGTAATCAAAATAATTTGACCCTTTTTATGTTACAGACAAGAGCCACAGTCGATCGTGAGTGCGACTGGTCGGACAATCGGGGGGCGAACCTCATCAGGAGGTGGATGCGGATGCTGAGAAATATGCTGGTTTTTACCAGCTATTTCTTAGCACGGACCAACACTGTCCAACAGGCCGCGTTGGCGGCAGTCGTCTGGCGGGAGCTTCACAACTCCTTAAGTGAATACCTCCAAAGCGACAACCTCCTGATGAGGGAATATGCTGACGAGAACGGGGTCGGGGACTTCAATATTGAGGTAAACACCAGACCGTCCTCCCCCGAGCCACCAGCGGATAACCCTCCGGAATGTGTAATTGCATGGATGCGAGACCAACGGTGGTGTTGATACCATGTGGCCACACATTTTGCGGTCCCTGTGTGGAGGGTCTGGGGAGGTGCCCGACTTGTAGGGCCCTCTTCCAGGCAAAATATAACATTTTCTATTAATCATTATAAATAATCAATTTTTTTTTAATATTTTACTATATATTTTTTGATTTTCATGATCTTGTGTATTTTCAACGCCACACTAGCTTATGAGTGCTACATTAGAAATTTTTCATTAGTGTAGTTAGGCCCAGGCAAAACATTTTTCTATCATTATAAACAATTTATTCAATTTAACATTTTACTATATTTTTTAATTCATGATCTTGTGTATTTATTTCTCATTAGTATCGTTTGACAAATTCGTTCATAACAGTATTTATATATATATGTGAGCATGTATTTTGAATTGTTTATTAATTGTATATGACTTTTTTGTCAATAATTTATTATCTTGTGTATTTTCAATACCACACTAGCTTATGAGTGCTACATTAGAAATTTTAGTGTAGTTGGACCCAGGCAAAATACAACATTTTTCTATCCTTATAAACAATTTATTCAATTTAACATTTTACTATATTTTCATGATCTTGTGCATTTTCAATGACAATCTACCTTATGTGTGCTAGAAATTTCTCTATCGTTTGACAAATTCGTTCATAACAGTATTTATATATATATATATATATATATATATATATATATATATATATATATATATGTAAGCATGTATTTTGAATTGTTTATTAATTGTATATGGTTTTTTTGTCAATAATTTATTATCTTGTGTATTTTCAATGCCACTCTAGCTTATGAGTGCTACATTAGAAATTTCTCATTAGTGTAGTTGGGCCCAGGCAAAACATTTTCATTTTAATCCTTATAAACAATTTATTCAATTTAACATTTTACTATATTTTCATGATCTTGTGTATTTTCAATGACAATCTACCTTATGTGTGCTAGAAATTTCTCTATCGTTTGACAAATTCGTTCATAACAGTATTTATATATATATATATATATATATGTAAGCATGTATTTTGAATTGTTTATTAATTGTATATGGCTTTTTTGTCAATAATTTATTAGAACACATTTTTGTACTTGTCATTTTGTTCATAATATTTATTTATATAATGAGGATCACGGGTTTATTTTGTTAATAATTGTGATAAAAGCTGTATTTTTTCAATAATTTATAACAAATATTTTGTACTTTTCATGTTTGTAGTATTTATTTGTATAATGAGGAGGTTTATTTTGTGAACTGAATTTTGCTAATTATGAGCAGTGGCAATAAAGCTAAAATAAAAAATGTGTTCTTAATCCTGTATTTTTATTTAACCTTACATAAATGTAAAGTCTTTTATTCTTTAATTCTAATCATAAAACAATTTAAACACTTTTAGCTTACAAAAGCTAAGGTAGTCTAGTATCTGACAAAATCTAACTTACCCAAGTAGAGCAGTGCATCTAGTGGTGTGATCTATATGCCGATGATTCACTAATCACAACTGTAAAAGTGAGCTTGTTATATACTAAACAGATTGCCACTTAATCAAGTCATATCGGCTGAGTTGAATTGCAAATAACAATTGCAAATATCAGTTTGTCACCACTGATATGCATACTTGTTTGCATACCGATAAGTAAAACAATAAGCTGATATGCGTACTTGTTTGCATACCGGTAAGGAAGACAATGAGTTGATTATGCGCCGCATTAATTAGGTATTGTCTGTCGGTGTTGTGTTTCACTCTAGTCGACGGTTCAGTAGCCGACTCAGTGCGCGCTGGCGTCACAGCTGATGTCAAAAAGGTAAGAAAAAATACTAAGTTAGAAATAGGTATCATATGTACCTCCGTTTAATTCCTTTGGTACCCACGCATTCGCACCGCCATCTTGAAGGGACAGAGCTTAGGTCACGTAATAAATGACGTCACAGGTCACGTAATCTATGACGTCACAGGTTACGTAATCTATGACGTCACAGGTCACGTAATCTATGACGTCACAGGTCACGTAATCTATGACGTCACAGGTCACGTAATCAGCTCTCGACCAATCAGAGGGCGGGGCTCAATGCGGGGCTTTACTACTTACATATGAATAACATGGGGTCTTGGAAGCCCTATGGGGCAGAGCCCTGAGGCTCAAGTTGAAAATCTAAAGCCAGTTTGCACATCTGCACACCTAGACTCGCGTTTTAGTGTATAATATGTGGAGGTAAATCATAAAACAAAAGCCTTATTGTTTGCAAAGTTTACATGTAGCGTATTAATAATATAGATAGATAAATTGTGTCTTTGTCTTTTTGTTTGTCTGTCTTTAGATAGTTTGTATGTTAGCAGATGAAATACAATTAAATGTTGGTAAATATGTAGACTGCATTTTTTTCTTTTAATTATAAAAGCAGTGAAAGTAGTTATGTTAATATGTATTACAGATTTTAACCCGATGAACGTGTAATCACACATTTGAAAATATTACAAAGTGTAAATTTTATATTCAACTGTGAGGTTTTTAAAAACATCTAAGTTTGAGAGGGATCCTCAGTATATAGAAATGCCAGCTCACACTTTAACTACTTTAAATACTTAATAAAATTTCTGCAGTTTTTACGAAACACAATTTGACTTGAAGTGACACCAAAAATGGGTTTGATTCAACATCCAAAACTAAACTAACAAGAAAGTTTAAACTAAAACCTTTTGGGCTATTGGAAGCAGGCGTAAATTGTCTTTCGTAAAAAGACACTTTCTGAATTTAGACACGTTCTAATGAATATTTAAATATGCATTATGATGGGGCTTTATTACAATAACACCTTTAAAGTTTGAACGGCAGATTCCATTTTGTTACATACAATTCAAAACTAGCTTCTTAAATATAAATTGTTAAGCCATTAAATTTATTTGATACCTAGGGAACAATATCTTTAGTTTGTTTAAGCCCGTCATTTTTGACTGGCTAATAACAGCTAGTTTATAATATTAGTACGATATGATTGTGTTAGCGAAATTTGTAAGTCAAAATTGTGGGAGTTTGGCAAATTGCAGAATGATGGGAGACGGTTCAAATTGAAGGTCTTGATCCGAGGGACTCGGTAAATATAGCAGTGTTTCCAAAAAATTAGCAGCAAACGATAAATAACGTAAAACATCCCCCATAAGAAAAGCATGGGAATTTAAAAACGTATTTTTTGTTTACAATAAAATATGTGATTAAGATTCTACTTTGTTTACGATGTGACGTTTCCTACTTGGAGCAAGGTTAGGGGTGATCACCCCTTCAAGCCACTAGTATCATCTTAAAGGTCTTAAAGATCTTTGAAACTTTCTAATTTATACCAACCTTATCTCTTTTAGCGAATTTCCCCTATAGGGAAGAAGCTATTACCGTAGGTCTCATGGTAAGACTTAAGCCCGAGACCATGACATTTTTTTTGAGGTCCCCAGATGACTAAAACACTATTAGTTCAAATTTATATATGTGCGTGTGTGTGTGTGTGTGTGTGTGTGTGTGTGTGTGTGTGTGTGTGTGTCCGTGAATGCGATAACTTGAGTAAAAAACGTCCGATTTCGATGAAATTTGGCTCAAATGTGTAAAGTGACATTTATGACTTTAAGTTCGAAAACCAGAAAAATCGGACTATGGGAAGGGGGGTTTTAAATTTTCCAAAAATCAGTATTTGCATTTTTTACCCTAAAATCTTAAAAACACTTAATTTTGATTTGGACCATGTTATGGAGCTTAAAAAACAAATAATATAGTATTTTTAATTATTAACCTAGGTTAAGTGGTTGCGGAGAAAAAAAAAAAAAAAAACCTGCTCATAAAATCTCCCATGTTAATTTTATGAGAAAAAGGTTTTTGGCTTTTCCTAAGTTAATTTTAATGTAAACTTCACATTTGCTTTTACCAATCAACTCAGCTCCACAAAACAATCATTTTGGTGTTTAAATTGTGATTCTAAGTCCAACCGTTGCAGAGATATTCAAAGTGCTAAACACAGTACGTTGTCCAATGTTATCCTTATGGAGAATAAATAAAATTTTATATCTCCCTTATTAATGAATGTACATTGATAAAACTTGGTATGTGGCGTCACGTAGTACTGGTATATTGATATTTTCACAAACAATTGATTTTTGTTACCCTCGTAGCAGCGAACCTGCGTACTCAGCCCCATTTTATTTTTAAGGAAAATAAATAAAATGTAATGACTCCCTTAATTATGAACATAAATTTATAAAACTTAATACATATGTAGCTTCACCTTGTTGAATTATATTGATATTTGCATAAAAACCCATTTTTTGTTCCTTGTTGCAGCAAACCTGCTTACTCAGCTCCCATGTTATTCTTATGGAGAATATTTAAAGTGTTATATAGCGCTTACTTATGATTGAATATTAATGAAACTTGTTAGGTGGCTTCGCCTAACAACGCGTTACAATTTATATTTGTATTTATTTTTAAATACAAATATAAATTCTATTTGTATTTGCATAAAAACCAATTGTTTGTGTTCCTTGCTTCAGCAAACCTATGTTAACCAATGTTATTTTTAGGGAGAATAATTAAAATTGTGTATATCGCTTATATGTGAATATATTTTTATGAAACTTTGTATGCGGCTTTATATGGTATTAAGACATACATTATGCATTGGAAATTCGCTGAGTATGCAGGATTGATGCGACGGGGTATTTGTTTTTTAGCAATTAACGAAAATTATAATTTCCTCATATCAAAAACATGTTACTTATGCGTACCACTTGCAAGTACTCCGTGGCCTCTTTTATAAATGGGTTATGTACAACTTACATGAATTTTATAGGGGGAAGTGATGATTTTTTTTTATTGCTAAAAACAAATACCCTCGTCACAGCAAACCTGCATACTCAGCGAATTTCCAATGGAGATTTATATGTCTTAATACTACATAAAGCCACTTACCAAGTTTCATAAAAATATATTCACAAATAAGCGATATATACAATTTTAATTATTCTCCATAAGAATAACATTTGGGCTGAGTACGCAGTTTGCTGAAATAAGGAACACAAAAAATGGGTTTTTATGCTAATATCAATTTAACTCAACTAGGTGAAGTCGTATACCATTTTTATTCATTTATGTTCATAATTAAGGGAGACAGAGCATTTAATTATTTTCCATAACAATAACATGGGGGCTCAGTACGTAGGTTTGCTGCTACGGGAGAATTTAGCAAACAATTTTTTTGAGCAAATATCAATAGACCAAGCGAGATATCAAATATCGAGATGAAGCTGTATACCAAGTTTCGTCAGTATACGTTCATACATAAGCGAGATAAAAATTTGTCTTTTCCTCCATAACAATAACACTAGGTGTACGGTCACCACCGAGATCGTCATGTCCGAGTTCGTCACATCTATGAAAATCAATGAGCCGTACTAATTAGGGTCGGCCGTCTACCTGCCCCGCCGGGTATGTCATGCCTCCTCCGCCCGAACAGGAAGAACTTATCCTAGTCACAGATCACAAGAGAACGGTCAAATACAGTTCTGAATCTTTACGCTCAAAGTTTACTGATGTTGGTTCTTCATGTAGCTAAAAATTATACAAACTAACTCGTGACAAAATTGATGACAAAATTGAAGTCATACGACTACATATCGCACTGAAAGGATGAATTAGGCCGATTGATGTTTGTTCGTGAGTCCGAAAAACAGCCTTAAAACTACAATAGTACAGCTGTCAGTTTAAATTTACCAAAGTTGTAGTAGTTTTGATATGATATTTTCGCAATTACTTACTTAAAAATATGTTAAATACATTCTTACAATTTAAGAATTTAATAAATATAACAACCAAATCCTATCATGGATAACAGTTTAATTGAACTTATATTTAACTTTTTTAATATTGCTCGGCGAAATGTACAGGCTAGTTGTAATTTTCAGCTACATGAAGAACCAACATCAGTAAACTCTGAGCGTAAAGATTCAGAACTGTATTTGACCGTTCTCTTGTGATCTGTGACTAGGATAAGTTGTTCCTGTTCGGGCGGAGGAGGCATGACATACCCGGCGGGGCAGGTAGACGGCCGACCCTAATTAGTACGGCTCATTGATTTTCATAGATGTGACGAACTCGGACATGACGATCTCGGTGGACACGAGGTGTACGCTCATTCCTCGCGTATAAGGATAATTGAAACACATGATCAAACTTAAATCGAGTCTCATAAAAAATTCAATATCTGATTTGGGTAACATCGAATACATTCCATTATCATTTAACTGCCGCCAGAATCCGGATTTTATGTCTATACAGTATAGCTATAGTTTAGTCACTTTTCTAAGAATCAATTATCGCGGTAGCTGAGGGGTATCGCACTGGCTCTTGTAGCGTAATGTCGCAGGTTCGGATCCCGCCGCCGACCTAACATTTTATCTGTAGAAAAACATACATACATTTATCACTTGTTTTTATCAAAGTAAATGTTGTATAAATACGTACATTTATTTATTTTTAAAATAAATTGAAGATTTAAGACATGGTTTGTTGTTAGGATTGG
Source organism: Allygus modestus (assembly GCA_963675035.1). Lineage (NCBI taxonomy): Eukaryota > Metazoa > Arthropoda > Insecta > Hemiptera > Cicadellidae > Allygus > Allygus modestus. The sequence continues at coordinate 273,058,164 of OY776112.1, read as the reverse complement.
CATGGGTGCGTTATCTTAGAACAAACAGAGCATTTTGGGCTAAGCAGTGACTTTAGCAGCGTGGTTAATTTAACTTTTAAGAGAACAGCGAGTTTCCTATATGAACTAATGTTAACAATTTCTATAGGCCAAGTCAAAATATCCTAAAGGATTAACAATAAATCGTCAGGCCCAGTTATTTAGATGAAAAATGAGATTTCAATATATTGTTTCAATAACATAGGCTATTATGAAATTAAATGCTATAAACATGGGTTGGCCCAAGTCCGTACATGAAACTTTTAAAATGACAAGTAGCCTAAGTGTTTACGCCTACATTTTATAGTCATAGGTCCAAGTTTATGATGAAAACAGCTCACTATAACCCAAACCAAGGAGATGTCAAATCATTTCAGATAACCTGTACAAAAGGCTTAGTTTGGTTAGAATAGTTTAAAGCTTTTGTTTTGGTTCGCTACAACATTCCTGGTAATGTGTTTAAAGTATTTTACTATAGTTGTATTTTACAATATGATATTTCAATATATTGTTTCAATAGCCTAGGCTATCATGAAATTAAATTCTATAAACATGGGTTGGTCCAAGACCGTACATGAAACTTCTAAAATGGCAAGTAGCCCAAGTGTATAGACCTACATTTTATAACCATAGGTCCAAGTTTATGATGAAAACAGCTCAGTATAATCCAAACCTAGGATTTGTTAAATCATGTTAGATAACCTGTATAAAAGGCTTAGTTTGGTTAGAATAGTTTAAAGCTTTTATTTTGGTTCACTACAACATTCCTGGTAATGTGTTTTACAACAGTTGTTGTATTACCAGTTTAATGTCAGCTTACTCTTACTGTAATCCAACCCTAGGCTATGTCAAATCATTCAAGATAACCTTCCGAAAAAGGCTGTTTGGTTCGAATAATCTGTAGCTTTTATTGTGGTTACCTACTACATTACTGGTCATGTATTTTAGGTAATGTAGACAATTTTTATTATCAATTTAGTGAAAATATAACCTAGCAAATAATTGCCCTACAAAAATAAATTTTAAGGTTGTTCGCTTACTGTAACTAACTTCATCAACGCTTTCTAGACAAATTGAGGCTTTGTATACTTTTTACACATGACAATCACAATATTACCAATTGTCTAAGAAAATGTAATAAAACAAACTATTTTATAAGTTAATATCTTAGTATCTACAGTCATAAAAAAGTTATTTTGAGTTTTTCGACCTGCCACACGCGTCGTCTGTCGTCTGCCACTGATACAATCGTCGCCTTCGACGACTGACGATATTTACACAGAGTAGGCGTACTAAGGGAATATTAACTGTATAAATATTTATTTAAACGTACACTTAATAGTTTATAAAATAATAAATATGCTCACAACTTAAAAATATACTTCGATTTATCTCTCTTGTGTGTTTTTTGTTGCTAAAAAAACTGTTGTTATCCATTATAACAAAGTATACTCTAGTAAACTAACTATTGTTACTCTGTGGTTGAAACATAGACGTCGGCTAAATTTTAACGATTCAAGTACCATTAAAATGGCTTCCAATGTTATTCTTATGGAGAAAAAAATAAATTTGGTTTTAAGATAATTTGATTAATACTGAACGAAATTATCTGAATAACGAACTTGACCGAGATTTTGACCTGTTAAGTTTTTCTGGAAAATTTTAAGTTTAACTGTGTAGGCATTCTCGAGTTATTGTGGTCACAGTCACGCCAGTTGAGTTGATTCTCTTACCAGTCTAAGCAGCAAAGTTGTGTATAAGGATACTTTCACTTCGTTCAATTATCCAATTAGACAACGTACCGTGTTTAGCACTAACCAATTGATGTAGAGGAATGATGGAAATACATAATTTGTGTGTTTTTTTAAGCTGAATCGAATGGTGAAAGCTAAAATTTGACAATTTCAAAAATTAGATGTGAAAAATTCAAAAAAATCATTTTTGGGGGTTTTGCTTTAGGATAGAGCGATCTGGCTGGTTTCCGAACTCAAAGTCATAAATGTTGCTTTACACGTTTATACCAAGTCTCATAAAAATCTGATCATTTTTACGAGAGTTATCGTGCTCACGGACACATAAATAAATAAAAAATATATATATATATATATATATATATATATATACAGTTTCGAGCGAGTGGTGTTTTTGGGGTCTGGGGACCTCAAAACGAAAAGTTATCATGGCCCCGGGCCTAGGTCTTAGGCCTACTATGCCGACTACGGTAATAGTTTTTTCCCTATAGGAGAAATTCGCTAAAAGAGATACGAGCTTGGTGTAAATTAGAAAGTTGCCAAGGTTTCCAAGACCTTTAAGATTAGGTTCATTTTTATATAGTTACTTTTTTGAATTTTTTGATTTTTGGGCATATAAACATTTTCAAATATTTTAATCTTGAGCAGCGAGTATTGAAAATAAATTTCTACTCACATTTGGAACAAACCAAACGTCTAGACTAGTTTGACATTTAAATGGTACCTTTACCTAATGCCGTAAGTGTCTTTTTACCAGCAGCTTTAACCCCATGAGAATGAGTAAACTTCTCAAACTCTATAAAGTTATCAGGGCAATCGGTAACATGTTTGGTTGCCCCATTGCCTATCCACCAAACTGTTGGATCTGACTCAGAAATGTGCCTCTTCACTGAAATATATTAGTGCATATTGCCTGTTGCTACATAACTACCGTAATCTGGCTTGAATTTACTTTTACTTGTTCCAGACTTACCAGGCTTACCATCAGCAACCTACTTTGAACCATCCTTTACCCAATGTCTTTTCTATTTACAGTAATTGCATTATTTGTAATTTTCTCTAGCTTTATTGCTATAGTGCTTACCTTTTCTATTGTCACCAAGTCTCTGAGTTAATGTACCTTTATTTACTTTTGCTACTAATGCCTCTTGCAAAGCTTTCGACTTACCCTAAATTGAGTCCTTTAAGACATTTATTTCAAACATACACAAATGGTTTGTCAGCTCATCAAATGTCCTTGGTTAAAATTATCCAACTTGACTGAACATTTTCAAACTCTTTCGGTAAGATCAGGGGTGGACTGATGGTATGAAAAGGGTGGTGGAAAGGGTCATGAGGGCGCCCGTATACTGGAAAAAAATGTTGCTCGGGGGGGGGGGGAGGGGTCGATACGCTGCAGTTCAAGGGGACAGCATGGTACAAAAACTACTGCAACTTTGTTCGTGGCGATTCTCACTTAAATGGTTTATTTGAACTTGAATTTCCCCTAATTTGAAAGATAAAACACTAAATTTATTTACATATCCGTCTGACACTATGACAGTTGCGCTGTAGCTAATTAGCATGGTTGTACTCTCTCGCTGTTGCCATTTTGCCGTAAAACGTACCGCTCGAATGTTATTCCGATCAGCTGGTGTGGAGTTTTAGCAATGCAGCACGTCTATTATTGGATGATTTTTGTTGATAGCCCGTAAAAATACGCTCTCAACTCGCAATTTATTTGTCCGCTATTATTGAACAGGAGACTGTCAGAAAAGATGGTTCATAGAACATGAAAAGCCCAAAATGGAAAGGAGATCTCTGACCGATGATGTTGGTGCGTCGATACTCAGATCACAAAATAACTTATTACTGACCGTCTGAATAACACACTTTGTATGTGACAATTTAACAAAAAAAACATGCATTTTTATCAAAGTCACGACACACACACACTGACTGCTTAACTCATCCTGTATGACTATTAAACATGAAGGAGTGTCTTCTTAACCCTTAGTTACTATGCAACGGTCTGATGGGCCGCGAGGGATTTTTTCCCCCCTTTTCTCCCTTACTGTACTCTCTGTTGACCCTCCTCCTCAGTACCTTCAAGTTACCGGGTTATCTCAGTTATCTGTCAGTAGCGTGGGTGTCATTGTCCTAGGTGGTTAATACTGAGAGTTAAAGCCGTTTTGCGGTCTACTAGACGTGGCATAGTAGAACGTGAAAATGTGCGCGGTCTGACAGACGTTGCATAGTATTAGTGAAAGTCTTTCCGCGGTCTCACGGATGGTGCATAGTGTTATTGACAGTTTTTTAGCGGTCAAACGGATGGTGCATAGATTAGTGCAAGCGACTTGAGTGACATTAATTGCACGAAATGTAACAATGATTTTATTTTTTAATGTTATATCTGTTTTATTCTGGTTTTACTATGGAAGGACAGACTGGCCCTTCAAATCAGGACCAGCATCGCCCTGAGAAAGATGCTCAACGTCGATCAATCCGGATGAAAAAATTACCAGTTTATAGTATGGATTTAGAAGAGCTTGTACAGTGTACTTTGTTTGATGACGAAAATGATGATTGCGACGATGTCGATGATAGTGACAAAGATCCCATTACGAGGAAGAAAGTGACCATGACACGGCGTCTGAGCAGGGCTTATCAGATGGGGAAACTGACGCCCAAAACATAAGTGCACTAAGTTCAATTTTGACCTTCGATTCCAGTTGTAGCGGAGGAAACTGAGGGGGACATATCAATAAATCAGGACATCGATCAAAATACTGATTTGAATGATAACCAAAATTTAGAACACGTAGATGATGTTATCAATGAAGTTATAAGGACTGCTATGGAAAGTGACCCACAAGTTATCCGAAGGGGAGATGCTACATACTATTATGGTAGAAAGAATAAAGACATGATTCAGAATTTTAAGCCAGCTTTCAAATGGGAAAAATACAGTACCAAATCACGGTGTAAGAACAAGGCAACAAAATATTATTACTCAGTTGCCTGGACTAAAACCTAGAGCAATAAATCTAGGGGAAAACTCAGATATAGAAACGGTTTGGGGATTACTAATGTCAGAAGATATTCTGGAAGAAATTGTAAGGTGGACCAACATAAAAATAAATCAATTAAAACATAATTATTCCAAGAAGAATCTTTCCTACGTCCACAATATCGATACGATTGAGCTGAAAGGTCTTATAGGTCTACTCGTATACACGTACATTTTTAAATCTGGAAATGAGTCCGTGCTAAGTCTGTTTGCAACTGACGGAACAGGTAGGGAAATATTTCGCTATGTAATGACAAAAGAGAGGTTTATGTTCCTGCTGCAGGAGCTAAGAGTTGACAATGTTGACGACAGGGAAGAGAGAAAGAAAACAGATAGTGCAGCAGCGATTTCCTAAGTATTCTACAGTTTTGTTGAAAATTGCAAATCCTGCTACACTCCAGGAGCTTTTGATTGTGTTGACGAAATGTTAGTTCCGTTCCGAGGCCGATCAGCGTTCAGGATGTATATGCCTAAGAAGCCGGCAAAGTACGGATTGAAGATTCAGTGCCTTACAGATGTGAAATCGCATTATCTACTAAATACATACCCTTATACCGGTAAAGGTAGTGATGGGGCAACGTTGTCAGAAGAAGAGAAAGAAAATTTGAAGAAACCAACCCAGTCTGTCATTAGATTAGCAGAACCTATTATAAATACTAGGAGGAATGTAACCGGTGATAATTGGTACTCATCAGTGGAACTGGTGAATGAACTGTTGGAGAGGGGCTTGACATACATAGGGACTTTGAACAAAATTTGAAATACCGGCAGCATTTCTTCCAGACAAAGACAGGGAAGTAAATTCTTCGTTGTACGGTTTCACGGAAGAAATTACTTTACTGTCTCATGTGCCAAAGAAGTTGAAAGCAGTAATTTTACTGTCTTCTATGCACCATGGCGCAAATTTGGATGATGTGACAGGGAAACCCGATATCATAGCCGATTATAACAGAACAAAAGGTGGCGTGGACACAGTAGATCAAATGTGTGCCAATTACTCTTGTTCACGGCGAACAAAAAGATGGCCAATGGTAATTTTATTCGCTATGGTCAATATTTCAGCCGGTGTAATTTCCTATGTGTTGCACCAGACCTATCAGAAGACCCCGAAAATGATGCGACTCGACTTAATGAAAGCTCTGGCAAAAATGAAAGCCCTTGTGTCCCCCCCCACTCATGTGTCGTAGATTAACAATCAGGTACATCAAACAAGACATCACCTTGAACATGAAGAGAATTTTGGAAATCCAAGACGAGGTTCCTGTTCGACAAATTGATGAGGTCTTCGAGAAAAGGAAGACTTGCAGCTACTACCCACCTAAGTTGAAGCGCAAGACAAAGTACCCCTGCAACGTGTGTGGAAAACCTATATGTTTAGAATGCACCAAAAAAGTATGTGTAAAGTGTGTGCAGAGTGTAGGGAACACCCTTGAATAGTGTTTGTGACAAGAAGGTTTGCTACTACTACATTGTTGCGGTATGTCTGAAAACTTTTTTGTTTTTGCAATGTTTACAAAAAACTTTTTTATAATTCATTTTTATTCACTATTTTCTAGTATTACTGGTAGGCCTACAAACCATTTCTACCAATGTTTATATTATTTTAACTATTTTATAAACAAAGTTTACAATTTTATACAATAACTTGTGTTTGTAAAAAATAAGAAGGCTTGTAACTACGATCTCGTAGGGGTATGTGCGAAAACATTTTTTATTTTACAAGCTATTTCTAAACATTTAAAACTTTTATTACATGTTTTACAAACAATTTATACAATTTTTGCTAACAGTTTTTACAATTTGTATAATAACGTGCTTTGGTTTTTGCAATAAATACAATTTTAGCGAATTTCCCCTATAGGGAAGAAGCTATTACCGTAGTCGGTATGGTAAGACCTAGGCACCGAGATGGTCGATTGGTTACCGAGATATTGAAAGTGCTAAACACAGTACGTTGTCTAATGTTATTCTTAAGGAGGAAAATAAAAATTTTATATCTCGCTTATTTATGAACGTATACTGATGAAACTTGTTATACGGCTTCATCTGGTTGTGGACCATTGATATTTGCTCAAAAAAATGACCAAAGGCTCCCGTAGCAGCAAACCTGCGTACTCAGCCCCATGTTATTCTTATGGAGAATAAGTAACGTGTTATATGCCTTCATTATGAAAATAAATTAATGAAATTTGGTATGCGGCTTCATCTACATGAGTTATATTGATATTTGTATAAAACCCCATTTTTTGTGTTGCTTCAGCAAACCTGCATACTCAGCCGCCATGTTATTTTTATGGAGAATAATTAAAACGTCATAAATCGTTTATTTATGAATGTATATTGATGAGACTTGGTATGTGGCTTGATGTGGTATTAAGATACATATATATGCATTGGAAATTCGCTGAGTACGCAGGTTTGCTGCTACGGGGGTATTTGTATTTCAATTTATTAATGCATTAACTCGTTCACATAATTTGTATATTATCCTATGTATTCATTTCCCAACTAGCCTACTAATTTGCATTGGTTGATATCTTAATTTTCCTTAAGGTTAGGACAATAAAGTGTATGGTGATACGTATACTGTTTTAAGTTTAGATTATCTAGGCCTCCTTTTAAAAATTACACATTTAAAATAATAGGTAGTCTTAAAGAGTCTATATAAAGTAGCCTACCCAACAATACCCCTCTGCTCTTTCACCATTCACCATATTTCTCATTTTAATATCACACTAGTTCAACCAACTTTAAACTACAGTCGATAGTCAGCTGGAAGAGGAAGAGAGCCTATGGCGCTTGACAGGTACAGTTCGAGTCCCAGTGCTTGGCGTCTGGTTAGGGTATGCTCTGGAATGATTTTTCGCCTCTTATTTGGCTTAGTACCGCTAGTGTTACAGTATAATTTTGTCAACAGAAAACAAAATTAATTAATTAAATTTTAAAACATAGGTTTTGGTTATTTTCGTTATTGTCTGCTTTTAATTACCTACGAGACTACCAGGCGCCAATGACCGTGGCCCGAACGAATGCCCTTAATAGTTTACTAACCTCAAAAGTAAAGGTTTAAATTAATTAATTTTAATATGAAACATGATTTATTTCAATGTGAAATTTATTGAAATTATAATGATAATTAAAATAAACTGGTTTTAGATTTTGTCTACCAATATTTGTTTTTTTTCACCCTTCTAGGAGCGCCATTACAGGGAGGGCGCACTGGGAACTTTCCCGGTGTCCCGGCAGGTCAGTCCACCTCTGGGTAAGATGTGTAGTCTTCCAAACTAACAATACCTCAGGCAACTGACTTTTCTCTTTCATCTTTAAACCGTTGTTTAACACATTCCACAATGTTTTCAGTTTTGCTATATGGGATGAGACGATAGCTATATGCTATATGGGGAGTAGTATAGGAATGGGCATTCTGCGGGGGCGAGCAAGTGAGCAGGGTCAATGACCGGGTCCAAGGTCACAGATTGCTCGCACCCCTCCGCCTCCGCCTCCGCCTCCGCCTCCCCCTACCACCACTTTGCTCTTTCTACGCAGTTGCTCTTTCTACGCAGTTGCTCCTACTGCGCAGCACTTTAGAGAACAATGGACTTCCAGGAACCGAGGTGCCGGGCTATCGGTATGAACAATTTATTTTGTTCGCAGGGATGGAGCACGCACGTAAAAAGAAAACAGTAACATTAAACAGTGCGCGTACCTCATACTACTCATTATGCATAACTCATTAAATTCATACACAATTAATTAGATGTATGCATAATTAATTAGATCATGCATAATTAATTAGATCATGAATAATTAATTAGATTTATGAATAATTAATTAGATTTATGAATAATTAATTAGGTTATGAATAATTAATTAGATGAATGCATAATTAATTGGATGAATGCATAATTAATTAGATTATGAATAATTAATTAGATGAATGCATAGTTAATTAGATTATGACTAATTAATTAGATTTATGAATAACTAATTAGATTATGAATAATTAATTAGATTATGAATAATTAATTAGATGAATGCATAATTAATTAGGGAAGTTATTGACACAAAAAAATCTCCCTTTTGTAGGAAGATTCCCCTGTCCCTAACTTGAAAATTAAAGGTGGTCCTGAGAAGGACCTTTTTGAAGTTGCGCTCTAAACAGTGTTTAAACTGTTTCTGTATCCCAATAAAGGCTGGGGCTGGAGGCATTTACTGTTACATTTAAATAAAATACTATTTCATCAAGTCGGGTGCTGATTCTTTTTTCAAGGACTGTCAGATATTCCATGGTTATATTTTCGTGTGTACTTTCATAAAAAGTTTCATCAAGACTTTCGTTGCGAAATGTCCTTTCATGTATTGTCAATGTTTTTTCCCGTTTTGAATCAACCCTCTCAACATGACGAAGTAGGGTGTTACATCTCTGCGATGTCCGTAACAAAAGCACTTTTCCTCCAAAACTATTGCTGCTTTTGCAATTGGTCTAGCTCTTATTTGAGACATCTTTACTCCTCGGGTCTTTCCACCAAACTAAGCTCTGAGATAGAAAATAAAGCAGGCAATGGTTGCTGTTGACGCAGTAGTTTAAACGTAAACAATGGACCCAGTGAAAAAGAATTAGAGACGAAGTTTATTAGGAACAGGTCTTTGTCCCATGTTGACAGGTTCCATTAGACCTTTTAGGGTTTTAAGCGTTTTGTCATTGTGACAGGATCCTGGGAACCAGTTTAAAAGCTCTCTATCTCTTTGACAGGTGTCATCTTAGTATCTGAGTGGTTCCTTTAAGCCCTTTGTAGCAATCAATGGGTATTAAGGGCCCTTTCTAGGCACGGAAGAAGAAAACAGTAACATTTAACAGTGTGCGTACCTCATACTACTCATTATGCATAATTAATTAGATTTATGAATAATTAACTAGATTATGAATAATTAATTAGATGAATGCATAATTAACTATATGCGTTGCCAACCCAATACTATTCATTCTCATTTTTATTGGCGGTTTTCATTTGGTTGTTGACTCACTACTGTCCTTTTGCGATTTATTTGACGACTCTCACCACTGTCCGTTTGCAATTTAGCTGGCGCATCTTAACAAAGAAAAATAGCTATATCTTCGTTGTTTATCGGTCGATTTTGACAAGACTCGGTATATGAACATTATAATTGATACATATACTGATGACGTCATCATAATTTACCTACTTTGTTTTTGAAGGTCGCAACACGGGAAGCCGAGACCTAAAAATGGCTGTATCTCCGTTATTTCCGGCCCAATTTCAACCAAACTTCGTCAACCCCCAATAACTATTTTCGGGTCTTGTGTAATGCGGGTTGCCTATCCGGGAAATTGAAGGCGCTACAAACTTAAAAAATTCACATCTCACAAACTAATAAGAATTTTTTTACGAAACTCGGTATTTAACGATAACAAATTACGTTCTATAAGACTAGGTGACTACCGTCTACTAGAAGTATTTTTCAAGGATACTTTACTTGAAGACTGAAATACATAAAAAATCGTAACAAAGCTGTTTATCCGCGGATTTTCATAAAACTCTGAATTTACGTTAACTAACTTACACTCTAGCGTATAGCCTGTAAATAGTACACCCAACACGTGTTTCAAGGTTACTTTAGTGAAAGACAGGGATATAAAAAAATTCGTAATGGAGTCAGTATCACTATATGAGTGAGCGGCGTCAACCGAGTTCATGGACACATGTTGCTTACTCCCCCTCCGCCCCCGCCTCCCCTCCCCCTCACCCGCCACACATTTACTCATTTTACATGCTCCCCCTCCCCCTCCCACCTACTGAGTGAGCACCGGGTTCAAGGTCAAGTTGCTCCTACTGCGCAGTTGCCCCTTCTACGCATTCGCTTGACCCACTTTATGGACTTCCTGGTAAACAATTCGCAGAATTACTTTTATTCGTGAACGCCACGTGGTCTACCCCCAACCTCCCTCTTTCGTCAGACATCTCCCACGCTCAGTTCAGTCTGGAGTTTTGAAGCGTCAACAGCAACGAAGAGATCATGTCCAACTTCGAGCGGGATAGCGACATCACAGACGCCGAGTTGGAGGAGGCATGCGTCGTGGTCGAGACATCAATAAATAAGAAGAAGAGACCGTTAGCCGATGACGATGACGATTACTTTGAAGGCGACGAGTTCTACAATCAAAAAGATGACGATGATTGCACCTTGAAACATTTTCATAAGAAAAGGCTATGGCGTATTGACAAAAAGTACAAGTACATGCATGAACCAAAAATGGACTCGACTTTTCAAGATCTGGAAGACGATCTGTATTCCAAACTACGGGGAATAAACAGCATGTGGAACCATTGTCCGTTAGACGACTTAGAATGGGAATATTGGCATCGGGACATGGACTACAAAATTAATTTTTACCCTATTGAAGAGGAGCACTTATACGATATAGAATACGAACAGAAGTATATGATGCTTGTCAACATGTGGTGGAACCGGCGAACGGATGGACTTTATCCCAACGAAATAACCAAATTTTTCAGCGATCAAAAATAAACATTTTTCCTATTCCTCCTCCTCCTCCTTCTTCGGATAAAAAACGGCTCTTTTTAGGGCCTATCGGTCCTTCTCAGGACCACCTAAGCTTTTCAAGTTAGGGCTGGAAGAAATATCTTCCCAATAAAGGGAGATTTCTTCGAGTTTTCTAGGTATGTGGGGTCAATGACCGGGTCCAAGGCTACTCTTAGCTCTCATGCTCCCCCTCCTCCTCCCCCTCCCACTCCTCCTCCTGGTTGAGTCCATATCGACTTATGACCACTGAAACACTATTACCAAATTTACTATATAAAAAAATAGGTGTAAGGGATATAAATAACACCAGTATATTCTGTTAATGTGGCTATAAGTATTAAGCTTACAAAACTATCAAAGTTATAATTGAAATTAAAGATATTTCATCGTCTTGCTTTTCATAAAGTCCAAAAGAGTATGTTTGTTAACGGTTGTAGTTTTGCATTTCAGGAAGCGTTACTAGTCGGATGACATTATTTGATTAAAACTGGCGAAATACTAGTGGATCTGTCCAAGTAGAATACCCGATGGTCATCACTCTCTGTTTGCGATACGGTGTTAACTACTAGAGCTGTTGGTGGGGTGATGTGCGCAAGTAGACCATTCGATGCGTACACTCCGTGGTTCAGTGTTCTGTCTTCTGATGGTTCAGTAAATTTTTCCCCCAAACAAACTTGGTGTTCATTCTTCTGGGATGATTGTGAGGGAAGTTCGATGGCGGTAGGACAGACAACAGCAACATGAACTGCGATGCGCCTCTTCAGCGTTGAGCCAACCGCGTAACAACGAACAATTGGCGAGTGGACAACGGTTCTTCAAGTTCTTGTGTTGATCGAAACTCAGCGTAATGGTGGGTAGCAGAGTGGTGATTGAGGCGAGTGATTCACAGCCGATGTCGGACATGTCAGTCACCAACACCTCGGCCGCTGATTGGTTGAAGGAAGGTTTAACGTCCGTGATTAAAGTCTTTAAGACAAATTCTTTCTTTTTCTCAGTCCTTTGACGTAAATAATTGACCGACTAACGCGATATTTTCGTAGTTTATCGATCATCATATGATGCGAAATATCGCCTTGATTCCAGTCGAGACCATGATAGTGTTTGGTCAGCCAATCACTCTCCTGAAGTTTGTCCTCTGACAGGAAATCTCGATCGAAAGGTGGTCGGACGATGCAATGTAACAGTAACGTACCAGAGGACACTTCAATTACAGCCACTTCTTTCACTATAAGCTCGTTGTTATTATTCATGAAACATCGAATGTCCACTACAATTGCTGATTTGTGATGAATGTCACTCCACCACTGGATTTTTCGTCGTTGGTAATGAACATTTGTCATGAATGGTAGTGCATGAGTAACGATATGATACTCAAACACGTCCACTCCGCATATTGATTTGAGAGAAAAAAAAGAAGAAAGAAATGAGACCGGTGGCTTAAAGGATGGGACGCCCACGCGTCACTTACGTTTCTCGGAATTCGACGCAGGTGTTCTCTATTGTTCTGATTCTGACAGGTTTTAACATGTCCTTATAATTTTTCGTTTCTCAGATCTCGGCGCAGGTGTTCGATTGTTCTGATTTCTGAATTCGGTGCATGTGTTCTATTGATTTATTGTTCTGACAGGTCTCGACATGTTGGTCTATGGTTCTAGGTGATCCATTGTTTCCAACGATTCCTGGAATCGGCTCTAATGGGATGTGAGATTCTATCGTTTTATGCACGAGGATTATGCGCATTTTTTGGTTGTTGTGCATTCAATGTTAGTACCAACTCCGGCGTGACTCACTGGTGCCGTCGCCATTCTGCCTTACCCGTCGTTTTTTGTTCTGCAATTTTCACTACTATCTGTTTTACACCACGCTGCTAGTGGTATTACTGTCTGTGTTAAACCTGTGACTCTCGGTACTCCAGTAAATCGGTCCACCCACAAGTCTTCTAATCGTTTCACAATGTCCATAATCATAATGTATATTTCATAGCTTTTGTTTTCGTACAAATATATATTGTAATTATGCGTAGAACGACCTCTGTGGTGTAATTGAATTTTCAAGAACTCGTAACCCCGATTGTTGGGATTCTGTACTGTATTATAATAACCGGCATCGGTCCAACTGACAGTCGGCGAATCGTTCGAAGGTTTTAACACCAACCCAAAGTCTGTAGGATCGCCATAGACACTTTCATTGATGTCGTCGTTTCTGCTAAGTAGCATGAGTTACGCGCACTATTAAATGTTACTGTTTTACATGCGTGCTCCATCCCTGCGGACAAAAGAAATTGTTCACACCGAAAGCCCGGCGCCTCGGTTCCTGGAAGTCCATTGTTCTCAAAAGTGACGCGTAGAAAGAGCAACTGCGTAGAAAGAGAAAAGTGGTGGAGGGGGGAGGAGGAGGAGGAGCAATCTGTGACCTTGGACCCAGTCATTGACCCCACACACTTAGAAAACTCGAAGAAAATCTCCCTTTATTGGGAAGATATTTCTTCCAGCCCTAACTTGAAAAGCTTAGGTGGTCCTGAGAAGGACCGTTTTATTTGCCAGGAAGGAAAGGAACTGATTTATTTATTGCGGGAGCGAACCAAATCCGTAAATTTGCCACTCGATCGTCAGTTGTTCATATGAAAAGACGGTAGTCATCCACTCTGTTACTAAGTCACCAACTCGCTCGCCTTCTTCCTCGTTCTTTAGCTGAGATAACATCAGTATCATAATATGGCAGTCCAAGAAATCCATTTTCTGTTTCATATTTATGATTTCCTCCCACATTATCCTCGCGACAAGGTCCTGTAAGGGTCTCGGTAATAATTTTATCGTCTCAGGCGCAGACTCCCTGATCACCGCCACCGCCAGATGTTGTAATGTGTTTGGGCTGCGTACCTTGATCATGGTCTATTCACTTCCAGTCTCTGCTCTAAACTGAACGCCGTAACCTAGAGGGATAATAGAGTGGGGATGAGAAGTAAACAATTCCGGTTCCCAGAAGTCCAATGTTTGAAAGTGGCTCGCTATCTTTCCATATGTGAGACGTAGTAGGGGCAACTGCGACGTGTGACCTTGAACCTGGTCATTGAGCCTACTCACGCAGTGGGTGGTCAACCAGGAGGAGGAGTGGGAGGGGGAGGAGGAGGGGGAGCATGAGAGCTAAGAGTAGCCTTGGACCCGGTCATTGACCCCACATACCTAGAAAACTCGAAGAAATCTCCCTTTATTGGGAAGATATTTCTTCCAGCCCTAACTTGAAAAGCTTAGGTGGTCCTGAGAAGGACCGATAGGCCCTAAAAAGAGCCGTTTTTTATCCGAAGAAGGAGGAGGAGGAGGAATAGGAAAAATGTTTATTTTTGATCGCTGAAAAATTTGGTTATTTCGTTGGGATAAAGTCCATCCGTTCGCCGGTTCCACCACATGTTGACAAGCATCATATACTTCTGTTCGTATTCTATGGCGTATAAGTGCTCCTCTTCAATAGGGTAAAAATTAATTTTGTAGTCCATGTCCCGATGCCAATATTCCCATTCTAAGTCGTCTAACGGACAATGGTTCCACATGCTGTTTATTCCCCGTTGTTTGGAATACAGATCGTCTTCCAGATCTTGAAAAGTCGAGTACATTTTTGGTTCATGCATGTACTTGTACTTTTTGTCAATACGCCATAGCCTTTTCTTATGAAAATGTTTCAAGGTGCAATCATCGTCATCTTTTTGATTGTAGAACTCGTCGCCTTCAAAGTAATCGTCATCGTCATCGGCTAACGGTCTCTTCTTCTTATTTATTGATGTCTCGACCACGACGCATGCCTCCTCCAACTCGGCGTCTGTGATGTCGCTATCCCGCTCGAAGTTGGACATGATCTCTTCGTTGCTGTTGACGCTTCAAAACTCCAGACTGAACTGCTCTGAGCGTGGGAGATGTCTGACGAAAGAGGGAGGTTGGGGGTAGACCACGTGGCGTTCACGAATAAAAGTAATTCTGCAAATTGTTTACCAGGAAGTCCATAAAGTGGGTCAAGCGAATGCGTAGAAGGGGCAACTGCGCAGTAGGAGCAACTTGACCTTGAACCCGGTGCTCACTCAGTAGGTGGGAGGGGGAGGGGGAGCGTGTAAAATGAGTAAATGTGTGGCGGGTGAGGGGGAGGGGAGGCGGGGGCGGAGGGGGAGTAAGCAACATGTGTCCATGAACTCGGTTATTGACGCCGCTCACTCATATAGTGATACTGACTCCATTACGAATTTTTTTATATCCCTGTCTTTCACTAAAGTAACCTTGAAACACGTGTTGGGTGTACTATTTACAGGCTATACGCTAGAGTGTAAGTTAGTTAACGTAAATTCAGAGTTTTATGAAAATCCGCGGATAAACAGCTTTGTTACGATTTTTTATGTATTTCAGTCTTCCAGTAAAGTATCCTTGAAAAATACTTCTGGTAGACGGTAGTCACCTAGTCTTATAGAACGTAATTTATTATCGTTAAATACCGAGTTTCGTCAAAAAATTCTTATTAGTTTGTGAGATATGAATTTTTTAAGTTTGTAGCGCCTTCAATTTCCTGGATAGGCAACCCGCATTACACAAGACCCGAAAATAGTTATTGGGGGTTGACGAAGTTTGGTTGAAATCGGGCCGGAAATAACGGAGATACAGCCATTTTTAGGTCTCGGCTTCCCGTGTTGCGACCTTCAAAAACAAAGTAGGTAAATTATGATGACGTCATCAGTATATGTATCAATTATAATGTTCATATACCGAGTCTTGTCGAAATCGACCGATAAACAACGAAGATATAGCTATTTTTCTTTGTTAAGATGCGCCAGCTAAATTGCAAACGGACAGTGGTGAGAGTCGTCAAATAAATCGCAAAAGGACAGTAGTGAGTCAACAACCAAATGAAAACCGCCAATAAAAATGAGAATGAATAGTATTGGGTTGGCAACGCATATAGTTAATTATGCATTCATCTAATTAATTATTCATAATCTAGTTAATTATTCATAAATCTAATTAATTATGCATAATGAGTAGTATGAGGTACGCGCACTGTTAAATGTTACTGTTTTCTTCTTCCGTGCCTAGAAAGGGCCCTTAATACCCATTGATTGCTACAAAGGGCTTAAAGGAACCACTCAGATACTAAGATGACACCTGTCAAAGAGATAGAGAGCTTTTAAACTGGTTCCCAGGATCCTGTCACAATGACAAACGCTTAAAACCCTAAAAGGTCTAATGGAACCTGTCAACATGGGACAAAGACCTGTTCCTAATAAACTTCGTCTCTAATTCTTTTTCACTGGGTCCATTGTTTACGTTTAAACTACTGCGTCAACAGCAACCATTGCCTGCTTCATTTTCTATCTCAGAGCTTAGTTTGGTGGAAAGACCCGAGGAGTAAAGATGTCTCAAATAAGAGCTAGACCAATTGCAAAAGCAGCAATAGTTTTGGAGGAAAAGTGCTTTTGTTACGGACATCGCAGAGATGTAACACCCTACTTCGTCATGTTGAGAGGGTTGATTCAAAACGGGAAAAAACATTGACAATACATGAAAGGACATTTCGCAACGAAAGTCTTGATGAAACTTTTTATGAAAGTACACACGAAAATATAACCATGGAATATCTGACAGTCCTTGAAAAAAGAATCAGCACCCGACTTGATGAAATAGTATTTTATTTAAATGTAACAGTAAATGCCTCCAGCCCCAGCCTTTATTGGGATACAGAAACAGTTTAAACACTGTTTAGAGCGCAACTTCAAAAAGGTCCTTCTCAGGACCACCTTTAATTTTCAAGTTAGGGACAGGGGAATCTTCCTACAAAAGGGAGATTTTTTTGTGTCAATAACTTCCCTAATTAATTATGCATTCATCTAATTAATTATTCATAATCTAATTAATTATTCATAATCTAATTAGTTATTCATAAATCTAATTAATTAGTCATAATCTAATTAACTATGCATTCATCTAATTAATTATTCATAATCTAATTAATTATGCATTCATCCAATTAATTATGCATTCATCTAATTAATTATTCATAACCTAATTAATTATTCATAATCTAATTAATTATTCATAAATCTAATTAATTATTCATAAATCTAATTAATTATTCATAAATCTAATTAATTATTCATGATCTAATTAATTATGCATGATCTAATTAATTATGCATACATCTAATTAATTGTGAATGAATTTAATTAGTTATGCATAATGAGTAGTATGAGGTAGGCGCACTGTTAAATGTTACTGTTTTCTTCTTACGTGCGTGCTCCATCCCTGCGAACAAAATAAATTGTTCATACCGATAGCCCGGCACCTCGGTTCCTGGAAGTCCATTGTTCTCTAAAGTGCTGCGCAGTAGGAGCAACTGCGTAGAAAGAGCAACTGCGTAGAAAGAGCAAAGTGGTGGCAGGGGGAGGCGGAGGCGGAGGGGTGCGAGCAATCTGTGACCTTGGACCCGGCCATTGACCCTGCTCATTTGCTCGCCCCCGCAGAATGCCCATTCCTATACTACTATGGGGCCTTGTGCCCAGCTAAAACTAATCAACTCTGAACAGACTTTGAACAGTCGATCTTTAGCTGTTGCTTCAAAGTTTAGTTTTAGTTTTAGTTTCCCATGCCTCACTAGCAGTTTCTTGGTCCATTATCTTTTGGAAAACTTCATCTGTTAACGAGCTTGTAATCATTGATTTAACATAGCTGTTTGCCTTACGGTACCAATCTGAAGCCTTATTGTGCATCTTGATTTCTGATTCCGTAGCATCCTCCTTTAGTGGTTGAGCTTTAACTACCTTCTTATCAATGACATCTAGAGCCCCTTCATGATAATCTAACATATCTCTTATTTTTATTTTCGATATAGGCCAGTCTGGCTCACTGCCTAAAGGTCTTATGTATTATGAAAAATCCATTGTTTACAAGATAACTTAAACATTAAATTATTAAATTAAAACCTTTAAACAAATATCATTAACCAAATAACATTGCCCGGGCACCATAACCTGTTACAAATAAATTGGCGACTCTTCAAAAACACATTCGAAAAGAATAATCAAAAGATATTGAAACCAAAACATCTATTTTATTTGACTGCTTACTACAATCTGAAGTCTTGAACACACAACAAAAAACATCTGATTACATAAACAAACTCTTCAAGAAAATCAGACAGTACAACTGGAATACTATAATAATATAACATTTACAGTAATTGCTTGATAAGGATGACATTGTATCAGGGGCGGCCCGTCAGATTTTCAGTGCCCGTGCGAAGACCAAACTTGCCGCCCCCCTTCATAACAACTAAAACCTCCCCCCCAACCGTAGCTCTGAAATAAGTCTGACGTTCGCGCCTCGCTCCCTCGCTTGTTGTTGCGTTTGCGTTGTTTCTGGTTCCGTGCGATACTGATCACCTGAAATGACAAGCTATGGGGCACATTCAGCTCAGAGACTTGAGTAATTCAACATCTTGATTTCATATAGTATCGTCATGGAAATGCTGAGTCACGATAACTTTGAAATCATACAGCAGTCACATCTGCATGGCTGTTCTGAAAAACCTAAAATTAAAAAAGGGAAACAACTAAGCAAATTTAACTAATTTAAGTAACTTTAAATTTAATTTAGTAAGGCCATGTCTACACTCTGCACTATGTGTGACTTGTCGTGCATTTATTTATGTGTTGCTACGACCACTATATCTTGTCCAGGATGATCTCAAGGAGCGGCGCGCGGCACGGCGCGCGTTGTGGCGGTAAGCTACCTGCTACGATCGCGCGGCTCCCTCACACTGACGCAGGGCATTATTCTTTGACTTCTTCGTATCAAGAAACAATTATGTGTTTGTTTAAGAAAAATAACGAGTTCGCACGCAGCGCGCTGACGTGAGGGAAGTGAATTTCCGCATTAACATCTTTAAAAAATCGAATAAACGGTTTAAAACAACACTGGTAACTTTTTTGGAAAATTGAAAAAAGAAATTTGTTAGCTGTTCTGATGCCTCTGGTTATATTTAAATTCACTATTAGGATGGCAATGTTGTACATTATAAGGTTAGGAGGAGGTATAGTCAGGATAACAAGTTGTTAAACTTATATTGGGGATGATAAACTACATCAATAAATGAAAACAGCCTTTTCCAGTGTAACATCCCCATAAGACAACGTACTGTGTTAAGACAATTGACGTTTTCTTGAATAATTCGGTAAATATTTGTGCTATAGAATGATGAGAGAGGGCTTAAAACCTTCGCCTTACTAATCTCCGTCTTCTTATTTACATTAATTTTACATTGGGAGCTTTTCTGACCCTTTTTGGGGCAAAAAACTCAAAATATGAAAAATAAAATCCCCAAAAAGGGGGGTTGGAGTTGTCCGATTATATATAAATATATATGTGTATATATATGTTAGCGACACCCCAAAAAGTGTTCAGGGGGTCACGAATCAAAACTTTATAAAGATTCAAACAAAATTTATTCTAAATCAATAGGTCAAACAGTAACAAAAAAATATGCTTTTAAGTAAAGACATGTTTTGTGCGTTTTAACATTGAAATAGCCCGTAGCGCTAGGGTCAGTGACGATATTTCTTCTGACTCCAACGTCCTCTTAAGGGTGCGCCCTACCCAGATTGAATTCATTGTTGTTTAGCGCCGCGCCGGCGCCGCCAACAAGCAGGGTCATGCATATTTACGTTTGAAGACCATTTTGTTCTCCTCGATCGCACTGTTATTTTAAAGATTTCTACCAAACTATTTGCAGTTTCACACTTTTCAGATTCCAATCTAGGGATCATACGGTTCCTTTTATCCAAAATAATTTTTCTCCATACGTTAGGAATCTTTAGAAAAACGCTTAATTTGAGAACATTACTATTGGCCTACCACTTATTTTGAATTAAAATCAAGATTTTTAAATCGTATGATCTCTAGATGAACATTTATTGAATTAAATAACATCAAATTATTTTTAATTGGTTAACAATTTAGCCTACAATGAGGGAGATGCAAACCCCTTACTTGAGCGTGCGGAAGGGAGGTACGGCGCACCCTTAAGTTTCACCATGCTAATAGTTCACTTTTCCATATGAAATTCACTAATAATGAAAACAAACCTCAAAACTGAGAAGGAAGGGAGAAGGACAAACTGATATCAGTACACCTGTTCTGAGCGTGGGAAAAATATTTCTTCCGGGGGAAAGTTTTGATTACCATTTACTCCAAAAACTGAAGTTGGCTGTAAACATGTTTTTTTCGTTAATACAAACGAAACTCATTTAAGGTACTGCCACTTTGGAAGAAATACAGATGATTAATCAATTAACCACGACGAAAGCACAACTAATCTGTAATGACGAGAAGTATTTTTAATTCTTGACATTATCCACTCCATCTCCAATGCCCCGAAATGGCTCAGTTAACAAATAAGAACTTGATTGAAATTATACTAAACAGAAACGGAACTATTAACTATATTTTTCAAAGTAAGGACCTTACAAGTACCGATCGAAGGGGGCGCCAAAATCTGAGGGGGCGTATCATATTTTCCCCTCTTATTAAATATAATAGCAATATAAAACTCGAATCATTTTAATTTCAACTAAAGATGAAATGCCGCCTCAATGCTCTTCAGTCCCCATACCATATATTTCCTCAGCTAGGAAGTAGTTTAAAATAATCTAAGATGGCGGATTAAATTAATTAGTTGAATCGTCTAACTTGATATTTTAACATTTCAATTTTCTTTCATCGTTTTACGAGTTTTATTCACACTCTCAATGTCACAAAACGACAGAGGTCAAAACAACTTTTCTATTCGGAATAGAGGGGAGCGGAGATTGTATTTATCTGATTTGTGAATTTAATGTTTTAATTATAATGAAGGTGCAACATGGTGAATGCACAACATACTTCCCAATAATGCCTTTAACAATTTATAATACTAATATACAACAAATTTACAAAATTAGTCGGATTTATATATTTTTTCAAATACTCTATTTTAGCGCTACGAACTATGCCCCCAATCCCACACCCCATGGCCCGTCATGAACGCCGAGTGCTGCCCCCCCAAAAGCGCCGCGCCCCGTGCGCCCCGTGCTGGAGCACGGCTCGCACTGCCCTAAGTAGTGGCGAAAGGGGGCTGCTGGCTCACTTGATTGACAGCTTCCGGTCACGTGACCGGAAGCGCTGCGTCATGAAACACGTCATCTGAGGCTGAGCCAGTGACGTAATGAGGGAAAGGTTAAAGTTCAAGGTCACTGGGAGGTAATTTTAAAAAAGTACTACCTCGTACGCGTAAAATCCGATTGTGATTCGATAGTTTTCATTCGATACAAATATCGAATGAAAACAATCGAATGAAGCAATCGAACGATACGAGTGCGAGGTAGTACTATTTCATTTATTACTTAATTTTTTACTTTTATTTTTATTTACAATAAGTTATGTTTACAATAATTTATGTTTACAATAGTTCCCCGTTGTTTGTCGTCATCGATGTTGTTGATCCGGAGTCGCGGCCATCACTTCGTTTTCTGATGAAAGGCGGTAGATACTTTGACCCCTGCGCAGAGTCTATGTTGTTTGTTGCGATCAGTTCTAAAGATAAACTGTAGCCATTCGCTAGGAGAAGTCGTAACTCCTCTTTAAAAACCTCCAGGTCCGTAGAAGTTGATAGATAAATAGAGTCATAATAAATACATCGAATCTTGAGTGACATGATAATGTTATTTTGTAAAGAGCGCGGAGAGAGGATGATGTTCACCAGTCGAGAGCTGGAGGTGTACTGACTATTCAGAAGCTAGCGTTGCAATCGTACCAAATGGTGGGGGTAAAAGTGTGGTGGGGCGGAGCAGATGGCGGACGGCAGATGGTAGGCGGCAGATGGCAGGCGGCAGGTGGCAGGTGACAAGTGCGCGGCAGATGGCAGCTGACGTGGGGAGGAAGACTTTGAACAAAATATCCATTAGTTACCCATCAAAATATTTGTGGTTCCATGTGCACCACGCAAAAGTTGGTCTGCTCGTTGAAGTTCCTCCTCTAGTTTAGTAACCAGCCGAAAATCCGCTTCCATTTCATCCTCCTGCTCTGGACATTGCGGCTGCGCACACCACCTCTTGCAAGCATAATCATACGCGTTCTTATATTCCTCCAGGACTTGTTCATATGTCCTAGGCTGCTGGGATACAGTTTGCATCGCCGCTCCTTGCTTAACCTCGGTAGTCTCAAGAGTTGCCACCAACTCCTTCTCACTAATCACACCTCCCCAAATAATGTTATTGCCACGGCTTATGATGTTGCTTGTTGGCTGCTGAGATGTAATTGCTTAACCTCGGTAGCGTCAAGAGTTGCAATCAACTCCTCCTCACAAACCGCATCTCCCCAAATATTGTCGTTGACGCTGCTCATGGTGTTGTCTGTTCCAATGATTGTATAGTAATGCAGCGTTTGAGTGTAATTTAGGTACTCGTCCCTTCCCCCACCACATCACTCCCCCCACCACACCACTTCCCCCACCAAGTTTTTACATCGCGCACTAACTAGCGTACACGCATTAGTTAGGGTCTGACTCTTACACTGTCAAGACCGTAGCTCCTTAACTGAAAACTTCAATTAATTTGTCTCAACACTATATGTGTATAAATATTACAGTCACTATGATCTAAACTAGTGCATGTTTCCATGTGTTGCTTCTTGTGCAGCAGACAACTGGCTGAGAGTGTTTCAACCTTGGCTATTCTACGATGGAACCGCTCATTGTCCGCTAAAAGCGTAGACATTCTATCTTCATCGTCGGAGAAGTAGAAGGTGGTGGCAAGCGGGCTACTGAAGGACACCTTACTCATATTCCTGTAAAACTGTGACATGTTCAGACGTTAACACAAACTATATAGGTAGATGTTCATCCGACAAGAGCTGGAAGTATAATGATGTACCGCTAGCGAGTAGGATAGACACCTATCCCCACCACAACGTTACCTTGTCCTTCAAACAGTTGTTTTTCGCTACAGTTGCTATACCCTTGGTCGGATCTGAAGTCTGTTTGCACTAACTTGTTCGTCTGATCAATCCGCGTAGTTTGAGTACCCACTTGATATATTTTAAACCGCAAATAAAGAAGTTATGTAGGTTTGACCTCTAAAATAGCTGTTTTCTAGCTATTACTGCTATGCCCTTGGTCGGATCTGAATTTTGTTTGCACCACCTTGTTTGTCTGATCAATCCGCGTAATTTGAATACCCACTTGATATATTTTAATCCGTAAATAAAGAAGTTATTTAGGTTTGACCTCCAAAATAGTTGTTTTTAGCTATTACTGCTATACCCTTGGTCGGATCTGAATTCCGTTTGCACCAACTTGTTCGTCTGATCAATCCGCGTAATCTGAGTACCCACATGACATACTTTACACAAACTTTGCACCCCCCCCAAATGGGTCATGTTCAAGGTCAACCCCAAGGTCAAGGACCTTAGGACTTAGAAATTTTCACAAAGTGGGCTGCACACAAACATGAGACTAACAGTCTCCTGCCTATGTACAGGCCAAGTCCCTAACTTGAAATGCTTAGGGTGGTCCTGAAAAGGACCGTTTGTGTTTGAAGGAGATGGTGGATAAGGAGCGGTGGACAGTGTTTACTTCATTTCTTCGTAACCCACTTTACTTGACCCTTCTGCCGTACCAAAAACAAGTCGCACTCGGTCTCAGGAGGTGGCAGAGTGGACCTTGGAAGGTGGACCTTGACGTAACGGCCGCCAAAGAGGTGTTGGAGTAAGTACTCATCGCCGATCTTCCCCACAAATAAATATTCCATGTTCAACTTCAACTGGGCAAACTTGACGGTGACAGACTCCAGCGGCGTTACCAACTCGGTAAGTTTCACCGTAGCTGTCCTCTTCATTATTTCCTCAACAGTTGGAGGTGGCGATGAAGGTCGAGGCGCTGAAGGGCGAGGCGGTGTCGATGGCGGAGATGCAGAAGACGTCGAAGGCCGTTGATCAAAGTAAAGTGGGGTGGTTCCGAAAATTTCTTTGTATACAAGACCTAAAAGAACTAGGTCTTTTGAAACCGCTCCTTTTCTCCGAAGACTTCTTCAAAGTCTCCTTCAAACGTTGCAGTTTCTCGGGTGTGATGGGAGAAGACATAGCGCAGAGGTGAATACAGTTCGCAAGGCAAAGCTGGAATGAGGTACCAGACGGAGCAAAGCGGGTCGCCAAGTGTAACCGTGACATTTCCATATACGGGTAGAAAGCTAAAGACCGGTCTACATCCTGTTCCCCTTCCACCGTGACGACAAAACCCCCCCCTGACGTCACGGGGCGGAGCCTCCCCCCCTTGACGTAACCCCCCCCGATTTGGGTCATGTTCAAGGTCACCCCCCCTCGACTTCCCCCCTTCCGCGTCGGTGACGTCACTTTGCCTTTATAAGCGGGAGCAGTCCGCAGTCTCGTCGCAGTAGCTTGCCGCCCGCTGTTTGGATATACGTCCCAGTGGGTTGCACTCTGCTGCAGCGTAGGTCTGTTAAGTGTGCGTTGGGCCCGACTCGCAATTAAGAGATCCGCGCCCTTGCATGTTTAGTTAGTTTGTTTAAGCATGTTAGATAACGCTTGTAGTTTGCTGCTAGGTAATGTAGTTAGTCTAATATATATGTTAGTGTTTGGTATTGGTTTGAAGTGTTTTATTTACTAATAACATATGTACTCCCGGCCCTACAGGTCCCTCAACAACCTTGGTCAAAACTTGGGTTCGCAGCAGCCTGACGCCGGGTGTTTGGGTCTACGTCCCACCGGGTTTCAGTGATACTGTTGACCTTTGCAAAACCGACCTCGGCTGTTTTTGTAAAAATAACGTTAACTGATTAATTTGTTTCTTTTACATAGTTTCTGGTAAAGTCTTTATTTTCAAAGTAATGTATCTTGTTTCTCATCCTTTTCCTAACCCCCTGACAATAAGGTTCGGCCCTGAAAACCGGCCTTGTCAATAAGATCAATACGGCCATGCAAACCGGTTGACACCACCTATCTCACCCATGAGAAACGTTTGTGAAATATAAAATCAGTCTCTTGTTTAAAATCAGTCTCTTGTTTAAAATCAGTCTCTTGTTTGTTGTCTTTTGTCCCCTTCCCCAATACAGAGCGGGGAATAGAGCAGTATGTTATGCTCTATTCCCCGCTTTGGCATTATGTCAGATGACCTTGACCTACTGACGGGACTTAGAAAAACTTTCGTTTGATCAAATATTGGAAGAAATATACTTTTAAAATAACCTTTCTCAATCACCTCCACTCCCACCACTTACATCTCCCCACCATTTACATCTTCCACCACTTACATTGGGTATAAAAGAGGTTCCCCATCACTGGTAAAACATTCTGCTGTTTGTGTTTAACCATGGCGCATATCAGGAAGCAGACCAAGCCTAAGAAGATGGTCGTAGCAAAACCAGCTCTTGTGTCACCTACTACCTCTTCTACTGCTTCTTCATCATCTACACCAACTACTTCTGCACTGTCTCTACTCCACCAGGTTTTATCTTCGCCAGCTTCTTCATCGCCTGCTTCTTCATCGCCTGATTCTTCATCGCCTGCTTCTTCATCACCCGGTCCTGCGTCCATACTCCGCCAGGCATTACTGATGTCCTTGATAATCCCGGAAGAGTCGCAACCAAGGTCTCCATCTTCTCCACCACCAAAACCCAAGTCACCAACAAAATCATCTCTATCTTCCCCATCACCAAGGTCAAGGACAAGGTCTTCTTCGTCATCTTCTTCTTCGTCATCTTCGAGCTCGAGGTCCTCTTCTTCTTCATCTTCGAGCTCGGGATCATCATCACCGAGTTCAAGATCTTCAACACCCACTATACCGCAGATCATTTCTCCAATCATCACTCCACCTTCCACAAGTTTTCGTCCGTCAGTAATCTACATAAATGATCAAACTCCTTCAGAGAAATTTAATGAATTAAAATCCTTGAGAAGGAAGTGCTTATTTCCTGCACAACAATGTAAATACAGTTTTAAAAAAAGGTGCAAGGAAAGGGGAACGTTGTGCTAAATCTTGTGTCTTAGATGAAGAATTATGCAGTTTTCATTTAAGACAAAAATACAAGGGTACCGTTTCTCTTTCCACACCACATCCAACAGTGAAACCAGCCAAAACTCGGATTAATAGGCTTTGTAAAAACAAACAATACTTCTTTGTCAAAATAATGGGTTTCTTAAAGGTCATGTTAAAATGTGGAGACCAACTCTACATTTTAAGATTACCTAAAGCCATGCGCCATCCCTACAAACCCACGAAAATCACTATATAATCAGAGACAATTCAGGAACCACTGTGTGGAAAAAATTGTAATAACCTTTTTCCAAATTAAATCAAGTCTTTCTTTTTCCAAATTAAAAAAAAGTGTGGACAACCTATTTACATTTTGTAGCATATGCTGCAGAGTGTAAATAGGTTGTCCACACTTTTTTTTACAATGTTACAACGACCTTGACCTAGATAACGGACTTAGAAACATTTCGCTCTGTTTAAATTCCTTTTCAAACCAAAACATTGATCTGTTCACCAACCTTTTAGGTGGGGGTAAGCGGGTATATAAGCGTGGCGTCGTAGAACATATTCATTAGTCAGCTATGGAGACTCCAGCAGGTTCATCCAACTCATCAGCTACTGATATGGAAGTAATCTGGGAACGTAGAGCGAAACAACATAGAGAACGTTCGCGAAGAAACGAAAATAAAGTAAGAGAAGGATTCAAAAGATTACAAGTCGCTGTACCATTTGCTAATCCTAGTGATTCTAGGATTTCAAAAATTCGACAGGCAATACAATATATTAAGTTTCTTCAAACACAGCTTCAAGAACCTTCTATAAAAGCTGAACTGCCTGAGGAACCACTGCCCCCCTTAATCTTACAAAAAGAATTAGGGAACGTTTTTGTCGAACCTCCGACCCTTAAAAAAGAAGATGACTAAACTCGTTACAACAATGAGAGGGGTTAAAAAAAACAAAAAAAAACAAAGCGGGGAATAGATCAGTTTGTGGTCAAAGTGAGAATCACTTACTGCTCTATTCCCCGTTTTGGCAATATGTTCAGACGACCTTGACCCACTAAAAAGACTTAGAATATTTGTGTATAGTAGTGACTTACACTCCGTGTGGTAAAATAATGGAAGATATATTTATTTCTTAACACGATATACCCCTTCCCTAACCCTTGTACTCCCACCACTAACCCCCACCATTTAAACGTAGTATAAAAGGGGTTCCCTATCACTGGTAAAATCATTCTGCTGAAAATGAGTACACCCGCTCTCCCTATCGCTGCAGCAACACTAGTAGTAAGCAGAAAGGTTGAAAATCACGATCAGTTAATTGTCTTAAGAAGATTACTGCACAAGTTTCTCGATTGGGAGGTTGGTTGTGATTTGTATATGTGGAAGCCTACAGCTCCAGTGTATAATAGTGAACAGGAAGCATGGAAAACAAGCTATAAAAACAATGTAAAGTTACTTAAAATGATTGGTATAATGGAAAGGTTACTCCGGCAGAAATGGATCATCAATACAACATTTTATATTAAACCAAACCATTATTGAATCAATAAAAAGGAGAGAGATTAAAAACAGAGCGGGGAATAGATCAGTTTGAGGTCTAAGTGAGAACCACTTACTGCTCTATTCCCCGTTCTGGTGGTATGTTCAGACGACCTTGACCCACTTACAAGACTTGTCATTCTGCGACATCGATGTTTGATATAAAATGTACTTCCTACAATAATATCCTTGTCATTTACCCCCACCACGTAAACTTGGTATTTAAGCAACCGCATCAGAATATCCCCAGTAGTTAGCTATGGATTCCCAAGCAAACACATCCAAAGAGTATAAAGATGAACTATCAGAGTTTTTGAAGTTCAACAATTGCTTGCGGAACCGAAGAGCCGAAAACGCATTAAGAACAAAAACATATAAGCTGACAATGCAAAAAGCCTACCGGAGATTATCAGGTAAAGTCCCGGGCGTTAAATCTACTACTAAAACAAAGGACATGATATATCGGGCAATAGAATACATAAAACATCTGCAGGAAATAGTTGCAGAAGTTCCTTCTGAAGAACCGGTCTCTCTTGAACCGATAGAATGCGTGTTCCTGGTGGAAGATAGGTTGGCGAAACATCATTTTCTTGAGGAAGAACCGTCAGCCTACAAACAAATCTTCCTCATGGATGAAGACCAGGATGAATAACTGGGTTAACAAAATTAAAGACGTCTGGAATACAAAGCGGGGAATAGATCAGTTTGTGGTCCAAGTGAGAATCACTTACTGCTCTATTCCCAGTTTTGGTAACATGTTCAAACGACCTTGACCCACTTCAGGACTTGGAAACAACTTTGTTTAGTACTAAATATATATTTAACAACAATATCCCCTCCCCAACACTCCCCCCCTCTAAATATTTTGGTATAAAAGGCGAGTTTGTATCAATGGTTGAATCAGTCTAGTCATGGCACCAAGAGACATCATCTTTCCTCATCCACGAGAGGTAATTCTAATGTTAAAAAACATTATGTTAGAAGATGAAGATGAAAATGAAGATGCGGTGTTGGAAGATGAAGAAGTTGATTCCGTAGAGATGGAAGCCGTGAGTTGGATGGAACAATTGGAGAGTGATGAGGATATCTCTAGTGTAGCGGATGACGTGGAGGAAAACTCGAATTCGGACGATACGGAGTGTTACCAACAGTCACTCTGTTTGGAACACATGGAGGCAACTCCGGGTGGTAGTAGGACCCTTTTTGAGGGTACCTACGTCACTAGCTTTCTCCCCCGTCGCTTATTTCCGTTTGATGAGTCGGATTTGTCAGATGAGTCTGATTAGTTTTCTTCGTTAACCTTCCAACTACAAATACAGAGCGGAGAATAGATCAGTTTGTAGTCAAAGTGAGAACTACTTACTGCTCTATTCCCCGTTCTGGAAATATCTTCAGATGACCTTGACCTATATCTGGACTTGGAAACAACTTCTTTTGATACAATAATTATTACTAAATCAAACATATGCTCCAAGAGGGGGGTACTCTAATGGTGGGGGTAAGCAGGTATTTAACCATGCACTTTGGAATACACGTATTAGTCAGCTATGGATTCGCAAGCAAGCACATCCAACTCCAGATCTGGCTACAATCAGAGAAACGCTGAACACTCAAAGAAATGGAGAGTGAATATTAACACTGGATATGAGAGATTACAAAGTGTAATCCCATTCGCCAATCCTCGAGATGCAAAAATAACCGTTTTGTATAAGGCCATGGAATATATCAAAAGTTTACAGTTAAAACTCCAAGAACCGCTGTCAGCTCCCTCAATCGACCAAAAACTGTTGGAATCATGTCCTCTGACTGAAGATGAAAAACTCCAAGAACCGCTGTCAGCTCCCTCAATCGATCAAAAACTGTTGGAATCATGTCCTTTGACTGAAGATGACTTGGCGGTTCAACATTTCTTTGCTGAAGAACCCTCATACAAACAACTTTTTGAAGATCAGGATAATTAAAAGAAAACTTAAAGATCTGTTAAATAATACAAAGCGGGGAATAGATCAGTTTGTGGTCCAAGTGAGAATCACTTACTGCTCTATTCCCCGTTTTGGCAACATGTTCAAACGACCTTGACCCACTTTGGGGACTTGAAAACATCTTGGTTTGATGCAAAATGTACTTCCTGCGTAAAATTTGGTATTTCTTCACTAACACATATACTCCGGCATGTATACCCCCCACCACTGTTCTTATTCGGGTATAAACAGAGGTGCATTTTGGAGTGTTATTAGTTGCTGGTTAGCCTTTGAGGAAGACACAGTTATAATATGTATCGGTGCGATATTTGTAAAGCCTCATTTAGAGATGATTGGCTTTTAGCCATTCATAAAGAACTAAAACATAATTCCAACACAAATACAAAAGAAGAACAAAATGAACAAGAATTAGATTCAATCGATCATCAATTAGCACAACATCAATTTGCAAACCTAAATCAAAAAGAACAAAATGAAGTTTTAAGACCGAGTGTCATTTATTATGCACAATCAACGTCATCAACATCGACTTCTACGCCTGCTATGTCTACACTTCACCATCCTTCATCATCAACACCATCAACATCGACTTCAACGCCTGCTATGTCTACACTTCACCGTTCTTCAACATCAACAGCTGCTATGTCTACACTTCACCGACCCTCAACATCAACAGCAGTAGATGTGGAACTACACGCTCAAGCACTACCTGGTAAGGTAGTAACACATTTTAAAATTGAAAACGTAAAATTACAACTTGAAAACTTTTTACATAACGCCAAAGAATTAGTAACCAAAACACTAAAGAATGAACAAAAAAGATTAAATTGTATCAAATTTGGACTGTTGCTAGATGCTATATTCACTAACATTCAAAACGAAACATCACCAAGAGGATTCATGACAAAAAACCGAACCATCATGGCTGCGTCAGATATTGAAAAGATCGTAACAGAATGTTTTGAGGAACTTTTGACGAAACTACAAGAGCATGAAGGAAGAGGATCTGGATGGACTTTATTAAGTATAACAAGTCTGGATGTTAGAGTTCATAAACACGGTTATGGAATGAGAGGAAGTAGTTATATTCCTCTTCCGAAAAAAGTAAGTGATACAAAATCCTGTATTAATGTGCAAAATGAAGATAGCGAATGTTTTAAATATGCCATGTTGACCAAATATGTAACAGACAATCCGATAAGACCAAGTCACAAATATGAAGAAGTACAACATAAGTATAATTTCCAGGGAATGACTTACCCTGTTGCAATTACTGAAATATCAAAATTTGAAAAGCAAAATCCGTCAGCTTCTGTCAACATTTTCGGCTTAGATTCGTCAAACAATGCATACCCCTTGCGCATAACACCTATTGAGCGCAGAGATCATACGGATTTGCTATTGATCACTAAAGGGGACATATCCCACTATGTCTACATAAACAACTTTGGAGGTCTTGTTTCTAAACAAATATCAAAAAAACGCGTTGAAAAAACCATCTGTAAAAGGTGTTTTTGTCATATAGGCAAGTCATTAAGAAGGGGAGGTTCAGAATGGCTAGTAGAACATCAAAGGTTATGTAGTGGAAACTATGAGGTTAGAATTAAATTGCCACATCCCAGCAGAGCGCAGATAAAATTTGACAAAGTAAATCAACAATACCCTGTTCCATTTGTTGTGTACGCGGACTTCGAAGCATCTTTACTTCCTATTGAACAACAAGAAGAGGATATCACAAAAAGAAGCAAATATCAAAAACATGCACCAAACAGTTATTGTATACTAACAAAATCCACGCTGTCTGAAGAACATCTTCAAGAATTTGGACTATCATCTGCTCCGAAGATTTATCGTGGTGAACAAGCAGCGAAACACTTTGTAGATGAGTTGTATTACATTGCCTCTAAGGTGGAAGAAATCTACAAAATTAAAATACCGATGCAACCTATGGATGAACACCAACTTCAACATCACAATTTGGCAACAACATGTTATCTGTGTAATAACCTATTTACACCAGATAACGTTAAAGTGCGTGATCACGACCATCTTACAGGAGCCTACAGAGGTGCAGCCTGTAACGCTTGCAACTTAAATTACAAAGTACCATCTTTTATACCCGTTGTTCTACATAACCTTAGCGGATATGACTCTCATTTCATAATCCCGGAGTTAGGAAGAGATGATGGAGCAATAGATGTTTTGGCAACAACAATGGAAAAATTTATAAGTTTCTCTAAAAAGGTTGGCAAAATAAAACTTAGATTTATTGGTTCGTTTCGATTTATGCCTTCTAGTCTAATGAAATTAACTGATAATTTAAAAAGAGAAGATCTGATAGAAACAAGCAAAATTGTAGCCAGTAGTAAAATGGATCTGGTTCTTCGAAAAGGAGTCTTCCCCTACGATTACATCGATGGACTTCATAGATTTAATGAAACATCACTTCCTCCACGAGAACAATTTAACAACAAACTTAATGATTCGGAGATTTCACTTGAAGACTATCAACACGCATGTCGAGTATGGAACGAGTTGGATATGAAGACTTTAGGAGAATACTCAGACTTTTATGTAAAACTTGACGTGACTCTTCTCTGCGATGTTATGGAAGAATTCCGAAGAACCTGTTTTGCAGCATACGGTTTAGACCCTCTACATTCATATACATCTCCAGGACTAGCTTGGCAAGCAATGCTGAAAGAAACAAAATGCAAACTCCAGCTGTTAACAGATATAGATATGGTTTTAATGGTTGAGTCGGGTGTTAGAGGTGGATTAACTCAAAGCGTGACGAGACATGTTAAAGCCAACAACAAATATCTACCTGACCATGATCAAGAGAAACCTTCAACGTACTTGGGATATTTCGACGCGAATAATCTGTAAGGATGGGCCATGTCGAACCCACTTCCATTTGACAACTTTAAATGGTTTGATCCCGACTGTATTAGCGATATTTCACAAATTCCAAAACAAGGAGATACCGGATATATTTTGGATTGCGACTTTGAATATCCAGAACATTTACACGATCTTCATTATGACCTTCCACTCCTTGCAAGAACAGAAATTTCACCAACTGGAAAACACCCAAAATTAATGATGACCCTTAACAATAAACAACGATACGTAGCTCACTATTGGGTTGTTCAACAAGCTATCGAATTAGGTTTACGTCTTACTAAAATTAATAGAGCTGTAGAATTTTCCCAATCGTGCTGGTTGAAACCGTACATAGACTCGAATACTACCAGAAGAGCAGCCGCTACATCAGCCTTTAAAAAAGACTTTTTTAAATTGATGAACAATGCGATATTCGGTAAAACATTGGAAAACAAAAGAAGACATAAAAATGTTAAACTTGTTACAGATCCGAACAAACTACAAAAACTCGTACAACAGCCAAACTTTGGAATATCTATAATTATTAACGAAAATCTTGTAGCTGTATCTATGAAGAAAACAAGTGTGAAGATGGATCGTCCTTTGTATATAGGTATGACAATCCTGGATATCTCCAAGTCTCATATGTACGATTTTCATTACAAAAAGATGGTCACCTTTTATGGACGAGAAAACATCGGCATCTCCTACATGGATACAGACGCTTTTATATATTGGATAATTACTAACGATATGTATGAAGACCTTCGGACATTTGATTACAAAAACGACTTTGACTTTTCCGACTATCCAAAAGATCATCCAAACTACGACAATGACAGAAACAAAAAAGTGCTTGGCAAATTTAAAGATGAAGCCAATGGTGTTATACTTAAAGAAATTGTTGCACTAATGTCAAAATTATATTCTTTACAACTAAATGAAAACCAAGTCATTAAGAAAGCTAAAGGAGTAAAAAGTTTATATTTAAAGAAGAATGTGCATTTTAATCACTATAAGAAATGTTTATTTGAAGATCAAGATATAACAGCAAAATTCAACACAATCAGAAGTTTCAACCATCAGCTGTACAGCGTGACGGAAGTAAAAAAAGCTCTCTCTTCAAATGATGATAAACGACACATCCTTGCAGACAACATCCACACTCTACCATTCGGCCACTATTCCCTCAACCCTATTGACGAGTAACCCTTTCATCGTCCTACATCCCTTTTCCTTTTCCTTTCCGTATAAAAGGGGGAACACAGCAGTATTTTGCTGTTTTCCCCCTTTTATACATTATATTAGAATGACCTTGACCTATATAAGCAGATTTATACGAAAGAATATTTAATATCATATCAGCTGTCTTCGTGAAACCATCATGTCAGACCTGAAGGAGAAGATTATTAATGAACTACACAAACCTGCAAGAATAAAGTTTCCAAGAAGAAATACTGTTATAAAAGGGATAAATGATCTATACCAAGCGGATTTAATTGAAATGCGACCGCATAGCAGAATAAACAAAGGATTTAAATATATACTCACAATTATTAATTGTTTTACAAAAGTTGCAGACGCTTTGCCTCTAAAGGACAAGACTGGTAAAAGCGTAACAGAAGCCATGGAAATAGCCATAAAAAGAGATAAAAACAAAATTAAACATTTACAAACTGATGATGGAACAGAATACTTTAATACAAACTTTGCACAGTTAATGAATAAATATAAAATAAATCATTATTCTACAAATTCAGAGAAAAAAGCAGCTATTGTAGAAAGATTCAATAGAACCTTAAAAGGAGCACTGTATAAACAATTTTCAAAAAGAGGTTCTTACGTATGGTATGATGTTTTACCACAATTAATAAATGATTATAACAACAGGTTTCATAGAACTATCGGTATGAAACCTAACAAAGTAAATAGAAGAAATGCAAAAGATGTATTAAAACGCATAAAGAAAAATACAAAGCCTAAAGTAGAAAAAATGCAGCCAAGAAAATTTTATGTAAGTGATAAAGTACGGATTAGTAAATATAAGGGAGTGTTTACCAAGAAATACCTTCCCAATTGGACGAATGAAGTTTTTACAGTGTATAAAGTGCAACCGACTGTACCTGAAACGTATATCCTAAAAGATAACAAAGGAGATTTGTTGCAAGGTGCATTTTATGGACATGAAATGTTAAAGTCAACAGTAGGTGATGTATATCTTGTTGAAAAAGTGTTACAAAGAAAAAAGGACGCAGTTAAAGTGCGGTGGTTAGGTTTTAACAAAACTGAGGATTCATGGATACCTACAAGGATTTGGTTTAATGCAAGCAACTCATTTCATCGTTAACCCTTGAGCAGGATGGAGATTATTAACCATAATGATCGATTCAATATTAATAACATAGATGATTTAACTGTGGATAACGTTAAAATTAACAATGGTAAACACGGTAGTTTACTTCCAAACACTGTTCGATGTATAGTAAGTGGCCCCTCAAACTGCGGAAAGACCAATGTTGTCTTTAATTTGATCACTAATCCGCAGGGATTAAGGTTTAATAACCTATATATTTTTCAAAGTCTCTACATCAACCAAAGTATCAATTGCTGGATAAAATCCTATCTGATGTGTCTGATGTTAATTTTTACAAATTTAACGCTAGTGATAGTATTATGCAACCAAACAAAGCGAAACCGTATTCTGTATTTATATTTCACGATGTATCTTGTGAAAATCAGGATACTATTAGAAACTACTTTGCCATGGGAAGACATAATAACATCAACAGCATATATATAGGACAAACTTATAGCAAAATCCCAAAACAACTTATCAGAGATAATGCAAATATTCTAATTGTATTCAAACAAGATGATACTAACCTAAAACATATATATAACGATCATGTGAATGCGGATATGCCATTTGAAAAGTTTAA
Organism: Allygus modestus; assembly: GCA_963675035.1. NCBI lineage: Eukaryota > Metazoa > Arthropoda > Insecta > Hemiptera > Cicadellidae > Allygus > Allygus modestus. The sequence goes on along the minus strand of OY776112.1, from coordinate 273,022,380 downwards.
AGAGCTTTGCGGAAAAGCATGGGCGGAAAAGTATGGATTTTTGGTTATTATGAAAGATCAAGCTATAAAAGATGGTCGTTATAGAATAGGTTTTGATAAATTTGTTTTAATACACTGATTAGCGGTATTACTGTACCAGTCGTCAAGGTGTGAAGATGGTTAACCAGGAAAAGCTATTAAAGGAAATAAAATCACTTAGTGATTCTATTAGACAAAAGAACCGAGCTTTAAAATCAGGTATAAATGAAAGAGAGCAATTTTTAGAAACAACATTCAAACCTGTTACTGAACCTTTAAAGCGATTAGCACAAAATATGGAAAAACCTTCAATTCGCTTCGTAGGAGACAAAATGCTACCAATTTCCAAATATGAAGAAGAATTTCAGAATGATGAAAGTTTTGGTCAGTTACAAACATCTGAAGAAAGCGACGAGTATGAAGAAAGCGGAGATATAGAGGATTTAAAGGAAAAGGACATTGCAGAAGATACAAGTACAGAAGATACAAGTGTAGAAGATACAAGAGCAGAAGAAGAGGATATTAACCCATCCAACTTAAGCAAATTAGGCACGGATATTATGTTTAAAGGAACACTTGGAAGAACATATACGTTAAAAATGTTACACGCCGCACATGCTAATCGAAATTATCATACCTATGGAGCTAGAATAGAGGATAAAGGATTAATGATTGGAGATAGCAAGTTAGATATAAACGAAAATGATGATATAGTTATTGGAGATAAGAAATATAAAGGTACTAAAGGTTTGTTTGAACTCATATTTAAAAATAATCCTGGTAAATATACTAAAAGGGATTTACAATTGTTTAAAAATATATTAGAGTATACAAATGCACATAGAAAGAAGTATTCCAAAGACCTACCTATTCATAGAAATCGGTCAATAAAATATACAAGTATTATATCTAGTCTTTTCCCCTCGAAATCAAAAAAAGCTCAAATTAAAAGAAGAGCTTTATCTTCTGCTGAATTAAATGTTTTGCATAAAAAGAGAAAAACAACTGATCCTACCACATCTGGAAGGGGATTATTGAAAAATTTGTATAAAACTAATATAATATATTACAACGATATAAATAAGTTAGTTGATCGAATGAGGTTATTACATGAAGCTATGGAAGCCGGGCACACTGGTTTAGAAAACGAATGGGTAGCTTTGGTTGATGAACTGCGAAAACAAGGAATAATTGTTCAGTAGACGCATATATATATATATATAATAAGAACCTAAACGATAGCGATTCAGTTACATCATGAGTGTGGACAAGTTTGGACGGTATTCCGAGTTTGGAGTAAAATCTGGATATAGTGAAAAAAGAGCTGGGTTTCCGTTAACACCTGACGGCAACTATAATTTTGAAGGAAAAGTAATTCAAAATGTTGGTGATCCGCTTATGTCGTCTGATGCGGTTACAGTACAGTACATGAAAAAAGAACCCCAACTGTACACGAAGATCATTGGGGGTTTTCCGGTAAAAGGTTAAGCGATATACAATATCCCATTTATGATGGTGAAGCAGTAAATTTAGCTACTCTAAAATTGTTAACGATTTACAAAAGGAATAAGACTGATACAAGCTATGATGTAACAAAATTAAAATTATCAAATGTAGGTGATTGTTAGCAGGATGGAGACGCTGTAAATAAGAAAATGTTTGATATTGTACACAAGAAATGGACTACGGAATATGAAAAACATTTGGAAAGGTTTGGTGCAGCTCTATTCCATTATATCCATCGGGCTTCAGGAAGAGATGCAGCTTCAGATGTTGACAGTCACAATTATTTAGACTGGAAAAATATACACAATCCAGAGAAACCTAATCAACGAGATAAACCGTCTAAGCCTTCTAAAGTCAAGACATTAGGAAAGGAGGATAAAGTGAATGTGATTAATGAACCAACAGAAAACAATGAAGATTACATAAGAGAAAAAAGAATTTAAAATACCCCCCATGATAAGGGATAAAGCATCAGTCATATTCGAGAGACGATACAGAGAGGATGATGGAATCCAATATTACTGCGTGGAGTTTAATATCTCAAGAGCCGAGATTTCCCCAAGGAGTGTTGACAGATGGTTTTGTTCAATGGTTTGATAGATATATGGATTGGGAACAACTTTCCATACATTACCTCTTTACAATGACTATGTTAAGAATTTATTTTCACAGAGTTAACTGGATCCATATTTTACAAAGACAACAGTTTTCAGAAGACTTCCTCGTAGAGATGACATCAAATTTTAATAACTGTTGGGAAGTAATAAGTAAATATCAAAATCTCTCTGAGAATTACATTGACAATTTTAAAGATAAACTAGACTGGGATGTGTTATTCAATTATCAACGATTAAGTGGCAAGTTTCTAAGGGAACATGACAACTATTTAAAATTTATTCATTTTACCGAAGACAACGGTACCATCATCAGCGGGGAAACATCTGGAACATCTTCAATTACACCTTATTTCTGTTTTTACTACTTTTATTTAATATGTCTACATTTAATTAATAAATCCATTTCGATATAATAAACGGATTTTAAACAGTATATAATACAAGAAACCAAAACTGATATTACATTCATTGTAAAACATTTATAGAGTGCACCTACTGATTGTAAGTTTTGCTATAAATAGTCATGTCGAGGGTTAAACGCATCAGTCATAATCGAGAGAGATTACAGAGAGGAAGGGGAATAGCATCAACAGCATTTTCTCTATTGAGTAAACCGGTTGGAGCTATAGTTAACAAGGCGATTGATTTATTACCTGTGGAATTAAATTTACCTGGAGGATATCAATATTGTGGTCCTGGAACCAAATTAGAGAAACGTCTTGCTAGAGGAGATCCTGGAATAAATAAGCTCGATCAGGCTTGTAAACAGCACGATATAGCGTATTCCAAATTTGGTGATACTAAAAATAGATCAATAGCGGATAAAGCACTTGCTGAGAAAGCTTGGCAAAGAGTAAAATCTAGTGACGCGAGTATTGGTGCTAAAGCAGCGACTTTAGCAGTAACAGCAGCAATGAAAGCAAAAACTACGTTTGGAGGAGGTAAGAGAAGAAGGCGTGGGGAAAACCCGCTAAAAAACAAGGAGGTAATATCAGAAGAAAACGTCGATCTACCAGTGGTAAAGCTAAAAAGAAACCAACAATATGGTCAATGATAAAAAAGGGAGGAGGATTATACCTAAGACCGTATCGTGTGTATTAAATAAGAAAGAGCAATTAATAATTAAAAACAAAGAATTGACCAATGAAGAACTGATTACATATGCTTCTTGTTTGAAAATCCCATTTTTTAGAGGAGTATTTATGAAAGATGAGTTACCGGTTAAAATGTGGAAAAATGAGACTGGTATTGTAAATTTGGATAATAGTGAAGGATTAGGCACTCATTGGGTGTGTTATAAGAAACTTGGTAAAACCATTTATTATTTCGACAGTTTTGGAGACCTTCCACCACCGAAAGAACTTCAACAATACTTTCGTGCGGCAGAAAATGTTTTTTACAATCATACAAGAAAACAACCTGATGATACATCCATTTGCGGTCATTTATGTTTAGACGTTTTAGCTAAAAGTGTTAGTCAACTTTAAGATGTCCTCGTATACAGTGTCATTAACCGGTAACTCATGTACTTTGCGCAGTATTCTGTTTCCAGCGCTACGTTTGCAAAAAGGAAGACTATGGGAAGCCGCATTATTGGATTTAACAACATATAACTCTATTCCAAACGTTAGTGAAGGAATTAATAACAAAATACATTATTACAAGACAAAAGATGATAAAGGAAAGTATTCAGCTTTGGAAGAATTCAGTTTACCAACAGGAGCTTATGAAATTGATAATATAAATGAGGTTATACAAAAACATATGGGAAAAGAAAATATAACGACAAAAGGCAATAACAATACAATGAAAGCCGAAATTACGTCTAAGTATTATATTGATTTTAGTCAAGAACATTCAATTGGTAGTTTATTGGGGTTTTCTAAGGAAACAAAAGTATTAGAACCTAATAAAACTCATTCTGGGAATAAAACTGTGACGATCATCAAAGTTAACAGCATAGACATTACATGTAACATTGTACAAGGATCCTACACTGATGGAGAAAATCGTCATATATTACACACATTCTACCCATCAGTTGCACCAGGTTTCAAGATAGTAGAAAAGCCTCAAAACCTTGTGTACCTACCGTTAAACACCAGTTTCATTTCAGACATCGTGCTGAACATAGTGGATCAAGACGGAAACCTTATTGACTTTAGAGGAGAAGCTATTACTGTAAGAATACATATAAAATCATCCGCTTAGACAATGGGGTTATCATTTGAAAAGAGAGAGCCAACCAGCAAAGAGGTCAGTAGCTCATCAGCTGTAGAAGGATTAACAAGTGACAACATTCGTTTTCTAGAAGAAATTGGATTAAAGGTCATTAACAATGGATATACTGGATATAGCGCAGGGTCCAACATTCGACGAGACCTTATGGGAAAAGGAATATCACACCCACAACCCTTACGCTTCGTCCAAATTAAACAATAACGATGAAATTAGGATTCATATACAACAACAAGACATTTATACTCTTCCATGCGAAAGTTATTTATATATTGAAGGAAAAGTAACAAAAAATGATGGTACTGCTGGAACCACTGTTCCGTTCATAAATAATCCTATGGCATTTTTGTTTGACGAGATTAGATATGAAATTTCAGGAGTTACAGTCAATTCAACAAAAAAGGTTGGAATTTCCAGTACATTGAAAGGATTAGCGTCTTTAACACCAAATGAGAAGAATCTGTTAGCTGTTGCAGGATGGGTTGCACCTGACAAAAGTACAATCGCTCCTGACTCTTCGGGAAACTTTGATTTCTACGTACCTTTAAGATTACTCCTAGGATTTGCTGAAGACTACAGAAGAATAATAATAAATGTAAAACAAGAACTAGTTTTATTAAGATCATCAAACGATAATGATATTATTAAAGCAGCTACTGATACAACTGATGCCAATTTAGACTGGAAATTAACATTAGACAAGATTGTTTGGAGAGTACCACATGTGCGACTAAATGATGAACACAGGATTACATTATTAAGAAAGTTAAAATCCGATCGAGACATTGTAATGCCATTCAGAAGCTGGGAGTTTCATGAATACCCCGTTTTACCAACAATACAACGGCATACATGGACTGTAAAAACTTCTACTCATTTGGAAAAAGCGAGATATGTAATATTTGGATTACAAACGAAGAAGAAAAGTATAATAACTGAAAATGCTGGTGAATTTGACCATTGTAAATTAACAAACTGTAAAGTGTTCCTGAATTCACAATTCTTTCCCTACGACAACTTTAATATTTCTTTTGATAAGAAAAGATACAGTGTTTTATACGACATGTACGCTAGGTTCCAAAATTCATATTACGGCAAAACAAATACACCTCTACTATCTCCCGTTCAGTTTGAATCGAAAGCTCCGATTGTTGTAATTGATTGTTCCAAACAAAATGAATCTGTAAAATCGTCTAGTGTTGATATAAAAATCATACCCGTCAACACAAAGTGTTGACGGGTTGCCAAGTCCTAAAATTATATGATATCAAAATGTATTCCAAGTCAAAGATAGCACCTTTGATCTGACATTGTTTATCATTACAAATTACTTAAATATGTTAAAATAACAATGCTCGAAAGATTGTTGGTTATTTTCTATCTGTTCTTGGCCAGCAGATAATATTTTTTTATAATATTCAATCACAATTGTTAACTATACTTTATTTAGATTTTTAAATTTCAAAATAAAGATTTTGCATTAGTGAATCTGCTGGCCAAGAACAGATAGAAAATAACCAACAATCTTTCGAGCATTGTTATTGCAACATATTTAAGTAATTTGTAATGATAAACAATGTCAGATCAAAGGTGCTATCTTTGACTTGGAATACATTTTGATATCATATAATTTTAGGACTTGGCAACCCGTCAACACTTTGTGTTTTTGGGTATGATATCATTTGTTTTTTATATAATTGTTTATTAAAAATTTTTATAAATGAGATTTCAAGTTGAAATAAAATAAAATATATATCGAGGATAAAGTATTATAATATATTGAACATTAATTAAGATTAATTTACCTTAATTTTACCTAGATAGTTTTTAGAACTTTCTGGCAGTTTTTTAAACATTATAATATACATGTTTTCGCACCATATGGTAGCTTGACGTTCACTTTCTCATCACCTGCATCTATCCACTTATTTTTGTTTTGAATGTAAGCTATGTAATGCCCTGATGCTGAACTGTTTCCTAAATGGAACACCGCATTTTTTAATTTCTATAGAACTCCATTAATTTTGATTTTTGAAATTTGTAGACTGGGTATTATTAGACTTGAAATTTTGTTATCATGTGTTTGCCAAAGTTGTAGTTAACAAAAATTATGAAGTTACTTGTAACTGAGATGGATGTTTTTGATTAGTACCTGGGGCTGAGCTTTTCTCGGGGAAGGCCAGTCAGATTGTTTACATGACTTGGAATAATATTTAACCACTATCCCCTACTGATAATCGGATTTTTTAACTCATTTGCCTCTTTTCTACATTTTTAGATACCTCCAGTTGTTATTTATAGCTCAATGTCCCTTTGTTTTATTTTAATACTCTATATATGTAATCTTCACTCAACAGTTTTAATCACTGCTCTCAGGAAACTACATGTTAATAATGATAAACAACGTGAGTATTACTTTGACAGTTCATTAATTGATTATAAACAGCTGTTACAATTCTTTTGTTTTGATGTTAAACTCCATGAGCCCAATGATAATTTTTTTAAATTTCCATTTTTGTTTAGTGAATTTACCCTATAGGGAAGAAAGCTATTACCGTAGGTGGCATGGTAAGACTTAAGCCCAAGACCATGATAACTTTTCATTTAGAGGTCCCCAGATGCCAAAAACACCATTCGGTAAAATTTGTATATGTATATATATATATATATATATATATATATATATATGTGTGTGTGTGTGTGTGTGTGTCCGTAAGCACGATAACTCGTAAAAAAGGTCTGATCTTAATGAAATTTGGCACAAATGTGTAAAGTACCATTTATTTGAATAAGTTCGAAAACCAGACGAATCCACCATCCGAAGGGGGGGGGGTTTGGGGTTTTCACATTTCATTTTCATTTTAATCAAATTTTAAATTTTACTTTTGAATCCAGCTTATAAAATATATAATTTGGTACTTTGATTACGTCAATTTGGTACGTCAATTGGTTACCGAAATATTGTGTCCAATGTTAATCTTATGGAGGATAAGCAAAATTTTATATGCATATCGCTTATTAATGAGCATATATTAATGAAACTCGGTATATGGCTTCATATGGTTTGGATTTATTGATATTTGCATACAAAACCCATTTTTTTGTCCCCATGGCAGCAAACTTGCGTACTCAACAGCTATAATGTTATTCTTATGGAGAATAAGAAACATGTGACATCTTGCTTGTTTATGAACATAAATTGGTAAAACTTGGTATGTTTCTTCATCTAGTGGTGATCCATTGGTATTTGCATAAAAACCAGATTTTCTTGGTCCTTGATGCAGCAAACCTGCATACTCAGCCCTAATTTTTTTTATGGAGAATAAATACAATGTCATATCTCGCTTATTCTTGAATACGCTTTGATGAAAGTTGGTAAGTGGCTTCATGACTTAGTGAAGTACCATTTTAAATTAGCTGAGTATGCAGGTTTGCTGCAACGGGTGTATTTTTACATTATTTGATTTTTCCTGGAGATGAGACCTGTCTAGAATTTATTTTTATCCCAGAAATTAGTTATTTCCAACTTTTGAAGGAAATCGTTGGTGCCATTATTGAGATCAGTGTCGCAAGCAAACACGGACGCACGCACGCAAACCTTACTCATATCAGAGTATAGGATAGTGTTCATTTTCACAAGTTGTGCATATAGAGTCAGCGAGAGGGAACCAGGCGATAAATTGACTGTGGAGTAGTTAATCGAAATTGGCTTTTATTTTAAGATTTTTAAGATGATTAGGATGAAAATTTGGAATATAAATTTACTGTCGTAGCTGGTTGTGCTGTGGTTGCAGTTTGAACATTTGTGGTTAATTTCATTGAGTGCCTGAATTGAAATTCCAGGGGTTGATGATTTGAAATAAGGAAATTTAAAAATTCCGCACAGTCTTGTTGTTCAATTGTAATAAATGGTGGTCCCAGTTGATTTGTAATATCTATAGAATTTAAAATCTGGTAATTTCTTCGGTAGGATATTACAATTTTTTAGTGGTTTCGTAATTGTTTGTTAACGTCACGATTGGTGGGCAGTTGAAAATACATTGTAAAACAAAAATTTGCATAGCATGACACGCTATAAACCTTTTTGAAACCGAGATTTCCCAGTTCGTCTATATTGTTAGTAATGTCTTGAATGGCTCCAATTTAGTATTATGAATTTGCCAGATTTGACCAGGGATTTTTTCTTGAGATTTTATTCCAATTTGTAGTTGTTTTAATTCTGGTCGGTACTCACTCCTTAGCCTATTATTTTCGGATATAGCTGATGCTTGCGCCTTAACATTTTGAGGGTCAAAGTTTAGAATTAATAGACCAGAGAGTGAAGTCACGCGAGATAAAGGCTACATATTTTGGCCACATGAAAATACTGCATAACCAGCATCAACAATACAACTGTTAAGCGTTAATCCCTGACTTTTGTGAATTGTAATTGATATTATACTAGTGCATTAGGAAACTGCTTTCGGAAAACGAATGCTCCATGAATTACTTTAAATTTTGTGGACGATCTTTGAATTTCAATATCTCTTTCTTTAAAAGTTATAATAATGTTTTCGATTGCATCGCGTGCATCTTTAGTAAAGTCTTTTACAACACCCACTGAACCATTAATAACAAGACCCTGACTTATTTATTAAAAACTAAGCCAATTTTGGTGACAAGTCTATTCAGGCGAAACTATTATGTATTGTACTATCGTTTGTGTGTTATTTGAAAACCCTTAACGACTAGATGTGACTTTTGTGGTTTTCTAAAACGTCCTCCTTCAGGTCTTAGCCTCCTAAGCTCTCAAAGTTACAATGTTAAAATTATGGCAAAATTAAAATAAATTTAAATTGAACATATAACAGCTGTTAATACTGACAAAACACAGTAAAGAATCAAGAACACGGTTTTAAAGCTAACCTCTAGAACGGACTTTTAAAATATTGCAAATGTGTTTATTAAGTACATAATGAACATATGTTTATACCTTTTAAGTATGTTTAGATATAATCTATATAACAGCTGTTTGGTGTAAATAACTTATATAACTAAATAACATACTAGCCCGACTTTGTTTTTAGATTTCATATTATGTTTATTGCATATTATGTTATGTTCGATGTATTATAGTATGTATAGCTTAAACGAATTAAAATATTTTCTTTACCTCTATACCCTTTTGTTCGGTTAAATTCACTCAATGATTTAATTTGAATTTACAAGCCAGCTGATCAGATTTGTTTTGGAACACATGCTATACTTGGATTTTTGTTTACGTAGTAAATGTAAACAAAGCAGACATAAAATTCAGTAACAGTTTTGAAAGTGGAATTTAATATCATTTGTTTTAAAATATTGCGTTTGCAAACTTACAATTTAGTGTCAAAAGTGAAATATGTGAGTAAAAACAGAAGTCTGTGCGAAATTTCGTTCAAGTTTGATGAGAAATAAAGTTCTTAGCTTAATGAACAAAATGAAGTGGACAATTTGTGAAAAGTGCCAAAACTACAAGATTTAGGCTACTTTTATACGTTAATTTCTCGCTTCTCAGACCTTTCTTAAACCAACTGTTGTGATTTTTCGTGTTTAGTGAAAGGGTTTAGCATATAAATGCACTGCCAGATTCACTTAAGGCTGTAATACGCTAATTTGAGAAGAGAAAAATCGTCTCATTCTGCTTCGTGTTAGTATAGCACGGGTCGTGTGGTGGACTTGGCTACGTGACACGACCGTGCCACTAGATAGAAATGGAATTTCAAGAAAACGTACCTGCAAATACATCTGCGTATTGTTTAATTTTGCACGATAAAATTGTTACATACACACCGTTGACCGGTATTGTAAAGACAGTATTGTAAAACGTTGTACCACCACCGGCACCGCCACTGTCGCTAACCTATAAATAGCGGAGCAGCAATGCAGGTCTTCAGTTGATCGTCTATCGGCGCATGGGTAACATCTTCTACAAAATGAGTTCTCCATCTGTTGTACAAGGTGATGCAGAGGTAGCACCGTTATTGGAACGTGATAATACTAGTGAAGCAGAAATCATCAAGGAAATAACTGCATTTTTAAAGTTTGGTAAAAGAGATAGAGAGGAGGAAATTAATGCAGACCCATCAAAGGTAGTACCAAAGAGGAAGAAGAAAGTTGAAGAAAATATTCCTCCTCACATTTTAACTGAAGTTTTTCTGCGAATCTTTTACCCCATCTCAGCATGCATCAGTAAAAGTGTATCAGTTGGATCGATGAAGTCATTGGATTATTCCCCTACAGTAATACTACACCATGGAACAAAAAAGGTTTTATTTTCGCAAAATGCTTGGGAGTCATTTTTGAAACATGTACTTTTAATAGAATGTTATTTAACAAACAGTTTGTGTGGAAGGAAAACACATATTCGACTTTTGGATTGTGACAATGAAATCGATATTGTTAAACATCGCGGACAACTACAAGTGCGAATTAGAGACTTGACTCAACATGAAAATAAGATTCTACTGTCACGTGAAGAATTCTACGTTTTAAACTACGCAACAGAACCTATTACAAGGTACATGAGACAGTTGGTATTTGCAAGCGCTATTATTAAAGAATATTTGGTCGATACTTTGGAAAAACAACCTGATAGCACCATCGTGTACGGACCTGTGGATACATCTATTTTTAATAGAATACCTCATGAAGTTTGCATGTGGAGAAAGTTAAAGGATTTTGAACCACTTGTAGAAATCGCTACAGAAGCTACAGAAGAAACAACACAGGAAGAAGAAACGGAGAAACAAGAAGAAGAAGAAAACGAAACACAAGAAGAAGAAGTTAAAAAAGACTAAAGTTTGACTTAGTAAAGAAGAACACACGTGGGGTAGGCCTATTGGGGACGGTGCCCACGTTAAATATACACCAACGCGCCTGCAACTGTACGGCCTGGTATTTAACCTACCGTGGTGTGGAAAACAGTTTAGTTGATCGCTAGGTGCCATGATGAGCGGAGGGGATGAAGAAGTGAGTGTAAAGCCTTGTGTAATAGAATTTCAAGCATTTCGAAATAATGATGATAGGTTTATTATCAAGGAATTAGTAATTTTAGACTTGCTTACATTTGTAGCCTACCCATTCACGTTTGAAGCTCCATTTTCTTTTAACAAACTTAACACCAAAGCGAAAAGTATAAACAAATGGATAACAAACTACTTTCATCACATACATTGGTATGAAGGATTTATAAGCTACAGTAATCTGCACAGTATTATGTTTAACTTTTGCAAACAATATTCACATATATACACAAGAGGATTAGAAAAAAAGAACTGGATACAAAAGTACACGCACGGTAATGTTTTCGATATAACTATCAGCAAGGACTTTAACATTAATCTCGGTAATATTTGTGTCGCTGCAAAAGATCTTAAACACGATCAAACAAACTGTGCATTGTACAACGCATTTCGTTTGGCTGCTTACTTGAAACAAATGCAGGAATGTGGTGGGGGTAGCGGAGAACAGAAATGTGGTGGGGGTAGTGGGGCCTATAAATACGAGGAGACAACACCGCTCCAGCACGAGTATTATTCGAGACTCCAAAGAGGCAACATCACAGAAGACACCACCACTGACGAAGATGGTATCACAACAATATCTACAAACATTGGTTGATCAATTCAACACTCACTCAAAATCGAACCTTCTGTTAACTAAAAAATGTTCAGAACTAAAAGAACAAAGACATTACATTATTCATAGCATCAAGAAAGTGGAAACCAAACATGGAGAAGCAATTCTAGTATCATTGTGCGAAGGACCTATGACTCCAGGAGATGAGCCGAAGTTTCAAGTATTTCTTCCAAAACGATTTGTTCAACTGCTACAAAATGAAGACTTGCGAGATATTCAACCGGGGACGTTGTATTTGGTATCACACGGTGTAAGCGGCAACAACTCGACGGAACTCACTCTGCACATCATGCATCATTGTACACAATGTCTCTATTTGTATTTCTCTGTTTGTATTTCTAGTCATCAATGTTAGACTTAAGCTTATTGTATTGTAAAATGTTTGTTTAATAAAGAAAAAAAAAAGAATAACATTAAAAAAAACAAAAAAAAACAAAAAAAAAACCCAGCAACATAGCAGTATATTATTTTATATACTGCTGTGTTGCTTTTTTTAAAATTCTAATGGATGACCTTGAACTTTCATTCAGGGTTAACTTATGAAGGGGTATAAAAGAGAGGGAGCAGTGAAGTTAGTCTCAGTCTTGTCTAACACACGCTGCAGCTAACATGTCGGTGCCACCGATGAACAATTTATTTTTCGATAACAATTTGAAGACATATTGTTGTGAGTTGCAATGTTTTAAAATACCAGGCGATCAAGTTGACGGGAAAGCTTGTCGTAAGTGCAGGTGTTTCAGCTATTGCATATGTAGATGTAAAACATATCAAATGAACCGACAAGATAAACTACAAGAATTACGGCGACGGCTTGCATTACTTTGGCGGCGAATGGAGTAGCAACCATCTGCCGCGCACTTGCCACCTGCCGCCTACCATCTGCCGCCTGCCATCTGCCGTCCACCATCTGCTCCGCCCCACCACACTTTTACCCCCACCATTTAGTACGATTACAACGCTAGCTTTTGAATAGCCAGTACACCTCCGGCTCTCGACCGGTGAACATCGAGCTGCTCGTCCCGACTGTGTGTTCCCTGCGGTCACATAAATAGGCAAGGAACACACAGTCGGGATGGGCCGATTGGACAAACAAGCGCAGCACTTGAAAACTGCGTCTGACGGCCGCGACTCCGGATCAACAACATCGATGACGACAAACAACGGGGAACTATTGTAAACATAAATTATTGTAAACATAACTTATTGTAAATAAAAATAAAAGTAAAAAATTAAGTAATAAATGAAATAGTACTACCTCGCACTCGTATCGTTCGATTGCTTCATTCGATTGTTTTCATTCGATATTTGTATCGAATGAAAACTATCGAATCACAATCGGATTTTACGCGTACGAGGTAGTACTTTTTTAAAACACCCTCCCCGTGACCTTGATTTTTAACCTTTCCCTCATTACGTCACAAAACCGCCTACGTCACTGGCTCAGCCTCAGATGACGTGTTTCATGACGCAGCGCTTCCGGTCACGTGACCGGAAGCTGTCAATCAAGTGAGCCAGCAGCCCCCTTTCGCCACTACTGCCCTAGAGCCGGTACTGCATTGTATGCTTTAAACAAGGGATGGGTCGGTTGCATTTTTTATCGGTTCGGTTTCGGTTCGGTTTTTTTTACAAAAAACGATTGTCGGTTGTCGGTTTCGGTTATTTTTCAAAGAACTTACCTAATAACTGTCTCGTCCATACTTTAAATTTAAGTTTCTACCTAGATTCTGAAATTCTGCCTAAAATAAAACTTTCATTTATTATATACCGGTACCTATAAATCCCTATTTCATACTTTGTTTCCCTGGTTTACATAAATACTGCTGCAGAGACACTACGCAGGAGAGTTGGTTAAAAAGTCACAAGTAATCAATCAAAGACAAATCAAATTAATTAAAATTAAATATTACGGGCCATTACAAAATTAATTAACCACCTTGTTTAGTCAAATAATAAAAAGTTAGCCTAGGGCAGTAACTAACCTAAATAATCTGTAACTTAAACTTTGTTAAGATGTTAAGGTTTAAGTTTAGCCTACTGTAGGCCTCACCTTAAAAACAAAGTAAGTTTACCTGTTTTTGCTGATATTTTAGTTTTGCAGATTTTGAAACCCAGAATCTAATCGTAGATACAGTTTATAGATTACAGATTAGTTTATAAAATCCAAACCAGAACATTTTAAACAAGGAAGTGATCACAAATAATACTCCTAGACAGACAGACAGGCTGGCATTTTGTTGTGTCTAGGCTCCAGGTAGTTTTTTGCTCACTTTCAAACGTCTTCCATTAGCACCTTTCATGAATAGAGAGCAATAAATCACTTACCTGTAGTTCAATGCCTCTGAGAGTTTATGGAAACAATGAATGGTTAGGGTTCATTTACTCTACAGATCGTTGACACAATGATCCTTCTAAAATAACTAAACAAAAATAGAGGTTCATTTGCTCTACAGCTCGTTGGCACTATGACCCTATCTAAATAGTAAAATAATAATTCAAGGTCCATTTACACTACAGATCGTTGAGCCAACGGCCTTAAAATGTAATATTTTAAATAAATATGAAATTAGGTCGTTGATACAACGAACCGTTTAGTTTAACATATTTGTTATTTCAACTTTAGGGCCGTTGGCACAACGAGCCATTTTATATATTTTATAGTGAAAATATAAAGAGTAGGTTCATTTACACTACAGATCATCGTTCTACATGGTGCGCAAAAAGTATCTTTAAACGGAAGGCGCTCATCCATTCGCACTGACCACGCGGCCGACACGACGCGACGGACGAAATTAATTTGCTCATATTATTACTAAAAACCATACGCATATATTTATATAAATTCCTTTTAACAAATAAAAGTCAACTATTTTTAATGCAGTACAAAATAGATTGCAGTAAAACAATGCTAATGCTAGAAGTTAATTTAATAGCACTATTATACTATATTTAATATTATAAATCAGAAGCTTTGACAAATTCTAACCATTATTAAAAGGTGATCCTTTAAAGTGAGAACTAAGACAAAAATATAAGGTAAGTAAAATGGAGTAAATTGAACCAAGTAAATATATTCAACGGAACTGCTGTAAACAACTAACTTACAACTAACTTACCACAGTAAAACGCCGTGTTTTTAAAAGACGTATTTTGAAGACGTAGAAGCTTAAGATATTGCCTATGCGTATTTCGTTCAGGAAGTAATCGAATTCAACCTGTACGTTTTTAATATTAGACTACATGTGTGTATGAACATGGCAATAATCATAGGTACTGTTCTACAAGTAGTAGAATCATAAGGAGCTTTAATGCCACAGTACATATAATTTTAAATTTAAAATTAGCCTATGTATTACGGAAATTATAAGCTAGGAGTTTGGCGTGACTGTAGTCCCTAGTTGGGTACTCCGTCTGGAAGACAAAAATTATTGGCCCGGTTTTTCCATTCCTGATATTCACACGGTCTTAACCGGTTGGCCATTTTAACTTAAAAGACTCCTAAATGTGTTTAAAAAAATGTAAGTGCAGAGTTCTTTTGACCAATGCACCTTTCTCAATACAGTAATCATTTTCTCTGTATACAGGGTGTTGAAAAAACCCTTCAGGGCTTCGGGATATGATTACTTACATAAAAACTAAGGAAAAAGTTCCTATTAACACATGTCCTAAAATGCTCGGTTTTCTGTATATCCGTCTGTATGTGTTTTTCACCTGACCAATTATATCTCACGAACCACTAAACGTATAAACTTTAAACTTGGTACGTGGACGACTATTAACAAAACCTATTTAGGTATGTAGTATGAAGTTTCTAATTTGTAATATTTAAAAATGGCGGCCATTTTTATATTTTAAAGCTTAATATCTCAAAAACCGTAAATTTTACAAAACATCTTAAAGAAACCAAAAGTTGTGTAATTTTATTTCCTAAACAATGGTGTAAAGATCAATCCACAAATAACTGATTTATTGCAATTTGTTTTATTGAATACATGCTTATTTTGCTAAAATTGCCACAAAATAAGCATGTATTCTATTAAACAAATTGCAATAAATCATTTAATTATGGCCCAATCTTAATAATAGTTACACCATTGTTTAGGAAATAATTTACCCCCATTTAAACCTTCACACTCAAAAACTTCTGATAAATGGTTTTCTATAGATTCCGCCATTGTTTCACAGAAAAAACTACAATATTATAAAAAAACTACAAATGTACAACTTTTATTCTATAAACACCAATATTTTTATGAATTATTGAAACTAAATCACTTTTACTACACGCTTGACGACTACAGTAGGTACTCGTCCAAAAACCAACTCTGAACTGAAAACTTAGGTTCAACATAGGTCCTACGATCCCACGAGAACGGATGAAGGCTTCCGGCCGGGCTCTAGTATAGGCCTACTTTTGGAATAATATTTTTATCTGTTTTCTGGGAATTATTAGTATCCACCTTATCAGTTTCAAAGTAATTTTTTATGTAGTATTAAATTGCAAATACTTGTGATTTTTTTCTTTACTTTCCAAATTACAAGGTAATACTTAAATTAGTTGTTGGAATAATGAGTGCTATGCAATTGTCTTCAGTGTCAGTTATTTTTAACTCTGTTATTAAAAAGGTACACTTTTAGGTTATGGCTCGCTAAATTATATTTGATTCATTTTTGGAAAACTCGTCATTAACATTTGCCTTTTTTTATACAAATTTATTTTGTATTACGCTCTTTTTACAAAGCAGACAAATTTGATGGCACAATTTAATTTTTACTTCATTACTCAATGATAAGTGTCTCGCTCCAGAAATGTTGTAATTGTTTAATGGAAATTCATTTTTATATTTTTTATTTAAACTCTTAAAGGAGATTTGCTAAGCCCCCTTCTCATAATAGAAAGGTAATTCGCTAATTTTAAAAACGGAAGTAAAAGTTGAAAGTTTTAGGCCATGAGGAATTAAAAAAATAAAACCCCCTAATGAAGTTGTACAATCGTTTAGTCATACATTTGCCCATAGTCCATATTTTACGAGTTGCGATAAAAGTCTTTTTTACTTATTTACTATGGATAAGCCAGTGTCAGAATTGAAATTTGCATTCTGTGACAAATATATCTTAGCTCATATGTAACCTTCAAAATGGCAAGATGAAATGTGTAGCCATGTTATTGAAATTTAAAACATTTTAAAGATAGGTTTATTAGTTAATCCTGAAAAAAAATAATAAATTATTGTTGACCAATTAATAAAGCAGTCCTTTTCCTTCATTATTGCTGAAATGAAATATCAAGTATGGTATCACATCAGTTGACACAAAAATTCATAAACCTCTTCAATTAGCGAGTACAAAATTATGGTTTCAATTATAATTGAAAATTTAGAAAACTCATAACAGCCCTGGACTAAACTTAGTAAGCGTTATTTTTTGTTACAAACGAAATGTAAATGGAAAGCTTTCGATAATGCCATGATCTGTAACAGTAGGTCCTGTAATTCACAATAACATGTTCAAGTCGCGTCGCATTGCTCTATTCTACTGACCTCGTGCTCGCTCAGTAATGTGTTGAAACTATTTTATAAGTTGTTAAAAAAGTCAGTACAAAATAACTATTATGTAGCGTAGCAGTATTTATGTCTTCATTAAATTGAAAAATTAAATGATGTTGTTTAGTGGAGTAAATTAATTTGAAATGTTCTATTTTGTAAAATAAATTAATTTGTGAATGCCAAATTTGTAGTTAAATTACTTTACACATATATTTGATTTTAACATTTGAAATAACAGTAGCGTAAATTAGTTTCTATTTAATGGAATTTTTTAATCCTATAAAAAGTTATCTAATTTTTAAACGGTATTGGAACTAATAAGTCCACATTTAGTTTTGTAATTTTTACTGTACCATAGTTAAATACAGCTTAATTTACGGACTATTTATTAAGTTAGCTCTTTGGATTACGTAAATTTTCACGATGAATGATTTTACGATACAGTAATTGTAAATAAAATACTTATTTGTGGTAAAAAAATAAAATACTACATTTATAAAAAGGCTAATCATTAAAATCGTATATCATGCTCTGTTTATACACAGATAAAGCCTGAGATAACTGAACACGTAACGAGTTTAATTTAGCAACCTATTCCGACTTCGGCTGTGCGATGCGTTCCCGCGCCGTGTCATACTTTTGTTCAACAGATGATGTTATTTGTAGATGCTTTTTGTATATATCTTAAAAACAAATACCTACACAACCTTTACATTCATATTTATCCCTTTGAATACATACTCATAATCAAACAAATAACAGATATCCCCTCCTGCAAATCACATATAATATTTGGTAGAATCTACTATCTCGCCATAATCTGAATAGTATAAGATAATAAATAATAATAAAATCATCACGAGATACCGATGTTTGTTTGAATTCCAGAGGGTCGAATAATATTATTTAATTAAACTTCCAAAATAAATCTGAGATTATTTGAAAATTACGCTAGTAAGAAAATCTACTCCTGATAAACTGTTAAATTACTTTATCTGTCCCTTTTTATTCAGCTTTTTTACCTTATGTTTAGCTTATCTACAGTAGTGAAATAAATCAGCTATATACATGAACATATTTACTTTATTGTGACTTTACATGATGTGTATTCGGTTTTGATTAACTGATTCAAGGGAATCACAAACTGATGTTACAAATTTGGGGGATTTCAATGAAAAAATGTTCATTAGGTGATTTAAATATAATAATGGTGGCCTAGTTAGTTTTGGTTTACGCAAAGGTATATATTTTAATCTCAAAGTCTTGGTTGATCGAGCTGACAAGCTCTAAAAATCTCTGAGTAAGATATAGTAAAATACTAGGAAATTAACTAAAATTAAATGAAAAACCAATAAAAATAATTTTCAAGTTAAATAAATATCCAATTAAAGATCTCTAGTTAGTTAATTAATGTCACTGTTGTAGTTCTTCACAAGTTCAAAATCAAAGATGGGGAATAATAGACACAATCTCTAAGGTTCTGATTTAAATTTCTTATTTATTCTTAGAATGTGTTATTTATTACTTCTTGTTGTCTATAAAAGTTATAGCCTATTATAAGTCAAAGTTTATCAATAAATAATTTATTAAATCTTGAGGTAACGTTTGCTAATACCATTCTTGAGGATTGTCTTATGGCCTAAAATACAGAAAGGTCTCACCAAGTCTACTTGTGATAATTACAAGATCATCTAGATAATGATATTCTTATGGATATTCACTTTGGTTTGAGCTTATTATAATTAAAACAGCTGATCATGATTCGTAGTAGGTCCACGGGTAACCACATAATGCAGCACACAACACAATGTTTATTCCCACGCGAAACCGGGTATGGTGACAGCTAGTATATTTACGTATTCAATGTTAAAAGTGGGATAGGTTATTACTCCTTTAGTTTTCTCATCAATTTTATTAAAACCTCTGACCATAGTTTCGTCCAATTTCATCAAATAAATCATACTCTGTGAAATCAAACAAAATTTTCAGATAAAAAAACTAAATCGGAATTTTAGACTTAAAATGTTTAACCAAAATATAGCGTACTGAATTATTTCAATTGTCTTAACTTTTATCTTCGTATTTTATTCATCATGAACATAACATAACTCCTCCTATATACGTTTTGTCAGATTGTGTTTGTGTCTTTAATCATGATTTTTTTATACTGATACATAAATCGAACTTTAGGAAGGATAGTCGCTACTGTAATTTTTTCCAAAAATTGTTGATTCAGCTTCACACAAAACTACAACTTTAAAAATTGCGAATCAAACTACAATTCCAGCTGTAAACCACTAGAATGCCGTTCTGTTGTTATATTTTTTGAGACCCAGGATTTATCAATGGAAAATCATCAACTTCTGGTTCCATTATCAAAACTATATTTTGTCCTTGTGCTAAGAGAAATTTTTTGGCACAACCCTGGCCTCTTTACGTTGAATAGTTTGCTCTGAATAGAGGGTTACACTTCGCCACTACACGCTGTTATTATATAAGATACATGGTTACTTAATACTAGTATCCCGTCGTGGCTTCGCTCTCGATCACAGTACAATGGTATGTTTGAGAAAATCGTTAACATTTTTAAGCACCTGGGGGACCGAGCTTTGCTCGAAAAGCCAGTCAGTTTGTTAAAAATGCCTAGAGACTTATATTCACGGTTCCTCTCCAAGGCGAGCGTATTTTCTTTGCTTATTTCCTCGATTATTTTCATTTTGGGCATGCCTGTTTTATATTCGATCTTTAGTTTGAATGGTTCTCGCAATTTATACTAAACCTAATCATGTACATTTAAAGTTGTGTACACATTGGAAATAATCACTATTTTCAAGAAAATCACAGGATACTTTACCAAGAGAGTGTTATTTTTACAATTGAATGATTGCTTTTGAACAGCTGTTATTATTTTTTAATTTTTCTTATTTACAAATCTTAACCATAACCCCGATGTTAGTATTTTCGAATATCTTTCTAAACAATACTATATTTTTACATGGATGAGGCCTGATTAGAACACATTTATTAACCCATACATTCGATAGTTATTCCAACATTTTGCAAATTATTTTTGGACCAGGAGTAGGCAAAGGATGTTTTCTGATGTATTTACTATTCTCCTAACAAATGCATGCTCAATCGGTTCAGTTAACTACTAACGTCATTGATGAATAAATTTAAACTGTAAGGCCGACGGAGCAGAGGGCATACAGGATGGAAAGTATAGGCCTGTTTCTTACTATAGTTCATTGCCTGCTGTCTTTCTAGCAAATATTTGCTCAATTGGTCTAGTAAGTATATAATTAACATGGAAATGTTGAAGGCCTTTAAGGCCGAGCCTTATTAGAACAGGAATAAACCCATAACTGTTTTTTTGTTGTTGTTTACCCATATTCTTTCAAATATCTGATCAATAACTCCTGTAGTTTGTTGGACTTATTAAAGGTGGATTTAAATACATAAAATATTCGGTATTATAATCACAATGGCTCCTATACAAACTGAGCTTTAAATACCATGTTGCAAGGGCTTACGTGTATTGTAGCCAATGATTCATTGTCTTGCCGTTATTTGGTATGGTTTAGTATAACTTTGCAGAGTAGTAAATCAGACATATTTCCTCTGTTCTCTGATAAAATGTAATTAGCTGACTACATGCTCAATAGAACATATATGGTGCATTCTGCAGTGAACATTTGAGTAACCTGTACCCTTAAGATCGATTTTTTTGCGGTGCCGGACAAAGGGGCACTACCCTAATGCTTTAAAACAGTCAAAAGAAATCCTCCTGCACAGGAAAATACGCAAAACATTTTATTTCATTCGGTATTGTCGTTTTTTGTGAAACGGTAAACAAATCTGGCTTATAAACAGACAGACAGATGAAAAAGTTTAACAACAATTTAAATAGAACATAAATCCGTTGCATACAAGATAAATAGATAAATAGATTCTTACCTTTAAAACCTGGTATTGATAATAACCTGTCCATAATGTATTAACAGCCGCAATTCAAATAAAATTATCCCCTATGTTAATCTTAAGGGCAAAAAACTAACTTTGAGGGTGGCCCATGCCCTTCAAATTAATAATACCGAAAAATGAAATCCGTTATGCACAACTACGAATCAGGACGAATATTGTGGTACCACAATCATAAACTGACAAAAGAACACAGCTGGCAGAAGTAAATACGAAACAAATGGCTGGTGCAATCTAGCGGATAAACAATCAACTCACTCACAATTTAGGAGAACGTTACCTTTATTTGTAAAACCTTTTATTGGTTTTTTAGTATAACAATTTTAAAATCCTTTGATAAATTGAATTAAAACATGTTAAACGGAGAGTATTTTATTTATTTAATCATAAAACATATGAATAAAACAATTTTTTTGTAGTTTCTTGTAATTACGAAACAGCATTGTATTAGTATTTCGTACTTTAAATCCAGTAATTTTTGTCCA
Source organism: Allygus modestus (assembly GCA_963675035.1). Classification (NCBI taxonomy): domain Eukaryota; kingdom Metazoa; phylum Arthropoda; class Insecta; order Hemiptera; family Cicadellidae; genus Allygus; species Allygus modestus. The sequence goes on along the minus strand of OY776112.1, from coordinate 273,000,333 downwards.
ATGCTTTAGCTTATGGAAAATTTAGATACTACTTAGCAATTATTTGAATAACATAGTCTTGTAGCCACTCGTGGCTTCGCTCGCGATCATAGTGCAATATTATAATTTGAAAAGTTATATACATTTGTTAAAGCACTTCAGCATCTGGGGAACCAAGCTTTGCTTGAAAAGCCAGTCAGTTTTTCAAATGTCTCATGGTTCCTCTCCAAGGCGAGCATATTTACTTTGTTTATTTGCTCGTTTCGTTTTAGTTTGGACAAGTCCGCTTTACATTAAATTATTCTATCTTAATTTTCAATGGTTCTATAAATCTATACATAACCTAATAATCTATACATTAAATATATGTATACATTGGTTCTAATCAATATTCTCACAAAACTCACATGCTGATACTTTACCAAGTGAGTGTTTGTATGTACCAATTCTTTTGTTTGTAGGTACAACTCTTAATCGTAACGCCAATTTTTTTAAACAACATTTTATACATAACTTTTTTCCGGGGATGAGGCCTAATTAGAACTTATTTCTTTATACCCACAAATTTGAAAGCACCAACATTTGGAGGGCCCTAAAGCACTTTAGGAACAGGGGTAGGCAAAGGTCGTTGTTTTATTATGATATATTAACTACCTTCCTAACAAATGCATATTAAATCAGTCCAGTTAACTAATAACGGTCGGTGTTGTTTTAATTGAAATGTTAAGGCCAACTGACATAAGGAACGGAAAGTATAGGCCTATTTCTGCTTAGGGTACATTCCCATTGCCTGCTGTCTTTCTACCAATTATTTATTCAATTGGTCTAGTAAATATATGATTAACATGGAAATTTTGAAGGCCATTAATAGGAACGAGTCTCATTGAAATGGAAATAAGGCCTTAACTGTTTTTGGGATGGACCTATCTTCTTCCAAAAATTTACTCAATAATTCATGTAGTTTGTGCATGATGGGCTTAAAAACACATAACAAATTCAGCATTATAATTACAATGATTACCTAGATAAATTGAGCTTTAAATACCACCTTGCAAGGTCTTATGTGCTCCCAACCCAATGTTTCGTTGCCCCGCCGTGTTTTATATTGTTTAGTATACCGTTGTGAAGTAGTTAGTAAAGCACGTGATTCCTCCATTCTGCGGTAAAACATAAATGATCTGACTAAATGCTCATTAGAACAAACATGGTGCATTGTACGGTGAAATGTTGAGTAATCTGTACCCATAAACTCTTCTATGGGGCAGTGACGGACCAATGGACATAACCCTAATGACGTACATAATGATTTGCAGAAGCCTACCCCACACGAAATGGAATTATTTCCTGCCCCACACGAAAATGGGTAACATGTTTTATTTAATTCGGTTAAGTATTTTTTGAGAAACCCTGAACAAATCTGGTTCACAAACAAACAGACATGTGAACAAAATTTAAATATCTCCGCTGTATGCAACATTTCACTGCTCAAAGCGATGTAGAAAAAATGTATTTGATTTATACATATAAATACATTTTGTATGTGTAACATCTGTTATTGCTTGTCCATAATGTGTGAACAGCTACAATTAAAATCAAATTTTTTCCATGTTATCATTATGGGCTAAAAACGAACTATGAGGGCAGCCCGTGCCCTTAAGAATAAAAATATCGAAAATTTTTATTCTTATTGCAAAACTACGAACTGAAACAAATTTTGCTGACACTTCAAACATTAAAATTATCCAAGAAATAAGGGAGAAGTTGTGTTTACAATAAACGGCTTCACGTATTATATATATATATATATATATATATATATATATATATATATATATATACTGGAAAATTACCGACCATACATATTTGTCATTTGATTTTCGTAATAAGACGGCAAAGGGCAACGCTAAGCGCAAGCGTCACAAGGTAAAGCGCCTTCAGTTTGACAGATATTATTCCCGCGCAGTGTAGAACGATGATCTGTAGCGTAAATGGACCGTTCATTTCAGTTTAAATTTAGTTCACATGAAATGGCTCGTTGTGTCAACGGTCCTATTTTATAAAATTATAAAAATATATCGATAAAGGTCCGTTGTCGCAACGAGCCTGTAAACGCTTTGGACCGTTTTGATTATATTAAATGGGTTCATTGGCTCTATGACCCTCTTTAAAAATATAATAATAGTATAAAGGGCCGTTGTGTCAACGATCTGTAGAGTAAATGGACCTTCTTTTTTAAAATTAAATATAACGGAGGGTCATTGTATCAACGAGCTGTAGTGTAAATGGACCTCATATTAAATTAAATATTATTAAATAGGTCCGTTGTGCCAATGATCTGTAGAGTAAGTGAGCTGTCCCCACAATGAATCCCGTTGAAGCAAAAGAATATTAAATTCCTAATTGGCTCTATCGTGTACAGTTTATTTTAAATAACGTATACAATTTTAAATCATATGTAGCCATTTTAAAATTATTTAATAGATATTTTACAAGGCTAGTAAAGCCTTGGATATTTTATGGTTAATTTTGAACTTAATTTACAACCTTGTCAATTGTAATTTAATATTGATTTCACCAGTATCCTTCAATAATATAAAATAAACAAGATCAGTTTAATTTAAATTTATAATGGGAAAAGAGCAAGATTAAATATACATTTCCGTATTCAAAGAGAGAAAGATGTTTTACAGTGACTGATAATTGCGCTCGGGACCTGTCAAGGTCAACCTTTTGTCGCAAGCAAACCCTCCCCAACCCCCTCGCCTTGCTTCCTTATCTGTTATTCTGTTGTCCCCTTTCACGTATATCATAAATAGAACTGTCAATTCTCCTTTCGTGTTAGTTGAGAGTTATTTTGGAACTGGAAAGGAAGTGATTAGTTGTCGGGAGGAGTCTTATTTCAACCTCTTATTTTGTTAAACGTTGTTTAGCTTATCATTCGATATTTGTATAACATTATAATGCTTTCTCAAATACGAACACTTACTGACAGTGAAAAACCGAAACCGACATTTGACCATCGGTTCTCGGTTTCGTTTTTTTTGTTGTAAAAAACCGGTAAAACAAACAACCGACTTTAAGGACCGACACATCCCTCCTTTAAACAGAAAAACACATAGCCTCCTAATGCCAGCTGAATTAAAATTAAATACTGTTTACTACTTGTTGTCCGTCAAAATTTAGTGATGCGTTTTGTTATACCCAAAGACCATACCATATGTTCAGAATAACCAATGAAGAGCATGAAGAGAACATTTAAAATACATCTTGTTTTAAGTACTGTAATAAGTTGTAATGCTGATGCAAGATGTTGTCAAAGCAATAAAATGTATTATTATTATTAAAAAAATTATCTTTCAAGTACACTGTTTTATTGATACAATATTTTACATTGTTGCAAGGTTGTGAATCGAGTCCAGCGATGTAAATAATACTACTGGATTGGCAGCTGCAGTTTCAAGAGCCGGACGACTGTCGGTGATTGCGTTTTTGAATTTGAAGGCGCGAAAGTGGCAGAAGCCTCTAGCCGCGCTGTACTATAACATTGACACGGCACCTTTTCGCCCCCTTTAAGCGTGTCAATTTGCTTTTGAGACATAACACTTTGTGAGTTATCAGTCTGAAGATGTAATTGATCAATATGTTACATGAATTACAATTTTGTAAATTTATTAATGTTATTGATTCGACTTGTTAGGTATAATATATGCTGTGTACCTCGTAAGCGACTGCGTTATGTTCGCCTTTTTAAATGACTTCCAAGACTCTGACACTTATTACTATGTTTAATGAAAGCCAAATGAAAACAACAAGATTAATAAAACAACAAATTGTGTGTGTGTGTGTAGAGTAAAATCGGTAACATTTATGACTTTAAGTTCGAAAACCAGATCGATCGGACTATGGGAAGGGGGATTTATGGGGGTTCAAAATTTTCCAAAAATCAGTTTTTTGCATTTTTGACCCTACAATTTTTAAAACACTCAATTTTTGTTACAGCCATTTTATAGACCTTAAAAACAAATAATTTAGTATTTTGAATCATTAACCTAGGTTAAGTGGTTGTGGAGAAAAGTAAAAAAATGTGACCATAAAATTTACCATATTAATCTTATGGGAAAAAGGTTTTTAGAGATTCCTTAGATAATTTTACTAAAAACTTCACACTTCTTATTACCAGTACGTTTAACTCTAAACAAAATTATTTTGGTGTTCTAATTGTTGTTCTACATCCAACCGTTGCAGAGATATTCATAGTGCTAAACACAGTACGTTGTCCAATGTTATCCCTATGGAGGATAAATCAAGTTTTATATCTCGATTATTTATGAATGTATATTGATGAAACTTGGTATGTGGCTTCAACTAATTGTGGTAAATTGACATTTGCACAAAAAAGCTTTTTATTGATTATCCCCATAGCAGCAAACCTGCATACTCGGTCCCCATGTTATTTATATGGAGAATAAGTAAAATTTAAACCTCTCTTAATTATGAATTTAAATTAATAAAACTTGGAATGTAGCTTTATCTGGTTAAGTTATATTGATAATTACAAAAAAAGTTATCTTACTCGTTGCAGCAAACCTGCGTACTCAGCCTTAATGTTATTCTTATGGAGAATAAATAAAATTATATATATTATTTATTTATGAATGTATATTTGTGAAACTTGGTAAGTAGCTTTATATGTTAGTGCGACACATACATATGCATTGGAAATTCGTTGAGTACGCAGGTTAGGTTTGCTGTGAGGGGGTGTTTATACTTAAAATTAATGGCTAATTTCAGTAAAAGTCTAATAATTTAAACAAAATACGACAATACTGAAATTAGCGGAATAAATGTTTTAATATCTCAATACTATTATTATCTGAAATCATTAAGACAGTTTTAAGATATGTGATCTATCTCTTACAGAAACTGTAGACGAAATCACCGTTTGAACATAACAAGTTTAATTTAAATGTAACATTTAAATTTAAATTGCGTTAATTTGTGTGGTTTAATTTTATTAAACTCCTAAAAAATTCATTTTTTTTAACAACTGTTCATTTTTATACAGTGTAAGAGTTTTATAATCCTACATGCTTATTTTTTGCGAACAAATTATTTATGAGATTGCAATACACACATTATAAAATATATTAAAAACGTCAATAGCTCGTAAACTATGACGAATATGATGCCAGTGAAGTTTGGTTGACGAACTTTTTAGATACCCTGTAGCAAGCAAGCTACAGCATCTCAAGCAAGCAAGCAAGCTGTATCAAGCAAGCATTTACTCACTAGTGTAAATAAATATTGCCCCCTGCCTCCTGCGAGCTCGGGAATGGTCGCCTGCCTTACGGGCAGTTTGGGATCCAGTAGTATTATTTACATCGCTGATCGAGTCACAGTGCAAGGAATAAAGACGACTAATGTTATTAAAATTATTGAAAAACTATTTGGCCTATGTAAAACAGTTAGTTTGTCAAAGTGTTTTTTGTTTAGAATGGAATACACTTCAAAATTGAGGCACTTTAAATAAGAAAATGCCTACTATTAATGATGATTAGGCTTGAGTTCATCTGCACAAAACTTTTATGTATTACACTAAATGAAATCATCAAAAGAAATTCCTGTGAATTGTATTTTTATTAGTTTGGCCTTATCAACTATACCAAAATTTGTATTTACATATTTTTAAATCGTTGACTAGTGAAATAACAGCAATAGTGTAAAAACACGTTCAACAGGATGACCGGATCACCGAGTGACCCATTGACTCTCGTACCAACTCTCTTCATCATCCTTGTTGTCATCTTCCAGAGACATCTGGGTCTCCATGCCTTCCGCGGGGTCGAAGGTCCTCTGCAGGAACTCGACCAAGCCGTAGTAGATGCCTGCCATAAAGATGAACACGGCGCAACACAATATCAGGACGTACCACGGGTTGTTCAACCATTCCAGGTTGGAGGTCGGCGCGTCCATGATCTGTTTAACCCAATCTTTAACGTTGTACACGGGAGAGAACGCGGTGATGTAAAAGTCGTGACATTTGACCTCACTTAGGCACCTAGGCCACGGTGTACATTTGGCTGGGATGTATAAGGCGTAGACAAAATCATCATCATCATTATCATTGCAGATTAAAGGGGTCCCGAAATCCGCTGGGCAAGGCATCAACTCAACGAAGTGTAGACAAATTCTAACTCCGCTCGAGCAATGTCTACCTTCAAATAGCTCCACTTCGGTCTTGTTAATATAGAACATGTGGAAGTTATCCTTCAGGTTCTTGTCATTATCCTCCCCATAACCGCCCATGACACAATCTTTTTTAATATCTTTGAAGTTATACGAACGTTGGGGCAGCTTCGGGAACACCGATTGATCAGATCTCTCCACCACTATCAACCCGAAGTCGTGAGCGGTTGAGACATACTTGTCCTCTGAGTAGAAGTTGGGGTTGATGAAGACTTTGAGCGCGTAGAGAAGGTTTCCTCTGGGCCTCTCGTGGATCTTGATGGCCTCTGGGAAGGGGTCGTCGTCATAGTCCAGCATCAGGCAGGACGCCAAAGTCAGGACTAGGTCGTAGCGGATCAGCGTCCCAGTACACGCCCTTTCGCTGTATTCCTTCTGCCGGGCCACCCCGCCGAAGGTCGTCACCCAGACGATTTGCCACAAATTATCTTCCTCCACTTCTTTGGAAACCGGCGAGTCATCGTGCTTACTGGTTACACCATGTCGGTCGGCTTCCCTACTGAGAGACAGGTGAACTACTAATAAAATAAATTTTAAACTAGCTCCGAATTTCATTTTGCGGTTTTTTATGTTACGATTAATTATTTATTATCAAACACATAATCACCTGGAAGTATGTTGTTGTTTACTTTCATGTAACGATCAGTGACCGCATAAGACCTTTATCTTAGTTGCATTGGGTGTTTTATTCAATACTCTGGGTATTATCAATGTATACATCGGCCATGATGTAATAACCATTTACATCATGTACATGGTTGGTATTAACGAATTTATAGTGAACTGTGACAAATAGTACACAATAAAACAACTTAATATAACGTTAACATCACTAAGTTATGCAACATTAATAATCGATTTGCATTAATTTAATTTGTCTACAATTTGCTGTAAGATTTTTTGCAAAATCTACTGGACTTAGCCTTTTGGAACCTGCATAACGTTTTTTGTACATATCACCTGCTACCCTCATCCAACCTTTGGGCTCCAACCCAACGGTCCTGTGAGTTATAGCGCAAATGTTATGGGAGGATATAATTTATGAAATTACCAGCTAGTTAAGATGTTTGTGAGTTACCATGAAATAAATCATATTGTAGAACGTAAACAAAGATTTGATAGTGATGGTTAGGTTAATATTTTAAATGTGTTTTAATTTTTCGCCAGCGAAGCCGTGGGTAACAGCTAGTTAATAATATATTAGCTTCAATACTAAACGCCTTCATAGACTAACATAAGACATAATTTATCAATATATTTGTAAACAAATGTGGAATTGTATTTTAAACATACTCAAATATGTCGCTAGTTTTTAATTGCACATTATTAAAATCCAATTTTAAATCGCAAATTAACGAACCGCGAACTGTTGATAAGCACTTAAGCACTATCAAAAGATAAAATAAACAAACAAACATGTTAGATGCAAACACCTATGGATTAAATACTACTATGGTTTTAATATACATACATATTCATATGTTTCTTAAAGAGTTTGTCACCCTCCTTTTCCCTATACGTTTACCGTCCACATGGGGCTCGGACCTGTTTGTGGAACCTACGAAGCAAAGGAAGGTGTGACCTGCCAAACCACCAGCGACACAGTACTGATAACATTTACTTGCCTGGACTAGGATTAGAACCCATGACAGATTAACCCATGGACAGTTCGGTCCAGTAGTTTTTGCGTGATAGAAGTCTAAACATCCATCCATCCATACATAAACGTTCGCATTTATATTATTAGTAGGATAACAGATGACAATGCTATTTAATCCGTTGCTTCCACATTTTCCCTGGCGTGGAGAACATGTTTCCAATGAAGCCAAACATTCACAGAGCTGTAATCTTGCTCTATTCATTTGACAAGCATCATGGCAAAGGAATGTTTTACCTGGAATTGCACTGTAGAAGCCGTACAACATGTGGGCATCGTCGAGATAAGCGTTGATAAGGAAAAATAGATTATGTTTTGCAACAGATGCAGTTCTTCTAATCCAGCTTAGATGTGGTGACCTTCAAATTTTTTATTTGTTTTTGTTAGAAACCCTGCTGATCTTGACATTAAATTCCACTGTTATGTTCCTACCGGAATTTGAATTACGCTACTTCCAACTAAGCGTAAGTTTGAGAAAAGTAATTTAGTCAAGAGACAAAAACCACTCTATTAGGTGGTGGCATTGGGTTTGTTTCCTTGAACTTGCACGATAGTATACATGAAAAAGAAAGTGAAAGTTAATCAAAAATAAAATATCTTAAATGCCAAAGGTCTAAAGGTATAAAAGTCGTTAAAAGTGGTTGTAAGGGATGAGGTGAGTCATATATTTTACAAAAAAAAGTGTTTAAAGCATAAATCTTACTTACGTAGCATCCTTGCCTTAAAAATTATGAGTACTGGTTGTCCTGTTGATCGAATCCGAGCAAGCCTGTACCGAACGAAAGGTTACTTCAGTTGTAAACAAAAATAACAAAACATCTGATATTAAAACGGATGATAACAACGTACTTTCAGTCCCAGGACTACCTTAAGACTGGTCTTTACCAGGTTTGAGGCTGACATTGGGTACAGCAAATAAAGTTGTCATTACATATGGTAAGTCTTTTGGCTGTCCATTATGACAAACTTCCCTTTCACCTTTGGTCCCTCCATTTGCAGCGGCTAGGGACAGAATCTCCGGGGTTGGTCCCCACCTGCCAACCTGAGAATGAATGTTCCCTGGCTGTTGTACATGGATACCCTGTCAGTTGAGTTGACCAGTTTGAGGATAAAATGAGGGTCCTCTTTTTGAGAGCCTCATCCCAGCTGTCACAGGGGCAGGGGAGTTGGCCCTCTGAAGGGTCGATTTGGCTGCTGTCCCTTCCCACCCTTTCCTTTCCTGCTATATCCTATCTTTCCGGTAACCTGCGCAATATTCTCGCATGTGGAAGATGTGACTAGCAGCTATGCTGGGGTTTCCTAATCCGCAACAATGATGATGATAAACGTACTTTCAATCAACACGTTGTTTGGACTTTCACCGACGGATAGCGCCACTGTTCCGAAAATTCAGCCCTTTACTGTGTTTAAAAGTGATGCCCTTTCTTAAAATTCGGAGACGTATTGGAAAATCTACGTAGACATACCTTTAATTTGACGCCCCAGACATTAAAATCCGTCCAGCCGTTATCAAGTTATGACTGTGAAGAAAACCCCCTAGCGTATTAATCTATAATATCTATAATATTATAAAGAAGAGGTGGTTTCTGTCTGTCTGTCTGATGATCCGGGTGAACGCAAAAACTACTTAACCGACTGGGCTGAAACCTTACACAAAGGTACATCTTGAACCCATGTAACACATAGGCCTATTCACTTCCTTAAAATCCCCTCGGGCTACGCCCCGTGAACGTTATAAGTTTCAATGTTTACATTTCATAAGAAAGTAAACATTCAGAAACTGTAATGCGAACAGCTGAGGGCACTTACATTTGACAGCTTAAAGAGCAGAAGCAAGAACAACAGCTGTTTCAAGCTAACTAAAATGCAATTTGCATTGACTATAGAACGGGTATGGAAAACCCCGGTGCGATGAACGTGTACATCAAGTGTATATATATATATATATATATATATATATATTTCAATATACCGTATAATGAATCTATATAAATAAAATTAGAGTTTTGTCTGTACATTGCTTGGAATTATGAAATTTTTGCATATTTTCACGTTTAACACCCTAGGGAAAACAAAACAAATCTTATCTCAATTTATGTATGTCTGTCTGTCTGCCGGTAACGCTCAAGGACGGGTTTTCGTTCACTTTTCACTGGAAAACGGGTGCACTGACATTAATGAAACTTTGTTTCTTTGTTCTATATACGCGTGAGAAGGTTTTAGGGCACTATAAACTGGCATACGCCTTTTTAAAAAATAATGGCGGCCGCTCAAAAATGTGATTTTGTGCGGTTTTGGTCATGTTTTCTTCGCTTTTCACAGGAAAACGGGTGCACCGATTTTTATGCAACTTTTTTTCTATGTTCTATATGTGCGTTAGAAGGTTTTAGGCTAATTGGATTGTTTTAAATTACCTTAGGTCACTGCCCCATAGGGTTTTAAAGATCCTATGCTATTCTTATGGACAAAGCATTTATTTATATTGAACCACATGATGGCATAGTTATTCTATAAATAGGTTTTGTAGTTCTTTTTTAAAACGTTGAGTGAAGATTGGTAATAAATAACATAAGTGGATATATGATCTAAATCTATATTTGTCAGACTCATGCACTCACTGACATAGTGATCACTTTATCTAAGAAACGACAATGTCTATTGAAGATGAAATTTTGGATGGTGGTTCCCCTTATGCTGCAGATTCACAATAATAATACGTTTAAAAAAGTCCTCTTCGCTAATTTAATTTTATGGCAATTTTAAGAGTATTAGTATTTACTGGACCTTTGTAAGTTACATTTCGGTAGGAACATAACTAATTCATCAGAACAAAACGCAAGCCTATTCCTGTTACGAAAATGTTTAAGGGCTTCGCCCCCCGGAATTTCAAAATACAATATTTTAAAAATCTTGCACATACTCTTGGACTGATGGTTCTGAATTCGGTAGGAATGTAGCTGATAGCTCAGTGCAGACATTTACCTACTCCAGACACAAATATACTCAAGGACTCTGGCCCAATGGCCTTTAATATAAGCGTGTTAGTCATAACACACCAACTACTCAACCAGTAGAGCGGAAATTTGATGCCTTAAAGGAAATAAGAAACAACATCATGGGGATTTCCGGTGTTGTTCTCTGGAGATTTCACACAGACCCTTTGTCGTAAGTGAGACATGAGTGGACGAGTCTACGCCTCTCTAAAAATATATTTTATGGAGCCGACCACTGAGCGTCTGAACTTAACAGTAAATATGAAAATTTATTTTTGAGAAGATTAAGGGGTTGAGCAGTTTCCTTATGCGCTTTTAAAAGTTGAGATTGGGACATTGAAAAACAAATCAAGTCTCAGAAACATCTATCCTTCACTCGGCACACAGGATTTACTGATTGTCAGTTTGTTACACCGAGGTTCATAAACAGTTTAATCTGGAAAGTACCTGGCTCTGTGATTGTGCCATCCTCACGTCCACCAATGAACAAGCATCGGAGATCAACACAAATGTAGGTCTATTCCAAAGGGAGGAACGAACATATACAATATTTAATACCGTTAATTTAACTATGACCACTGTTAGAACAGTTCGTATATATTGATTTACATTTATTTAAATAAAATCAAGTAGTCATATGTTTTTAAAACATATGATTTTCCAAGTTTAAATTGTTTATTCACAATTATAATGAAAACAGGACCTGGCAAGAATGGTGATTTTAAAAGTGGTTTGTCAATGTTTTTAAAGTTTAACGTTTCGTTACATTTCTATTAATTTATTGGAATGTAAATTAATGTATCAAAGTATTTAAAATGTTAAATTAAACAGGGTTAATACTTTGTTGTACTTGAGTTCTTTTTTTTCTAAAATCGAATCCAAAGTGTTACGTGTACCGATTTGGAGTCGCAAAAACCACACCGTTTACTACCCGACAGAGTTCCTCGACTTGGCCACAGTACCCGAACTATCTGCCATAGTATATTTCGTTAAACTCGCTTCGCTCGCTGGGGGCTCCGCCCCCAGACCCCTGTGGGGGGCTTCGCCCCCAGGTCCCTGTCGTAGTACCTATGACACATGGTTTAATTAAGCTAATAATCCGAGGTCCTATGTATACTCAAAATCTAAAGTAGACTTATTAAGTAACAAATGTAGGCCTAGCAGTACAATATTAGAGTATATAACAATTTCAAAATCGCTCCGCCACGCCCCCAGGCCGCTGTTTGACCACAGGTTAATGTAAATTGGTCCAAATTCTATTTAAGACCTAAATTCTTCAACTATTCCAAGGCTTTGATTATTTTAAGGGTTTAACCTATAAAATCTGGTCATATGCCTGTTCATGAATACTACTTGGCATGGAGACGTAGATTGTTAAATGTTAAGCCTCCATGTATTACCTAAGTGCTTGAACAAATTAATACCCTTAACTGATGTATAATTTAGCCTATATAATGCGTCTCTTGAACCTTATAAGGAATACGACCACCGATAACTACCTGAAATGCTGTGACTTTGGGTAAATTCAAGCCTTCTACAACAAATATGACATGATTTATAAGGGATTTTCCCCTCGACAGAGCCAACATAAGAAAATCACGATAAAATCGACAGAAGCTCAAAGATTTCGATTTTTGTGGTTGTTTATGATATTTAATCTGGTCGAGTGAGTGTTGCTTGGTACTAATTGTAATGTGTAGGAATACAGTGTGATAAATATTAGGCCACTAAGTTCTATATTAGAGCTAAAAACTATTAAAAAACCATGAAAAAATCATGGGAATAAGTTTAAATTTAAAAAATCTAGCGCTATCTAAGGGTGAAGGGGGTGAGATACGGCAAAATGTCATAGGACTAAAGTTGTAGTTCGTCAAAAAATCCGTGGCACGAGGTGGTCTTCGTTTTTTGATAGGACAACCCATTTGGCCGCTAGAGCTCAAATAAAAAAATACTACATTTTGATTTTTGTATTCACAATTATTTATTTAGTTGAGATAGTTCAAACTAAAAATAGTAGGATTTGGGAAGAAAAGGTGCAAGGCACATGCATGCCAAATCTCACGTCTCTAGCTCAAGTATTATTGGTGTCACGTGTATGTCCAATAATATAAATTGGCACAGAACCCCCAATACACCACTACTTATACTAAGAAAACGGTCATATCTAAAGATATTTAGAGTTTTTCATTTTTCGACAGGATTAATTACTAAAAACTGGTCATATGTTTCGTGCTATTTACTAAGTGTTATGTAGACATACTGCGTGCCCAATATTAGGCCTCCATCAAGTATATTAACGTGATTGGAAATAAAAAACGGACAAAATATTTCGAAAATATGCCGAAATTTAAAAAATCTAGCGCTGCCTAAGGGTGAAGGAGACAAGATACGACAAAAAGTCATAGAACCAAAGTTTAGATCGTCTAAGACCCGTGTGTCGCGGTGGTCTCCGTTTCTCGATAGGACAATCCATTTGGCCGCTACAGCCCAAAACAATGCACTATTTTGGATATATTCAAATTTTTCTCCATTTTTTTGATGTGGTTCTGATTAAAAATTATGCCTTTTTCCAATTTTTCTGGAGGTTTTAATGGACAAGCTACATGTAGGCCTAATTCGACGTTTATAGCTTGTCTAAAATTACCTGAGTAAGTCGATAATGCATTTTGTCATTTATGGAACAATTAGGGTTTTTTTATTTTTTTGAGGTGTTTACTTATTAAAACATGTTAATTTATAGACTAATTGATGAATAGTAATGTGTAAACATATTGAGTGCTAAATATCAAGCCTTTATATACTAAATTAATGTGATAAGAAATTAAAAACCACGAAAATAACCGTCGAAATTGCCTGAAATTTAAAAAATCTAGCGCTACCTAAGGGTGAAGGGAGCGAGATACGACAAAATGTCATAGGAACAAAGTTGTAGACCTTGCAAAATCCGTGTCACGTGGTGGTGTCCGTTTTTCGATAGGTCAATCCGTTCGGCCGCTAGAGCTCAAAAACTGTAATTTTAAAATAAGCCTTTTTTGGGGGGGTTTTAAATATTTTTTTGGGGGGGTTATGATATAAAACTGTCAGTTTTGGCGATTTTCCTGGGGGTTACAAGCTATAAGCTACCTGCATACAAAATTTCAGGTTTCTAGCTCGTCTAGAAGTGGTCTAGAATTCGTATACCTCAGTGAGTGAGTGAGTGAGTGAGTGAGTGAGTGAGTGAGTGAGTCAGTTACACATGCGGCTGTATATATATTAGATTTAATTCTACTTTAAAAGTGTAAAATGTAATTTTAATATTGTAAAATTATGTGGGTTGTTAATTTTTTTAGTTAATCTACCATTTATATACAACCAGTACGAAGGACGGGTACACAGCTACTTAACATTATAAAGAAGGGGTGGTGTCTGTCTGTCTGTCTGTCTGTCTGTGTGTCTGTCTGATGTTCCGGGTGAACTCAAAAACTACTGAACCGACTGGGCTGAAACTTTACACATAGGTAGATCTTGAACCCATGCAACACATAGGCCTATTCACTTCCTTAAAATCCCCTCGGGCTACGCCCCGTGAACATTCTAAGTTTCAATGTTTACATTTCAGAATAAAGTAAACATTCAGAAACTGTAATGTGAACAGCTGTGGATACATCCATTTGACAGCTTAAAGAGCAGAAGCAAGATCAGCTGTTTCAAGCTAACTAAAATGCAAATTGAATTGACTAAAGAACGGGTAGAGAAAACCCCTGTACGAAGAATGGGTACGTCAGCTAGCTTTTAATTAATATTGATGAACAAATATTAATGTGGCTGCATCTGGTTGTCATGTTGTCCCCCTCCATTTTATATTTTTACGCCTCCAAATTTTATACTTTTGCCCCCCCCCCCCGATTTTATATTTTTGTTTTATGTCCCCCTTCCATTTTATATTTTTGCCCCCCCCGGTTTTTAGCGAATTTTCCCTATAGGGAAGAAGCTATTACCGTAGGTCTTATGGTAAGACTTAAGCCCGAGACCATAACTTTTCATTCTGAGGTCCCCAGATGCCAAAAACACAATTCGTTCAAATTTGTATATATGTAAAATGTTATATATGTAATTTTTTTATTATATATGTATTCGTTCAATATATATATATATGTGTCTGTAAGCACGATAACTTTCGTAAAAAAGGCCCGATCTTAATGAAATTTGGTACAAATGTGTAAAGCACCATTTATCTGAACGAGTTAGAAAACCAGACGAATCGCACAATCCGAAGGGGGGTTTTTGGGGCGTTTTGTACCCCAAAATGGTTTTTTGGGGTTTCCACTTGTAATTTTTATTTAAATCAAATTTTAATTTTTATCATTGAATTCAGCATAAGTAGGTAAACTAGCAAAGAGGGGCCGTAATCGGCGCTTTTTCCCCATGTTATTCTTATGGGGATCAGTTTTTGCACCGACACCCGATACCGCCTATACTAATAAGCCACAAGTTTCCTTGTTGGCCTATATTAATACCCAACCCTTGCCTATATTAAATATATTGTCCCCATCCCTCCTCTATATTTTTTAAAATTAATTTTCAAATTCAGGCTAAAAAACTATCTTTAGTGTTTATGGTCCGATTTGTTTAAAACTTGGATATGTTATTGTCGTAGGCAAGTGTTTTAATAAATTACACTTACATTTCCCAAATTCACTATTACGGTCAAATTAAAAAATATTTTTGAAAAATACTGCCAATTGCCAACTTCTTTATTAACTGTCCGACTTGTCTGCAATTTGGATATGCTATTGTCCTAGGCAAGTGGTTTAATAAATTCCACTTACATATCCCAAATTCACTATTACGGTCAAATTAAAAAATATTTTTGAAAAATACTGCCAATTGCCAACTTCTTTATTAAATGTCCGACTTGTCTGCAATTTGGATATGCTATTGTCCTAGGCAAGTGTTTTAATAAATTCCACTTACATATCCCAAATTCACCATTACGGTCAAATTAAAAAATATTTTTGAAAAATACTGCCAATTGCCAACTTCTTTATTTACTGTCCGATTTATTTAAAATTTGGATATGTTATTGTCCTAGGCAAGTGTTTTAATAAATTCCACTTACATATCCCAAATTCACTATTGCGGTCAAATTAAAAAATATTTTTGAAAAATACTGCCAATTGCCAACTTCTTTATTTACTGCCCGATTTGTTTAAAATTTAGATGTGTTATTGTTATAGGCAAGTGTTTTAATAAATTACACTCACATTTCCCAAATTCACTATTACAGTCAAATTAAAAATTATTTTTGAAAAATACTGCCAATTGCCAACTTCTTTATTTACTGTCCGATTTGTTTAAAATTTGGATATGTTATTGTTGTAGGCTAGTGTATATGCACCATCCACATTTTACAAATATTGCGGTTAAATTTTTAAAAATTTGGAAAAATACTGCCAATTGGCAACTTCTTTATTTATGGTCTGATTTGTTTAAAATTTATATATGTCATTATTCTAGGCTAGTGTATATGTACCATCCACATTTGACAAATTAACTATAATGGTCAAATTAAAAAAATATTTTGAAAAATATACAATTTCAAACTTCTTTATTTACTGTCTGATTTATTTTCGGATAGCTCTAATATAGGTAACAAGACCACACTACCACACGTTCCACTACCCCCTACAATACAGTATTTTGTCTTTTTGTTGATTTTGCTGTAATCCCAAAACTGACTTTGCTGTTTATTGCCTACACTTTGGATATTGTCCTAAGCATTTATTGTCTGATTTATTTTTGGATATGTTATAGCCCCCAACTATTATATCTAAAATTACAATATTATTTCCACCTATAATACAGTTGATGTGTTGTTTGTTTTGCCGCAACCTAAAAACTAATATTGGTATTTGTGTTTTTACAAAACTATATTTTGCAAATTACTACCAATAACTCCTTTATTTACTTTTCGACTTGTTATATCCCCTTATATCTAAATTTACCATATATTTTTTCCCTTTTAGTGTTGTTTTGTCGTAACCAAACTTTGGATATGACTGCAATACATTACTGGCCATTGCATAAGTAAATACCCCATTTCCAAATTCACTATTACGGTTGGATTAAAAAAAATAAATACAAGCTTATTATATACATCCAGCTGATAAGTAATATATATCCACAATTATGGTCAGAACAAATTTTGGATATGTTTTAAGCCAATGCAAAAAATAAATTTTTAAAACCCAAAACAACTAAACACAAAACACTAATCTTTCTTTGTGCTTGTTTGGAGTAGTCTTTATTTTATCCAACTTAATTTTGTAGTTAAAATCAAACTTCCCACATTCTAGCTCCCTTTCCAGCCAGTGGTTGGAGACATAAAGGTTACGAATATTTTCAAACTGTACAATATATCTTTTTCTACCCCTATGTTGGACTTGTTTAATAGCGCACCATATTCCAAATCCTCCAGTCTACTACATTCTTTAAATTTAACATTGCCTTTAATATCTTGCATCTCTATGTCTTCTTGTCCATTGTTACGGAAACTTAGGTTTTCTATTTTTGGAAAGGAATTGCCATAAAATGTTGCGGTTCCGTTAGTGTTAAAGCTTGCAAGTGGCTCGTTGGTAGGTAGATAAATAATGTCCAAATCACCACTGTATGGCAACACGCTATAACCTTGCCTATTCTTATTTATCTCTATAAATACAGTTTTACAGACACCTTTAACATAGTATACACCCCTCCATCCTTTTCTGCCAACACTCCCACAAACTTGTTGTTTACTACAAACGCATACACATAATGCTCTAGATCCTCCCAACGTCGCAGGAAGTAATCTTTTAATTTATCCTCTCTTTCCCTTCTTTCTTTAGCCAACTGTGCTTTGTATTCCTCTGCAACAGTATTTTCCACATATTCCAATGTCTTCTAATTCCAATTTCCTCTTTTTGGAACAACTCTCTAAGAAAGGCTTGGAAAGTGGCTCTATTTCTTTAATAGTGTATGGGTACAGTTTATTGGTCCGGCTTCTTAAAACGTAGGGAGTAAGGTTAGGACTTTCCACTAAGCCTAATTCTTCTAAATTGATGTGTTTAGGTATAGTGGAGAAAGGTGTATTTGATGTGCCCCCAGATTTGATGTAACACTTATGCTTTACACTTATGGCATCCTCCTCTATTACCTCTACATAGTTAGTTGGTAAACAGTTAAAGCTAAATGCAGATAGAGCATACTTTATTAACTTTTCCCTTTGTGACCTATCTTTTGGCAGTTTTAGTTGTACTCCAGTTATCTTCTTCGTATTACTATTACCCCAATATGCGTATTGTAATAAATCATTAAACACTAAACAACATTTGTAATTGATTGGCAACTTTCACCCACATCTTATGCAGAGGTACAGCATAGAATGGAGCATTTTGGAAGTACCTTTTGTTGTCTTCTATTAGACTTAAACAATCTCTTAAAGGTTCAAACCCTTTACCAAAACCTCTACAATAGATTGTTGCCTCTAACCTTGTTATTCCATTCTCTCTAGCTAGTTTAGACGAGAACGTTTCTTTTAGGTTTACAAAGTTTATTATATGGTTTCCTATACTTTTAATTACTCCAGGGCTTGTAATCTGGCATATAAATTTATTATATATTTTTACCCTGCTATTTACATTAAACCATGTTAAACAGTCTTTACTAACATTATCTACAATAACATTATATCCATTCGCCCCTTGGTAGCAAAGGTTTTCTGTAAGATATTGGCACATTTCCTCTTTATTAAATATTCCAGCCAAATCTAGTGTTATATCGAAATCCATAAGATAGTACATTTCTTTTTCCAAATCTTGCAGTATCTTTGGAAGATCTTCCAACAAATCCTTAATTTTAACATTTGCAAGCTCTATTTTATAGGGAATTGCTATAGGATCATCATACTTTTGTTTAATTTGGTCAATATCTTTCTTTATTATTTGTAACACACCCTCGCTTTGGGAGAATGGTAGTTTGGCCACAACACCATGTCGAGCTAAAGAGAACTTTTTAAATATTCCTCGTAAGTAGCTATTAAACGAGCCACATATTTCCTTCTTAACTTTAAATTTATTCCGAACGTCCCCATCACAATTCGTAACATTGGTTATCTTAACTAACATTAAGTTATCACAAAACGCATCCGTTATAGATGTTAAGTTATTTAATTTTGGTTCACCCTCGCAATAGTTTATATTACCTATGTCTGTAAGAAGGTTATTATTACGGAGATTTTCTAATAACAGAGTACATTTCTTTTATACAAAAAGTAGCGCAAACATGTAAACAGGACAGATTACACTATAGGTATATATGTGTTGTAAATATATATTGTATATAAACATAGGCGAGCGGTAAGTGTAACACGTAAGTGGACACCCATATGCAAATATGGAATACCCACCATTAATATAATTCCAAATTCGACTAAATAAGTTTATAGTCTCAATATAATTAACATATTAACATTAGTACCCAAATTGTCGAAATTCTATAATTCTATTCTTAGTCCTTGTATTAGGTTTTGTACTATTAAACCCAACATCCTGTGCAGTAGAGTAATATATGTATTTAATACAGATACGCACATTCTACAAGACCTATACATAGATCTGTTGTATAAGCAGCAGAATAGACGTCTCATTGTGTTGTTGTAAAGTAAAACATAAATGTGCTGGATATAACCGGCCAGACATTAGACAGGAAATGTGTTGGAAGTGTATTGCCAAACAGTAAGACAAACACCACATAGTGCAGCACGTAATCAATCCATTACTATTTAGACAAAGGTCAGTATTGGTACAACATCCGATATATTAGCGAAACCCACAATCAAACTTGGAAAACAAACAGTAAAAAATTAATATTATAGTAACAGAAATAGTAAGAGTATAAGGACATACTAATATTTAAAGTTTATAAAACAACACAAATGCAGAGACACAATAAATAACACACTCTAACGCATTAAAACACAGGCACAGATACTGGTTTACAGCCATTTTACACAACTTTACACGTTCTGTCAACCGACACAAAAATAGTTTGTAAATTGTGTAAGAAATACATGTAATATAAACAAATTTAACACAATCATAACATTGTCCACATGTTTTGATTGTGCGGTAGAAGAATTAGGCTTAGTGGAAAGTCCTAACCTTACTCCCTACGTTTTAAGAAGCCGGACCAATAAACTGTACCCATACACTATTAAAGAAATAGAGCCACTTTCCAAGCCTTTCTTAGAGAGTTGTTCCAAAAAGAGGAAATTGGAATTAGAAGACATTGGAATATGTGGAAAATACTGTTGCAGAGGAATACAAAGCACAGTTGGCTAAAGAAAGAAGGGAAAGAGAGGATAAATTAAAAGATTACTTCCTGCGACGTTGGGAGGATCTAGAGCATTATGTGTATGCGTTTGTAGTAAACAAGTTTGTGGGAGTGTTGGCAGAAAAGGATGGAGGGGTGTATACTATGTTAAAGGTGTCTGTAAAACTGTATTTATAGAGATAAATAAGAATAGGCAAGGTTATAGCGTGTTGCCATACAGTGGTGATTTGGACATTATTTATCTACCTACCAACGAGCCACTTGCAAGCTTTAACACTAACGGAACCGCAACATTTTATGGCAATTCCTTTCCAAAAATAGAAAACCTAAGTTTCCGTAACAATGGACAAGAAGACATAGAGATGCAAGATATTAAAGGCAATGTTAAATTTAAAGAATGTAGTAGACTGGAGGATTTGGAATATGGTGCGCTATTAAACAAGTCCAACATAGGGGTAGAAAAAGATATATTGTACAGTTTGAAAATATTCGTAACCTTTATGTCTCCAACCACTGGCTGGAAAGGGAGCTAGAATGTGGGAAGTTTGATTTTAACTACAAAATTAAAATTAAGTTGGATAAAATAAAGACTACTCCAAACAAGCACAAAGAAAGATTGGTGTTTTGTGTTTAGTTGTTTTGGGTTTTAAAAATTTATTTTTGCTATCGCATTGGCTTAAAACATATCCAAAATTTAGGCAGTTCCATAAATATTTTGTGGATTACTTATTATATTACAATGAGAGGTAGTTGAGAGGGTCACAACAATATTGGAAATGTGGCAAATATAACAGCTGGATGTATATAATAAGCTTGTGGCAAATATAATAAGCTTGCATTTATTTTTTTTTAATCCAACCGCAAAATATAGTTTTGTAAAAACACAAATACCAATGTTAGTTTTAAGGTTGCGGCAAAACAAACAACACATCAACTGTATTATAGGTGGAAATAATATTGTAATTTTAGATATAATAGTTGGGGGCTATAACATATCCAAAAATAAATCAGACAATAAATGCTTAGGACAATATCCAAAGTGTAGGCAAATCGGACAATAAACAGCAAAATAAACAAACAAAAAAGACAAAATACTGTATTGTAGGGGGTAATGGAACGTGTGGTAGTGTGGTCTTGTTACTTATATAAGAGCTATAACATATCCGAAAATAAATCAGACAGTAAATAAAGAAGTTTGAAATTGTATATTTTTCAAAATATTTTTTAAATTTGACCATTATGGTTAATTTGTCAAATGTGTATGGTACATATACACTAGCCTAGAATAATGACATATATAAATTTTAAACAAATCAGACCATAAATAAAGAAGTTGCCAATTGGCAGTATTTTTCCAAATTTTTTTAAAATTTAACCGCAATATTTGTAAAATGTGGATGGTGCATATACACTAGCCTACAACAATAACATATCCAAATTTTAAACAAATCGGACAGTAAATAAAGAAGTTGGCAATTGGCAGTATTTTTCAAAAATATTTTTTAATTTGACTGTAATAGTGAATTTGGGAAATGTAAGGCTAATTTATTAAAACACTTGCCTAGGACAATAACATATCCAAGTTTTAAAGAAATCGGACAGTTAATAAAGAAGGTGGCAATTGGCAGTATTTTTCAAAAATATTTTTTAATTTGACCGTTATAGTGAATTTGGGAAATGTAAGTGGAATTTATTAAAACACTTGCCTAGGTCAATCACATATCCAAGTTTTAAAGAAATCGGACAGTAAATAAAGAAGTTGGCAATTGGCAGTATTTTTCAAAAATATTATTTAATTTGACCGTAATAGTGAATTTGGGATATGTAAGTGGAATTTATTAAAACACTTGCCTATGTCAATAACATATCCAAATTGAAGACAAATCGGACAGTTAATAAAGAAGGTGGCAATTGGCAGTATTTCTCAAAAATATTTTTTAATTTGACTGTAATAGTGAATTTGGGATATGTAAGTGGAATTTATTAAAACACTTGCCTAGAACAATAACATATCCAAATTGAAGACAAATCAGACAGTTAATAAAGAAGGTGGCAATTGGCAGTATTTTTCAAAAATAATTTTTAATTTGACTGTAATAGTGAATTTGGGAAATGTAAGTGTAATTTATTAAAACACTTGCCTACGACAATAACATATCCAAGTTTTAAACAAATCGGACAGTAAATAAAGAAGTTGGCAATTGGCAGTATTTTTCAAAAATATTTTTTAATTTGACCGTAATAGTGAATTTGGGAAATGTAAGTGTAATTTATTAAAACACTTGCCTACGACAATAACATATCCAAGTTTTAAACAAATCGGACCATAAACACTAAAGATAGTTTTTTAGCCTGAATTTGAAAATTAATTTTAAAAAATATAGAGGAGGGATGGGGACAATATATTTAATATAGGCAAGGGTTGGGTATTAATATAGGCCAACAAGGAAACTTGTGGCTTATTAGTATAGGCGGGATCGGGTGTCGGTGCAAAAACTGATCCCCATAAGAATAACATGGGGAAAAAGCGCCGATTACGGCCCCTCTTTGCTAGTTTACCACTACTACAAATAAATAAATAAAAAAAAACAAATAATTTGGTATTTTGATCATTGCTCTATGTCAATTGGTTCCTGAGATATTGATAGTGCTAAACACAGTACGTTGTCTAATGTTATTCTTATGGAGAAAAGAAAAATTGTATATCTCGCTTATTTATGTACATAATCTGACGAAATTTGGTATATGGCTTCATCCGGTTGTGGTTCATGGTTGTTTGCACAAAACAATTGTTCGCCAATGGTTGCCGTAGCAGCAAACCTAGGTACTTGGTCCCCATGTTATTCTTATGGAAAATAATTCAAATGTTATATATCGCTTATTTATGAATGTATATGGATGAAACTTGGTATGTGACTTCACTAAGATAAGTTCTATTGATATTTGCATGAAAACCCATTATTTTGTGTTCCTTGTTGCAGCAAACCAGCATACTCATCCCCAATGTTATTCTTATGAAGAATAATTAATATTTTAAATATCGCTTGTTTGTGAATATATTTCTTATGAATCCTGTTAAGTGTTTTAATGTGTTATTTTATACAGTCAGTGGAAATTTGCTGAGTATGCAGGATTGCTGCGACGGGGGTATTTTATTTTTACCCTCCCCCAATTTTTATTGTTGCCCCCCCGGCTTTATATTTATGCCCCCACTCTCCGATATTTTTGATTTTTTGTACTTGAGTTCTTTCATCTCTAAAAGCGAATCCAAAGTGTTACGTGTACCGATTTGGAATCGCAAACCACACGCCGTTTACTACCCGACAGAGTACCTCGACTTAGCAACAGGACCCGAACTATCTGCCCGTATATTTCGTTAACTTTGATTTAATTGTACATTATACGTGTAAAATGTAATTTTAATATTGTAAAACATGTGGATTGTTATTTGCTTTAGTTAATCTACCATTTATATACAAACCGTACGAAGGACGGGTACACAGCTAGTATATAGATATTAGTAATATCAATATAGAATTAGTAATTAGTATAGAATATATAGAATTAGTAATGTAATTTTAATATTGTAAAACATGTGGATTGTTATTTGCTTTAGTTAATCTACCATTTATATACAAACCGTACGAAGGACGGGTACACAGCTAGTATATAGATATTAGTAATATCAATATAGAATTAGTAATTAGTATAGAATATATAGAATTAGTAATGTAATTTTAATATTGTAAAACATGTGGATTGTTATTTGCTTTAGTTAATCTACCATTTATATACAAACCGTACGAAGGACGGGTACACAGCTAGTATATAGATATTAGTATCTGTTCAGTTTAGTTCAAGATAAAAACAGTAACTAGACTGGGCACAACACTAGTCCCCTTTCATTTCCCAATTTATTCCACTTTATTTTTTATGTAAGTTTTCTTTTCCATACTCCATTTTTGCCTTATAGACCTTGATGCTTCCTACCTCAATTATTTAACTGACTTTTCTTACTTATTTTCTAATACCACATGTTGTAAATATTTAATTCATCTACCATCTTTTTTGATTATTCTACATTCTCTTTCAATTAATAAAAAATACAACTAGGTAATAGTTTTCTTTTCAAAATTCATATAATGTGAATCACAAACCTTTAAAATGTAATCACGTGAATAACCAAGACAAGAAGTCAACGGAACATAATAATCAAACATAATAATCAAACATGAAATAAACCATGGATACCCAATCAAAATGAAATAATGAAAAACAGAGTTCGCAAGTAAGAAGATGTAAGAGGTTAGTGATTTGAATCTTTCCTTGAACTGTAATTGAAAAAACATTTAATTACTCTTGTTTTTTCTTTATTTGTATTGTTTTAAGTTATAGAGCAAGATTATAATTTTACACATATTTAGACTTTTAATTTATCAACGGTTTTGTCAGATTCCTAATAAAATTCTGACTGGTCCTTCTTATTTTAATTGACAATTTAAGTCCACTTCTTACTTTTCTAGTTTCCATCCCATTTAATGGTTCCAGATCGAGCCGGATAAAGAATTTAGTTCTATGGATTCCCTATCTCCTATCTCCTATTCCTATTTTTTGTTTTTTTATTATTTTCCAATTCTCACATTATCATAAAAATATTGTGTCTCTTGTCTAATTTTTGAAGTCAACTGAACTAACAGTTTTAGAAATAATCCTCACACGTAAACACGGCTCCACTCCGAGGAATAGAATTCCGTCTAGAAACTTATGAACGACTTACTACAATCGCAAAGGCAAGACTAACAGCTATTAAGAAATCGGTTGATAACCTAGCTGGACAGACTACTCACTTGACTGATATACAGGAAAAAAACCTTATTAGCATATCTTCCAGAAATTAAGGCAAAAAGGATGACCATGAAGGCAACTTACAACGTATTCTTAGTGGTAGTTCTGATCAAACCATTGATATCGACTTATCGACTTAATTGCTGACCAGAATGAAGTTATTGAACTTTTTATTCAAATATCAAGTCGTATTGAGTCCTTAATCTCAATTAACTCTTCTGACTCAGAGACACCGGATTCCGGTACAGTTTTAAACACATCTACATTGAATGATGGACAAGTCAGGTTACCAAAAATAAACTTGTCAAAATTTAACGGTGATCTTGCCACTTAGTCATCATTTATTAATCTTTACGATACGACCATACATAACAACTGTGCACTGTCTAATGTTGTACGTCTTCAATATCTATTAGGTTTGCTTTATAAAGAACCTTTAAACCTCATACGCAGTCTCAGCATCACTGCTGAAAACTATGTCATCGCGTACAATTTACTACGCTATAGATATCATAATGAAAGACGCCCACAAATTTTACACATCAATCAGTTGTTATATCTTACTAACATTTCTGCATCAAACATCAATGGGGATAGACATTTTGTCAATCTTTTTAATGAAAACACTCAAGTCTTAAACTACGAATTCCAAAGCATGAATCTCTTATTGTCTGTAGTGTTACTGCGGAAAATGGATCTTAAACTTCGCCAGACATTAGAATCAGTTCGTAACCCCACGGATATATGCGATCACTCATTGCCCAGATCACAACAGATCATTAAGTTTCTTAATAAGGAATGCAATCACTTGGAGGATGCTATGTTATCACAAAAATGCGGTTTGTTGATGATCAAACTACTTGTACTCGATCAAAGTGAACTAGTCAACCAGTCTCAGTGAAGAAAAATGTTGCCATGACAGTAACTCAATCTTCACAGAATAGCAATAAACCTGTTCAGTACGTTCTATGTTTTGTTTATAATCAATCAGGTTTCAAAGTGTATACATGTCCCACATTTTTGTCTCAGTCACCAAATAACGATATCAATTGGTAAAACAATCTCAAAGATGTGTTTCATGTCTGGGGGTTGCACTCTACTAAAGCATGCATGTCTAGGTCGTCATTTAAAAATGTGGTAATCAAAGACATCATACCTTGTTACATTTTGATCAAATTAGAACTGATCAAGTTGTTATTCCATCGTTCAAGGAACATCTCAGACAACCGACCCTTTTACTAAGCCAGCTATACCCATGCAAACCACATCTTTGCCATTAGTTTCACACAATCAGTCAAAATCAAACTCTACTGTATTGCTTGGCACATTACTAGTTCAAATCACCTCTTCATTTGGTGAAACGCATGTTTTTAGAGCTCTAATTGATTCAGGCAGTATGTGTAATTTAATTACAAAACGTGCTGCTGCGATTTTGAATTTAAAACGGACTAAGTTAACTGTCCAACTGTCCGGAATCAACCAAAATGTTGCACAGAATAAAGGGCAAATTTGCATTGACCTCGAAACATTATCTGGGAAAACTATTGTAGAAGCTCAACCTGCACTCATTCTGGATAGGTTGACAATCGATCTTCCTCGCTCACCCATTCCTCTTGAAGTTTTCAACTTATTCGTACTTACAAACTCACTGATCCTACTTTTCACATACCAAGTCGTATTGACTTAGTCATTGGAAGTGCAATTTTCCCTCAACTTCTAACTCAGAACCAGTTTTCACTCGGTCCTAATTTACCTACTGCTTTGGGAACTCATTTCGGTTATGCACTCATTGGCACAACTCCATGTACACCTTCCATTAATGATGCAACTGGAAACCCTATAACTACACTTAATGTATGCCTTCATGGTATCAACAATACAGATTTACATTCTGCAATTCAAAAGTTCTGGATTCAAGAAGAAGTCCCTTCTAAACGCACACTCTCAACTGAAGAAACCTTATGTGACGATCACTTTTCCTTAACTCACTCTCGTGACGGAAACGGACGCTATGTTGAAAGACTTCCGTGCAAAACGTCTCAGTCTTATCTCGGTGAATCCAAATGTGCTTCTGAGATACGTCTTTATGCCATGGAACGTAAGTTTGGTTCTAATGGTAATTTCTCACAACTGTATCATGGTTTTATGGACGAGTACTTAAGCCTAGGTCATATGTCAAAATTATCAAATGCAGATCTCACTCAACCACATTATTTTCTGCCGCACCATGGAGTGATTAATATCATACCCAAAAACACAAAGTGTTGACGGGTTGCCAAGTCCTAAAATGATATGATATCAAAATGTATTCCAAGTCAAAGATAGTACCTTTGATCTGACATTGTTTATCATCACAAATTACTTAAATATGTTAAAATAACAATGCTCGAAAGATTGTTGGTTATTTTCTATCTGTTCTTGGCCAGCAGATAATAAATTTTTATAATATTTAATTATAATTTTTAAATATACTTTATTTAGATTTTTAAATTACAAAATAAAGATTTTGCATCAGTGAAGCTGCTGGCCAAGAACAGATAGAAAATAACCAACAATCTTTCGAGCATCGTTATTTTAACATATTTAAGTAATTTGTGATGATAAACAATGTCAGATCAAAGGTGCTATCTTTGACTTGGAATACATTTTGATATCATATCATTTTAGGACTTGGCAACCCGTCAACACTTTGTGTTTTTGGGTATGATATCATTTGTTTTTTTATATAATTGTTTTTTAAAAATTTTTATACATGAGATTTAAATCTGAAATAAAACAAAATATATCAAGGATAAAATATTGTAATATATTGAACATTAATTAAGATTAATTTATCTTAATTTTACCTAGATAGTTTTTAGAATTTTCTGGCAGTTTTTTAAACATTATAATGTACTTTTTTCACCATATTGGCATTTCTTGACGTTCACTTTCTCATCACCTTCATCTATTCACTTATTTTTGTTTTGAATGTAAGCTATGTAATGCCCTGATGCTGAACTGTTTCCTAAATGGAACACCGCATTTTTAAATTTGTATAGAACTCCATTAATTTTGATTTTTGCAATTTGTAGACTGGGTATTATTAGACTTGAAATTTTGTTATCATGTGTTTGCCAAAGTTGTAGTTAAAAAATTATGAAGTTACTTGTAACTGAGATGGATGTTTTTGATTAGCACCTGGGGGCCGAGCTTTGCTCGGGGAAGAAAAATTGTTTAGATGACTTGGAATAATATTTCACCACTATCCCCTACTGATAATCGGATTTTTTTAAACTCATTTGCCTCTTTTATACATTTTTTAGATCCCTCCAGTTGTTATTTATAGCTAAATGTCCCTTTGTTTTATTTTAATACTCTATATATGTAATCTTCACACTACAGTTTTAATTACTGCTCTCACAAAACTACAGTTCGGGTCACAATGTCTGACGTCTGGTTAGCGTATGCTCTAAAATGACTTTTCGCCTCTATTTGGCTTATAACCGTTAGTGTTATAGTATACTTTTGTTCACAGAAAGCGAAATTACTTTATTTAGTTTTAAAACATTGGTTTTGGTTATTTTCGTTATTGTCTGCTTTTATTTACAAGAAATTTGAGTTGTTTCTCGCTTTTACCAGGCACCAAGCACCGTGGCCCGAACTGTACATGTTAATAATCATAAACAACGTGAGTATTACTTTGACAGTTCGTTGATTGATTATAAACAGCTGTTACAATTCTTTTGTTTTGATTTTAAACTCCATAAGTCCAATGTTAATTGTTTTAAATTTCCATTTTTGTTTAGTGAATTTACCCTATAAGGAAGAAAGCTATTACCGTAGGTGGCATGGTAAGACTTAAGCCCAAGACCATGATAACTTTTCATTTAGAGGTCCCCAGATGCTAAAAATACCATTCGGTAAAATTTGTATGTGTGTGTGTGTGTGTGAGTGTGTGTGTGTGTGTGTGTGTGTGTGTGTGTGTGTGTGTGTGTGTGTGTGTGTGTGTGTGTGTGTGTGTGTGTTTGTGTTCGTAAGCACGATAATTCGTAAAAAAGGTCTGATCTTAATGAAATTTGGCACAAATGTGTAAACTACCATTTATTTAAATAAGTTCGAAAACCAGACGAATCGCACCATCCGAAGGGGGGGGTTTGGGGTTTTCACATTTAATTTTCATTTTAATCTAATTTTCATTTTTACTATTGAATTCAGCTTAAAAAACATAAAATTTGGTACTTTGAATATTTCTCTACGATAATTGCTTACCGAAATATTGTGTTCAATGTTAATCTTATGGAGGATAAGCAAATTGTTATGTATCGCTTATTGTACCGTAATTGCCATTGGTACATTAATTTAGTTACTATAAAATATAGAGTTTCAATTTAATTTTTGCCAATATTTTAAAAGTTCAAGTAAAACTCGGTAAGCCAAAGGATGACTCACAATACCAGTATATACAGGATACTAGATAATAGGATTAGTCATGTTTAAATCTTGCTGAAACTAGTATAAAACAGGATTAAGTTATATAAGACAGCAAGAGGGGGTAACCCTACCAGGACGGGACTCCTCATTCAGAAGGCGGTGTTGGTGTGATTCTGGTCGGCGGACTTCGTCGTCGGCTGAATCGCTGGTCTCGTAGTTTTCACCCTTTTTGAAGGTATTCACAACATTTTGTATTTATTATAGTAGCAGGAGTGTATAAAATATGTATTATCTTTTCAGGTGAATTTAAAGAATAATTTTGTATATTTTAGATTTCTTTTATAATAACTTTGAGTCTGGCTACCGAGTATTTTGTACAGTAAAGTAAAATGCAGTAAAAGATGGGGAAATTAATATTATCAATAACAAAAAATTGAGTTAATAGTTCGAAGCAATTTCTATAGCGCAGACTGCGCTTATTTTATGTTAAAGGGTTCAAGAGTATGGGGAATGAGCTTCAGAACGAGCAATCCTTTCTATTCCCTACCTAAACCAAATTAATGAAATATTGTATAAGTAAAAGGGGTAGCAATTATGAAAATGATATAAAATTTTAATAGAAAAAGATGTATTATTTTATGGTAATATTATAAAAAGGTAAACTGGAATAAGTATAGTTATGTTAAATTCAATTATTTTCACGTAAATAAAAAAAGGCATTTGTAACAGCATAAATGTATTTTGATTTTAATTTTAAAAAACCTCACGAATTGTCTCTACCTGCCAGTGTTCTAAATTAAATTTAAGATGTCAAGGTAATCAAAAAGCACTGGAGTACTGAAAAGTGGTTTCAGAGAATTTATGGAATAGTTGTCGAAATGTAGAGGGCAATTACCATAAATTAAGGTAGGGTACATTATTAATGAGCTTATATTAATGAAACTCGGTATGTGGCTTCATATGGTTGGGATTTACTGATATTTGCATACAAAACCCTTTTTTTTGTCCCCATGGCAGTAAACTTGCGTACTCAGCAGCTATAATGTTATTCTTATGGAGAATAAGAAACGTGATATCTTGCTTGTTTATGAATATAAATTGGTAAATTGGTATGTTACTTCATCTAGTG
The DNA here is from genome assembly GCA_963675035.1 of Allygus modestus. Classification (NCBI taxonomy): domain Eukaryota; kingdom Metazoa; phylum Arthropoda; class Insecta; order Hemiptera; family Cicadellidae; genus Allygus; species Allygus modestus. The sequence continues at coordinate 272,969,726 of OY776112.1, read as the reverse complement.
GTGATCCATTGGTATTTGCATAAAAACCAGATTTTCTTGGTCCTTGATGCAGCAAACCTGCATACTCAGCTCTATTTTTTTTCTTATGGAGAATAAATACAATGACATATCTCGCTTATTTATGAATACGCATTGATGAAAGTTGCTAAGTGACTTCGTGACTTAGGAAGTACCACTTTAAATTCGCTGAGTATGCAGGTTTGCTGCAACGGGTGTATTTTTACATTATTTTATTTTTCCTGGAGATGAGACCTGTCTAGAACTTATTTTTATCCCAGAAATTAGTTATTTCCAACATTTGAAGGAAATCGTTGGTGCCATTATTGAGATAAGTGTCGAAAGCAACACGGACGCACGCACGCAAACCTTACTCATATTAGAGTGTAGGATAGTGATCATTTTCACAAGTTGTGCATATAGAGTCAGCAAAGAGGGAACCAGGCGACAAATTGACTGTGGAGTAGTTAATCGAGATTGGCTTTTCTTCTAAGATGATTAGGATGAAAATTTGGAATATAAATTTACTGTCGTAGCTGGTTGTGCTGTGGTTGCAGTTTGAACATTTGTGGTTAATTTTATTGAGTGCCTTAATTGAAATTACAGGAGTTGATGATTCGAAATAAGGCAATTTAAAAATTCCGCACAGTCTTGTTGTTCAATTGTATTAAATTGTGGTCCTAGTTGATTTATAATATCTATATAATTTAAAATCTGGCAATTTCTTCGGTAGGATATTACCATTTTTTTAGTGGAGCATTGGTGTCGTAATTGTTTGTTAACGTCACGATTGGTGGGTAGTTGAAAATACGTTGTAAAACTAAATTTGCATAGCATGACACGCCATAAACCTTTTTGAAACTGAGATTTCCCAGTTCGTCTATATTGTTAGTAATGTCTTGAATGGCTCCTAATTTAATATTATGAATTTGCCAGATTTGACCAGGGATTTTTTCTTGAGGTTTTATTCCAATTTTCAATTGTTTTAATTCTGGTCGGTACTCACTCCTTAGCCTATTATTTTTGGATATAGCTGATGCTTGAGCCTTAACATTTTGAGGCTCAAAGTTTAGAATTAATAGACCAGAGAGTGAAGTCACGCGAGATAAAGGCTACATATGTTTGGCCACATGAAAATACTGCATAACCAGCATCAACAACACAAATGTTAAGCGTTAATCCCTGACTTTTGTGAATTGTAATTGCATATTATGCTACTGCAATGGGAAACTGCTTTCGGAAAACGAATACTCCAGGAATTACTTCAAATTTTGTGGACGATCTTTTAATTTCTATATATCTGTCTTTAAAAGTTATAATAATGTTTTCGATTGCATCGTGAGCATCTTTAGTAAAGTCTTTTACAACACCCACCGAACCATCAATAACAAGACCCTGACTTTTTTATTAAAAATTACGCCAATTTTGGTGACAAGTCTATTCAGGCGAAACTATTATGTATTATATTATCGTTTGTGTGTTATTTGAAAACCCTTAACGACTAGATGTGACTTTTGTGGTTTTTGAAAACGTCCTCCTTCAGGTCTTAGCCTCCTACGCTCTCAAAGTTACAATGTTAAAACTATGGCAAAATTAAAATAAATTTAAATTGAACATATAACAGCTGTTCATATTGACAAAACATAGTAAAGAAGCAAGGACACCGTTTTAAAGCCAACCTCTAGAACGGAATTTAAAATTATTGTAAATGTCCTTATTGAGTAATTTTATTTAGTGAGAATATGCTCGTTCATTATGAAGATGAGCTCGTTCGCTTGGCTCACTCGCCTATTTATATATATAGAACTAACTTCGGCATCGACAAAAGAACTTAAGATGCCATTCAAGTAGAGTTTGTATTTCCATAATGAACACATGTTTATGCCTTTTAAGTATGTTTAGATATAATCTATATAACAGCTGTTTGGTGTAACTAACTTATATAACTAAATAACATACTAACCCGACTTTGTTTTTAGATTTCATATTATGTTTATTGCATATTATGTTATGTTCGATGTATTTTAGTATGTATAGCTTAAACGAATTAAAATATTTTCATTACCTCTATACCCTTTTGTTTGGTTAAATTCTCTCAATGATTTAATTTGAATTTACAGGCCAGCTGATCAGATTTGTTTTGGAACACATGCGATACTTGGATTTTTGTTTACGTAGTAAATGTAAACAAAGCAGACATAAAATTCAGTAACAGTTTTGAAAGTGGAATTTAATATCATTTGTTTTAAAATATTGCGTTTGCAAACTTACAATTTAGTGTCAAAAGTGAAATATGTGAGTAAAAACAGAAGTCTGTGCGAAATTTCGTTCAAGTTTGATGAGAAATAAAGTTCTTAGGCTTAATGAACAAAATGAAGTGGACAATTTGTGAAAAGTGCCAAGATTTAGGCTACTTTTATACGTTAATTTCTCGCTACTCAGACCTTTCTTAAGCCAACTGTTGTGATTTTTCGTGTTTAGTGAAAGGGTTTATCATATAAATGCACTGCCAGATTCACTTAAGGCTGTAATACGCTAATTTGAGAAGTGAAAAATCGTCTCATTCTGCTTCGTGTTAGTATAGCACGGGTCGTGTGGTGGACTTGGCGACGTGACACGACCGTGCCACTAGATAAAGAGAATAGCAGTACAACGAAATTCCGCACAGTTTTCGACGTCAGCTGTAAAAAAGTTCTCGTTTATCACTCAATGATATTTTCTTGACAGGTCCCAAGTTGCAAAACAATATTTGCGACTTACTCTTACAGTTCCGTCGCCACAATGTCGTCTTTTGCTGCGACATTAGGCAAATGTATCACCAGATAACAATTCACCCTGACGACCGCCACCTTCAATTAATTCTTTGGCGTCAAGATACCAAGCAACCTGTCGATATACTTCAATTAAATACCGTTACATAAAGTATGAACAGTTCCCCAAACTTAGTTATCTGCAAACTTACCAAACCACCTGCTGATTTAGTTAGCTTGCCACTGATGAAGGATACAACTACCCTTTAGCTGATCATACATTGCAACATCATACCTGTGTTGATGATATAATTACAGGTGCGGATACTACAGAAGAAGCGCTCTTACTTCAATCTGAACTCATTAAACTACTAAAAGCAGGTTGTTTTGAATTAAGGAATAGGGTTTCAAACTGTCCAGATGTGTTGGCTACTGTTCCCGAATCTCATCTTGAAACTCCTAAGTTTCTTCAAAACTCTGATGTCCCTCACTTTAATGTTTTAGGTCTTCAGTGGGCATCCACTTCAGAAAAGTTTTCCTATAAATTTCAAACCTCACGGTCTAACAACTTACCGACAAGCGGACAATTCTAAGCACTATCGCACAAATATTTGATCCTTGCGGTTTTCTAGTCCCATTTGTAATGGCCAAATGTTTTATGCAGCTGCTTTGGATCAAAGGCCTGTCATGTGACTCTCCACTTCCAACCGATCGTCATACCCAGTGGAAATAATTTGTGGATAAAACTCCATTTTTGCCATACATATCCATATCTCATTCTCTCAATTTATCCTCCACATACAAAATCAAACTACATGGGTTTTGCGACGCATCCGAATTAGGATATTCTGCTATAACATACATACGATGTGAATTCCCGGACAAATCTGTTTGTACAAATTTGTTGATGGCTAAAAGTCGAGTTGCACCTTTAAAAAGGGCCACAATTCCAAGATTGGAATTGTGTTTGGCTTATCTACTTGCTCACTTAATTGCTCACATTCAGTCTCTATTCTCTATAACACATACTTACGGAGTGACTTAACATGGATTCAAACTCCACCATACCGATTAAAGACGTTTGTTGCCAACCGTGTCTCACAGATTCAAGATATGACGCCAACTGAATCTTGGAAACATATATAGTCAGAACATAACCCCGCAGATTGTGCTCCTCGTGGAATACGCCTCTCTTATTAATCATGAATACTCGTGGCATGGTCCAAATTGGCTTTCCTTGCCACTTTACAGTGGTCATCTTCTAATTTTAATCCCATCTCCTTGGACTCTTCGCATGAGGATATAAAGGCAAATCACCTGTATTTGTAACTGTTTACAAACTTGAATGGTCAGTTTTAACTAAGTTCTCGCCCCGGATGGCTCCTGTTCGTATTATGTCATTCATACTGAGATTTATACATAGCTGTCGCAATTCTAACCGTCATTATGATTGCTTAACTACTCAAGAATTGAATACAGCACGTATCACGACATCTTATCTTGAACAAAAATCTACCATGTATGATGAATTTAAACGCTTGTCTCAGAAAAAACCTTTTTATAAACGTCTCCTACGATTGAAATCATTTATCGTTTCTGACAATTTAATACGTGTTGGTGGACTTATAAACCAAGCACCACTCTCATATGACATTCGTCACCCTGTAGTGTTAACAAAACACCATCATGTAGTTAACATTCTGATTTACTATTATCATATTTGCTACCTTCATGCAGGTCCTCAACTAATTCAATCTTTGTTATCAAAAAATGTATAGATTTTATGTGTGCTCGAAACGTGATAAGATCCCGAATTTTCAAATGCATTACTTGTTTCAAACTAAGTCCAAAGTCATCAACGCCTCTCATGGGTGATCTTCTTCCTTGTCGCATAACTCCTGCTAAACCTTTCCTATAAACTGGAATCGGTTTTGGAGGCCCAATCAACATCATGATCACAAACCTACGATTCATTAAACTGATAAAGGTATAAATTTGCATTTTCATATGATAAAATCAGTACACATAGAAGACCTATCTACATCTGCTTTCATTGCTGCTTTAATCAGATTCCTTTCTCAACGTGGTCACTGTAGTGACATTTTTTCAGACTCTGGTTCATATTTTGTTGGAGCTAAACTTGAATTAAAAAGAATAATTAAGAACCACAAGATTAAAGAAAACCGTGCTTCCATAAATAAATTTGCCTCAGAACAGGGAATAAGTTTTAACTTTAATCCACTTTAATCCCTCATCATGGAGGGTTATGGGAGCTGCTATCAAAAGCCATTTATCAAGAGTTGTTGGCTCATCTATCCTCACTTACCCAGAATTTACGACCCTCACTACTCGTTTTGAAGCCATGATAAATTCAAGACCCTTAACTCCACTCTCTCCTGATCCTTCAGATTTGTCAGCATTTATACCTGGACATTTTTTAACCGGCGCTTCTCTTGTTTCGATCCCTGAACGTGACATATCGGATGTACCTATTAATCGTTTGAAACACTGGCAACAAACCCAAGCATTCTTCCAAAATATCTGGAAAAAATGGACTACGGAATACTTCCACACGTTGCAACAGCGATCAAAATGGATAAAATCGACAGAGAACTTGAATATCGGAGACCTAGAACTAATCCAGTCTCCAACACCTACTTTGCAATGTTATGCATGCATTTCATGGCAATGATGGTGTCGTACGTGTGGCTGAATTGCGTACGGAAACAGCTGTTTTCGCCGACCCGTCACTAAGTTATGCAAAACTTCCAATAGATTAGTCGTTGAAGTTGGATACTTCAAGACCGGGAGTATGTTCAGTTTAGTTCAAGATAAAAACAGTAACTAGACTGGGCACAACACTAGTCCCCTTTCATTTCCCAATTTATTTCACTTAATTTTTTATCTAAGTTTAATTTTCCATACTCCATTTTTGCCTTATTTAAAAAAGGTTTTTAATTTTTTTTTAACATTCAGTAAAATGTTGCCTTATTTTTATGTTTCCTACCTCAATTATTTAACTGACTTTTCTAACTTATAGTATAACCATTTTAAGTCAAAATGTACTCAATACCTTAAAAAACCCTTATAAGCATAATACTTGGTGGATGTGTTGAATTTTACCTCCGGAATAACATACTAAAAGTCCTCGAAAAAACTTGCGCTACAGCCGCCATCTTGGAAAATGGCGGCCAATTTTCACTTTTAGCGAATTTCCCCTATAGGGAAGAAGCTATTACCGTAGTCGGCATGGTAAGACCTAAGCCCGGGACCATGATAACTTTTCGTTTTGAGGTCCCCAGACCCCAAAAACACCATTCGTTCGAAACTGTATATATATATATATATATATATATATATGTGTCCGTGAGCACGATAACTCTCGTAAAAATGATCCGATTTTGATGAAATTTGGTATAAACGTGTAAAGCAGCATTTATGACTTTAAGTTCGAAAACCAGCCAGATCGCTTTATCCGAAGGGGTATTTTGGGGGGGTTTTGTACCCCAAAAATGGGTTTTTTGAATTTTTTACATATAATTTTGGAAATAGTCCAATTTTAGTTTTTACCATTGAATTCAGCTTAAAAAAACACACAATTTGGTATTTTTATCATTTCTCTACGTCAATTGGTTACCGAGATATTGAAAGTGCTAAACACAGTACGTTGTCTAATGTTATTCTTATGGAGGAAAAGAAAAATTTTATATCTCGCTTATTTATGAACGTATACTGACAAAACTTGGTATACGACTTCATCTAGTTGTGGACCATTGATATTTGCTCGAAAAAACAATTTTTTGCCAAAGGCTCCCGTAGCAGCAAACCTGCGTACTCAGCCCCATGTTATTCTTATGGAGAATAAGTAACGTGTTATCTCCCTTAATTATGAAAATAAATTAATGAAATTTGGCATGTGGCTTTACCTAAATGAGTTATATTGATATTTGTATAAAACCCCATTTTTTGTTTTCCTTCCTTCAGCAAACCTGCATACTCAGCCGCCATGTTATTCTTATGGAGAATAATTAAAATGTCACAAATCGTTTATTTATGAATGTATATTGATGAAACTTGGTATGTGGCTTTATGTGGTATTAAGATTCATATATATGCATTGGAAATTCGCTGAGTACGCAGGTTTGCTGCTACGGGGGTATTTTGCTTATAAATCTTTTATTATTGATGATAGAGTGAAACGTTTCAAGTAAAGGTTGTTTGAAATTACAACAAGCACATTTCTGGTTATTATCACTTTTGCTCTAAAACGTGTTCGTGTTATCAATGATTTAAATATATAAATATATGCAGGGAGAGTCAGATCACACTTCCAGCATGTATAAGGGGGGGACGGTTTATTATAGACTTCTAACACAATTATATGTACTAAATCGCATATAGGAAATCTATTTAAAATATTCTTATCAAAATCTATATACAGAGTGCTCAAAAACGAAGGTCATGAGTTTGAATCTGTAAATGTTCTAATATGAACCTAAGACAATTATACATCATATTAAAGGTCTTGTAAAAAAAACATTTGGGTGGAAACAGAATCCACTTATCTTTATCCGTTTAAAAATGGCGGCTATTTTTGTAAAAAATATTTAAATTTACAGAATACTCTGTATTTTATAAACCAATAAATGTGTCTTGTTTCCGATTAAAATTTCTTACTCGTAATAAACTCAGCTTTACTCTGATGTGATACATAATGAAAGTTGTTTTAGAACAAAATAATAATTTAAATTATTAAACCGGTCGCGGCTTCGCTCGCGATCACCATTTATAAATATTGTGTTACCGATCCAAAGCCAACATGGCCTGCTGATTAACTGTGTGTACTCTATCCAGCTGATTGCTTAAAACTTACAGTTATTTCCCAATGTTAAGCTTATGGGAAAAAACTCAACTTTAAAGGGCCCCAGGGCTTCACTCACAAATTATTTCTCTATAAAAAAAGTTTCCTGCACAACTTCACGTTAAGCTCTTTCCAATGAGACCAAAAACATGAAAATCGGTTCAGTAGTTTAGTAGGAGTGATTGTCACAACAAACTTGCTCGCCTATTAAATTAAAAATAGGAATATTATTATATTATTTATTATATATATATATATATATATATATATATATATATTATTTTCAATATATTATATAAAATGTTTTGTTATATTTTATATCATTTTTGGCCTTAAAAAACAGATATTTAAATAGTTATTTTGTTCTAAAGCAACTGTCTTGTGTATCATATCAGAGTAACGCTGAGTTTATTACGAGTAAGACATTTTAATCGGAAACAAGACACATTAATTGGTTTAGAAAATACAGAGTATTTCGTAAATGTCAATATATTTTACAAAATAGCCGCCATTTTGAAACGGATTAAGATAAGTGGATAAGTTTTCACCAAAATGATTGTTTTTACGAGACCTTTAAAATGGTGTATAATTATCTTAGGTTCATATTAGAACATTTACAGATTCAAACTCATGACTTCGTTTTTGAGCACCCTGTATATAGATTTTGATAAGAATATTTTAAATAGATTTACTTTATGCGATTTAGTACAGATAATTGTGTTAGAAGTCTATAATAAACCGTCCCCCCCCCCCTTATACATGCTGGAAGTGTGATCTGACTCTCCCCGCATATATTTATATATTTAAATCATTAATAACTCAAAAACCGTTATGATTAGAGCAAAAGAGAAAATAGGCAGAACTGTGCATTTTTTAATTTCAAACAACTTTTACTTGTAGCGTTTCACTCTATCATCAATAATAAAAGTAGTTATTTAAGCAAAAAAGTGAAAATTGGCGGCCAAGATGGTCCAAGATGGCGGCCATAGCAGAAGGTTTTTTTCGAGGACTTTTAGTATGTTATTCTAGAGGTAAAATGCAACACATCCACCAAGTCTTGTGCTTATAAGGGTTTTTGTAAGGTAATTTGTCTAAAATGATTGGACTATTATTAGTGAATTTCCTATGGAAAGTGAACTATTAGCATGACCCGCACGGTGAAACTTAAGCCTGGGACCACCATAGAAGTTCCTAGCGTGACCCCCTGAAAACGTTTTGGGGGTTTGTTCAAAATTATATATATACATATATATATGTATATATATATATGTAAATATATATATATGTATATATATATATATAAATACATATATAAAAATTTGAACGAATGGTGTTTTTGGCATCTGGGGACCTCAAAATGAAAAGTTATCATGGTCTCGGGCTTAAGTCTTACCATGAGACCTACGGTAATAGCTTCTTCCCTATAGGGGAAATTCGCTAATAAAGCTTTATATAATTTCATAATGGCAAAATATGTCAGCCATTGCCCCCTTCATTAAATTTTGAAGTATAAGTTCATTACAGTTGTTATTTGGTTGTCATTGGCATAATGCTCATATGGTGAATTCAAGGTGTTCACCAGAAACCCTGCCTGGATATAACATATTGTAAAACAAAGGAATATGTTCAAGGTATTTTTAATTTGTCTTTTTGCTAAAATAAGTAATTAACAATTTTTTTGTTAATAATATTACTAGGTGAATACCCGTCCTTCGTACGGGTTGTAAATAAATGGTAGATTAACTAAAGCAAATAACAATCCACATTATTTTACAATATTTAAATTACATTTTTGCTGGTTTAATATACTGGCAGATAGTTCGGGTACTGTTGCTAAGCCAAGGAACTCTGTCGGGTAGTAAACGGCGCGTGGTTTGCGACTCCAAATCGGTACACATAACACTTTGATTTCTCTTTTAGAAATAAAATAACTCAAGTAAAAAAAAAATTAAAAAATATCGGGGTGGGGGGAGGGGGACATAAATATAAAATCAGTGGGGGGGGGAGAAAATATAAAATCGGGAGAGTAAAAACATAAAAGGAGGGGGGACAGTATAGAAATAAAAATAAAAAATCGAAGAGGGGGGAGGAAAATATAAAATCAGGGGTGGGCCAAAAATAAAAATGGGGGAGCAAAAATATAAAATTGGGGGGCAAAAATAAAAATGGGGGGAGCAAAAATATAAAATTGGGGGCAAAAATATGTAAAATCGGGGGGGGCCAAAATGAAAATCGAGGGGGGGAGCAAAAATATAAAATCGGGAGGGTAAAAATATAAAATGGAAGGGGGACAGTATAGAAATAAAATATAAAATCGAAGAGGGGGGAACAAAATATAAAATTAGGGGTGGGCCAAAAATAAAAATGGGGAGCAAAAATATAAAATTGGGGGCGCAAAAATATAAAATCGGGGGGAGCAAAAATATAAAATCGGGGGGGGGGAAATAATATCAAATCGGGGGGAAAATATAAAATGGGGGGCAGTATAGAAATACAAATTTAAAATTGAAGAGGGGGGGAGCAAAATTTAAAATTAGGTGATGGCAAAAAATAAAAATGGGGAGCAGAAATATAAAATAGGGGGGGGAGCAAAATATAAAATAGGGAAGGGCAAAAATGAAAATTGGGGAGGGGAGCAAAAATATAGAATCTGTGGGGTGGGCAAGAAAATATAAAATCGGGGGGGGGCAAAAATATAAAATGGGGGGATATAAAATAAAAATATGATTTCGAAGAGGGGGGGAGCAAAATATAAAATCGGGGGTAGGACAAAAATAAAAATCGGGGGGAGAGTAAAAATATAAAATCGGGGGGGGGGTAGGAAGTATCGGTAAAAATTTTGTTTGTGCAAATAAGAATAGACCACAACCAGATGAAGCCACATTAATATTTGTTCATTAATATTAACTAGGAGTACGCTCTTATATCGCGTATAAGGATTGAGTGATCGCGTAAAAAAAAAAAATGTTTTAATTGACAATATACCTCATGGGCCCTCCATTATAACTGCAGCTTGACAATGACATACAAATCCAGAACATGACAAACAATGAGGCCTGAAACCTGTCAATCAGTCAGACAAAGTGCATATGAAGTAGTTACTCACCCCTCAGTCTCACTGAGGGCTGTATCATCTAGGCCCTCATAATAATATTAGCTGAAGATTTTGATAAAATGTAATATGTTGGCGGCAATAAAGGTCCCCAATCAGTGAGAGCACGTGGTTTAAAAGTAGTTATTTACACTTTGGTTCCACTGGAGGACCCATCAGGATATTTATTTTATTGTAGCTTAATATTGCTGTAAAAATCTATAAGTATAAATACAGAACTTGATGAACAATACGTTTTAAAATCAGTCAATTGGTTTTGAATGCCTAAATATTTTAAACTCTAATCCAGAGGTTTTAATGTAACACATAAAACTTACGGGGGGAGGGGGGCTGTGCCCCCCAGGCCTCCCATTGTTATTGTAACTTTATACAGTTGTTCAAATACATAGGCAACCTATAAATGCAAAACTTAAAAAACAATAAGGCTTAAATCATTCAATTTGTTTTTAAGAAGAATAAATTGCCTCATTTTAAAAAGAAAAGAAAAGTAGTACCTTATGTTAAATATAATCTAGGAAGAAATAAAAACTCTTTGACCCACTTCTTAGAATCCACGAGTCATTGTGTCAAGGTCCAAGATTTTGTATACATCTTAATATATAAATACCCCCGTAGCAGCAAACCTGCGTACTCAGCAAATTTCCAATGCATAAATATGCATATATATGTATCTTAATGCCACATATCAAGTTTCATCAATATACATTCATAAATAAACGATTTATGACATTTTAATTATTCTCCATAAGAATAACATGACGGCTGAGTGTGCAGGTTTGCTGAAGCAAGGAACTCCAAAAATGGGGTTTTACACAAATATCAATATAACTCAAGTAGGTAAAGCCACATACCAAATGTGAATAATTTATGTTCATAATTAAGGGAGATAACATGTTACTTATTCTCCATAAGAATAACATGGGACTTAGTACACAGGTTTGCTGCTACAGGAACTATCGGCCGAAAAATGTTTTTTAGTGCAAATATCAATAGACCACAACGATATGAATTAATATACCAAGTTTCATCAGCAAAAGTATATAAATAAGCGAGATATACAATTTATCTTATTCTCCGTAAGAATAACATTGGATAACATACTGGGTTTAGCACTTTCGATATCTCTGTAACCATTTGGCGTAGAGCAATGATCAAAACACTAAATTGTGTGTCTTTCTAAGCTGATACCAATGGAAAAAAAACTAAAATTTGACTTTTTCAACAATTATATGTAAAAAGCTCAAAAAACCCACTTTTGGGATACAAACCCCCCCCCCCCAAAATACCTCTTTGGATAGGTCGATCCGTCTGGTTTTCGAACTTAAAGTCATAAATGCTGCTTTACACGTTTATACCAAATTTTGTCAAAATTGGATTAATTTTACGACAGTTATCATGCTCACACACACATATATATATATATATATATATATATATATATATATATATATAGGCCTATATACAGTTTTTGAAAGAATGGTGTTTTTGGCATCTGGGGACCTCAAAATGAAAAGTTATCATGGTCATGGGCCTAGGTCTTGCCATGCCGACTACGGTAATAGCTTCATCCCTATATGGTAAATTCGCTGAAATGGATCCCTATTTCCCTTGGTCACGCCATTACTTGAGAATTAGTGGACCAAATTGAATAATTATTTCTTGTTGAGTTCGTTTATGTCAGGACAAGGTTCTTATATAAGACAATTTTTAATCTGACCTAAGAGCTCTGGCCCACAGGCCTTCAAAGTTCGTATTGATTTTATCTAAGTTCAGTTAGTTACACCAAGCAGCTGTAAACATACTTGAAAGGCATATACATATGTTGATTATAGAAATAAAAAGCTACTTGAATGGAAACTCTCATTTTGGAAATAAAAAGAGGACTTGAATGGCAACTCAAACTCTTTTTTAGCGAATTTCTCCTATAGGAAAGAAGCTATTACCGTAGTCGGCATAGTAAGACCTAGGCCTGGGACCATGATAACTTTTCATTTTGAGGTATATATATATATATGTATTTATGTATATATGTGTCCGTGAGCACGATAACTCTCGTAAAAATGATCCGATTTTGATGAAATTTGGTATAAACGTGTAAAGCAACATTTATGACTAAGTTCGAAAACCAGCCAGATCGCTCTATCCGAAGGGGTATTTTTGGGGGGTTTTGTACCCCAAAAATGGGTTTTTTGAATTTTGTACATGTAATTTTTGAAAAAAAAAACAAATTTTAGTTTTTATCATTGGATTCAGCTTAAAAAACACACAATTTGGTATTTTCATCATTTCTCTACGTCAATTGGTTACCGAGATATTGAAAGTGCTAAACACAGTACGTTGTCTAATGTTATTCTTATGGAGGAAAAAAAAAATTGTATATCTCGCTTATTTATGAACGTATACTGACGAAACTTGGTATATGGCTTCATCTGGTTGTGGTAAATTGATATTTGCTCAAAAAAATTTTGTTTGCCAAAGGCACCCGTAGCAGCAAACCTGCGTAATCAGCCCCATGTTATTCTTATGGATAATAATTAAATGCCATGTCTCCCTTAATTATGAACATAAATTAATCAAATCTGGTATATGACTTCACCTAGTTGAGTTATATTGATATTAGCATAAAAATCCATTTTTGTTTTCCTTGTTGCAGCAAACCCGCGTACTCAGCCCCAATGTTATTCTTATGGAGAATAATTAAAATTGTAATATCGCTTATTTGTGAATATATTTTTATGAAACTTGGTAAGTGGCTTTATGTAGTATTAATGAAAGGGTTAAAGGAAAGGATCCGAATATTTTCTTTCATTAGATCGTTAAGAATAAGTATAGCCTATTAACGTTTGTTAAATAGCCAAAATTACCCGTCACGAATAAACACACCAGATTGGAGAGAGGATTCTCTTGACTAATGCAGGGTGGTGTGAACTTTGAAATTCCATGAGAACGGAAGGGTACACTTTCATAAACGGAACAATACACAAAGCCGAATAAATTTATCGATATATTGATTAGATTGACTGTAAAATATTTTATAATCTGTATGTTAGTTATTACGTAATATTTGTTTTTTAGTTTTTTTTATCAAATAAACTTAAAATAAAAATGAAATAAACCTTACCTGCATAAACAAAATAATTGATTTACAAAACATAAAAGTAAAAAACAAACAAATTTAAAATGTTTCTAGGAAATAACTTTCTGGTATTACAGCAGCATGTAAAAAGAACATACGATTTCCATAGATCCGTTAAAAGGTTGCTCCCGAGAATACATGTTTAAGTATTATTGGAATCAACGTTTCTTACCTGGAAAAATTTCCAGACAATATCTTCCACATCTTTGAGACCGAACATAACCGAATAACCTAAATAATAGCTATACCGTATCGAACAATTTCATTTTGTTTTAGCGAATTTCCCCTATAGGGAAGAAGCTATCACCGTAGTCGGCATGGTAAGATCTAGGCCCGGGACCATGATAACTTTTCGTTTTGAGGTCCCCAGACCCCAAAAACACCATTCGTTCGTAATATATATATATATATATATGTCTCCGTGAGCACGATAACGCTGGTAATAATTATCCGATTTTGATGAAATTTGGTATAATCGTGTAAAGCAGACAGATCGACCTATCCGAAGGGGTATTTTGGGGGGGTTTTGTACCCCAAAAATGGGGTTTTTGCGTTTTTTACATATCATTTTGAAAAACGTCAAATTTTAGTTTTTTTAGAATCAGCTTAAAAAGACGCACAATTTGGTGTTTTGATCATTTCTCTATGTCAAATGGTTACAGAGATATTGAAAGTGCTAAACACAGTACGTTGTCCAATGTTATTCTTATGGAGAATAAGAAAAATTGTATATCTCGCTTATTTATCAACTTATCCTGATGAAACTTGGTATATTGCTTCATATCGCTGTGGTCTATATTTGCACTAAAAACACTTTTTGGCTGATAGTTCCCGTAGCAGCAAACCTGCGTACTCAGCCCCATGTTATTTTTATAGAGAATAAGTAACGTGTTATCTCCCTTAATTATGAAAATAAATAAATAAAATTTGGTATGTGGCTTTACCTTCTCGAGTTATATTGATATTTGTATAAAACCCCGTTTTTTGTGTTCCTTGCTTCAGCAACCCTGCATACTCAGCCGTCATGTTGTTCTTATGTAAAATAATTAAAATGTCATATAAATCGTTTATTTATGAATGTATATTGATGAAACTTGGTATGTGGTATTAAGATACATATATATGCATCGGAAATTCGCTGAGTACGCAGGTTTGCTGCTACGGGGGTATTTTATATGATCGCTCCATCATTTATGAATGTGTACCCGAATGAAAAGTTTCTGATAAACACAGAACCTTATTTGTGAATGCTACAGTAAAAATCTTTCAGAAAAAATAATATAGGCTATGAATAAGTTATTGGTCCAATACTTTCTATTTCAACCGGTTATGAATATGAACAGTTAAAACTGTTAACACACTGTGGTGGTCAGGATAAGATTAACGCGGTTTAATTATAGAGCTTTGTCACTTTTGTTAAAAAAGTGAAACCTCACTGGAAAACATCTAGCCAAAGAATAATAAAGACTAACATAAGTTGTGAAGAGGGGATTTGATTGGTTAATATATTTGTTGCCATGAAGATCGGAGGGTATAGAGCGTAAAAATGGCGGTCAGCATGTAAGCACAGTTTTTTACCCCAGACGAGACCTCTATAGATATATACCTCGTTGGATACGATAGGATTTGTTATTTAAAAACAACATAAGATAACCTAACCTAACACACTGTACAAGATGGGTGGTAAAAAAAAAAATACCATTTCAACATCGGAGGTCACTCTTATCACTGACTTTGGCAAAAAATCAATTCCTAGGTTCTAAAATATACAAACAATTGCTAGGCTAAACTGGAAAATACCTGAAACTCATTCCGTTAATATCAAAATAAAATTATGGCCCCTATATAGTCCTGACACAGACTTGCTTGCTACATTGAGAAATACACCCGCTATTGGCTAAATACACGGCTAATTCATGTACTTTAGAACTTGACGTTAAATTAAAACACATTGTCAATATTAGAAAAATATGTACATACCACTAACTGTTTGTACGTTGTCTTCAGTTCCTCAATTGATAATCATCAAAAGTCCACATTTCTGATCCCAGTCATGGCCATGACGCCTCTAGCTTCCATGAAAAAAAACCCTAAGTGCGAGACCTTTGTAGGCGCGAGGCCTTTGTAGGCACGAGGCTCTTGCGCGGCTGCATCTGTCGCGCCGCCCTAAGGACGGCACTGGGTCCTCATCACGTTAAGTAGATACCTTGGGTTAGGTAAGGTGTATGAGGTGGTGTGGTCTGTCGGATTCATTGTAGTATGTTTGGCCATTCCAAGTAGGTCTACAGCTTACCTCAGCAAACTTCTCACAAAAAGCGAGTGGACATATGTGAGATTTTGTAAATCCCAAATATAGGCTAAGCTAGTCCTCTTATAAAATCCTCCCTAATAGACAACCAAGGCCTATATATAGATACTTACAGCAAAGCTAAAATTAGAATGTGATGGTTGACAAACAATAGCATTGGCCTACCGTATCTACATTAAATGAAAGTTAAATAGGTATGGTAACTTAGTCTTAAAGAATACCATTTAATCTTCATATATTATTAAAACGTTGTAGACAGTATTTCATGTATATTGACAGCATCAGAAGTTTGTTTTTAGTCACATCTTTCTTATATAGCCTACGTATGTTACTTATGAATAAAACTGTAGGCTATAGGCCTAAACCAAAACCTCAGGTCTAAAGTTATTCCCACAGATTATTTAACCAGCAATGGAATAATGTTGTCATTCTCGCCGATGTCACTTTTATCGTGTTAAATCCAACTAAAAAAAACAGTCTTATTTACAGATATGTATGAAACTACCATGGAAACGTATCCATAACTCAGAAGGTTTACATTTGATTACCGGTATTCTTACAATGTAAATAAAAATATTATTATTGAGCATGAAGAACGTCACGTTTATAGTTTATGATTTTCGAACAAGATGTTGGAACAAATTATCAAAAAATAAACTTCTAGTTCGTAATCGTAACCTCAAAAAAGTAATGCCAAACATCAAGATGACAGCAACTAAAGAATTTTGACTGTTCTAAAGAGCCTGTGTACGGTGTGCCACTAAGGTCAAAAGTGGTAGGGTAACTTACTGAAGAATGTTAAAATAATTATTACAATGTAATAATAATCCGACAATCTCTGGTATAGTTTATCAGAATAATTAGATCGTCAAAACGTTAACCTTAAAAATTTCATGACAATCCATCCACCGGTGGAAATGGAGAGCGTATCAGGAATTAGATTTTTAGACTGAGGTATAAGGATTTTCGCTTCGCTTCAATCCAATAAGATAACTTTATATATGAAATTATAAGGTTTCCGCCAAACTACATAACTTAGGTAGGTACCGGTAAACATAATTCTCTCCCCTTTCTGCTTGTGGATATTACGTGACAGGTAATATTAACAGCTTGACCAACCTTAATATTTCCACATTAGGGCCTAACTAAGCAAGCAAATAATCTGTTGATAGCGATATTGTAATATGGCGATACAAAATGTATTGACACCAAAAGTTCTACTGCCGTTGTTTATTGTGAGGTCTGTATTTGAGTTTAAGTTTTTTTTTTACCTCATGTACATTTTAGACACTTAACTTATCTGTTAGTTTATTTATTTGAAATCAGTAAGTATGTTTACCTACAGACATGATTGATTGGTGAGATTTACATGGTTGCTTATTAACTTAGTACGTTAACTACCTTGGGTTGGGTAATGTTTATAAGACAATGTGTTGTGGTAGGTTGATTTTAGTATGTTTAGCCATTCCAAGTACAATAAAATTAGCCTCGGCAAACTTAAGTTTACCACAAAAAGCAAGTGGACATTGGTGACATTTAGTAACTCACAAATGTAAATATAAGCTAGACCTATCATAACATTACCCTGTATAGACTACCAAGACCTAACTTACTTATCGTTAGAATGAATTTACAGCAAAGCTAAAATTAAAATATATTTATGAAGATTGACCAACTTGACGGTTGGAAAACAACAATAGCATTGGCCTAAATTAACCTAGCCTATATGAAAGGTAAATACTTAGTCAAAGGGTACTGTCTGTTATGACAATTCAAACGTTGTAAGTTTATTAATAACATAAAAAGTTAGTTTTTAGTCACACCTTGTATTATAATCATCCATGTTATGGCTAAAACTATAGGCTAATATACAAAACCTGAGTATTATTCGAACACAAACTATCTGCAAAAGAACACAGATACAAAACCACCAAAGATGTATGGTTGTGTTCAGTAGTGCTGAATAATCTTGGCATTCTCCGCGATAAAACATTTTATCGTATGAAATCCAACTTTAACCACAGTGCTTCACATAAGTTATGTGTATAGAAGTCACAAGGTATAACATCCCTAACTTACAGAATGTTTACATTTGATTATTGCTAAACCTTACTGATATTGTTATTATTATTGAATTCAAAAGAACGTCACGTTTTGAATTTAGAACAAATTAAAAAAATAAACTGTTTGTAACGTAACTTCTAACCTAAACACAAACAACAAACAGCGATTGCGAACAAAACTAAACGACAGCAGCTGAGCTGATGTATTTTGACAGTTCTCCAGCAACACGGTACCACAAAGCTCAAAATATGTACTGAAATAATGTTAAATGAAAAAACTAACAATTATTAAAATGTAATAATAATTTGACAATTATAGTTTATTTAAAGCATTAATTCATCAAAACGTTACCCTAAACATTTCATGACAATCCATCAAACCGTTAAAATGTAGATAGCGTCACACTACTTCGAATTCCAAACTGAGTATAATGATTCTCTAACGTTCATCCAACAAACATATAAGCTATAAAATATTAATCAGTGTTAAAAATAGCAACCTAATTAATATACCGTAGCCTATCGAACAATTTCATTTGGTTCTTTATTTTGTTCCACTTATAGAAGTATACCCGAGCCGAGTAAGACCGAAACCATATTGGATTCGCCTGGGTAAATTAAATGTAAGTTAAACAAAAGTCAAAGCCTATTTTGGATTTAAAATTTGTATCACTTTACCCTTGTTTCTGAAAAAAAACAAATGTGAATTCCAAACTCTAGAGGTAAATTTACATGAGGTTAGTTCAATGAAAATGATCATTTTCAATCGAAAAGTAGGCCTAGGATGAACTTGTGCCAAAAGGCACAATTATCCAGAGACCTAAGTTTTACCTTACCGAACAATTTTATAAAATGTTTAATTTGGATAAGAATGAAGAAATCTAGTCAAAAATTGGATTAAAACAGTGGTGTATGGGCATCATAAACTATGCCTAGAAAATTAAAGTCGATAGGCATAGGTACCTTACAAATATTAACCTACAAAAAGGACCAAACTTATTGAGTTTGCCTTATTGAGTTTGAATAAACAAGTTCTGGTATGCAATTATCATTTTGTAGGAAAATAAATTTATATTAAACTTCAGTTTTCAATCGGACAAAAAGGAAATAGGCTAGTCCCAGAAAATGGTGAAAAGTAATGTGCCACATAAGTTTTAATAACATACCATCATAGTTAAAAGCACGATGTATAGGTAGCTATAGTTTGTTCTGTTTTCTGTTCTTACAAATGTTAATTATTGTAATATTGTAAAGTTGCATTGGTGATAGCCGCCAAATAAAAAACCAAAACATTAATTTTATTTGGTAACTTACCGTAAGTTTTATAAGCGAGATAATAATGTTTTTAACAAATTAAGACTTTCTACTGTTAATGAGTGGAAATTATAATGTAAATAATTACATATATTAGCGTATAATCACTTTAATAATTTTCTTGTTGACATCTTTACTTTCGGTTATACTTCTGTCGATTCTGTCGTCTGGAGTCTGGACTGGCCAAAGTCCCAGCGCTCAGCCTGCATTTCTTTACATAGAGTACGGTACCAATAAAGTTATTTATTATAATAGTATTTAAAATAATAATGTATCTTTTAATTAGTATAAAATAAAATATACATACAACTTTTAAAAGCTAATAAAATTTAAAACTTAGTTTTTGTGTTTCAAGTTACGAAAAGAAGTTTTTTCCTAGTCAACATGAACATGAATAACTACAGTTCTGTAGTGAATCTATGGCACTGTGACTTACGTTACTCTATAGTTGAAACATAGACGTTGGCTAAATATCAACGATTCAAGTACCACTAAAATGGCTCCCAATGTTAATCTTATGGGATAAAAAATAGATTTGTTTTAAAGATAATTTTATTATCACTTAACCAAATATTCCCAATAACGAACTTGACCGAGATTTCGTACTATAGAATCTATCTCTAAAGTTTGAAGTGGATCTGTAGAGGCGTTTTTGAGTTATTTATGTCACAGACACGCCAGTTCGAGTTGATTCTCTTACCACTGTAAGCAGTAAAGTTATGTATAAGGATTTCGTTTCACTCAATCCAATTAATAGCTAGCTGACGTACCCGTTCTTCGCACAGGGGTTTTCTCTACCCGTCCTTTAATCAATGCAATTTGAGTAGGGGGCATTGGAGCGTTCAAAACCAGCACAGGCGTGTGAGGAGGAATGAGGAATCACCCCCCCCCCGTCACGTGACCTGGCGGAAACCTAACATAGGCTGGCGAGCACAGGCGTGTGAGGAGGAATGAGGAATCACCCCCCCCCCTCACGTGACCTGGCGGAAACCTAACATAGGCTGGCGAGCACAGGCGTGTGAGGAGGAATGAGGAATCACCCCCCCCCCCCGTCACGTGACCTGGCGGAAACCTAACATAGGCTGGCGAGCACAGGCGTGTGAGGAGGAATGAGAAATCACCCCCCCTCCCCCCCCGTCACGTGACCTGGCGGAAACCTAACATAGGCCGGCGAGCACAGGCGTGTGAGGAGGAATGAGGAATCACCCCCCCCCGTCACGTGACCTGGCGGAAACCTAACATAGGCTGGCGAGCACAGGCGTGTGAGGAGGAATGAGGAATCACCCCCCCCCCCGTCACGTGACCTGGCGGAAACCTAACATAGGCTGGCGAGCACAGGCGTGTGAGGAGGAATGAGGAATCACCCCCCCCCCCCCCGTCACGTGACCTGGCGGAAACCTAACATAGGCTGGCAATCGAGATGAGGAAGAGGTCGCCAGCCCTCTGTGCAATTCCTCACCCTTGTATTACTGGACTCAAACTGGCGATCGAGATGAGGAAGAGGTCGCCAGCCCTCTGTGCAATTCCTCACTCTTGTATTACCGGGCTCAAACTGGCAATCGACATGAGGAAGAGGTCGCCAGCCCTCTGTGCAATTCCTCACCCTTGTATTACCGGACTCAAACTGGCGATCGAGATGAGGAAGAGGTCGCCAGCCCTCTGTGCAATTCCTCACTCTTGCATTACCGGGCTCAAACTGGTGATCGAGATGAGGAAGAGGTCGCCAGTTCCTCACCCCTCGTGCTTATCGGTCGAAGTGACTGGTGACTGGTACAGCCAAGCACGACCCCCAAGTAGAGGTGTCAACAACAGCGGGTGAAAGCGGCATTGAAAAGTGACAATACCCAGACTCCAGAGGTGTCAACAACCCTCCCGGGCGAAAGCGCACATTCGAGTCAGTCTTGACCAGAGCCGCTTCCATAATGAACGCCCTTACTGTGGAAGTCTTTATCAACGTCCCCAACATCAGCCGGTACCTCCTGCTCGGACCGGAGTACCTTACTCCCACAAGGACTCGGGTCGAGGAGGCGATGAGGAGAGGCGTCCACGTCTTCCTCAGGCCGGGGCGGTGGAGTCCAGCCAGTCCCGTGATGGCCTCCCGTCGTTACGACCCGGGGGACCCGGCGCAGTGGGACGAGGTTCTGCAAGGGCTGCAGTTAACTCTGGACCAAGGCGGCATGGCGGTGCCGGACGTCCAGGAAAACTATAGAAGGCCTGGACAGTAACCGGTTAAACCCCAAACCGGTTACTGTTACCCCAACCCAAAGACCCAAGACCCTCTGTCCTACCACATAAACCTCTGTCCTACCCCAACCCATAACCCTATCCCATCCCCACCCCAATAAAACTAGCAAGGGTGGAGTGAGGAGCCCCCGGCCGGCGGCACTTTCCGTGATGACCTTGAACATGAGGAAAAAACTTTCGAAAATTAATAACTAGCCTATTTACCCACCGATCCCCACGGGACTTTTTCCAGAGTGTAGGCCTACCCCAGAGGAAGCGAATGACGAAAGAACCCCATAGATCCGCCATCAAACAAGGCCGCTATTAATTTATAACCGCGTTTTCCTTATGGGATATCAGCTGTTTACCGACCGATTTTGATGAAACTTCACCACATGTCGGGCAGCGACCTAAGTAAACCATCCCTTAAAGAAAATTGAAAATCCACCGTTAAACGGACCCGCTATTAATTTTTGAACGCGTTTTCCTTATGGGATCTCAGCTGTTTACCGACCGATTTTGATGAAACTTCACCACATGTCGGGCAGTGGTCTAAGTAAACCATCCCTTAAAGAAAATTGAAAATCCGCCGTTAAACGGGCCCGTTATTAATTTTTAAACGCGTTTTCCTTATAGGATCTCAGCTGTTTACCGACCGATTTTGATGAAACTTCACCACATGTCGGGCAGTGGTCTAAGTAAACCATCCCTTAAAGAAAATTGAAAATCCGCCGTTAAACGGGCCCGTTATTAATTTTTAAACGCGTTTTCCTTATAGGATCTCAGCTGTTTACCGACCGATTTTGATGAAACTTCACCACATGTCGGGTAGCGGTCTAAGTAAACCATCCCACAGGACATTTTCCAGAGTGTAGGCCTATCCCAGAGGAAGCGAATGACGAAAGAACCCCATAGATCCACCATCAAACAAGACCGCTATTAATTTATAACCGCGTTTTCCTTATGGGATCTCGGCTGTTTACCGCACAACCGCGATGACGTCATAGTTTTCCTGGAACCAGTAGCGATGACGTATTCCGAGAACTGTTTACCACTCGGACCTGTTCACTCATTAGCGAGCTTCTAGAAGCTTCTCCCGGATATGGAAAATCCCCAGCTTATTGCGCAATAGGCAATCTCCCGCGGTTCTAGAAGCTTTTAGAAGGTTCGCTGGAGTGCGCGCGTGACACAGGTATAAAACTGAGGCTCGGCCGCGCGCACGCGACCTCAGTGTTGTTCGAGACGTCACCATGAACGGAAGCGGTACCGACGTAGTAAACGTGGACCAAACGATCCGCTCTTTCCTAGAGGAGCTGGACGCAATGGACGAGAACGCCAACATACCGTCAGTACAGCAACAGCAGGGATGCGCGTCAAAGAAGAAGCCCGATGGGTGGACTGTAAAGAGGAAGGAAGTGCCTATCGATTCCCCATCACTGTGCTGGTCTGCTGGTGGATGTCAGTATACTGTGAAGAACCCCAGCAACAGCGGTAACGTACTGTTGAAGATGAACGTTTTCCAAGGAGGTCGCTCGACTTGGACCTGCGGCCTGTATTTGGACGAGCGGCGGGACGACGAGATCTGCATGATTCTGACGGATCTGCTGACTAGGCTGCAGAACCTATGGTTGGTCAACAGCGAGACGGGAGAGCCTAGATTCAACGGAATCGTCAGGACCGTCAGTCCGCTGCCCGCCTGGAGGAAGATCGCGGATCGTTGCGTTTCCACCACCGCTGTCGCCATCCCTGAAAAGCGGAAAAAGACGAAAAAATAAATGAAATAAACGAAGTAATTCGATCCTTCCCTTTCCTACTTTTCCTTAATGTACACTATTGTAAAAAAAAATAAATAACTAACGTAATAATACGAATGAGCGTGTTCCTCGAGGTACATTTCCAGCCTCACCACCCCTCCACTCCTCCTCCACTCCGCTGTCCCTCCACTCCTCCTCCACTCCGCTGTCCCTCCACTCCTCCTCCACTCCTCCACTCCTAGTAATTAAATCAACAGAACACCAGTTGTCAAACACCCACGGGCTCATTCTTGTTCAGGAGTTTGAAGTGTGTGTTTGTGTAATAGTGTTGCTGTGTGACGTTCTGTCAGAGTGTTCACCCGACGTTTTGATCTATTTATAAAATGAACCACTTAACCGCCTATGTGTTTAATGATCAGCCTTTGTCTGTACTGTTTGACAGCAGCGATAATCCATGGTTCAAAGCTAAGGATGTAGCTACAATATTGGGCTACGCTAACCCTAAAGAAGCAATCAGAGTACATGTTAGAGAAAAATATCGCAAAACAATTCCTGAAGTATGGGGGAGCAAAAATCTCCCCCTAACCTATAATGAGAAACATTCAATCTTTCTTAACGAGCCGGGATTATATTCGTTACTTATGAAATCTAAAATGCACATTGCCGAGAAGTTTCAAGATTGGATCTTTGAAGAAGTTTTGCCATCCATTAGAAAAAATGGTCAGTATAGACTTATAAACGAGAACCAACGGCTGCTGCAATCACTTACAAAGTCGCTAACAAATAACCGAAAGCTAGATCAAACAAATTCCGAGTTTAAAACTACAAATGATATATTGTGTATGGAAAACCAATCCATGAATCAAACGCTGATCGAACACACACCTAAAGTGGCAGTGTTGCCTGAAGATGTAAATCTGAAGCATATATTTTGTGTGATGATTAGGGAAACCCTTCTAGAGCAGTACGGAGTTTGTGAATACAAGTGCATTCGAACACAGAAGAGGAATTTCAAACAAGCCTTGAAAAAAGCAAAGGAAGAAGGATTTACAATGTGCTACTGTAGAGAAAATGTCCCCAACGGCATAAACATAGTGAATAAGGCTAAAGAAGTTATGAAGAGTTACGGCATGCACATTGACTGCAGATACAACAACATCCTAACCTCGCACAATTTCATTAGTATAGTTGAACATATCTTTGACAATGTATAGGTCTGCGCTTGTGGACACGTTCCAGAACCTTCGACGCTAGTCAGGTAGTAACAGTCGATACGTGCTCCAAAGATGACCAGTGCGGATGACGCAAGAAAAGTAATCACCATATCAATGAACAAAATACATTATAAACGTAACAACATCCAAGAAAGGCTCGCAATCAAGTTAGTGTTGGATAGAGCGAGAGATGTGTTTGAGAGAAAATATCATATGAAACAGCATACTTATGAAGAAAACAAAAATATTGAATATCATGTAAAAGAATATAACTATGAAGAAAACAAAACAGACTGTTAAATTTAACGAGGAGCTAAATACACAGTACACTTACGAGCCCTGTGAGGATGTACAACAATTAACGTGGACTCAAATCGCAATAGATGAAATGAGATTCCGCAGACTGTTGGAACTGATGTTGGGATGAAAAAATCAAACATCTAACCTATTGTAACAAGATGTGTCACAGCGAGTGCATACAGTTTACTTCAAGGGTGAGCAGACGCACCACCAGTCCGTAGTACGGTTGAAGTCACACGGTAAGGACGTGAACATGGACGCTTACGCTTCTGCGGACGACTATATCAAATCGTTTATTCAGGAGATTGAGGTTATGAGCAATAATGCTAGTGATCAGACATTGACATCACCTCAGACGTCATCTGTAAAACCGATCACTGCCTGCAAGAGACGAAGGAGGCCAACTCCCATCGAAGTGGAAACCAAGAAACCAGGATGGGTGCCAAAACCAACAGATGATTGTCCCGTAGTGTCATGGATGGAGGATGGGAATACTTTTGCTGTTCAAAAACCCGGGAAACAAAGGACAAATTTTATTGAAAATGGAAATGTACGATGGTACAGATATGGTGTTCATGTGCGGTTTATTTTTGGACAAAGATGGTGAAATGCACCAAAGTGTTAAACAAGTAGTTGATAAAGTGGAAAACATGTGGATCGATAAATCAACAGGAGTATCGAAAATTACAGGCTTAACTCAAACTGTTACACAACGCAGTGCAGTTTCGCAACCAACGTCGAAGAAGCGAGCTGTGAGGAAGAAACAACGAGTGTCGCCAGCAGTCAATTAGAGCATCCGCATTCCCAGACAGGAGGGCGACGCGTCGGTTTTTTGTGTGTGAACACCTGCGCCCGGCCAACTACTACTAGAGGTGTCGAGCAGAAGCACTTTCATGCCAGAGAATCCGAGCTTGAATGGCACTGTAGCAACCGCGGACCTGAGAGCTACCCTCAACAACTGCAAGTCCGACTCTCCGCTCTACACCAGGATAGCCGATCTCCGAGAGGAATGCGGCTATCTCATCACTGCGATGGAGCGAGCCACCACCACACCCTTTGGCGAGACGATCATTGTGATCCTGGAGGGGCAGGTCGGGGACAACTTCTTTCTACGAGTCTACCTGCCTATGCGCTTCAACGAGGTCCTGAGCAACACCGACATCGAGCGCTACAACGGCGGGTTTGGAGAACGCCTTCGCTTGGTGAAGCGCAGCCCGAGGGGTTCCAATATCAGATTCACACCTTTGGAGTTTATGTAAAGCAAGACTTGAAGATTATGTAAATACCTTTGTAAATTAGTTTTCGTAGTCAATACTTATAGTCACGTTCAGAACATAACCACTGTGTTATTTATTTCACTTAACCCCAAAAATGTCCTTTAGTAGTAAGTTTAAGAGCGTGAGTATGGTAACTGTGAGGTGTTTAGCTCATAAGCGTCATCATCAGAATCATCGATATTTGTACATAGATGTAACCAACCGCGTAATGCGATACAATTGGTTAGAGTGCATGGCGACATCGCACTGCGTTTGTTAGTAGTAGACTGTTGATTGACGATAGTGATCCGCAACCAATATCGCTGATATCAATGACATTAGTAGTACAGTGATCCGTGATGAAATTGCATCGTACAAACTCTATTTTCTCAGTACCTTTGACATAGACAATCGGTCGTTTGACGATACATGCACGTAACTTTTCCTCTAGCTCATGATACCAGATATCACCTTGAGCCCATTCCAATCCGTGACAGTGTTTTGTGAACCAATAGCTTTCACGTAGTTTCTTTTGTGGAGCCTTTATCGTATGTTAGCTCGTTAACAAAATAACTTGTACATTAACACGACGATCACTTTTCTTGCTTAAGTCATGATGTGCATTATGGCATATGGGACGATTGGTAATAACAGCGTTTAAAGTAAACTGTGCACATTCGTTGTGATACGTCTTGTCACAGCAGGTTAGATTTCACATTTCCCCATTCAACATCAATTACAATTGTAGACGTAATCTCATTTCATCTGTTGTGATTTAAGTACACGTAAACCGTTGTACATCCTCACGCGGCTCGTAAGTGTAACGAGTATTTAGTATGACAATAAACTTCTCGAATGTTAGTAAGTTAAATCGTAGCTTGTTCATTGACGCATCGATTCCTATTCTTGTTTCAGTCTCAATATGCATTATGGCGTACGTGCCAGATGGTACTAACAACGCTTGAAATAAACTGCACACATGTGTTGTGATACATCTAAACACAACAAGTTAGATGCATCATTCTAAAATTCAGCATCAATTGAAATGTTATGCGTGGTATCATTTCATCTGGTGTAATTTGAGGGAATAACTCGACTACGGACCTTTATCCTATGTTAGTTCGTTAACAACGTAACTTGTACATTGACGCATCGATCACTTTTCATGCTTAAGTCACAATGTGCATTATGATGTATGTGACGACTGGTAATAGCAATGCTTGAAGTAAACTGAGCACATGTGTTGCGATACGTCTTATCACAGCAGGTTATATTGCTCATTTCCCCATTCAACATCAATTACAATTGTATGCGTAATCTCATTTCATCGGTTGTAATTCAAGTCCGCGTTAACTGTTGTACATCCTCACGCGGTTCGTAAGTGTACCGAGTATTTAGTTTTACATTAAACTTCTCGTATGACAATCCCAAGTAATCGGTGTTTGAAGAAGTTTGCCTTTCCCTCAAGAATTGTCACTAGCATTATAACGTGGTTGTGTTAAGTTATGATAGGTATAGTTAGGTTTATTAAGACTGTTTCCAGTTAGAAAGGGGAAACATGGAGGGACTTATCTCATCGTTAGGTTATGATATCCAGTGTAAAGTTAGGTCCCTGCATAGAAATAGGAAACGTAGGCAGTTGTATCTCATCCTTAGGTTATGTTATGCTCTGTTAAGTTAGGTAGTTGTGTTAAGTTACGATAGGTATAGTTAGGTTTATTAAGACTGTTTCCAGTTAGAAAGGGGAAACATGGAGGGACTTATCTCATCGTTAGGTTATGATATCCAGTGTAAAGTTAGGTCCGTGCATAGAAATAGGAAACGTAGGCAGTTGTATCTCATCCTTAGTTTATGTTATGCTCTGTTAAGTTAGGTTTGTGCTTATAGATAGGAAATATTGCCAGTAGTATCTCGTCGTTAGGTTAAGTCATGCTCTGTTAAGTTAGGTTTGTTGTTGATTATAAAAAAATCTGTACCTTACTGTCGGCGCGCGCAATTTAAAAAGGGTATAATCATAATGCACGCACCGACATTAAGGTACAGATTTTTTTATAATCAACAACAAACCTAACTTAACAGAGCATGACTTAACCTAACGACGAGATACTACTGGCAATTTTTCCTAGTAGTGGGCATTTGGGGCTTCTGGGCCAAGTGATTGACAGCTTCCGGTCACGTGACCGGAAGTGCTGAGTCATTAAATACGTCATCTGAGGCTGAGCCAGTGACGTAGGCGGTTTTGTGACGTAATGAGTGAAAGTTCAAAGTTCAAGGTCACGGGGAGGTTATTTTAAAAAGTACTACCTCGCACGCGTAAAACTCGATTGTGATTCGATAGTTGTCATTCGATAAAATATCGAATGAAAACAATCGAATGAAGCAATCGAATGATACGAGTGCGAGGTAGTACTATTTCATTTAACTTTATTTTTTACTTTTCTTTTTATTTACAATAAGTTATGTTTATAATAATTTATGTTTACAATAGTTCCCCGTTGTTCGTTGCCATCGATGTTGTTGATCCGGACGAGTTGCGGCCATCACTTCGCTTTCTGATGAAAGACGGTAGATACTTCGATTCCTGCGCAGAGTCCATGTTGTTTTTTGATGCGTAAAGTTCCAAAGATAAATCGTAGCCGGACGCAATGAGAAGTCTTAACTCTTCATTAAAAACCTCGAGGTCTTGGAAAGTCGCCAGATGAATAGAGTCATAATGAATACACCTAATTTTGATGGACATTTCAACAGAGAGCTCGATGTACACTGGTCAAGAGCCGGAGGTGTACTGACTATTCGCTAGCTAGCGTTTTGGTATCAAACAAAATGGTGGGGGTAAAAGTGTGGTGGGGCGGAGCAGATGGCGGACGGCAGATGGCAGGCGGCAGGTGGCAGCTGGTGCGAGGCAGATGGTTGCTACTACATTCGCCGCCACAGTAATGCAATCCTTCGGCGTAATTCTTGTATTTTATCTTGTCGGTTCATTTGATACTTTTACATCTACATATGCAATAGCTGAAACACTTGCACTTACGACAAGCTTTCCCGTCAACTTGATCGCCTGGTATTTTAAAACATTGTAACTCGCAACAATATGTCTTCAAATTGTTATCGAAAAATAAATTGTTCATAGGTGGCACCGACATGTTAGCTGCAGCGTGTGTTAGACAAGACTGAGACTAACTTCACTGCTCCCTCTCTTTTATACCTCTTCATAAGTTAACCCTGAATGAAAGTTCAAGGTCATCCATTTGAATTTTAAAAAAAGCAACACAGCAGTATATAAAATAATATACTGCTGTGTTGCTGTTTTTATTATTTTTATTTTTTTATATTTTTTTATATTTTCTTTATTAAACAAACATCTTAAAATACAATAAGCTTAAGTCTAACATTGATGACTAGAAATACAAACAGAAAAATACAAACAAAGACATTATGTACAAGGATGCGTGATGTGCAGAGTGAGTTCCGTCGAGTTGTTGCCGCTTACACCGTGTGATACCAAATACAACGTCCCCGGTTGAATATCTCGCAAATCTTCATTTTGTAGCAGTTGAACAAATCGTTTTGGAAGAAATACTTGAAACTTCGGCTCATCTCCTGGAGTGAAAGGTCCTTCGCTCAATGAAACTAGAATTGCTTCTCCATGTGTGGTTTCCACTTTCTTGATGTTATGAATAATGTAGTGTTTTTGTTCTTTTAGTTCTGAACACTTTTTAGTTAGCAGAAGGTCGGATTTTGAATGAGTGTTGAATTGATCAACCAGTGTTTGTAGAAACTGTTGTGATGCCATCTTCGTCAGTGGTGGTTGTGGTGTCTTCTGTGATGTTGCCTCTTTGGAGTCTCGAATAATACTCGTGCTGGAGCGGTGCTGTCTCCTCGTATTTATAGGCCCCGCTACCCCCACCACATTTCTGTTCTCCACTACCCCCACCACATTCCTGCGTTTGTTTCAAGTAAGCAGCCAAACGATACGCGTTGTACAATGCACAGTTTGTTTGCCCGTGTTTAAGATCTTTTGCAGCGACACAAATATTACCGAGATTAATGTTAAAGTCCTTACTAATAGTTATATCGAAAACATCACCGTGCGTGTACTTTTGTATCCAGTTCTTTTTTTCTAATCCTTTTGTGTATATATGTGAATATTGTTTGCAAAAGTTAAACATAATACTGTGCAGATTACTGTAGCTTATAAATCCTTCATACCAATGTATGTGATGAAAGTAGTTTGTTATCCATTTGTTTGTTTTTTTTGCTTTGGTGTTAAGTTTGTTAAAAGAAAAAGGAGCATCAAACGTGAATGGGTAGGCTACAAATGTAAGCAAGTCTAAAATTACTAATTCCTCGATAATAAACCTATCATCATTATTTCGAAATGCTTGAAATTCTATTACACAAGGCTTTACACTCACTTCTTCATCCCCTCCGCTCATCATGGCACCTAGCGATCAACTAAACTGTTTTCCACACCACGGTAGGTTAAATACCAGGCCGTACAGTTGCAGGCGCGTTGGTGTATATTTAACGTGGGCACCGTCCCCAATAGGCCTACCCCACGTGTGTTCTTCTTTACTAAGTCAAACTTTAGTCTTTTTTAACTTCTTCTTCTTCTTGTGTTTCGTTTTCTTCTTCTTCTTGTTTCTCCGTTTCTTCTTCCTGTGTTGTTTCTTCTGTAGCTTCTGTAGCGATTTCTACAAGTGGTTCAAAATCCTTTAACTTTCTCCACATGCAAACTTCATGAGGTATTCTATTAAAAATAGATGTATCCACAGGTCCGTACACGATGGTGCTATCAGGTTGTTTTTCCAAAGTATCGACCAAATATTCTTTAATAATAGCGCTTGCAAATACCAACTGTCTCATGTACCTTGTAATAGGTTCTGTTGCGTAGTTTAAAACGTAGAATTCTTCACGTGACAGTAGAATCTTATTTTCATGTTGAGTCAAGTCTCTAATTCGCACTTGTAGTTGTCCACGATGTTTAACAATATCGATTTCATTATCACAATCCAAAAGTCGAATATGTGTTTTCCTTCCACACAAACTGTTAGTTAAATAACATTCTATTAAATGTACATGTTTCAAAAATGACTCCCAAGCATTTTGCGAAAATAAAACCTTTTTTGTTCCATGGTGTAGTATTACTGTAGGGGAATAATCCAATGACTTCATCAATCCAACTGATACACTTTTACTGATGCATGCTGAGATGGGGTAAAAGATTCGCAAAAAAACTTCAGTTAAAATGTGAGGAGGAATATTTTCTTCAACTTTCTTCTTCCTCTTTGGTACTACCTTTGATGGGTCTGCATTACTTTCCTCCTCTCTATCTCTTTTACCAAACTTTAAAAATGCAGTTATTTCCTTGATGATTTCTTCTTCACTAGTATTATCACGTTCCAATAACGGTGCTACCTCTGCATCACCTTGTACAACAGATGGAGAACTCATTTTGTAGAAGATGTTACCCATGCGACGATAGACGATCAACTGAAGACCTGCATTGTTGCTCCGCTATTTATAGGTTAGCGACAGTGGCGGTGCCGGTGGTGGTACAACGTTTTACAATACTGTCTTTACAATACCGGTCAACGGTGTGTATGTAACAATTTTATCGTGCAAAATTAAACAATACGCAGATGTATTTGCAGGTACGTTTTCTTGAAATTCCATTTCTATTTTTATATCAACACTAGACGATTTTACAGATTCATTTTGTTTGGAACAATCAATTACAACAATCGGAGCTTTCGATTCAAACTGTACGGGAGATAGTAGAGGTGTATTTGTTTTGCCGTAATATGAATTTTGGAACCTAGCGTACATATCGTATAAAACACTGTACCTTTTTTTATCAAAAGAAATATTAAAGTTGTCGTAGGGAAAGAATTGTGAATTCAGGAACACTTTACAGTTTGTTAATTTACAATGGTCAAATTCACCAGCATTTTCAGTTATTATACTTTTCTTCTTCGTTTGTAATCCAAATATTACATATCTCGCTTTTTCCAAATGAGTAGAAGTTTTTACAGTCCATGTATGCCGTTGTGTTGTTGGTAAAACGGGGTATTCATGAAACTCCCAGCTTCTGAATGGCATTACAATGTCTCGATCGGATTTTAACTTTCTTAATAATGTAATCCTATGTTCATCATTTAGTCGCACATGTGGTACTCTCCAAACAATCTTGTCTAATGTTAATTTCCAGTCTAAATTGGCATCAGTTGTTCCAGTAGCTGCTTTAATAATATCATTATCGTTTGATGATCTTAATAAAACTAGTTCTTGTTTTACATTTATTATTATTCTTCTGTAGTCTTCAGCAAATCCTAGGAGTAATCTTAAAGGTACGTAGAAATCAAAGTTTCCCGAAGAGTCAGGAGCGATTGTACTTTTGTCAGGTGCAACCCATCCTGCAACAGCTAACAGATTCTTCTCATTTGGTGTTAAAGATGCTAATCCTTTCAATGTACTGGAAATTCCAACCTTTTTTGTTGAATCGACTGTAACTCCTGAAATTTCATATCTAATCTTGTCAAACAAAAATGCCATAGGATTATTTATGAACGGAACAGTGGTTCCAGCAGTACCATCAGTTTTTGTTACTTTTCCTTCAATATATAAATAACTTTCGCATGGAAGAGTATAAATGTCTTGTTGTTGTATAGGAATCTTAATTTCATCGTTATTGTTTAATTTGGACGAAGCGTAAGGGTTGTGCGTGTGATATTCCTTTTCCCATAAGGTCTCGTCGAATGTTGGACCCTGCGCTATATCCAGTATATCCATTGTTAATGACCTTTAATCCAATTTCTTCTAGAAAACGAATGTTGTCACTTGTTAATCCTTCTACAGCTGATAAGCTACTGACCTCTTTGCTGGTTGGCTCTCTCTTTTTAAATGATAACCCCATTGTCTAAGCGGATGATTTTATATGTATTCTTACAGTAATAGCTTCTCCTCTAAAGTCAATAAGGTTTCCGTCTTGATCCACTATGTTCAGCACGATGTCTGAAATGAAACTGGTGTTTAACGGTAGGTACACAAGGTTTTGAGGTTTTTCTACTATCTTGAAACCCGGTGCAACTGATGGGTAGAATGTGTGTAATATATGACGATTTTCTCCATCTCTGTAGGATCCTTGTATAATGTTACATGTAATGTCTATGCTATTAACTTTGATGATCGTCACAGTTTTATTCCCAGAATGAGTTTTATTAGGTTCTAATACTTTTGTTTCCTTAGAAAACCCCAATAAACTACCAATTGAATGTTCTTGACTAAAATCAATATAATACTTAGACGTAATTTCGGCTTTCATTGTATTGTTATTGCCTTTTATCGTTATATTTTCTTTTCCCATATGTTTTTTTATAACTTCATTTATATTATCAATTTCATAAGCTCCTGTTTGTAAACTGAATTCTTCCAAAGCTGAATACTTTCCTTTATGATCTTTTGTCTTGTAATAATGTATTTTCTTATTAATTCCTTCACTAACGTTTGGAATAGAGTTATATGTTGTTAAATCCAATAATGCGGCTTCCCATAGTCTTCCTTTTTGCAAACGTAGCGCTGGAAACAGAATACTGCGCAAAGTACATGAGTTACCGGTTAATGACACTGTATACGAGGACATCTTAAAGTTGACTAACACTTTTAGCTAAAAAGTCTAAACATAAATGACCGCAAATGGATGTATCATCAGGTTGTTTTCTTGTATGATTGTAAAAAACATTTTCTGCCGCACGAAAGTATCGTTGAAGTTCTTTTGGTGGTGGAAGGTCTCCAAAACTGTCGAAATAATAAATGGTTTTACCAAGTTTCTTGTAACACACCCAATGAGTGCCTAATCCTTCACTATTATCCAAATTTACAATACCAGTCTCATTTTTCCACATTTTAACCGGTAATTCATCTTTCATAAATACTCCTCTAAAAAATGGGATTTTCAAACAAGAAGCATATGTAATCAGTTCTTCATTGGTTAATTCTATGTTTTAAATTATTAATTGCTTTTTCTTATTTAATACACACGATACGGTCTTAGGTATAATCCTCCTCCCTTTTTTATCATTGACCATATTGTTGGTTTCTTTTTAGCTTTACCACTGGTAGATCGACGTTTTCTTCTGATATTACCTCCTTGTTTCTTAGCGGGTTTTTTCCCCACGCCTTCTTCTCTTTCCTCCTCCAAACGTAGTTTTTGCTTTCATTGCTGCTGTTACTGCTAAAGACGCTGCTTTTTCACCAATACTTGCGTCACTAGATTTTACTCTTTGCCAAGCTTTCTCAGCAAGTGCTCTATCTGCTATTGATCTATTTTTAGTATCACCAAATTTGGAATACGCCATATCGTGCTGTTTACAAGCCTGATCGAGCTTATTTATTCCAGGATCTCCTCTAGCAAGACGTTTCTCTAATTTGGTTCCAGGACCACAATATTGATATCCTCCAGGTAAATGTAATTCCACAGGTAATAAATCAATCGCCTTGTTAACTATAGCTCCAACCGGTTTACTTAATAGAGAAAATGCTGTTGATGCTATTCCCCTTCCTCTCTGTAATCTCTCTCGATTATCACTGATGCGTTTAACCCTCGACATGACTATTTATAGCAAAACCTACAATCAGTAGGTGCACTCTATAAATGTTTTACAATGAATGTAATATCAGTTTTGGTTTCTTGTATTATATACTGTTTAAAATCCATTTATTATATAGAAATGGATTTATTAATTAAATGTAGACATATTAAATAGAAGTAGTAAAAATTGAAATAAGGTGTAATTGAAGATGTTCCAGATGTTTCTCCGCTGGTGATGGTATTGTTGTCTTCGGTAAAATGAATAAACTTTAAATAGTTGTTATGTTTCCTTAGAAACTTGCCACTAAATCGTTGGTAATTGAATAACACATCCCAGTCTAGTTTATCTTTAAAATTGTCAATGTAATTCTCAGAGAGATTTTGATATTTACTTATTACTTCCCAACAGTTATTAAAATTTGATGTCATCTCTACGAGGAAGTCTTCTGAAAACTGTTGTCTTTGTAAAATATGGATCCAGTTAACTCTGTGAAAATAAATTCTTAACATAGTCATTGTGAAGAGGTAATGTATGGAAAGTTGTTCCCAATCCATATATCTATCAAACCGTTGAACAAAACCATCTGTCAACACTCCTTGGGGAAATCTCGGCTCTTGAGATATTAAACTCCACGCAGTAATATTGGATTCCATCATCCTCTCTGTATCGTCTCTCGAATATGACTGATGCTTTATCCCTTATCATGGGCGTATTTTAAATTTTTTTTTCTCTTATGTAATCTTCATTGTTTTCTGTTGGTTCATTAATCACATTCACTTTATCCCCCTTTCCTAATGTCTTGACTTTAGAAGGCTCAGACGGTTTATCTCGTTGATTAAGTTTCTCTGGATTGTGTATATTTTTCCAGTCTAAATAATTGTGACTGTCAACATCTGAAGCTGCATCTCTTCCTGAAGCCCGATGGATATAATGGAATAGAGCTGCACC
Source organism: Allygus modestus (assembly GCA_963675035.1). Lineage (NCBI taxonomy): Eukaryota > Metazoa > Arthropoda > Insecta > Hemiptera > Cicadellidae > Allygus > Allygus modestus. The sequence goes on along the minus strand of OY776112.1, from coordinate 272,933,899 downwards.
AAACCTTTCCAAATGTTTTTCATATTCCGTAGTCCATTTCTTGTGTACAATATCAAACATTTTCTTATTTACAGCGTCTCCATCCTGCTCACAATCACCTACATTTGATAATTTTAATTTTTTTACATCATAGCTTGTGTCAGTTTCATTCCTTTTGTAAATCGTTAACAATTTTAGAGTAGCGAAATTTACTGCTTCCCCATAATAAACGGGATGTTGTATATTGCTTAACCTTTTACCGGAAAACCCCCAATGATCTTCGTGTACAGTTGGGGTTCTTTTATCCATGTATTTTACCGTAACCACATCAGAAGACAAAAGCGGATCACCATCATTTTGAATTACTTTTCCTTCAAAATTATAGTTGCCATCAGGTGTTAACGGAAACCCAGCTCTTTTTTTACTATATTCAGATTTTACTCCAAACTCGGAATACCGTCCAAACTTGTCCACACTCATGATGTAACTGAATCGCTATCGTTTAGGTTCTTATTATATATGTACGTCTACTGAACAATTATTCCTTGTTTTCGCAGTTCATCAACCAAAGCTACCCATTCGTTTTCTAAACCAGTGTGCCCGGCTTCCATAGCTTCATGTAATAACCTCATTCGATCAACTAACTTATTTATATCGTTGTAATATATTATATTAGTTTTATACAAGTTTTTCAATAATCCCCTTCCAGATGTGGTAGGGTCAGTTGTTTTTCTCTTTTTATTCAAAACATTTAATTCAGCAGAAGATAAAGCTCTTCTTTTAATTTGAGCTTTTTTTGATTTTGAGGGGAAAAGACTAGATATAATACTTGTATATTTTATTGACCGATTTCTATGAATAGGTAGGTCTTTGGAATACTTTTTTCTATGTGCATTTGAATACTCTAATATATGTTTAAACAATTGTAAATCCCTTTTAGTATATTTACCAGGATTATTTTTAAAGATAAGTTCAAACAAACCTTTTGTACCTTTATATTTCTTATCTCCAATAACTATATCATCATTTTCGTTTATATCTAACTTGCTATCTCCAATCATTAATCCTTTATCCTCTATTCTAGCTCCATAGGTATGATAATTTCGATTAGCATGTGCGGCGTGTAAAATTTTTAACGTATATGTTCTTCCAAGTGTTCCTTTAAACATAATATCCGTGCCTAATTTGCTTAAGTTGGATGGGTTAATATCCTCTTCTTCTGCTCTTGTATCTTCTACACTTGTATCTTCTGTACTTGTATCTTCTGTGATGTCCTTTTCCTTTAAATCCTCTATATCTCCGCTTTCTTCATACTCGTCGCTTTCTTCAGATGTTTGTAACTGGCCAAAACTTTCATCATTGGGAAATTCATCTTCATATTTGGAAATTGGTAGCATTTTGTCTCCTTCGAAGCGAATTGAAGGTTTTTCCATATTTTGTGCTAATCGCTTTAAAGGTTCAGTAACAGGTTTGAATGTTGTTTCTACAAATTGCTCTCTTTCATTTATACCTGATTTTAAAGCTCGGTTTTTTTGTCTAATAGAATCACTAAGTGATTTTATTTCCTTTAATAGCTTTTCCTGGTTAACCATCTTCACACCTTGACGACTTGTACAGTAATACCGCTAATCAGTGTATTAAAACGAATTTATCAAAACCTATTCTATAACGACCATCTTTTATAGCATGATCTTTCATAATAACCAAAAATCCATACTTTTCCGCCCATGCTTTTCCGCAAAGCTCTTTAAACTTTTCAAATGACATATCCGCATTCACATGATCGTTATATATATGTTTTAGGTTAGTATCATCTTGTTTGAATACAATTATAATATTTGCATTATCTCTGATAAGTTGTTTTGGGATTTTGCTATAAGTTTGTCCTATATATATGCTGTCTATGTTATTATGTCTTCCCATGGCAAAGTAGTTTCTAATAGTATCCTGATTTTCACAAGATACATCGTCAAATATAAATACAGAATACGGTTTCGCTTCGTTTGGTTGCATAATGCCATCACTAGCATTAAATTTGTAAAAATTAACATCAGACACATCAGATAGGATTTTATCCAGCAATTTATACTTTGGTTGATGTAGAGACTTTGAAAAAATATATAGGTTATTAAACCTTAATCCCTGTGGATTAGTGATCAAATTAAAGACGACATTGGTCTTTCCACAGTTTGAGGGGCCACTTACTATACATCGAACAGTGTTTGGAAGTAAACTACCGTGTTTACCATTGTTGATTTTAACGTTATCCACAGTTAAATCATCTATGTTATTAATATTGAATCGATCTTTATGGTGAATAATCTCCATCCTGCTCAAAGGTTAACGATGAAATGAGCTGCTTGCATTACACCAAGTCCTTTATAGGTATCCATGAATCCTCAGTTTTGTTAAACCCTAACCACCGCACTTTAACTGCGTCCTTTTTTCTTTGTAACACTTTTTCAACAAGATATACATCACCTACTGTTGACTTTAACATTTCATGTCCATAAAATGCACCTTGCAACAAATGTCCTTTGTTATCTTTTAAGATATACGTTTCAGGTACAGTCGGTTGCACTTTATACACTGTAAAAACTTCATTCGTCCAATTGGGAAGGTATTTCTTGGTAAACACTCCCTTATATTTACCAATCCGTACTTTATCACTTACATTAAATTTTATTGGCTGCATTTTTTCTACTTTAGGCTTTGTATTTTTCTTTATGCGTTTTAATACATCCTTTGCATTTCTTCTATTTACTTTGTTAGGTTTCATACCAATAGTTCTATGAAACCTGTTGTTATAATCATTTATTAATTGTGGTAAAACATCATACCATACGTAAGAACCTCTTTTTGAAAATTGTTTATACAGTGCTCCTTTTAAGGTTCTATTGAATCTTTCTACAATAGCTGCTTTTTTCTCTGAATTTGTAGAATAATGATTTATTTTATATTTATTCATTAACTGTGCAACGTTTGTATTATAGTAGTCTGTTCCATCATCAGTTTGTAAATGTTTAATTTTGTTTTTATCTCTTTTTATGGCTATTTCCATGGCTTCTGTTACGCTTTTACCAGTCTTGTCCTTTAGAGGCAAAGCGTCTGCAACTTTTGTAAAACAATTAATAATTGTGAGTATATATTTAAATCCTTTGTTTATTCTGCTATGCGGTCGCATTTCAATTAAATCCGCTTGATATAGATCATGTATCCCTTTTATAACAGTATTTCTTCTTGGAAACCTTATTCTTGCAGGTTTGTGTAGTTCATTAATAATCTTCTCCTTCAGGTCTGACATGATGGTTTCACGAAGACAGCTGATATGGTATTAAATATTCTTTTGTATAAATCTGCTTATATAGGTCAAGGTCATTCTAAACTAATGTATAAAAGGGGGAACACAGCAAATACTGCTGTGTTCCCCCTTTTATACGGAAAGGAAAAGGAAAAGGGATGTAGGACGATGAAAGGGTTACTCGTCAATAGGGTTTAGGGAATAGTGGCCGAATGGTAGAGTGTGGATGTTGTCTGCAAGGATGTGTCGTTTATCATCATTTGAAGAAAGAGCTTTTTTTACTTCCGTCACGCTGTACAGCTTATGGTTGAAACTTCTGATTGTGTTGAATTTTGCTGTTATATCTTGATCTTCAAATAAACATTTCTTATAGTGATTAAAATGCACATTCTTCTTTAAATACAAACTTTTTACTCCTTTAGCTTTCTTAATGACTTGGTTTTCATTTAGTTGTAAAGAATATAATTTTGACATTAGTGCAACAATTTCTTGAAGTATAACACCATTGGCTTCATCTTTAAATTTGCCAAGCACTTTTTTGTTTCTGTCATTGTCATAGTTTGGATGATCTTTTGGATAGTCGGAAAAGTCAAAGTCGTTTTTGTAATCAAATGTCCGAAGATCTTCATACATATCGTTAGTAATTATCCAATATATAAAAGCGTCTGTATCCATGTATGAGATGCCGATGTTTTCCCGTCCATAAAAGGTGACCATCTTTTTGTAATGAAAATCGTACATATGAGTCTTGGAGATATCCAGGATTGACATTCCTATATACAAAGGACGATCCATCTTCACACTTGTTTTCTTCATAGATACAGCTACAAGATTTTCATTAATAATTATAGATGTATTAAAGTTCGGCTGTTGTACGAGTTTCTGTAGTTTGTTCGGATCTGTAACAAGTTTAACGTTTTTATGTCTTCTTTTGTTTTCTAATTTTTTACCGAATATCGCATTGTTCGTTAATTTAAAAAAGTCTTTTTGAAAGGCTGATGTAGCAGCTGCTCTTCTGGTAGTATTCGAGTCTATGTACGGTTTCAACCAGCACGATTGGGAAAATTCCACAGCTCTATTAATTTTAGTAAGACGTAAACCTAATTCGATAGCTTGTTGAACAACCCAATAATGAGCTACGTATCGTTGTTTATTGTTAAGGGTCATCATTAATTTGGGGTGTTTTCCAGTTGGTGAAATTTCTGTTCTTGCAAGGAGTGGAAGGTCATAATGAAGATCGTGTAAATGTTCTGGATATTCAAAGTCGCAATCCAAAATATATCCGGTATCTCCATGTTTTGGAATTTGTGAAATATTGCCAATAAAGTCGGGATCAACCCATTTAAAGTTGTCAAATGGAAGTGGGTTCGACATGGCCCATCCATACAGATTATTTGCGTCGAAATATCCCAAGTACGTTGAAGTTTTCTCTTGATCATGGTCAGGTAGATATTTGTTGTTGGCTTTAACATGTCTCGTCACGCTTTGAGTTAATCCACCTCTAACACCCGACTCAACCATTAAAACCATATCTATATCTGTTAACAGCTGGAGTTTACATTTTGTTTCTTTTAGCATTGCTTGCCAAGCTAGTCCTGGAGATGTATACGAATGTAGAGGGTCCAAACCGTATGCTGCAAAACAGGTTCTTCGGAATTCTTCCATAACATCGCAGAGAAGAGTCACATCAAGTTTTACATAAAAGTCTGAGTATTCTCCCAAAGTCTTCATATCCAACTCGTTCCATACTCGACATGCATGTTGATAGTCTTCAAGTGAAATCTCCGAATCATTAAGTTTGTTGTTAAATTGTTCTCGTGGAGGAAGTGATGTTTCATTAAATCTATGCAGTCCATCGATGTAATCGTAGGGGAAGACTCCTTTTCTAAGAACCAGATCCATTTTACTACTGGCTACAATTTTGCTTGTTTCTATCAGATCTTCTCTTTTTAAATTCTCAGTTAATTTCATTAGGCTAGAAGGCATAAATCTAAACGAATCAATAAACCTAAGTTTTATTTTGCCAACCTTTTTAGAGAAGCTTATACATTTTTCCATTGTTGTTGCCAAAACATCTATTGCTCCATCATCTCTTCCTAACTCCGGGATGATGAAATGAGAGTCATATCCACTAAGGTTATGTAGAACAACGGGTATAAAAGATGGTACTTTGTAATTTAAGTTGCAAGCGTTACAGGCTGCACCTCTGTAGGCTCCTGTAAGATGGTCGTGATCACGCACTTTAACGTTATCTGGTGTAAATAGGTTATTACACAGATAACATGTTGTTGCCAAATTGTGATGTTGAAGTTGGTGTTCATCCATAGGCTGCATCGGTATTTTAATTTTGTAGATTTCTTCCACCTTGGAGGCAATGTAATACAACTCATCTACAAAGTGTTTCGCTGCTTGTTCACCACGATAAATCTTCGGAGCAGATGATAGTCCAAATTCTTGAAGATGTTCTTCAGACAACGTGGATTTTGTTAGTATACAATAACTGTTTGGTGCATGTTTTTGACATTTGCTTCTTTTTGTGATATCCTCTTCTTGTTGTTCAATTGGAAGTAAGGATGCTTCGAAATCCGCGTACACAACAAATGGAACAGGGTATTGGTGATTTACTTTATCAAATTTTATCTGCGCTCTGCTGGGATGTGGCAATTTAATTCTTACCTCATAGTTTCCACTACATAACCTTTGATGTTCTACTAACCATTCTGTACCTCCTCTTCTTAATGGTTTGCTCACGTGGCAAAAGCATCTCTTACATGTTGTGATTTTACTTTTATGTTTTGTTAACTGTTTACATACGAGCCCTTCAAAATCTTTTATATACACGTAATGTGATATCTCTCCTTTATTGATTAATAACAGGTCAGTATGATTGTTGCGCTCATTCGATGTTATGCGCAAGGGATACACATTATTTGACGAATCCAAACCAAATATGTTGACTGAAGCCGACGGATTTTGCTTTTCAAATTTTGATATATCAGTAATTGCAACAGGGTAAGTCATTCCCTGGAAATTATACTTGTGTTGAACTTCTTCATATGCTTGACTTGGTCTTTCCGGATGGTTTTTTACATATTTGGCCAACATAACATATTTAAAACATTCATTATTTTCATTTTGCACGTTAATACAGGATTTGGTATTCATAATTTTTTGAGGTAGAGGGATATAGCTACTTCCTCTCATTCCATAACCGTGTTTATGAACTCTAACATCCAGACTTGTTATACTTAATAAAGTCCATCCAGATCCTCTTCCTTCATGCTCTTGTAGTTTCGTCAAAAGTTCCTCAAGACATTCTGTTACGATCTTTTCAATATCTGACGCAGCCATGATGGTTCGGGTTTTTGTCATGAAACCTCTTGGTGATGTTTCGTTTTGAATGTTAGTGAATATGGCATCTAGCAACAGTCCAAATTTGATAAAATTTAATCTTTTTTGTTCATTCTTTAGTGTTTTGGTTACTAATTCTTTGGCGTTATGTAAAAAGTTTTCAAGTTGTAATTTTACGTTGTCAATTTTAAAATGTGTTACTACCTTACCAGGTAGTGCTTGAGCGTGTAGTTCCACATCTACTGCTGTTGATGTTGAGGGTCGGTGAAGAGTAGACATAGCAGCTGTTGATGTTGAAGGACGGTGAAGTGTAGACATAGCAGGCGTTGAAGTCGATGTTGATGGTGTTGATGTTGAAGGATGGTGAAGTGTAGACATAGCAGGCATAGAAGTCGATGGTGTTGATGTTGAAGGATTATGAAGTGTAGACATAGCAGGCGTAGAAGACGATGCAGCTATTGATGTTGAAGGACGGTGAAGTGTAGACAGAGCAGACGTAGAATTCGATGCAGCTGTTGTTGATGGTGTTGATTGTGCATATTGAATAACACTTGGTCTGGAATGTTGGTGTTGGGCTAACATTTGATCTATTTCCTTCAATTCTTCTTCTTCATATTCTTCATCATGGTTGTTGTTATGTTTTAGTTCCTTATGAATTATTAAAAGAAATTCATCCTTAAATGAAGTCTTACAAATATTGCAGCGATGCATAATGTAGGTGTGATCTCCACAAGGGTCAACGCAATAATGAAAAACACTGCAAATGCCCCTCTATTTATACCCTAGCAAAAGTGGTGGGGGTACGTATTACGTTAAGTTTACTATTTTTTACATTTTATATTTACTATTGTAGCTGGAGGCTACAAAGTTCTGTATTTAGGTCAAGGTCATTGAACATATTTGCCAAAACGGGGAATAGAGCAGTAAATGATTTCATTTTAAACCATAAACTGATCTATTCCCCGCTTTGTATTAAACAAGGACAATTTTCTCCAACAGGAAAATTTAATATATTTTAAAGTCGGATGTGAAATCGGATTGTACACATTGCATCTCGATCAACTAAAAATTTCATAAAACAATAGGGATCTTCAGTTGTAGATTCATCTTTAACATATTCGATGGTCAACATTGCCGAACGAAGATCTTGTGGAATTACGTCGACTTTTATTAGTCGCCTTTCCATTTCAAACCGTTTTGTTATTGATGTAAGTTTTATCACATCATCGATATCGATGAGGGGAAAGCTGTAACAAACGGAGTTTGCTGGTGGGTTCATAATGCCAATATGATAAATATACACTGTTGCATCGACATTAAATAGACGTTCCCCCACCATTAAATGTATAAGTTACGCCCACTTTTTCAAAACAAACAAAAAAAAAAATTGAAAGCTGGTAAATATTTTCTGTCTTGTAAATGGGTCAAGGTTATACAACGATATTACCAAAACGGGGAATAGAGCAGTAAGTAGTTCTCACTTTCACTACAAACTGATCTATTCCCCGCTCTGTATTTAAAGTTTGACAGTTGACAAGAAAAAAAAACAACACTTAATCAGACTCATTTGATGAATCGGAATCAGTTGTATCAGAAGCATCGGAAAGAAATAGTCGTCGACGAATATGATATACCCCTCGTGCGCTATCTAAAAATAACCCATCCAAACTACTACTACTAGTGGTTGGGGTTTCATCATGTATTTCTTCAGAATAGAGAAGATGCTGATAGATTCTAAAGGTTTCAGATTCCACGTCACTTAACGGTTCAATTTGTTCCATATATCCTGCTTCAAGATCATCACTGTCCATATCACTTAATAATTCAAGATCTTCGATTGCATCCATATCACTTAATAATTCAACATCTTCCAATTCGTCTTCATTTTCATCCTCACTTTCAATCACAATATGTTTTATAATTCCCACGATTGATTTTGCAGAAGGAAATATATTATCCTTTGGTGACATAGCTGCTATATATCCTAGTGCTAACACAAGTAGCAGAATGAGATAAGCAATGATGAAAAACCTCTTTTTATACCCCCCGATTTAAATGGTGGGGGTAATTAGTGATAGGGAAGGGGTATTATTGTAACAATATATGAACAATTTAATACTAACAGAGTATAAAGTTCTGTAAGTGGGTCAAGATCACCTTAAACTATTACCAGAATGGGGAATAGACCAGTAAGTGATTCTCACTTTGACCACAAATTGATCTATTCCCCGTTCTGTATTTCCCCCCCCTTGTATGTAGTTTATGAGGTTGTGTAATAAAGGCACAGGATGTAGCCTTCTTGTAATAATTGGTAAATTTTGTTCTTCAAAGGAATTGGTTTCACATCTATTTTTACTTCTTCTGTTCCACGAATACCCAATCCTTTGACCTGAACATGTTGGTCCTCCATTAACAGTTGGTACACACGCTGGGTAAAAGTATCCGCTTTAGCAGTAGAGTCAATATAGTGGAGGTATACCATGGTAGATGCTCTCTTGATGCAATCCACAACCAAAGTGATAACTGACTCTGTAACATCACGCTTATATACCCGCGCCTATATAGGTCAAGGTCGTTTTAAGATTATAAAAAAAGTGTGGACAACCTATTTACCTTCTGCAGCATGCTACAGAATTTAAATAGGTTGTCCACACTTTTTTTTAATTTGGAAAAACAAAGTATTTACTTAAATTTGGAAGATAGGTTTTTGAACTTTAATTTTACGGTAATGATTTCCACACAGTGACTCCCTTTTCGTTTCGAATTAAATAGTCTCGTCTGGTAGGGTTTACAGGGTGGAACATACCCTTAGGTAATGCTAAATAGAACAGTTGGTCTGCGCTATTTAGAATCACCTTTAGAAAACCTTTCTTTTTAACAAAAAAGTAACGTTCGTTTTTACGAAGCCTATTAATTCGAAGTTTTTTGAGGTTCACTGTTGATATTGGTGAAGATCGAGAAACGCTAGTCTTATGTTTCAGTTTTAAATGATACCCGCATATTTCCTCATTTGAAACACAAGACCTGTGACAGCGTTCACCTTTCTTCGGACCTTTTTTGAAGATATATATACATTGACATTTTAATTGTTTTAAATTCTCAGAAGGAGATTGCGGGTTATTAAAAATTACAGACGGACGTGTAGAAGGGCCTGATGTAGAAGGTGGGTTCTCATCTCTGATTGGCTTCGGCTCCAGCGGAAGAATGTCTGCCAGCGCCTGCTGAAGAATGGAAGGAGCTGGTGAAGCCAGAGATGAAGTAGGTGGTGTTTGTCCAACCTTCCTCGGCGATGTAGATAATTTGGAAGAACTTGAACTAGCCGGAGAAGGTGGGCGAGAAGTAGCCGGAGAGGATGATGAAGATGACGATGAAGACGATGAAGACGATGAAGAAGATGAAGAAGCAGACGGGGGAGCAACAGGGTTTGCTTTAAGTGGTGGCGATACGTCAAGAGCTGGCATCGAACGTGGTGCTGGCTCCGCAGGAACAACGCATGCCAGCATCAACGCCTGCCGAAGGATGGAAGGAGCTGGCGGAGCAGGTGGAGAATGTTCAACCTTCCTCGGTGAAGATTGTTTCCTACGGCTGGACATGTCGGAAACTGAACTGCGCTCGGAAAGTGTAAGCAGCAGAATGATTTTACCACTGGTGGAAGCTCTCCTATATACCCATTTTACGGGGAGGTGAGGGGGGGGAGGGGGGGGGGTGTGAGTGATAGGGAAGGGGTATTATTGTAAGAGTAAATGTTTTTACCAAACAATAATTTTCTCTAAGTCCTGAAGTGGGTCAAGGTCATCTGAACATGTTGCCAAAACGGGGAATAGAGCAGTAAGTGATTCTCACTTGGACCACAAACTGCTCTATTCCCCGCTCTGTATTAGGAGAAGAGGACTAGTTTAAAGCTCGCAATTATAGGCAATAAACCTGATAACGGAACACTAACCTCTCCCCCGAAAAATTATTCACCCAACAAACAAACGATATGGTCAGTTTACAACAGTCGCGCACTCTGAAACCGCAAGGACGTTCATCACTGTGTAGGCGTCAGAGTTTTACGAACCGAAGTCCAATAATACCTGACCAAGGTCCCCTTAAGTTTATTTCCCCGAAGATGTATCCCCCAAGATAAGCAAAATGGTCAGTTAACAACAGTCGCGCACTCTGAAACCGCAAGGACGTTCATCACTGTGTAGGCGTCAGAGTTTTACGAACCGAAGTCCAATAATACCTGACCAAGGTCCCCTTAAGTTTATTTCCCCGAAGATGTATCCCCCAAGATAAGCAAAATGGTCAGTTAACAACAGTCGCGCACTCTGAAACCGCAAGGACGTTCATCACTGTGTAGGCGCCAGAGTACTACGAACCGAAGTACAATAATCACCTGACCAAGATTTCCTTAAATTTTACAAATATTTAACCAAGATCCCTTTAGATTTAACCAAGATAAGCAAACTAACTGAATCTGTTTCTCGTGAGTAAGGGTTAAGATAGGTAAAAAAAGTCATCCGGTTTTCATGCCGTAATGACTCAAGGTCGGTTTTCGTGCCGTACCATTTGTAAGGGGTTAGGAAAGGTGTTTATTTGAGAAACATAATCCACCCTGAGATATTTAAAGACATAAGGTCGGTTTTCGTGCCATACCTTTTTGAATGGGAGCGTGAAAGAAAAGTACATATTTCATTAGTAAATAAAAACACTTCAAAGACACTTTAAAACCAACACCAAACTAACTACAGTTAAACTAACTACATTTACTAGCAGCAAACTACAAGCGTTATTCTAACATGGTTAATAATAAACAGACATGTCTTAAGCTAAGGTAGCATCTCTAATATACAGTGGTACCAACTCTATACTAGAGATACTATTGCGGACAGCGCGGGCAAACAGCTAGCTAGGCTGTCGGCCTGCGACTGCGAACCCTCTGCGGGCTGCTCCTGCTTTTATAGGAATATATCATGGGGGGGGGGCAAGGACTTCGACAGTAGTTTGTTCCAACACTGTATCACATACTCTGAATTGCTCCAAGTCCGGTAACTGGGTCAAGGACACGTTAAAATATTTTGTAAAATAGCAAAGGTGTTACCTTTGCTATTTTACTTTGGAAGCAAGCTGTACTACGTTTAAACAAGGGAGACTATTATCCGTTTTACATAAAACTCCTTGCACGATCTTTTGATAAAATGGAAAAGATTAATGCCGGAGGGCGATTCCCATTCCACCAAAATACAATGCATATCATTTCTATGCAACGGTCTCAGCTCTATCTTTACTTTTAATTTAATGCCTCGGAACTCATAAGTAAGGATGGACAGAAAGGCTTCTGAAATAGCAAGCTCGGAAGGAACAAGCCAAGTGTTTACACCTACAGCTTCCATAGCGATATGATGATTTTTACCACGCTGTTGCAGTATATAAAACATTCCCCCCTCCAGTTTTTATTTTTAATACAACATTTTTGTGTCAACCTTGTCCGCATGAAATATCTCTAAGTCCACATTTCTTCCAATATTTGATCAAACGACGGTTTTTCTAAGTCCCGTCAGTAGGTCAAGGTCATCTGACATAATGCCAAAGCGGGGAATAGAGCATAACATACTGCTCTATTCCCTGCTCTGTATTGGGGAAGGGGACAAAAGACAACAAACAAGAGACTGATTTTAAACAAGAGGCTGATTTTAAACAAGAGGCTGATTTTATATTTCACAAACGTTTCTCAGGCTAAGATGGGTAATGTCAACCAGTTTGCGCGCCGTAATGACATAAGGTCGGTTTGCGCGCCATACCTTTTTGTAAGGGGATAGGAAAAGGATGAGAAACAAGTTACATTACTTTTAAAATAAAGACTTTACCAACAACTATTTAAATAAAATTAATCAGTTAACGTTACTTTTACAAGAACAGCCGAGGTCGGTTTTGCAAAGGTCAACAGTATCACTGAAACCCGGTGAGACGTAGACCCAAACACCCGGTGTCAGGCTGCTGCGAACCCAAGTTTTGACCAAGATTGTTGAGGGACCTGTAGGGCCGGGAGTACATATGTTATTAGTAAATAAAACACTTCAAACCGATACCACACATTAACATATATATTAGACTAACTACATTACCTAGCAGCAAACTACAAGCGTTATCTAACATGCTTAAACAAACTAACTAAACATGCAAGGGCGTGGATCTCTTAATTGCGTGTCGGGCCCAACGCACACTTAACAGACCTACGCTGCAGCAGGCACTGCAACCCAGTGGGACGTTCATCGCAACGGGCGGCAGGCTACTGCGAAGAGACGCTCGAAATCTCGGGTTATATAGACGGAGAATGGGAAATCGGGATATTAAGGGGAAAGCGGGATAAGGGATAACCCTGCTTCGTTGCGGGATTTTATCCCGCACTTCCAAGAACATTTTTCCCTCGACCTTGACCTTGACCTTGAACATGACCCAAATCGGGGGGGGTGACCTTGAACATGACCCAAATCGGGGGGGGTGACCTTGAACATGACCCAAATCTGGGGGGGGTGACCTTGAACATGACCCAAATCGGGGGGGAGGGGGTTGACGTAACCGGTTCTAAACCAGTCCTCAGCTTTCTACCCATGTATGGATAGGGCAAGGTTTCACTTTACGACCTGCTTCACTCTGCCTGCCGCCTCATTCCGGCTTTGGTTTGCAACCAGTACACACGTGCTCTATCCAACTCTATCTTATCCATTTCCCCTTCCATCCAACAACACCATGTCTTCTCCTCTGACTCCCGAAAAACTTCAACGTTTGAAGGAGTCCTTGAAGAAGTCGACGGAAAGAAGAAGCGGATTTAAGAAACCTTCGGCTTTTAAGTCTGCTCTTAGACGTGATTTTCGGTGTCACCCATTATATTTTCACCAGCGACCCTCAACTCAGCCTCAGCCTTCTACGTCCACAGCTCGACCTTCAACTCCACCACTAACTGTAGATGAGGTGATGGAGCGGACAAGAGTGATGGGGATCGATGATTTGGTGACGCCGATCGACACCTCCAAGGCCGAGTTCCGGAATCTGAAGCGGTTGACGGAGTACAAGTTTGTGGCTATAAACGGGGACCACGTGTTCCTCTTCCAACACACCGACTACTACGTCGAGGTGCGTCTGCCGCAGACTTGTCCACCACCACCCCCTCTGATACCCGACACCCAGGAGTTGTACTTCATGAGACAAGATGGGAGGGTAAAGTGGGTTTTAAAAAATAAAGTTTAAACCGAGCAGCAATCCCTAGACCAACCATTCCTAACCAAACCATCCCTCAGCACGCAAACGGTCCTTTTCAGGACCACCCTAAGCATTTCAAGTTAGGGACTTGGCCTGTACATAGGCAGGAGACTGTTAGTCTTATGTTTGTGTGCAGTCCACTTTGTGAAAATTTCTATGTCCCAAAGTCCTTGAACTTGACCTTGACCTTGAACATGACCCATGTTGGGGGGGGTACAAAGTTTTCCCAAAGTATGTCATGTGGGTACTCAAATTACGCGAATTGATCAGACGAACAAGGAGGTGCAAACAGAATTTTGATCCGGCCAAGGGTATAGTAGCAGAAGCGAAAAAACTACAAAGTTTGTCCAAAGTATGTCATGTGGGTACTCAAATAACGCGAATTGATCAGACGAACAGGATGGTGCAAACAGAATTCAGATCCGACCAACGGTATAGCAGAAATAGCGAAAAAACCAATGTTTTCAAGGTTACATACTAATAGCTTCTTTATTATTGGGTTAAAGTACAGCGAGTGGGTACTCAAATTACGCGGGTTAATCAGACAAACAAGATGGTGCAAACAGAATTCAGATCCGACCAACTGTATAGCAGAAATAGCGAAAAAACCAATGTTTTCAAGGTTACATACTAATAACTTCTTTATTATTGGGTTAAAGTATAGCGAGTGGGTACTCAAATTACGCGGGTTAATCAGACGAACAAGATGGTCCGAATAGAATTCAGATCCGACTGAGAGTAGGGAAGAAATAGCGCGAAAACAACACTTTCAAGGCCTGACATAAATAAATACTTTGTTTATGGATTAAACTACGACAAGTTATTTATAGTTTAAAGTATACCGAGGTAACGTTGTGGTGCGGGTAGGTCGGGTGGGTATCATACACGCTAGTGCTATATCATTATACTTGCAGCTCTTGCAGGATTAACATCTACCTATAGAGTTTGTGTTATTCTAAATATGTCACAGTTTTACAGAAATATGACGAAGGTGTCCTTCAACAGTCCGCCTCCCACCACCTTCTACTTCTCCGACTGTGAAGATAGAAGGTCTACGCTGTTAGTGGATTGTGAGCGATTTCGCCGTAGAATACTCCAGGCTGAAACATTCTTAGCAAGTTGTCTGCTACGCAAGATGCATTATATGAGTACATGCAATAGATTAGATCACAGTGACTGTTATGATTGCGTAAAAATAGTGTCGAGCAAGAATTGTTAATGTTTTCAGTTACGGAGCTCCGATCCTCACAGAGTCAGAGCTAGACCCTAACTAATGCATGTCCCGTAGTTATTGTGCGATGTGAAAACTTGGTGGGGGAAACTGGTGTGGTGGGGGGTAAAGACGAGTGTCTATCCTACATGCTTGTATCACTTCAGTATACCTGCGGCTCTTGCATAGTTCACATGGATTCGCAAATACAAGGCACTACTGTTTCTTCCACATGTTCTTCTTTTAATATTGAGCAAGCTGATAATACAAATGATGAAATACAAGTACATGAAGTTTCTAGCACAATATCTTCTGATGCAGAAGCAATAATGGCATCCCTAATAGGGTTTGACTAATGATGGTGGATGTAGTAGCAACCATCTGCCTCGCACCAGCTGCCAACTGCCGCCTGCCATCTGCCGTCCGCCATCTGCTCCGCCCCACCACACTTTTACCCCCACCATTTTGTTTGATACCAAAACGCTAGCTAGCGAATAGTCAGTACACCTCCGGCTCTTGACCAGTGTACATCGAGCTCTCTGTTGAAATGTCCATCAAAATTAGGTGTATTCATTATGACTCTATTCATCTGGCGACTTTCCAAGACCTCGAGGTTTTTAATGAAGAGTTAAGACTTCTCATTGCGTCCGGCTACGATTTATCTTTGGAACTTTACGCATCAAAAAACAACATGGACTCTGCGCAGGAATCGAAGTATCTACCGTCTTTCATCAGAAAGCGAAGTGATGGCCGCAACTCGTCCGGATCAACAACATCGATGGCAACGAACAACGGGGAACTATTGTAAACATAAATTATTATAAACATAACTTATTGTAAATAAAAAGAAAAGTAAAAAATAAAGTTAAATGAAATAGTACTACCTCGCACTCGTATCATTCGATTGCTTCATTCGATTGTTTTCATTCGATATTTTATCGAATGACAACTATCGAATCACAATCGAGTTTTACGCGTGCGAGGTAGTACTTTTTTAAAATAACCTCCCCGTGACCTTGAACTTTGAACTTTCACTCATTACGTCACAAAACCGCCTACGTCACTGGCTCAGCCTCAGATGACGTATTTAATGACTCAGCACTTCCGGTCACGTGACCGGAAGCTGTCAATCACTTGGCCCAGAAGCCCCAAATGCCCACTACTTTTCCTATCTATAAGCACAAACCTAACTTAACAGAGCATAACATAAACTAAGGATGAGATACAACTGCCTACGTTTCCTATTTCTATGCAGGGACCTAACTTTACACTGGATATCATAACCTAACGATGAGATAAGTCCCTCCATGTTTCCCCTTTCTAACTGGAAACAGTCTTAATAAACCTAACTATACCTATCATAACTTAACACAACCACGTTATAATGCTAGTGACAATTCTTGAGGGAAAGGCAAACTTCTTCAAACACCGATTACTTGGGATTGTCATACGAGAAGTTTAATGTAAAACTAAATACTCGGTACACTTACGAACCGCGTGAGGATGTACAACAGTTAACGCGGACTTGAATTACAACCGATGAAATGAGATTACGCATACAATTGTAATTGATGTTGAGTGGGGAAATGAGCAATATAACCTGCTGTGATAAGACGTATCGCAACACATGTGCTCAGTTTACTTCAAGCATTGCTATTACCAGTCGTCACATACATCATAATGCACATTGTGACTTAAGCATGAAAAGTGATCGATGCGTCAATGTACAAGTTACGTTGTTAACGAACTAACATAGGATAAAGGTTCGTAGTCGAGTTATTCCCTCAAATTACACCAGATGAAATGATACCACGCATAACATGTCAATTGATGCTGAATGTTAGAATGATGCATCTAACTTGTTGTGTTTAGATGTATCACAACACATGTGTGCAGTTTATTTCAAGCGTTGTTAGTACCATCTGGCACGTACGCCATAATGCATATTGAGACTGAAACAAGAATAGGGATCGATGCGTCAATGAACAAGCTACGATTTAACTTACTAACATTCGAGAAGTTTATTGTCATACTAAATACTCGTTACACTTACGAGCCGCGTGAGGATGTACAACGGTTTACGTGTACTTAAATCACAACAGATGAAATGAGATTACGCCTACAATTGTAATTGATGTTGAATGGGGAAATGTGAAATCTAACCTGCTGTGACAAGACGTATCACAACGAATGTGCACAGTTTACTTTAAACGCTGTTATTACCAATCGTCCCATACGCCATAATGCACATCGTGACTTAAGCAAGAAAAGTGATCGTCGTGTTAATGTACAAGTTATTTTGTTAACGAACTAACATACGATAAAGGCTCCACAAGAGAAACTACGTGAAAGCTATTGGTTCAAAAAACACTGTCACGGATTGGAATGGGCTCAAGGTGATATCTGGTATCATGAGCTAGAGGAAAAGTTACGTGCATGTATCGTCAAACGACCGATTGTCTATGTCAAAGGTACTGAGAAAATAGAGTTTGTACGATGCAATTTCATCACGGATCACTGTACTACTAATGTCATTGATATCAGCGATATTGGTTGCGGATCACTATCGTCAATCAACAGTCTACTATTAACAAACGCAGTGCGATGTCGCCATGCACTCTAACCAATTGTATCGCATTACGCGGTTGGTTACATCTATGTACAAATATCGATGATTCTGATGATGACGCTTATGAGCTAAACACCTCACAGTTACCATACTCACGCTCTTAAACTTACTACTAAAGGACATTTTTGGGGTTAAGTGAAATAAATAACACAGTGGTTATGTTCTGAACGTGACTATAAGTATTGACTACGAAAACTAATTTACAAAGGTATTTACATAATCTTCAAGTCTTGCTTTACATAAACTCCAAAGGTGTGAATCTGATATTGGAACCCCTCGGGCTGCGCTTCACCAAGCGAAGGCGTTCTCCAAACCCGCCGTTGTAGCGCTCGATGTTGGTGTTGCTCAGGACCTCGTTGAAGCGCATAGGCAGGTAGACTCGTAGAAAGAAGTTGTCCCCGACCTGCCCGTCCAGGATCACAATGATCGTCTCGCCAAAGGGTGTGGTGGTGGCTCGCTCCATCGCAGTGATGAGATAGTCGAATTCCTCTCGGAGATCGGCTATCCTGGTGTAGAGCGGAGAGTCGGACTTGCAGTTGTTGAGGGTAGCTCTCAGGTCCGCGGTTGCTACAGTGCCATTCAAGCTCGGATTCTCTGGCATGAAAGTGCTTCTGCTCGACACCTCTAGTAGTAGTTGGCCGGGCGCAGGTGTCCACACACAAAAAACCGACGCGTCGCCCTCCTGTCTGGGAATGCGGATGCTCTAATTGACTGCTGGCGACACTCGTTGTTTCTTCCTCACAGCTCGCTTCTTCGACGTTGGTTGCGAAACTGCACTGCGTTGTGTAACAGTTTGAGTTAAGCCTGTAATTTTCGATACTCCTGTTGATTTATCGATCCACATGTTTTCCACTTTATCAACTACTTGTTTAACACTTTGTGCATTTCACCATCTTTGTCCAAAAATAAACCGCACATGAACACCATATCTGTACCATCGTACATTTCCATTTTCAATAAAATTTGTCCTTTGTTTCCCGGGTTTTTGAACAGCAAAAGTATTCCCATCCTCCATCCATGACACTACGGGACAATCATCTGTTGGTTTTGGCACCCATCCTGGTTTCTTGGTTTCCACTTCGATGGGAGTTGGCCTCCTTCGTCTCTTGCAGGCAGTGATCGGTTTTACAGATGACGTCTGAGGTGATGTCAATGTCTGATCATTAGCATTATTGCTCATAACCTCAATCTCCTGAATAAACGATTTGATATAGTCGTCCGCAGAAGCGTAAGCGTCCATGTTCACGTCCTTACCGTGTGACTTCAACCGTACTACGGACTGGTGGTGCGTCTGCTCACCCTTGAAGTAAACTGTATGCACTCGCTGTGACACATCTTGTTACAATAGGTTATATGTTTGATTTTTTCATCCCAACATCAGTTCCAACGGTCTGCGGAATCTCATTTCATCTATTGCGATTTGAGTCCACGTTAATTGTTGTACATCCTCACAGGGCTCGTAAGTGTACTGTGTATTTAGCTCCTCGTTAAATTTAACAGTCTGTTTTGTTTTCTTCATAGTTATATTCTTTTACATGATATTCAATATTTTTGTTTTCTTCATAAGTATGCTGTTTCATATGATATTTTCTCTCAAACACATCTCTCGCTCTATCCAACACTAACTTGATTGCGAGCCTTTCTTGGATGTTGTTACGTTTATAACGTATTTTGTTCATTGATATGGTGATTACTTTTCTTGCGTCATCCGCACTGGTCATCTTTGGAGCACGTATCG
Source organism: Allygus modestus (assembly GCA_963675035.1). Classification (NCBI taxonomy): domain Eukaryota; kingdom Metazoa; phylum Arthropoda; class Insecta; order Hemiptera; family Cicadellidae; genus Allygus; species Allygus modestus. Next base: position 272,914,446 of record OY776112.1, on the reverse strand, counting down.
ACTGTTACTACCTGACTAGCGTCGAAGGTTCTGGAACGTGTCCACAAGCGCAGACCTATACATTGTCAAAGATATGTTCAACTATATTAATGAAATTGTGCGAGGTTAGGATGTTGTTGTATCTGCAGTCAATGTGCATGCCGTAACTCTTCATAACTTCTTTAGCCTTATTCACTATGTTTATGCCGTTGGGGACATTTTCTCTACAGTAGCACATTGTAAATCCTTCTTCCTTTGCTTTTTTCAAGGCTTGTTTGAAATTCCTCTTCTGTGTTCGAATGCACTTGTATTCACAAACTCCGTACTGCTCTAGAAGGGTTTCCCTAATCATCACACAAAATATATGCTTCAGATTTACATCTTCAGGCAACACTGCCACTTTAGGTGTCTGTTCGATCAGCGTTTGATTCATGGATTGGTTTTCCATACACAATATATCATTTGTAGTTTTAAACTCGGAATTTGTTTGATCTAGCTTTCGGTTATTTGTTAGCGACTTTGTAAGTGATTGCAGCAGCCGTTGGTTCTCGTTTATAAGTCTGTACTGACCATTTTTTCTAATGGATGGCAAAACTTCTTCAAAGATCCAATTTTGAAACTTCTCGGCAATGTGCATTTTAGATTTCATAAGTAACGAATATAATCCCGGCTCGTTAAGAAAGATTGAATGTTTCTCATTATAGGTTAGGGGGAGATTTTCGCTCCCCCATACTTCAGGAATTGTTTTGCGATATTTTTCTCTAACATGTACTCTGATTGCTTCTTTAGGGTTAGCGTAGCCCAATATTGTAGCTACATCCTTAGCTTTGAACCATGGATTATCGCTGCTGTCAAACAGTACAGACAAAGGCTGATCATTAAACACATAGGCGGTTAAGTGGTTCATTTTATAGCTTAGATCAAAACGTCGGGTGAACACTCTGACAGAACGTCACACAGCAACACTATTACACAAACACACACTTCAAACTCCTGAACAAGAATGAGCCCGTGGGTGTTTGACAACTGGTGTTCTGTTGATTTAATTACTAGGAGTGGAGGAGTGGAGGAGGAGTGGAGGGACAGCGGAGTGGAGGAGGAGTGGAGGGACAGCGGAGTAGAGGAGGAGTGGAGGGGTGGTGAGGCTGGAAATGTACCTCGAGGAACACGCTCATTCGTATTATTACGTTAGTTATTTATTTTTTTTTACAATAGTGTACATTAAGGAAAAGTAGGAAAGGGAAGGATCGAATTACTTCGTTTATTTCATTTATTTTTTCGTCTTTTTCCGCTTTTCAGGGATGGCGACAGCGGTGGTAGAAACGCAACGATCCGCGATCTTCCTCCAGGCGGGCAGCGGACTGACGGTCCTGACGATTCCGTTGAATCTAGGCTCTCCCGTCTCGCTGTTGACCAACCATAGGTTCTGCAGCCTAGTCAGCAGATCCGTCAGAATCATGCAGATCTCGTCGTCCCGCCGCTCGTCCAAATACAGGCCGCAGGTCCAAGTCGAGCGACCTCCTTGGAAAACGTTCATCTTCAACAGTACGTTACCGCTGTTGCTGGGGTTCTTCACAGTATACTGACATCCACCAGCAGACCAGCACAGTGATGGGAAATCGATAGGCACTTCCTTCCTCTTTACAGTCCACCCATCGGGCTTCTTCTTTGACGCGGATCCCTGCTGTTGCTGTACTGACGGTATGTTAGCGTACTCGTCCATTGCGTCCAGCTCCTCTAGGAAAGAGCGGATCGTTTGGTCCACGTTTACTACGTCGGTACCGCTTCCGTTCATGGTGACGTCTCGAACAACACTGAGGTCGCGTGCGCGCGGCCGAGCCTCGGTTTTATACCTGTGTCACGCGCGCACTCCAGCGAACCTTCTAGAAGCTTCTAGAAGCGCGGGAGATTGCCTATTGCGCAATAAGCTGGGGATTTTCCATATCCGGGAGAAGCTTCTAGAAGCTCGCTAATGAGTGAACAGGTCCGAGTGGTAAACAGTTCTCGGAATACGTCATCGCTACTGGTTCCAGGAAAACTATGACGTCATCGCGGTTGTGCGGTAAACAGCCGAGATCCCATAAGGAAAACGCGGTTATAAATTAATAGCGGTCTTGTTTGATGGCGGATCTATGGGGTTCTTTCGTCATTCGCTTCCTCTGATATAGGCCTACACTCTGGAAAATGTCCTGTGGGATGGTTTACTTAGACCGTTACCCGACATGTGGTGAAGTTTCATCAAAATCGGTCGGTAAACAGCTGAGATCCTATAAGGAAAACGCGTTTAAAAATTAATAACGGGCCCGTTTAACGGCGGATTTTCAATTTTCTTTAAGGGATGGTTTACTTAGACCACTGCCCGACATGTGGTGAAGTTTCATCAAAATCGGTCGGTAAACAGCTGAGATCCCATAAGGAAAACGCGTTCAAAAATTAATAGCGGGTCCGTTTAACGGTGGATTTTCAATTTTCTTTAAGGGATGGTTTACTTAGGTCGCTGCCCGACATGTGGTGAAGGTTCATCAAAATCGGTCGGTAAACAGCTGATATCCCATAAAGAAAACGCGGTTATAAATTAATAGCGGCCTTGTTTGATGGCGGATCTATGGGGTTCTTTCGTCATTCGCTTCCTCTGGGGTAGGCCTACACTCTGGAAAAAGTCCCGTGGGAATCGGTGGGTAAATAGGCTAGTTATTAATTTTCGAAAGTTTTTTCCTCATGTTCAAGGTCATCACGGAAAGTGCCGCCGGCCGGGGGCTCCTCACTCCACCCTTGCTAGTTTTATTGGGGTGGGGATGGGATAGGGTTATGGGTTGGGGTAGGACAGAGGGTTATGTGGTAGGACAGAGGGTCTTGGGTCTTTGGGTTGGGGTAACAGTAACCGGTTTGGGGTTTAACCGGTTACTGTCCAGGCCTTCTATAGTTTTCCTGGACGTCCGGCACCGCTATGCCGCCTTGGTCCAGAGTTAACTGCAGCCCTTGCAGAACCTCGTCCCACTGCGCCGGGTCCCCCAGGTCGTAACGACGGGAGGCCATCACGGGACTGGCTGGACTCCACCGCCCCGGCCTGAGGAAGACGTGGACGCCTCTCCTCATCGCCTCCTCGACCCGAGTCCTTGTGGGAGTAAGGTACTCCGGTCCGAGCAGGAGGTACCGGCTGATGTTGGGGACGTTGATAAAGACTTCCACAGTAAGGGCGTTCATTATGGAAGCGGCTCTGGTCAAGACTGACTCGAATGTGCGCTTTCGCCCGGGAGAGTTGTTGACACCTCTGGAGTCTGGGTATTGTCACTTTCCAATGCCGCTTTCACCCGCTGTTGTTGACACCTCTACTTGGGGGTCGTGCTTGGCTGTACCAGTCACCAGTCACTTCGCCCGATAAGCACGAGGGGTGAGGAACTGGCGACCTCTTCCTCATCTCGATCACCAGTTTGAGCCCGGTAATGCAATAGTGAGGAATTGCACAGAGGGCTGGCGACCTCTTCCTCATCTCGATCGCCAGTTTGAGTCCGGTAATACAAGGGTGAGGAATTGCACAGAGGGCTGGCGACCTCTTCCTCATGTCGATTGCCAGTTTGAGCCCGGTAATACAAGAGTGAGGAATTGCACAGAGGGCTGGCGACCTCTTCCTCATCTCGATCGCCAGTTTGAGTCCGGTAATACAAGGGTGAGGAATTGCACAGAGGGCTGGCGACCTCTTCCTCATCTCGATCGCCAGCCTATGTTAGGTTTCCGCCAGGTCACGTGACGGGGGGGGGGGTGATTCCTCATTCCTCCTCACACGCCTGTGCTCGCCAGCCTATGTTAGGTTTCCGCCAGGTCACGTGACGGGGGGGGGTGATTCCTCATTCCTCCTCACACGCCTGTGCTCGCCAGCCTATGTTAGGTTTCCGCCAGGTCACGTGACGGGGGGGGGGGGTGATTCCTCATTCCTCCTCACACGCCTGTGCTCGCCAGCCTATGTTAGGTTTCCGCCAGGTCACGTGACGGGGGGGGAGGGGGGGGGGGTGATTCCTCATTCCTCCTCACACGCCTGTGCTCGCCAGCCTATGTTAGGTTTCCGCCAGGTCACGTGACGGGGGGGGGGTGATTCCTCATTCCTCCTCACACGCCTGTGCTCGCCAGCCTATGTTAGGTTTCCGCCAGGTCACGTGAGGGGGGGGGGTGATTCCTCATTCCTCCTCACACGCCTGTGCTCGCCAGCCTATGTTAGGTTTCCGCCAGGTTACGTGACGGGGGGGGGGGGTGATTCCTCATTCCTCCTCACACGCCTGTGCTCGCCAGCCTATGTTAGGTTTCCGCCAGGTCACGTGACGGGGGGGGGGTGATTCCTCATTCCTCCTCACACGCCTGTGCTCGCCAGCCTATGTTAGGTTTCCGCCAGGTCACGTGACGGGGGGGGGGTGATTCCTCATTCCTCCTTACACGCCTGTGCTCGCCAGCCTATGTTAGGTTTCCGCCAGGTCACGTGACGGGGGGGGGGGTGATTCCTCATTCCTCCTCACACGCCTGTGCTCGCCAGCCTATGTTAGGTTTCCGCCAGGTCACGTGACGGGGGGGGGGGTGATTCCTCATTCCTCCTCACACGCCTGTGCTCGCCAGCCTATGTTAGGTTTCCGCCAGGTCACGTGACGGGGGGGGGAGGGGGGGTGATTCCTCATTCCTCCTCACACGCCTGTGCTCGCCAGCCTATGTTAGGTTTCCGCCAGGTCACGTGACGGGGGGGGTGATTCCTCATTCCTCCTCACACGCCTGTGCTCGCCAGCCTATGTTAGGTTTCCGCCAGGTCACGTGAGGGGGGGGGGTGATTCCTCATTCCTCCTCACACGCCTGTGCTCGCCAGCCTATGTTAGGTTTCCGCCAGGTCACGTGACGGGGGGGGGGTGTTTCCTCATTCCTCCTCACACGCCTGTGCTCGCCAGCCTATGTTAGGTTTCCGCCAGGTCACGTGATGGGGGGGGGGTGATTCCTCATTCCTCCTCACACGCCTGTGCTCGCCAGCCTATGTTAGGTTTCCGCCAGGTCACGTGACGGGGGGGGGTGATTCCTCATTCCTCCTCACACGCCTGTGCTCGCCAGCCTATGTTAGGTTTCCGCCAGGTCACGTGACGGGGGGGGAGGGGGGGTGATTCCTCATTCCTCCTCACACGCCTGTGCTCGCCAGCCTATGTTAGGTTTCCGCCAGGTCACGTGACGGTGGGGGGGGGGTGATTCCTCATTCCTCCTCACACGCCTGTGCTCGCAAGCCTATGTTAGGTTTCCGCCAGGTCACGTGAGGGGGGGGGGTGATTCCTCATTCCTCCTCACACGCCTGTGCTCGCCAGCCTATGTTAGGTTTCCGCCAGGTCACTTGACGGGGGGGGGTGATTCCTCATTCCTCCTCACACGCCTGTGCTCGCCAGCCTATGTTAGGTTTCCGCCAGGTCACGTGACGGGGGGGGGGGTGATTCCTCATTCCTCCTCACACGCCTGTGCTGGGTTTGAACGCTCCAATGCCCCCTACTAATTTGCATTTTAGTTAGCTTGAAACAGCTGCTTGCTTCTGCTCTTTAAGCTGTCAAATGGAAATATCCACAGCTGTTCGAATTACAGTTTCTGAATGTTTACTTTCTTCTGAAATGTAAACATTGAAACTTAGGACGTTCACGGGGCGTAGCCCGAGGGGATTTCAAGGAAGTGAATAGGCTTATGTGTTGCATGGGTTCAAGATCTAGCTATGTGTAAAGTTTCAGCCCAGTCGGTTCAGTAGTTTTTGCGTTCACCCGGAACATCAGACAGACAGACAGACAGACAGAAACCACCTCTTCTAGATATGTGGCAACATATAAAATTTAATTCGTTACATTTTGATGTTGTAAAATTGTAATTACATTTAATTGGTTTACGTGTGATTTAAATCATTAAGTGTCTTTACGGAGGAATAACAACACTTAGTTTTTATCGGGAGCTATGTTTGTGTATATTAAATTGAAATTAATACAACAACTTTTTAATATTTTTATACATATGTTATGCAGCTACAGGTGACAGCAACAATGACCGCGGGAACTCATGGCTCCCTGAAGACGAAACTGGTTTCACCCTCATTTGGCATTCATGGAATTGTTGACATGGAGTTAACTCTTAACATTACTCCCAGCATAACAGTGTTATATTTATATTAAGCTGTTATGTAAAACAAGGATACTCCACCCGTTTGTTGGCTGATTGTTATGTTATTCTCGTGAATCTGAGCTTTGCTCAGAGAAGGTTAGTCAGTTAGTTATATATTACTTTTTTATGTCACAGTTCCCAGTAAAACCCCTGATTAATACTTTTACCACGTGAGTGTTACTTTTTCGGTTCACTAGATGTTTTTGATTAGCTGAAGGATGGTTTTGTTTGAATTAAAAGTACATAAATCCAATATTATAACGTTGTGGATGTTATAGTATTGCTATAGTATTGCACATTAATGCAAACTTAAACAATTGGTAAACAAGAAGTGGAAAAGTGTTCTACTTACAATTGTTAAAAATCCAGTAGTTTTACGACTTTTGGACAACTGGTTGTTTATTACCAATAGTTTTTAAAGACGTATCAATGTAAAAAGGAAATATAAAATAAAACATACTTTTTCAGTTTTTGAGTTATTTAAAGACGTGGAATAAACAAGTTAAAGCTAATTTCAACAAGTTTATTGCCGCTTTCGAAGGCTAATAATGTCAGCTTAACTTCGCGTGAATGATTTACCGTTACGTTTTAAGAACTTATGACCAAAACATGTCGTCCACAATAAACCAAACAACTTGTCACAAGGTTAGTATCTTTAAGTGGTGTTTAATCGTAATAATATTATAAATGTGAAAGTTTGGATGTATTACAAATATGTATGGATATTTGGAGTTCCATCACGGATAAACTACTGGACCGATTAAGCTTAAATTTTGTTTAAACATAGCTTACATATCACATTGACATATAGACCTGATAATTACCGCATCAAAATTTAGGGTTCCTCCCCACGGGTCCTGTAAGTTCTAATGCAAATCTTATGGGAGGATATCATTTATAAAATTAACAGCTGCTGTAGTTGTTTGTCGGATAGGACAAAAGAGGTCATATGGTAAAACTAAACCAAGATTTGATATTGCTGGTCAGGTTAATATTTGTAACGTGATTTAACTTCTCGTGAGCGAAGCTGCGGTAACAGCTAGTGTGGTAATAAAATGAAAGTTTGGGGGAAATATATCAGTGTATTATTCATTTATGTTATAAAGAAAATTGGTATTTATTTGAATAACTTACATAAAACTATTTAGTCGCAAGTAGTTTATTCACTTGCGATTACGGAATAATGTTTGTAAAATAAAAGTTAATTACGTTAGGAGAATATATTAGGAATAGGTTGTTTATACTGTGATTAGTTTTTAAATTGTGTATCCTGTCCTGACCTATATTTTCTGGCATAATATCTAGGTACATCCACAATAAGAAATAATCTGGCCAATACTGGACACAACCAGTCCCAATATTTAGGCCATAATCTGGACCATATAAAAAGTAGCTTAAGAGTCTTCATCACCTTTGAGAAAAGTTCGACCGTACAGTCTGGTTTGATTCCAAAGGACCTCGTATAGTCAGGTGCGCCAGGCTAGGACGAGGGGCGAAGAGGGGGCTCTTTTCTAAAAACATCAGACCATCTACCACCGCGCCGCCACGCCGCCGGCCGTCGCGGTCGTCCCAATGGCTCGTCCTTCCCTGACTGCTACGCTACCCCAGCTCGCCATGTAGAGCTCGCCAAATGGACAGAAAACAGTCCGCGGCATTGTCAGGCCAGACGATAAGTGAGTAATCCCGAGCGGTGAGCGCGTTGTCGTTTACACTTTCTTGTACATCGTAATAATAATAAAACTACAATGAAACTTATATATTCATTTTCTGCATAAATTTCCGCATCCAACAGTAAAAATATATTTTAGTTTACAATTATGTGTAATTTTTAATAATAACAATACTAGAAAGCTGTAACAGCATGACATGAAAAAATCAGCAATCAAGAAACTTTTTTATTTTTGAGGTAGAAACAAACTTCCAGCGAGAAAGTTGTAGCTAATTAGATGATCTTAAATTTTCATTCAAAACAATTTTTGATATAACTTATAGTTTGTTCAATAATCCGATCTAAATAACCGCTATGTTCAGTTATAAGCGCGCCGTCGTCGCGGACCACGGCTCCACGCTGTTCTACCACATCCAGCATAATTAAATGATCCTCATTTTACTTAGATTTTCACCTGTAAAATATTAATTATGTACATTTTACTCCATCTTGTATTGATATTACCATTTTTTAACATAGCTTTCGTTTTTGATAGAAAACTCAGTTATCGAGATGTAATTAGGCTCATGAGGAATCTTATAATTTGATTTGAAAAGTAAATTAGACAGTAAATAATAAGAGACTTACTTGTATGAAAGAATAAAACATTATTTGATAAGATAAACACTATCCGATTAGTGATTGATTATATTTTACTTGTGAAGCAACAACTTTTTTGAATCAATAATGAAATAAAATACTTCAGTAAGAAAACATAACGTTGCCTTTTATAAAACAAAACTTACATCCTTTTAAACTATCTGTTACTTAAACATTTATCCCCCCTCCAAATATGAAAGCTTCTTAGTCGCAAATGAAACAGCTACAAATTTGATTAAAATGACGAATAAACATATGTTTTATATAAAAACTTAAAACTAATCCTCTATATCAGCAATATAACCAATCCTAAACAAATGTGTTTGGCAGCAGAACGTATCAAGAAACTTGAATACGAAGGATACTTAGTTCAGGGTTTCTACAGAATTTCAATTTTCTATTTCCCTGACTTTCCCTGACCCTTCTGTCAAACTCCCCTGACCAACTTTCACTATACGTCTTCGCAATCTCGCTTTATAAACAAGCGTGTGTGCACAGTTATTATATATTTAATATGTAAAACATTATTTTCTATATCATGTACGTCATGAATGTTAATAAAACAAAATTAAATAAATTGATTTCAATAAAAACTCAATAATTGAGGATTACAAGATGTTAATAATAAACTCCTAGGAATCCTTAGATCATTAGCCAACAATTGGGACTTCACCTGGAAAATACTGCTACAACAGATTGTATACAACCTGGAGCAAACATTTCCTCAGTTTTGTCATCATCGGGGATCAGATGGAAAATAAGAAGCACCGAATTATCATGTAAATTTCGTATGATTCCTCAGAGGAAGTTATTCTTGTTGTGATAATGACCCTCGTAACCTATTTTGAGACTTAACAAAGATTACAAAATTAATTTTGAGAAGTAGCATTAAGGTGTAATAGTAATCAGTATTGTCTATAAGCTACAAATTTATTTTCATATCTTTAGCACGTGGGGGTCGATACTTATTAAAATAAGCTTATTACTGGGTTCCCTGACTTTCCCCGTCCTTCCCTGACCAAATTTCTATTCCCCGACTTTCCCTGACTTCCCCTGACCTCCCCTGACAGTAGAAACCCTGTAGTTGTTAATAAACCTTTCTACCGAAAATATAAATTGAATAATATAGAATCAATGTTTTTATCTCAAAACTCAAAACTAAGCCTCTCCAAAAGCCTTACAATAGTTGTTATATAGTTTGGTTTCATATCAAAAATTGAGGAATGTATCGATTAAAGCAAATATGGCAGATATAGAGTCGTAAATCATTATTTTTTCAATACAAATCAAGGTTAAGTACGTGAAGATCGAGATATTTATACTAATATTGAAAACTACACGTGTTTTTACGTCATAATCAGAGGTTAAATACACATGAATTTAGTACCAACAGCTAAAGAATTTATCCTGTGATATGATTCCGAAAACCATTTTAAAATTAAAAATTCCTCGCGCCGTAAACCTCATTTAACTCATTTATTTATTTATTTTACCCAAAAAGGGTACTCGGTTTAAGAAAGTATGCTAAAACCAAGATATATATAGGGTGTCTCTGAACTCTCTACCAACCTTTTCAGGTATTATTCCTGGACCATAGACAAGCCAAAATATCATATTCAAAATTTCGAAAACTCAAAAGTTACTCGTATAGCCGCCATTTTGTTTTTTCACATAGGAAATTTTAATTCGAGAACGGCTAGTTATAATTAAATGAAATTTGGTATTTATCTTTATTCCCTAAATACCTAATTACAGAAAAAATGATTTTTTTACAATCATTAATTTCAAAATGGCGGCTGCCTAAAAAGTCAAACGTAAATATCTTAAAAACCGCTCATAGTGAAAAAATTACATTAATTACGTTTTATTTAGAGAATTTAATTGCAAATCTAATGACACCAAATTTACGGAAATCGGTTCATAAATAACGGAGAAAATCCATTTTTAAGATATTGCATTCTTGTCAATATCAACTGTTATCATGTGACATCGCTGCTAGTGAGCCACGTCGATCAGCTGTTTCAAGTATAATTGAAACAGCCGCCTCTACAATTTTACCGATCAGGTCCAGTTCATTTTCCACAGGTGTTGAATAAACAAGTTCCTTCATTCTCCCCCAAACGTAGAAATCTAGGGGAGAAAGATCAGGTAATCGCGGAGGCCACGACACCGGTCCCCCGCGACCAATCCACTGCTGATTGTAATTTTGGTTGAGGAAATCTCTTACAATTTGCCCAAAGTGTGCAGGAGCACCATCATGTTGCAGCCACATGTTCTGAAAGTCTGCCAAGGGGACGTTCTCCAGAAGTTCTCGGAGTATGTCCCTCAGGAACACAAGATAGGTGGGGGAATTCAACCTATTTGGGAGAATGTAGGGGCCAATTAAATTATCCCCAAAAACTCCAGCCCAAACATTAACTGAGAAACGGTGTTGCTTGCTGGAAATAACAGTTTCGTGGGGATTTTCAGGAGCCCAAACATGCCTGTTCCTGGTATTGAAAATACCATCCTGGTTAAAACTGGATTCGTCTGTAAAAAGAACGGATTTCAAGAAATCTGGATCGTCCGCCAGTTTGTGCAGGAACCACCTGGAACAATCTACCCGACCTGGATAGTCTTGAGGTTCAAGAGCATGAACCTTTTGGAGACGATATGGGTACAAATTCTCTCCATTGAGTACCCTCCACACGGTGTCTTTGCCTGCCCCCATCTCATTACCCACAGCTCGAGTACTTGTTCGAGGGTTTTCTTCAAATTTACGAAGGACTTCCTCCTCAAATTCAACTGTACGCACCGACTTTGCAGCACCAGTATCTGCCATACTCACATGAAACGTACCAGTTGCGTGGAGACGATTGTGGACAGCAGTGAAACGTTTTGGCAGCAGGACATTGTCTATTGGGGAAATAGTCGCTATACAACCTTCTCGCTTCATTTGCATTTCCAAATGCAGCTCCATAATAAAAATGCATATCGTAATACTCTGCAACACTATAATTAGCCTTTTATCAATAAATATGAATATTAGCGAATTTCCCCTATAGGGAAGAAGCTATTACCGTTAACACAGATTAATATTAAAAAACAGGACACTGATTAACAATAAGCAACATACAGGAAAAAGACACATCGTAACAAGAAACTGTAATAATTTTAACAATACATTGATCAATCAGCTGTTTAGTGGAATTATGCTTGAAACAGCTGATCGATGTGGCTCACTAGCAGCGATGTCACATGATAACAGTTGATATTGAAAAGAATGCAATATCTTAAAAATAGATTTTCTCCGTTATTTATGAACCGATTTCCGTAAATTTGGTGTGATTAGATTTGCAATTAAATTCTCTAAATAAAACGTAATTAATGTAATTTTTTCACTATGAGCGGTTTTTAAGATATTTACGTTTGACATTTTAGGCAGCCGCCATTTTGAAATTAATGATTGTAAAAAAATCATTTTTTCTGTAATTAGGTCTTTAGGGAATAAAGCTAAATACCAAATTTCATTTAATTATAACTAGCCGTTCTCGAATTAAAATTTCCTATGTGAAAAAACAAAATGGCGGCTATACGAGTAACTTTTGAGTTTTCGAAATTTTGAATATGATATTTTGGCTTGTCTATGGTCCAGGAATAATACCTGAAAAGGTTGTAGAGGGTTCAGAGACACCCTGTATATATCTACATATTTAAAAAAATTCCTGATTTTTGTTCACTCACTTCCTGAAGTTAATACTTAACCGATTTTGATGATTCTTTTCTATAATCAATATGAAGTTCCAAAAAGATAATGTGCTGACATTTCATGTGTTGTTTCGAAACACTAACTAAATTGATCCTTATAGATGGCCACACACTACTGGACTTTTCCCGAACAAGACATCGGACCAGACATCAGACCGAGCAACGAGCGCTCTCGAGGCGGTATTTTGACGAAAGATCAATGAAAGATCGGTCCGCTGTCTTGTTCGGGGTCTGGCTCGGAGTTCGGTAGTAAACTGTAAGGTACCTCCATACGCTGCTCCGAGCGCCGGCGCCGTCACGAGCCCCGCCGCTAGCGCTACGCATGATTATTTTATATATGAATAAGTTTTGTTGTAACATTTTAAATGTTAGCAAAGTTATGGTATTTGTTATGTGTTCCTTTATTACATTCAATTTATATGTATTTGTTACCATATTCATTTGTTATAAATTGCATGTCGCATTAGTTTTTTATTTACTAAATTATTACAACCTCGTTATTAATGTTACAATCCTTCTACAAATAACTCTATATAGTTGATGAAACCCTTATTTTAATATGTGGTCAGATAAACCATATTATGTTTCAGTTTAGAGTGTAAAAAGCGTATTATTGTAAAAATCAACACCAACTAAAAAGCGTAAATACCAACCATGTAGGCCAATTGTAAACTAATTTATGAATTTTCATTTACTAACTCACCTATTACGTTCTTTGTGACTATTACAAAAATATTTGAGGTTCTTGCACTTTAGGTGTTCCCCAAAAAGATGTCAGAGCGTCTCAAAGGAGGGTTAGGGGGTCGAAACGAGCTGTTTATAGCGTGACGTAATTTATGCATGGCCCCTAACCTAAACATCAGGATGAAAAGTATTGTAATCAGACAGTATTTAAGTATTTAAGGGATGATCTCAACAGTTTGGGGTGAAACCGTCTGATTACACTTTTATTTCTAAAATTATTCGTTCTGCTGAATTTATGAATGTATTGAGTAAAAAACTAAAATACACTCACCTCGTACGTTGTTGTTGGCGCCATTTTACAATAGCAACATTTATAATTACTTGTTTACGCTTGGCGTTTAAAAACAACCCACCCTTTTTTGACCGTCTCCTTCCCAAGCTTCACATCGACAAAAACTACAGGAAATAAAAAAAACTGAAGATCTGCGAACTGAGTACACTTCAGACTGCACGTTATCCACGGCACAGAAGGAAAAAGGCGGGAGCGGGAAACTACTGTAGCGCGCCCCGTGGCATTGTGTAAAAGCAGCCCTTGATAGATTTGTCGGTGAGGTATTAGGAAGTATACTTATATCACGACAATCACTGTCTATGAAATGTAGCAGAGCGATTTAATGAGCAGGAAGATCCAGACGTAACGTTTACCCAAACCTGTCAGACTTATATATTCTTTAAAACCTAAGAACTAGCCTTTTATAGACATTTTTTCTATGGTAGCCTTCTAGCCTACATGTTTGGTTTGGAACTAAAGCAAAATCTCTTTGAAAATTATTTTATAGGTGAGATATTTGAAATAAAACAACGTTTTTAATTAATTTCTGGTTTGTAAATAATTAAAATTAATAAAATAAACATTTTATTTACAAATTAATAAAATAATACATTTCTTACGTAAGATGAATCGCAACCATAGCACTGACGCAGATTTGTAATCCTCATATCCAACTTTGGAACACGGACAATGAATCTCAGAGATTTCGAACGCGTGTAGGATGTTTAAATCAATCTTTGTGTGCTTGTGTGAGTGAAAATGACAATGTTTGTGGAAAGGCTAGTAGCGCCATAGACGGCTTTGTTCGCCGGCCCCGTTTTTGCCTAAAACACGCTCTCGTAGTACCCTGTTTCCGTCGCAACCTACAAACAATTGTGGATGGGATAAATTTCTGCGTACATTTCGAATCTTACTGCTTCTTTCTATAACCTAAAAATTTCAAAATTATTTATGGAAGTATTTTTAAATAATTATCAAAATCAAGTAACTTTGGCTAATTTTGATAGATTTTCTCGATGCTAAATTATATATTTTTCAATATTATGAGGTTATATAAAAAGAGACACACTCTTCGTGATACGTTTAAGAGTATTTATGAGAAAATCGGTTGAAAAATGGTGTCAGAAACAGGGTACTACGAAAGCATGTTTTTAGCTTTTTTCGCGAGGGTGATGAAGACTCTTAACTATTAAAACTAAATAGAAAGAAAACAAAATAATCGGTTACCAGTTTAAATCTATTGCCCACGTGTTATACAAAGCATAAGTTTTTTTCCTAAGCCTCTTCGTTCATTACCGTAATAGAATAGGTATTGAAAGTTTGTTCTAAGTAAATTCTGAAGTATCATCAATTACTGTAGGTAAAAGCTGACTTGCTTTACACATATCCACGCTTAGATAAAAATATTGTTGTTATACTTGACTACAAAACAAAACAATTTAACCGATTGTTACATTCAGAATATATATTTTTGCACTTCCGGCAAACACACATAAAAACTGTTCTAAAGACTTTAAAAGGGAACAAAACAATTCTCAAGATAAATTCATCATGTACCATTAATATTATTCCAACTATCCATCAATTCATTAACTAAATAATAAGAAGATTCAATTATCATTTTTACAGCAACGCAGCAGACGCTCAGACTATGACTATTTGCCTATGACTGCTGTTTTCCATATTTCCGTTATTTTCTTTATGGCAGATTAATTTTAAATTCATAATTAAGACTTCCAGAGTGGTGTAGGTATTACTAATAATAGTATTAGATTTACTCTGAAATTTTAAACAGACTGTTATTTATTGAAATAAACGTTTGTTCATTTTGTTGTTGTTGTTTTGTTATAATATTCTGTAAAATAATGTAACGGAAAGCATTGTTTACAGCATATAGAAGTAAATAGTGACGCTGCCTCTAGTTAATAACTTTTTATAAATTTAAATATGAACTCGGTTCCTCTTACGAATTTGTTAGATATACCGCAACCCAATTTGTACATAGTGTACTGCCTACTTGTTACCGTTAGTTTATATACAAGTTATAAGATTTTAGAATAGGCCTAATTAAAAATAAATATTACCAGTTTGTAAATAAAAAATGCTTTAAATACTTTAAAACTTTTAAATCTTTTTTATTTTCTTGAATCAACATCAAAAATAAAGTTTCTAAATACAAATAATAGCGATTCACATTTTTAAATTCATAGAATTAGAAAATTATACAACGATATAGGCACTTTTGTTGTGCCAAGTATATTTGTTACATGGTGAAACTAACTCGATAACTAACAGATAAAACAAGATATCCTCAATGAAACTCGTCCTGAGCCTGGAGACTGCTCTCAGCTTAGAGGATGTCCTCGTGAAAGGACAGCGCTGATTGGTTGGTATTGTGGCCAACTGACTCGTTAGCCGCTGAGTCTCAAAAATAGGTTGTATCTGAAACTATTCTGGGAACATAAATGGTGATTAGAACTCTTATACAAGGTAATACTTGGAAATCTGATTGAAATATGATAATGACATGTTCAAAATTGTAAACTTCTAAATTTATGACAACAATATATCTGTGTAAACGCAACATATTTATTGTGTAGTGTCCATTTTGGTCGCTAATTTGGCCTTTATTTGGATGTGTTACGATTATAGCATCATCTGACCTCTTCACCCGGGTGAAGGCAACATAAAGTTGACCATGTGTAAACACTGGTTTCTTCAAATAAATACTAACTTTTGTGAAAGTTTGGCCTTTTTAGAGTAATAGCGAAAGGTAATAATAATGAGAATTGAATCCTTGTAAACTTAAAGGGCATATTAGGATCTGTAGTCATGAGTCTTTAGTCATTAGTCTGTAGGAGGGGAGAGAGAGGAGACAATTTGACAACCTCAAATGTCAGATACATTACACAGATACATTAATAATTTCAAAAATCACAGGAACAGAAAACAACTTAATTTAATAATTCTACATTTAACGAAAAACTATTTATGAATTACAATCGTGTTTTACAATCGTAAGTATGTCATATATAATCAAAATAAAAGTGTATTATGAGGTAACACAACAATATAAAAAGAAAGCAATTCGAAAAGTACATTTTGTTAAATATAGGCATCAATTATATGTCTTTAAAAGTTCTTCCTTTAATTTTTTACAGAAAGTTGTCTCACTCTTTATTCCTTTTATATTATCATGTAACGCATATTCAGTAATCTTATAGATAATACATGAAATGATTTACTGTATGTTACAGTTCTACGTTTTGGAAATTGTAGTGTCAGATTTCCAAAACGTATTCGTCTGTTATGTACTTCACTCATTTTAATGTATTTCTCATACAAACAATCCAGTTTTTGATTTAAAAACAACCTATACGTCAATATTATACTCCCTCCTTTCTCTGATCCTTAACCAACCCAACCTCTTGTAATATTCCGTCACATGGTCATCTAGCCTTAAATTAAAAATATATTTAATACAAGCATTTTGTGCTCTTTGAAGCTTATTTGTTAAAGTCTCATTAAGATCACAAAAAGCTAAACTTGCATAGCCAAAAAATGAAAACAAGAGTTGATATTAAAAGCTTCTTTACATTAATTGGAGGTCTGAAACATAACTTTCTATATTTATATAAGCACTGAAAGTCTTTTTTATGTATATAATTTACTTGATCTGACCACGCAAGAGTGGTGTTCATTCTAAGGCCTAGATTCACTATTGATTGTTCGTATGACATTTCTTGACCATTTACTAATATTGGAGGAATGTTAAAATTTATGGTTGTCAGTAATCTCTGATTGCCTATTATTATTGGTTTACGCTTAGCAATATTCAAATTTAGACCATGATCAATACACCATTTATAAAGCACTTCTACGTCTGCATTTAAGGAGTTTACAGCATTATTTACATCTTTAACATCACAATGAATATAAAGCTGAGCATCATCTGCGTACAACATAATATTACTAAAAATTAAATTTTCACTAATTCTATTTAAATATAACGAAAATAACAGAGCCGATAGTGTGGAACCTTGTGGAACTCCTGCTGGGTTAACTTTCCAGTCTGAAAACTGATCACTTGTAGTTTTTACTCTCTGCTTTCTATGCTCTAAATACGACTGGAATCACTTAACAGTATTAATATTAAAACTTCATGATTCTAGAATAGCCAGCAGGAGTTGGTGATGTACACAATCAAAGGCACGTGAAAAGTCCAATAACAACAATATAGTTATCATTCTATTATCAATGGCAAATAGGATGCTATCAGATACTCCTATCAGTGCTGTATGATTTCCTATACCCCGATTGATACTTATTTAAAATGTTGTTATCATTAACAAACAAAAAAATTTGATTATAAACAAGCTTAATCTTACCTAAAACACATAAGATGTTAATTGATCTATAATGCTTACTTTCCGTAGTGTCAGCGACTTTAGGCAGTGGGATTATTAGAGCTTGTTTCCATTGCTTCGGATAAACACTATGAGAGAGAGAGAGAGAGAGAGAGAGAGAGAGAGAGAGAGAGAGAGAGAGAGAGAGAGAGAGAGAGAGAGAGAGAGAGAGAGAGAGAGAGAGAGAGAGAGAGAGAGAGAGAGAGAGAGAGAGAGAGAGAGAGAGAGAGAGAGAGAGAGAGAGAGTGTTTTATTTGTTTGGGAACTATTCAAGTTGGATAAGTTTCTGAGCTCCGTACAGCGCAAGAATTTTGATAAGCAACTTTGAATTAAGTGGCAAACAGGTTAAATACTGAACACAATGTTTAGTGATAATGACAGTGCACAAACTTCAGTGAAAATGATAGTAAATTGAGATTACTGAGGTGGTTTTTGGGGCGTTGAAGTGAATTTAAATTGTTTATGAATTATAGTGAGAATTATAACCTCAAAGAACCAGTTCCCTAGGGTGTAACAAAATGAAAAATGATCTACTTGGGAAATGGATGATGATTGTTGGGGATTGAAGCTGCTGGGCTAGGGACCGGGGACCGGGGAACCAGTCCCTAGCCTGTCAGAGACCTAACCTGTGCTTCATGCTACCGGTACCAAACTGGTACTAACTTGGAAACATTGCTGGGGACCAGAGACGGCGATCTTTTACCCATACCAGAAAGCTGTGATTTACTTAATTAACTGAAAAACATTGAACTAAACTAAAACCTTCCAAACTGATTTGCTGTAGTTGAGGCTAACCCAAAATGTCATGATATTAATAGAATTGATTTCCAAGGTATTAATCATAGGATTTAACCATAGCTGTGATTTCAAATTGCAAGTGACTCTAAAACATTTTCTGGGAGAATTTGATAGTTAGTGAAAACGAGGTTTTAATCCTAACATGAACCGACTGGGTCGTTAAGCAACGCCAGCCAGATTTATGATTCTGATTCCCTACATTTCCTGACGGCTTTCCTCTTAAGTTTGCTAAATCATCCTATCATATTGGGTGAGAGGTGATCTACTTAAAACTAGGACTTATCCTTATTACTGCCATATTTTCTACGAGGAGAGTTCGGTGAATGTCTCTTCAACGACGATGGATGATAGACGGGGGAGGGAGAAGGTAGCCGAGGTCTTCTCAAATCGGACGACATACGACTCATCTGTTGCCAGAAGACGGGTGGGCCGAAAGATAAACGTGATCGGCGGAGCAGCGCGATTGAGTTTGTTGCACTTTATGAAAAGCGTGCCGCTCTGCGTCACAGCCACCCCCCCTCGTGGTAAAGAAAACAGTTTTGTTGATGGTTGGGAGAGTGTTGAATGTTCAAGGAGAAAAAAATAATTGACGTTCGAGTTGCCTCCCTCGATCATCGTTTCTGGGTCCCTAGATATCTTATCTCGGGTTGACTCCCAGGAAGCCGAGAAATAGATGAGGGAAGCTGAAAACCTTAGACCAGTCCGGCTCGGCTTGGTCCCTTGGTCGCCACGGATTGGGGTTGTTGCTAATTGTTTGTTTAACCAACCACGACAGAGATTAATACTACCGCCCTGGGATAACTTCGACGTAAAATTCTTAAAAAGGACAAAAATGTGTTCTTGAAGGCGTTAGCTAAAAAATAATTTGTACCTAAACAAATCAGCAAAGGCAAGTTCTGCTGTAAGCTAGAACCATTTACTTTAACAAAAGTTTTGAGGTCAGAAATTTTTGCTCCAGAGATTCCTCTTACCAAAACTAGTTGCAAATTCCCGGCCTACCTGGGGTTGAATTGAATAAATTGCAAAAACGGACGGCGCATGAGTCGCCCAAGACCTGAACGGTTGTAGAGTTTGTTGCTTGGCACATGGCGTGAAAATTCCTGAGGGGAAAGCCAAGCAAGACAAGACAGACACCGGAAAGGTATCTAGTTGTGCACGAAGAAAAGAACTGGGCTTGTCTAATTATTGTTCTTAAAAAAAATTATTGGGTGCTTGAAAACAACAATTTTTTACTTGAAAAACCCAATAAAAATTAGCGTCGGCAATCAAAATTGGTTTAATTTTACAAACAAAAATTGAGTTCAAGGACACTGACTGTACATGCAAAAGAAAAGGTGACGGGAATTTCCCTTAGTGGATTTTAAATCAGAGCAAGAAAATTTTGTTTAACTAACGTGAATTTATATAACTGACCCCACTGTTCAGAAAAGAAATCTTCAAAAATGTGGATATTCGACGAAATCAGAGTATTCATAGGGCCCACGTTAGACGATCGGTGCCCACGCAAAAACGTTAACTCCTCGTGAGCGCGAAAGCGCTAAGCGGCAGGAAAGACACAGGAGTGGGGGCGAGCCAAAAACTCCACACTAAGACCGAACGTAGAGCTTACAGT
This sequence comes from Allygus modestus, assembly GCA_963675035.1. Classification (NCBI taxonomy): domain Eukaryota; kingdom Metazoa; phylum Arthropoda; class Insecta; order Hemiptera; family Cicadellidae; genus Allygus; species Allygus modestus. Next base: position 272,894,428 of record OY776112.1, on the reverse strand, counting down.
TCAGGCAAACTCAACTAACCGCGTAGGCTCCAAATGAGTTATAACCTAAACTCTGAATTCTTATTTAAAAAGGGCCGTACAATAAAACTCTGTACCTCGTAGCACGGGAAATATGCAAAAATGTAACTGGGGTCCGGCTGCATGCAAATGAAAACCATTGCAACACTAAGTTACACCTATTAATATACTAAGTACTGCACACATAAATTTTACTAGCATGATAAATCTTAAACTAAATGCAATTAAAAAAAAACACTGTCAGTAATCCTATGAACCCATCTTGAACATATGAACTAGGCTACTGTACTGCAGCAAACAGAGATTGTCTAAAATTGGCCCTATAAACACCTAGCCTATTAAAAATAGGCGTGAAATTTTCACCCAACGGAGGAATTAACTAGCAAAGGCGATTACTGTTGGTACGTAGACCTTTTTGTGAGTAGCAAACCATTTTAAACCTAGGACTGCCCTTTGGCAGTAAATACTGCCAACGCATGTGTGCGTTGGATGGACTATCGCCTGAAATCAGGCAAATTGGTAATTTTTCCCCCTTTTAAACTGCTTATAAGGCATTGAGATGAACCAGAAACGCAATTCTATTGATACCCTTTTGAAATTACATACAAACAAATTTGAACACAGAAAACTTAATAAATTAATTTCAAATTTATAAATTAATAAATACGACATGGTACATACACAAACATAACAGGCCACTGGGAGAATAGCAATATATAGGCTAGGGTAATGATATAATATAATTCTTTAACACAAAAAACACAGACACTTAATAACTGACTTTAAACTTGTCACAGTAAGGTAATGACTCTACTTAAAAAAAATGGCCTTTAAATATCAACTGTAAAAATCACCTTACCGAAGCAAAATGCTGTTTTAATTTAATAAAAAATGGGGTATATAGCTCTTTACCTACCTTCAGACTTGCCCCAATAAGTAATTACAGACAGATCAATTTGCCTCTTGATAGGCCTTCTTTAGTAATAAAATACCCCCGTTGCAGCAAACCTGCATACTCATCGAATTTCAAATGGTACTTCACTATGTCATGAAGCCAGCTTTGATTTACTTAATTAACTGAAAAACATTGAACTAAACTAAAAGCTTCCAAACTGATTTGCTGTAATTGTGGCTGACCGAAAATGTCATGACATTACTAGAATTGATTTCCAAGGTACTAAAAATCACATAATATGCATATAATTACTTCTCTACTTCTGCACATCATTAAGTCTTTGAGGCTCAGTATAGCTCTTACTCTAACTTTACACAAGTGAATAGAAAAGTAAACTTTATTTGTGTCTATTCCTAATTTATTTTTTAGCGAATTTCCCCTATAGAGAAGAAGCTATTACCGTAGGTCTCATGGTAAGACTTAAGCCCGGGACCAAGATAACTTTTCATTTTGGGGTCCCCAGATTCCAAAAACCCCATTCGTTTAAATTGTTATATATGTATATATATATATATATATATCTATATGTGTCCGTAAGCAAGATAACTGTCGTAAAAAAGGTCTGATCATAATGAAATTTGGTGCAAATGTCTAAAGAACCATTTATTTGAACGAGTTCGAAAACCAGACAAATCGCACCATCCGAAGGGGGATTTTTGGGGGGTTTTGAACAACAAAAATTTTTTTTTCGGGTTTCCACATGTAATTTTGATTTAAATCAAATTTTAATTTTCACCATTGAATTCAGTATAAAAAAAACAAAAAATGGCATTTTGATCATTGCTCTACGTCAATTGGTTACTGAGATATTGAAAGTGCTAAACACAGTACGTTGTCTAATGTTATTCTTATGGAGAAAAATAAATATTTTATATCTCGCTTTTTTATGAACATAAACCGACGAAATTTGGTAAAGGGCTTCATGTGGTTGTGGTTTATTGTTGGTTTCACAAAAAACAATTTTTCGCCTATGGTTCCCGTAGCAGCAAACCTAGGTACTCGGTCCCCATGTTATTCTTATGGAAAATAATTCAAATGTTATATATCGCTTATTTATGAATGCATATGGATGAAACTTGGTATGTGACTTCACTTAGATGATATTTGCATAAAAACCTATTATTTTGACTTCCTTGTTGCAGCAAACCTGCGTACTCATCCCCAATGTTATTCTTATGGAGAGTAATTCATATTTTAAATATAGATTGTTTGTGAATATATTTCTTGTGAATCCTGATAAGTGGCTTAATGTGTTACGTTATACATTCATTGGAAATTCGCTGAGTATGCAGGTTTGCTGCGACGGGGGTATTTGAATAAAATACGGAAAAGTAAATATAAATATACAAATATTATAAATTAATAGAATCCCTAAACCTTTAAACAATGAGAATGAAATACATCACAAGCAATAAACTAATCAAACGAGGGGTACAATAACACAACATGCGATGAAATCTCTTTACATTCTTCAAGAACATACTCTATCACCGGAAGATACTTGGAGATAAGCCCCATAATAGCGGCCGTCAGTAGCGATGAACGTAACAGCCGCAGCCTGGTGGTGACACTCAATTACTGGGGTTTATCCTCCCAGGGGGCAATAGAAAAATGGATAAGATAAGTCACAGCCCCGAGTCATCGAGTCGTTGGCTGAGGCGAACAACGCCATGTCTAGGTTGTAAGTCTACAACTACTTGCAAACCTGCCCCAAATATACACTTACAATATATACATAACATATTTAAAACAAACATCTTATCCAATTTATAAAATAACGGAAACAAAAATGGTAAAAACACTATAAAACTTGCAATTAATTATGTACAGTTCTAGTAATACCACCTACCACTTAATCTTAGAAGCTCAACAATAACATAGAACTAAAGTGAGGCTGAATTAAATGAAAGATAAAATCCTACATTTTTCAGTAAGTGATAGGAATTTTTATTTACAAAGCAAATCCACTCCAAATCAATCAAAATCAAATTAACAAGTTTGTTTTCCGTCTGTCGGTCTGTATGTGTTTTTTAAATGAATGAACATAACTTTTTAACCACTTAAGGAGCATGCATCAACTTCAAACTTGATGCATGTATGATGACTAATAGGTCCTAATTTTGTCCGAGTATCAAGTTTCTCATTTGTACCAATTAAAAAAGCAGTCATTTTTATTTCTCAAATCGTATTAGCTCAAAATCTGTAATATTTAATGATACCCCGTCACAGCAAACCTGCGTACTCAGCGAATTTCCAACGCTTATGTATGTGTCTCACTATTACCTAGAGCCACTTACCAAGTTTCGCAAAAATACATTCATAAATAAGTCATATAGGCCTATACCATTTTATTTATCCTCCATAAGAATAACATCAAAGGCTGAGTATGCAAGTTTGCTGCAGCGAAAAAGATAAGAAATGTTTTTTTATGCAATTATCTATATAACTTAACCAGGTGAAACTACATATCAAGTTTTATTAATTTATGTTAATAATTAATGGACATATAAAACTTTACTTATTTTCCATATGAATAACATGGGGGCCGAGTATGCAGGTTTGCTGCTACGGGGAAAATCAACATTAAAAATTTGTTGTGTGCAAATATCAATACACCACAACTAGTTGAAGCTATATACCAAGTTTCATCAATATACATCCATAAATAATCGACATACAAATTTTATATCTAATATATAAAATTCTCGTGTCACAGTGTTTGTAACAAAAATCATCCGAAACGGCTTGACCGATTCTTATGAAAGTTTGTGTGTATATTCGGTAGGTCTGAGAAAAGGACGTAAACTATTTTATTTTTTTTTAATTTTTATTTTTTTTCGATAGGCGATTGAGCGAAGTGAACGAGCTCATATTGAAAATGAACGAGTATCTGACATAAAACAAATTCAATGACATTAGGACAGGACAACGTCTGTCGGGCCAGCTAGTAAATAAATATAAATATATATATATATATATATAAATATATATAATATAAAATATATAATATAAAATATATAATATAATATATAATATATTTATTATGTTATAATGATTGATTAGGGCTACTAATATTATAAGATGTATATTCATATTTTAACAAAGTACCCTTTTTTTATAAAAAAAGGGTACTTTGTTAAAATATGAATATACATCTTATAATATATTTAATATATAATATATATATATATATATATAAATATATATATATATATAAAAATTTGAACGAATGGTGTTTTGTCATCTTGGGACCTCTAAACGAAAAGTTATCATGGTTTCGGGCTTAAGTCTTACCATGCCACCTACGGTAATAGCTTCTTCCTTATAGAGGAAATTCGCTAAAAAACTGTAAGAATTAAAAAATATGTGCCATTTGTCCTAAAAATAATGATATGAAGACTTCAACATAGAATCATAAATAACTGAGTAGTTGTGACTTTAACAAGTTAAAACATGCTTTTTAGAGAATCTCCCCTAAAGGGAAGAAGCTAAGACTTAATCCCGAGACCATAATACATTTTTATTTTGAGGTCCCCAGACGCCAAAAACACCATTCGTTTAAATTTGTATATATATATATATATATGTGTGTGTGTGTGTGTGTGTGTGTGTGTGTGTGTGTGTGTGTGTGTGTGTGTGTGTGTGTGTCCGTAAGCATGATAACTCTCGTAAAAAAGGTCCGATCATAATGAAATTTGGTACAAATGTGTAAAGTACCATTTATTTGAACGAGTTAGAAAACAAGACGAATCACACCGTCAGAAGGGGGGTTTTGTACCCCAAAAATAGGTTTTTGGTGTTAATGTATTATGATTTAAATCAAGTTTTAATTTTTAACATTGATTTTAGCATAACACAAATTTGGTATTTTGATCATTGCTCTACGTCAATTGGTTACTGAGATATTGAAAGTGCTAAACACAGTACGTTGTCTAATGTTTTTCTTATGGAGAAAAATAAATATTTTATATCTCGCTTCTTTATGAACATAAACCGACGAAATTTGGTAAATAGCTTCATCTGGTTGTGGTTTATTGTTGTTAGCACACACAAATTTTTTCGCCTATGGTTCCCGTAGCAGCAAACCTAGGTACTCGGTCACCATGATTTTCTGATGGAAAATAATTCAAATGTTACATATCACTTATTTATGAATGTATATGGATGAAACTTGGTATGTGACTGCACTTAGATGAGTTCTATTGATATTTGCATAAAAACCCAACATTTTCTGTTCCTTGTTGCAGCAAACCTGCGTACTCATCCCCAATGTTATTCTTATGGAGACTAATTAATATTTTAAATATGTCTTATTTGTGAATATGTTTCTGGATTAAAACATCATGTTTGAATGTATACAAATCACAATTTCTCAGTTATTTTTAATTTTATAGTCAAAATATTCCTACCATTAATTTTAGGACAAAATGGCACAACTATATTTTAATTCTTAGATTTTTTTATTAAATATCAAGGTTTTTGAGATAATAAGACTTAAAAAATAAAAATGCCTGCCATTTTGTATTGGTACAAATTATAAACTTGATACTCCGTAAAAAATTAGTTCCTATTAGTCATCATACATGTACCGAGTTTGGAGTTGATACCTTAAGTGGTTAACAAGTTATGTTACTTTATGTAAAAAACCCATAAAGACCGACAGACGGAAAACGAAAAAAGATAGGACATATATTATGTTGCATTTTATGCTTGGTTTTACCTACTAAACAACCAGGTAAAATTTTATCAAATGGTTGCGAGCGCTCTGTATGTACAAAAATAATACCATTTTATTGCAGTGTTTCAAATGTCCTTTATGAGGCACAACAATTATTAGAGAACAGTAGTCTCCATTATGACGCCCAGGAGTTAAACTTGGCTGGGAACAAATTAGCCCAGTTCGCAGACAGAGGTTCAGTGCATTTGGAGGAAATCTTTCAGTTTTATTCAGATCCCAGTTTCTTATGGACTCAACATAAGTACAATCATCTTGGCTGAGGGAACAGTCTTGAGGTGTTTTCTCTAGTAGATTGGTACCCCCCCCAGGAGACAATTGTTTGAAGGATGCGGTTGAGTTTATTCTATCGTTGTGTCTGATTAATGTATGATGAGTGATTGCATCAGTCGGCTGAACTTCATCAAAAGGATTACCGACTCCGAATTTTGATGAACTACATTCATAAAAAAATAACTGTCCTGGCTGTAAACGCCAAGCCGATAGAGATGTTCAGTTGAGGGATCACCGAGGAGTGGTAAAAAATCTATCATGCGGTATGTTGTTGGTTGAAGTACATATGAGTGATCGTAATCAGTGTAATACATCAGTAAGCACAACTTTCTATTGGCCAAATTTCATCGTTCCAGAATTCACCGCTAACAGAATTACTTTCCATAATATTCCATTGAACTTTTCTACTTGCCCAGTCCCCACCGGGTTATATGGTGTTGTTTGACTGGTAGCTATTCCCCTTTTATGTAGATACTCCCTCGGTTCCTTATAAAGAAAAGCAACCCTCTGTCAGAGAGAACGTAATTCAACATTCAAAAAATTGAGAAAATATTCTATAAACGGTGAACTACTGTGTTTAATGATATGTACAGGGTGACCACCCGTCCAGCGTCTAAAGTCATAAATGTTGGGAAGTGATTTAGTTTGGAAGTTTTTTGTTTTATGATTTCAGACTAAGCCATTCTCCTGTAATTCACGCTGGATGGGTGGCCCTGTATATGCACAAGGAAAGCGTGAGTACTCATAACCTCTAGTAAGGAAATAGCGGTTACGTGTGCATGAGAAAAGGGTCCTTTCAAGTCCATGTTCACCCGTTCAAAAGGCCTGATAGCGTTGATTAGATGAGAATGTCTTTTCCTATAGAGTTGAGTTTTAATCTAGTTATATATCGGACAACTGTTCATCACCGACTTAAAATCATATACCGAGTAACATTTATAATTTTTCACCAATGGTAAATCCTAACGATTCCAGGATGACAGAGAGTGATGTAACGCTTAAAGCGTATTGCCACTAGTGATCGCCCCCACACACGTGAACAACCATCGGTGGTGACATTTCTCTTACCAGGTCTGCATTGAAAGTCGAATGAGTAAGACGACACCTTGTGATTTTCTTGATTTTAATATTTTGCCTACTGTTCAACATAAAAGATAAAGATTTTTGGTCTGTTATTAATAGAAAATGCCTCCCTATGAGAGAGTGCCTCAATTTCATTAAGAACTCGACTATAGCCAGTGAACTATAAGAACTCGACTTCCTTTTCTCTGAGGCAAGGTTTTGGAGAAAAATGCGACTGTCATAAAACCCTTGACTGAGAGTGGTGGCTGTGGCAAATTCCAAGGCTAATTTAAACAACTAAGTTGTGTGGTCATCAATTGGTCATCATTCACAGTGAGTACTGACTTCCATATTATATGTCCTGCTTAATTTAGTTGAATGCCACAGCTGGCAAAGAGGAAGGTAATATAGGAAACGATTAGAAATAAAATAAAGGTCAAATTGTCATGGAATACTTAGGAACCCACTTTAGTGAGAAAACAGTGAGAATAACATAGTAGAGAGAAAATATTCATAATGCACGTTTTAATTTATACTCATTAGCTATGGCAAAGGCGAATCTAACAAAGATTTTTAGCGCTCTGGCCCGCTTCCATAGTCCGGTGACTAATTCAATATCCTGGAATTGATATCGTATCTTGGGAGAATTTGATTTTATAACGTATTGTAAGGTTATACTTGTTAACTACCTGTACAAAATATAAAGGAAGAATGTAAGAAATACATTGCTTCATTTATCACAGTAGAATCTTAAATATGGTTCTGTCATTTGGTATAACCTATATAATATGGTTTAAGTATATATGTTCTCTGTAAGCTCGAAAGGGGGCAATGAAACTGCAAACCACCACCATTTTATGACAGTTGCAAGGATTGCTATAGATAAACTTGAGAGTAAACCTTAAAAGTAAGTTTTATTTACGCGCATTATTGGGCTTTACTTTCAGGTTAAGAAATCTCCCACCTATTAAACAAGTATTAAATAACAGATAAAAAATCCACTCCATCAGGGATATTGTGCATTCTATTAATCTGTTACATCCTATATTCTTTCTTTTCAGGCAAATGAGATACAAAAGTTCTCTCCTTAAATAGTTTATAAATTAATGTATAATCTAAGAATAACTATTTTTGAAATACGGTCGGTGTCTATTCCCGGGTGGCACAAAATGTAATTCATGTTTAAAAGTTTATGTGAATCTGATTAAGTGTCTTTATTTTAATTTTTGACAAATTTAGTTCCAAAGCAGAATAATTACATTTTGGTAACATCCTTGCTGATGAAACAAATGTTCTGAATAACTGTTGACTGAATGTATCTAAACTTATATTTCAATTTAGAGAGATATTAAGCCAATATATACGAAACAAATTGATTTTACAGCTATGTAAGGTAACTAATAGTGGTTAGTTAAATTAGATTCAAATTTGAAAATAATTAATTTTCTAAATAAATTCACCGGTCAAAATTAATTAAAGTGGGATTATAGAGTTAAAAATAAATGATAAAGTCAAATAAAATTTCCAACGACTGAAGTCTATCGAAAACCAACACTTGCTATTTTAAATCCTGTAAAACTTATAATTTCATTTAGACTTCAACATAGATTCCATCTTGAGTTTTCTATACATAATTGAAGCATGAGTTTTGACGTGAATGTCACTGGTTTTGGTTTTGGTGAATGTATATGGATTTACATGAGGTTTTAATATAGAATAATAACTATAATGACCCAAGTTTTTACTACAAAAATTCGTTTGTGCAGAACTAAAACAGACTGATGTTTGATAAATAAGTAAGAGAACACATTCAATTTTGAATTTTTTTAAATGTCTAATAGTGTAATATTTTTTACCGAATAGGCAAAAGCAAAATAAAAATCTATTCGCGATCAATAAATTGAAGATTTAAACTTTCTTAAGCTTAATATTGAAGAGAAAAGTACTAGTTATTATAAAAGAAATCAATAATAATTAAATATACATGTTAAATTAAGACAATAAAAGGTCAGCCGAATAGCTGCCACTGCTGTTGGAATGTAAAACAAACTTTATTAGTTAGTTGTATAACGTCTTAGTTATCTCAAAGAGCCTCAGCAGACTGAGGTTGAGTGACAAAAAGTACAGGTAATACGATTACAGCCTAAAATTATTTTGTTTGAGATTTCCACGGAACAGTCTTGCTTTGATGTGGTTTTCAGTTGTCAAAGTATATTAACGGAATTGTGTAAAAGTGTAATAAGTATTTTAGGTTATTAAAAGTTGATTTTATTGCTGTAGAATACATAAGTATTGCCAAGTTAATGTATTTAGAATCATTTGTAATTACTCATCTACAATTAAAGTGATGAAATGTTAGCGCATAGAATAATTTGAGTAAACCTTTCATCACGAATACATCGTTTACTATTACTTTATAATATTCTCTACGCCTTTGTTTGCCTTTATTAATTATGATTAATAACTCAACGTCATATCCCTGTAATAACTCAAAGTAATAAACGGTCTTTGGCACTGTAGGTTTCTAAACGTTGGACTAAACTATTTGTATTTATTAGGTTATTTTAGCAAAGTGATAACTGCATTTAACTCAGTAAAAAACCTTAGTTTTTAAGAAAATAATGTTATTACAAATTATAAGGTTTTATAACCCCAAATACTAGAATTACTTAAAACGTGTTATATAACATATAGATAAATGCAGATAAAATAAACCAATGAAAACAAATTTCTAAAACACACAATAAATATTTTGTCCAAGGTTTATATTAGTTCTCTTAATAGCGTATGATGGTCACGTTATAAATCGGGATTAAAAAGGACCAAAAGAGGTTCGATACAAAACTGATAAAAGGAGACTATAGGATAAAGCTCACCCACATTCCTTTGTTACTAGTTAAGTTCCTGATGCTTAGGGGTTTATTACATACTAGATGAATATCTTAACAGAATTAATATCTTAACAGAAATGTTTTATCAGAAATATTAACAACTTAGGTTCGGAAATATTTTGATGTCTTTGATTTATTTTTTATTTTTTGCTTTTTTTATTTTTTGTCTTTGCTGTGTGTTGCTTTATGTCACATACATTGTTGATTTATTTTTAAAGGTTCCATAATACAAAAAACCGCATAAGTGATACTTACACAAATTTTATTTTCCACCAGTTTTTTAGAACACCAAAATCAAATCTATGAACTCAGATCTTAATTTTCCTCGTTGTGAGAATTAAAATTGTAATATTTCAATAACACCTTACCAATTATTATTAAATTTTTATTTTTATTTTATATTTTCCATTTTTACTTTTTTTACTGTGGTACTTAAGATCTTTAAACTTTAAACATAAAGTTAAAACGAGTTCGCACTAGCACGCTGACGTGACGGAAGTGAATTTCCACATACAAAACTTTTGAAACCCAAAACCAGTGTAAAAAAATACATTTATTCCAATTTTATTGAAATCTGAAAACATTGATTTTTGGCTGTTGTGATGCTCCTGGTTTTATTCACCTGCCGTGCTAGGAATACAATTTTGCGCACTATAAGGTTAGGAGAAGGTCCAGCCAGGCTTGAAAGTAGGCGTGAGGTTGCTGGGGATGATACAAATACACCAAAAAATAAATAATATGCTTTTCTAATGTAAAACCCACATAAGACAAGTACTGTGTTTAGCCAATATACATTTGCTTTAATAACTCGGTAAATATTTATGCTAGAATGACGAGAGAGGTCTTAAAACTTTCGCTTCACTAATTCCCATCTTAATACATGCATTAAGTTTACGTTTGGGGCTTTTCTGACCCTTTTTGGACCCAAAAACTCGAAATTTGAAAGATTAATCCCTAAAAAAGGGGTTTAGAGTTTTCCGATTGTTTTGCCCAACGAATTTGTCAAACCGATTATAGAAAGGAACGTTCCTACCAAATTTGAAGTAAATCGGACAAAAATTGTGCCCGCCAGAGTGCATACACATATATATATAATTTTGAATGACCCCCTTAAAACGTGTTCAGGGGGTCACGTTAGGATATTCTATGGTGGTCTCGGGCTTAAGTTTCACCGTGTGGGTCATGCTAATGTTCACTTTCATTGGAAATTCATTAAAAATAACAACTAGTGTTCTCTAAGCCCGAGGGTTTTTGTAGTTGCAATTGAATAAACTGTGTTCTTTCCCTTCATTCTCATGGAGAGCGAAACTGCTATTGTCATCCGTTTGTCATCCGTTTGTCATTTATGCTATCTCACCTATTTAATTCATAAATGGCGGATTCGTCTTACGCTGACTATAACGCATTGGTAGAACAATTGTATGCATTTATTAATGCAAATTTGTTTGGTAAAAGAGATTTGACATGATAACTTGACATATTTGGAGTATTTTTGAAAAACTAGCTGACCTGGCAGTCGTTGTCTTGTCTTATCTATGAATATTTAATTCGAACATGAACAAATAATTAAAACAATTGTTTAAAACACATAGTGTGTATTGCAATGCTTTTTGATACACAACATTGTTATTTTTGTTTTCTAGTGCATAAATAAATAATGTTTTTGGGTTTCCAACACAGGAACAGGCGATATATAATTGGCCATGTGAAAAACATAGATTTTCAAGATTTATACCACAAACACCTAACGACTGTCCTTGCAATTCATTTATCGACATTGAAAATGCTAGTTGCACTGGAAATTGTAACCGTTTAAAGTCGAATGGCGTGACGTTTGGAATCATAGGGATGCGTGGAATCAGAACGTCTTCGCCTTTGTACTTCCCTTTCAAAATTGTAGCTTCGATCTTGGTGGAAGTCACCAAGGTTTCGATGACGTTGTTCATTAATTTTTTCACCGTAAGCCGAGTGCTATTACAAAAACGTGGCTGGTTTAGGTTCCGCAACATAATGATTACCGAACCGACTTTAATTGTATATTATGAGGGGTAATCCGGGCAATTTAAGTGAATCTAAAAGTTCCGTTGGGTAGTTGATAACATCATCTTGGTTAGAAACGGAATCAACCAATTTGTATGTCATTAATTCGCCAGCTACCTTATTTTGAATCTGAAAATTGATTTCTTTGAAATCAACCCTTTTTGCAGCCAATATAACACGTTCACTCAACCAAACATGATTTTTATAATGTTTAGCAATGTTTGGGAACACCACCTCGATGAGTTCGGTCTGTGATTTTGAAAAAGTTACAAAAACTGGCAGGGAATTTAATGTATCCAGACGATGTGTCAACAGGAATTTTACCATTACCAATGTCGAGTAATTGTTTGGAAAAACCTTCTCCAGATCGGTCATAATGGAATTTTACTCGCATGTTAATATTTAATTTGAGTGTTTTGACGTATTTCCATGGAATGGACGACTTCAAACTTGCATTAAGTTCGTCGGCTGGCATTGAACGTGGAATCACTAGCAATGCTTGTTGAAAATCACCTACCAATATAATCATTGCATCACCAAACTGGTTTTGGTCGTTTCGTAAATCTTGCATCGTGCGGTCTCTTGCCTCCAACGATTTGTTGAGTGCCATCGTGCATTCATCCCAAACGATTAATTTGCTTTGCTTCAACACCTTGGGCATTGCAGAATTCCTCGTAAGGTTGCAAGTTGGAGTTACATTAGTTTGCATGTTCAATGGAAATTTGAGTACTGAATGAGCTATTCGACCGCCTTCCAGCAAAGTAGCTGCAATGCCTGATGAAGCAAGTGCAAGTGCAATCTATTTTGCGATCGAATCGTTGCCAAAATCAATGATAGTAAAAATCTTTTTCCGGTTCCACTTGGAGTATCTAAGAAAAATATTCTGCCAGTTCCATCGTTCACTACTTTCATGAGCTTATCGTAGACATATTTTTGTCGTTAATTTAAAAGGGGAATGTTTCTTTGAACGGTTTCTCTTAACGCCTCGGAATTGTATTGGGTTTTGCGTCTCAACTTTTGATTAAATGCATCGTGCATTGGGCGATTGGGCGTTGTCATTCCTAATTGTATTAATATTTTGTTTGTAAGTATCAAACACATGTCCTCAATTAAAACTAATGCTTCATTGTGAACTTCTTTGTTCATTTGCAAAAGCTTCATTCGATGTTCTAAGACGCATCTGATGTAATATATCTTTGGCCATTTGAACTTTATATTTTGTCCATAAATCAATCGGTTTTGATGGGAAACATGTAGACAAAGTTCTATAAAAAAATGTTCGTATTTTTTTATCATTTGCCTAAATCACAGCATCTTCGAGAGTGTGGTCCCAATGAGTGTCATTTTCTAGCAATCCCAAACGTTGACAGGCTTCTCTGTATGTGACGCACAATTTACCATTAACAGGTGTTGGAATGATGTTGGGCCACGAACTGACAGATTTGACAACGGTAAACAGGACACTTGAATGACAGTAAACGCAAATAAAAACACTCGTCTTGGCTGGGATGGACTGTGAAAAGACGTCCTAGTGTATCTGTGAAAAATACTTGTGGGTAACTGTACTTATGGAACTGGCTGTCCTTGTTTATGTCGTTGAAATTTCTTTGACGATTGATTCCAGGTATAATATCTTGGCATTTCGGAGTAAAGCAGCAGCGTTCGGGCAATCATCATTGTGGCACATTTCATAGAAGCTGATCAATGTTGTCGATGGCGGCTTATCAGCTCGTTGTAATACGTTACCCGCTGTAAAATACACTCTTTGACCATTTTCCAAATGTATGGCCAAGTGAACAACAGTGGGGTGTATAGCGAATGAAAAATACGCCAAATCATCGCTTCGTTACTGCTAACATAGCGGCCCACTTGAAATTGAGTGATTTCATCGTTGGAATTTTCGGCAGAAATTCCGAACACAGCCATGTCACTACCTTTGTTCACGTACTTGCAAATGTATTTACTAGATTTTACGGAATGGCATGTATGCTTTAAATGTCTTGGAGAGTAACACATTCCCGGGGCTTCATTTTAAAACTTTAATGTCTTGCAATGTGGACACACAACATTCATTGATCCAATAGCAACAATTAGCAGTAAACTGAAATCAATTGCCACGTTATAATTGAATGCAGTTCCAAGGGAATTAAAAGCAAAATTTTTACGTTATGATTTCGATTCCAGCGATTCCATACAACTTTATTTCGCGCTTCTCGTTGCTCGCGTCAGTTTGACTTGCTCGTATATATTTTTGATTTGCATCATTGCAAGTTCTGCGACCTAAGTTAATACGTCTAATTGATGGAATTTTGAAGAAAACAAATTCAACAAAACTCGATATTAAATTAACATTATAATATAAGGCGTGATTTTGGAAAAAACTCACCGAACAAACTGAAACTGGAAGTTCCGATCGAATCCACTGTACGGTGTGCAAATACCCCGCACACCTCTAAAAAGTTGTATAAAAACGTTTCGGCTCACAGGTTATAGTACTCAGGTTTCGCCTCAGTTATATGAAAAAGCTTTAAACTAAAGAAATGTAAAAATACTTGAACAAAGTAATTAAACATCTGTTTTTAAAAATTAATTTAAATTTAAAAGTATTTATTTTATATGATAAAGCCACATTAACTTTGATCAAATTAATGGGAACTTTGAAGGCCAGTGGGACAAATCCCTTAACATCGGGTCGGATCAAAAATTTTATTTTTATAAATACTTTGTCCTGACATTAACGAACACAACGAAAAATACCCCCGTCACAGCAAACCTGCGTAGTCAGTGAATTTCCAATGCATAATACATGTATTAATACCACATAAAGCCACATACCAAGTTTCATAAAAATAAATTCACATATAAGCGATATATACAATTTGAATTATTCTCCATAAGAATAACATTGGTAATGAGTAAGTAGGTTTGCTGAAACAAGGAACACAAACACTTGGTTTTATGCAAATATAAATATAATTTAACTAGGCGAAGCCACATACCAAGTTTCATCAATATTCATTCAGTAATAAGCGCTATGTAACATTTTAATTATTCTCCATAAGAATAACATGGCGGCTGAGTACGCAGGTTTGCTGCTACGGGGATAATCAACAAAAAAACATTTTTTTGTGAAAATATCAATATACCAGTACTACGTGAATGCCCATACCAAGTTTCATCAAAATACATTCATAAATAATCGAGATATCAAATTTTATTTATGCTCCATAAGGATAACATTGGACAATGTACTGTGTTTACTACTTTGGATATCTCTGCAACGGTTGGGTGTAGAATCACAATTTAAATACCCAAATGATTGTTTTGTGGAGCTGAACTGTTTGGTAAAAGCAAATGTGAAGTTTACATTAAAATGAACTGAGGAAAAGCCAAACACATTTTTCCCATAAGATTAACATGGTAGATTTTATGAGCAAGTTTTTTTGGATTTCCTCCACAACCACTTAACCTAGGTTAATAATTCAAACTACTATATTATTTGTTTTTTTAAGCTCTATAACATGGTCAAAACCAAATTTAAGGTTTTTAAAAATTGTAGGGTGAAAAATGAAAAAAATTGATTTTTGAAAAATTTAAAACCCCCATAAACCCCCCTTCCCATGGTCCGATTTTTCTGGTTTTTGAACTTAGTCATGAATGTCACTTTATAAATTTGAGCAAAATTTCATCGAAATCGGACGTTTTTTACTCAAGTTGTCGCATTCACCGACACACACACACATAGATCTATATATATATATATATGTATATAAATTTGAACGAATAGTGTTTTTGGCATCTGGGGACCTCAAAACAAAAAATTATCATGGTATCCGGCTTAAGTCTTACCTACGGTAATAGCTTCTTCCCTATAGGGGAAATTCGCTAAAAGAATTTTATTCAATCTGGTGCACTCATTCTCATATGGCGTGACATTCTCTCTCAAGTTATGGCGTGACATAGGGAAATAGGGATTCATTTTTATATATTAAGATTGACAAGTATTTACTGTTTTAAGTTTTATGGGTCAAACATTTACAACTGGTAGCGTTGAAGATTTATCGAATTTATATGATTGTCTCCCTCAACCTCAACGTACAGATGTTGAGCTCTGGTGAGCTGAGAACATCTGAGAACATCTAAACCCTAAATATACGGTTTAGAGTTTAGAGTTATGTGGGAGAGTGGTAAGGCCAAATTTAGGCCAGAACCTAAAATACATTAAGAATTGAATTGCAAATTAAAATTAACAGTATTGAAACTATCATTTTATATTAAAGTTTTATCCTGGTGCACCGCTTTCGCATGAAAAAAACACTCATAATAGTAGTCTACATTAGTCAACATATCATTATAATCGATGGCATATATAATTTAGTAAAATAATAATTATGTTTTTCTCTCTAACATGTGTTTCAGATTACTTTAAATTAAAATGCATCTACGTTTTATTGTATTGTGAGTTATTACAAGGACTGAAAAAAGCGAATGTTGTTAAATAATGTGATAATTAAATGACAGAAATGTTCTCTCAGCGGAGTAAATTTATCGTTACGCCGTCAGTTTATAAATCGTTTATCGCTGACAGCTCTGTCATTCGGCGGTGTGATGTATTAATTGATTTTAAAGTAGCTTCAACTTGGTATTTGGAAACTGTTGCGTTTTGTAGATAACATGCAATTGATAAGCAACGTAATTTGCATGACGTGACATTTTCAGATTGTTTTATAGTTTAGAATTTGTATGTTATGAATTGAAGTTTAATGTTAGTGTTAACGTCAGAAAAACAAAAGGAATTAAGAAAAAATCGTTATTACAATTTTACTATCCAATAAAATGAATTAGATAATAAGGGAACATTTGCATCTGAAAGTTTAGTTTTTATCTAGTTGGCCAAAACTAAAAACTTCAACTCACGACTTACCATAGTTTAGCTATCACTGAAATAATTAGTTATTACTATTATTTTTAAGTATGAATTACAACATGTATACACTGCACCATCGGCAGTGTTTCAATCTGTAAAGTAGAGTAAGATCAGATTGATGAAAAGCATGACGTCATATCCGGCGTGAGGGTAAACAAGCAGAAGTTCGCCACAAACTCTAGGTGTTTTCCGTCGTCAGCTTGCTTTGTAGTTGTCTTGCCCAGGTAGTTGTCAATGAGGTAACATTTATGTTTATCCTAATGAGATATTTATACACTAGCAATGTTTTCTTTGAGAAATATAGTCCTGTTTCAATAAAACGTATGATACAAATGATATAATATTGAACAAGTTACTATACAAAATTACCAAGAAAATAATGTATACAAATGTACTATTTAAATGAGATTTTAAAGTAACCTACCTGTGTGAATAAGAGAGCGTGTGATTTGATTATTTGTTTTTTATTTAATTTTGTCACGCTTAAATATATCACGCTTTATCATATACAATTATTACACGATCGCTCTGATAACACAGTAGACGATATTTTATGGCACAGCAGTTTAGCAAGTATTTTAAACAATATAACTAGACTTGTTATAGTTATACATTTTGCCAATATGATACAACATCCAAAGCAGCTAATGCCATCCACACGTCTTAACCCTCCCCCGCCTTCCCTCTCTATTATACTCCGAGTAGTGGTAAACGAATTGTCTCCATTGCGTTACATTGCCCGCCGAGTGATGTAGGCCCATTATAAACCCGTCATATGCAGAGTGGTAACTAAGTCTCACTATGCGAGGGTGGGTTATTGTAAAAACCGACTATCCATTTTAGTAGGAAAAGGCTTCTTTTTCATTCCAATTTTTGTTGCCGTAGTTCTTTTAGTTTGCTAAATTAGCAAAAAATTCAAAATTAGTCCATAATCTATATATTTAATTCCGTAAGCGAATCGGTCCCCACGAAATATATCGAGCTAGGAAGAAGTTAAGTTAGGTTATGACGATTCATTTTAAAGCTTGATGGCCAAGGACGGTGGGAAAAATATCAGAAATGTCAAAAATTACGTGCGGTGGGCTACGCCCAACTAGACTTCAAAGATCCAATGATTTTCTTATGGAAATATCACTACAGTGTTTTTATTAATAAGCAAAATGAACTAATGATCAGCTGTGATTGTCAACTTACACAAAAACCATATGTTAGGGGCTATAGCCCCTGTAAGCCACTAAGTTTGTTGAATTCCTCACCATCAGTGAAATTCCCACCTGATTATATGTGCCTTTCATATGAGAATTATGTCCACGTTTTCTTGAGCCAGTGTAAGGTTATGGTTTCCTCAATTTGTTCGTATTAAGTAAACAATGTTTTTGTGATTCAATTTAAATGATAAAAGATAGTCCTATCACCGTTTTTCTTTTTTTCTGTATAGTTACCGTTTATTAGTACACCAAATCCGCAGCATGTAAACGTCTGGTTGTAATCCTATTATCTGCACTTTATTGTCACTCAGTCTCCGCCTGGTAAGCCGCTCAGAGTTCCCCTCAACTATTATGCGGGTAATTAAAACTTTAAAGTAACTAGAATTTGAAGAACAGTATAATCATCTTATGTTTAACATTTTCCTTATTCCATCTACAGTTTGAGGCTCTTTGTGTTCGCTGTATTCTTTTAATGTTTACATAAACTGAAACTCTCAAAACAAATACAAAATTAGTATTTTGTAACTCCAGATCGGACATTTTTTTCATATATTATCTAAAATATTTTCTTACTCTATGGGTTACTCATCAATAGGTTTAGCCCTTATTTATCTGTTTTAAAGACTTCTTCAAAAATCCTATTAACTAAATTTCTGGTTTAGTCCAGAAATTAACTAAACATATTTGTCTGGCCGAAATGTTTTTCATGTTTTTTTACGAAAAGTAATATTTTTTACATCATAATCTGGTGAAAAATCTTGTTGCATAAATGCACCTGCTCCCTCCCTCCCTCTTTACTAAAGTTTTTAAGTATTACATTTATTTTACAATGTTATGTGTACTATTTTATTTTATTTTACATATCTCATCCCGCTAACAGCGATTAAGTAATATATATCTTGAAGGGACTATTGCTACGAAAAACATGTCCTAACAACATGGGTCCGGAAACCGTTCGTTTCGCACTTACTGCCAAAATTCGGGTTTTTGCGGTTTTAAATGTACTTTATTTTTGTTTTGGACAAAATACACTGATCCTATAGCAATACATTCATTATTCTTATACAAAAAGATGGGTAATTAGCAGTCGAATCGAGGCCAATAGTTATACCTTCCACAAAAGTAATAGGTGCACGTTGGTCTCACTTTAAATGTGATTTGTTTAAAAAAGTAAATTTTAAAGTTAATTTTAATTTTTGAAACGTTGTCAACCGTATGATGACCAATCACGCTGCACCTTCACCATAAGTTTCCTTTTTTTATGGAGAACTAAACTTCATCATTGGTTTATAAGAAATAATTCAATTTAAACTTGGAAAAACTCGATAACTTGTAACGTAACGGAATTTTCTTTTGAAATCGCATAAGCGCTGTGCATTTGCTTAGGCGTTTGCACAAATGATCAGATACACAGAATGAGACTGTTTATATGTATTTTAAATGTGTTTAAAACTTATTAGTGTGTGTTTCAAATAAAGTAAGTTATAATTAAAAATAAGTTATAACGTAATTTTTTTTTAATTCTGAAAATAAATATAAGAAATTGATAATTTTGTAAAAGTTAGTCAATAATTTGTAACGATAAATATTTTAAATGATGTACTATTATGTACCTAACAGTGTGAATTTAAAAAGTGCCATCCGTTTTCGTAAAATAGATGTTTATAAAAAATAACATTTTTCGTAACTCTACAATAATTTACATCCAAAACCCAAACAGACCCAGTGCTCATTCACTTCAATGGTGTTCATGGGCTTATTTTCCAAGTACAAATTTTATTATTTATAAGAAAGTACCATTAATACAAAAACTAAAAACTAATGAAATTAAAAATTAGTACTTGTCTACAGTCTCATTCTGTATAGTACATAAGTTGGAATCTTTTCTGTTACATATTATTGACTGACTTTGACAGAACTATCAATTTCTGATACTCATTTTCAGAACTAAGAAAATGAAACATTATGTTATAACTTATTTTGTAATTATAATTTACTTCATTTGAAACACACACTAATAAGTTTAAAACAAATTTTAAAAACATAGCAACAGTCTCATTCTGTACATCTGTTCATTGGTGCAAACCCTTAACTAAATGCACAGCGCTTATGCGATTTTAAAAGAAAATTATGTACCGTTGCAAGTTATCGTGTTTTTTCTAAGTTTAAATTGAATTACTTCTTATAAATCAATAATGAAGTTTTTTTCTCCATAAAAAAAGGAAACTTTTGGTTAAGTTGCAGCATGATTGGTCATAATAATTGTCGGTTGCCAAAGTTTCAAAAATAAAAATAAACTTTAAAATTGGCTTTTTTGGAAAAAAACATTACATTTAAAGTGAGACCAACGTGTTCTATAGGATTAGTGTTTTTTGTCCAAAACAAAAATAAAGTACACTGAAAATCGCAAAAATTTTAATTTTGCTGTAAGTCCGTAAAGAACGGTTTCCGGACCCACGTTGACCGGACATATTTTTCTTTTCTTCTTTGTAAGGAATAGTTTGGCGAACTTAGACACACCTATCCCGAAACACCCTGTGCAACACTTTACTACTGATTGATGCTTTTAATTTTAAATTCATAAATGAGATACGAGATTGCAATAGTTACTTATTGTGGAAGTATTTTGTACTCCGTTTTTAGCCAGAATTTGTTTGTTGTATTTAATGGGACCCTGTTTTCAAATCAAATGAAACAAGAAAACACACTGTGGCGTAAAACAAAGCTGGCTGGATTTAACCCCTCTTGCATAGTTTTGCCTCAAGTTTCTCACGTGTTATGGAGTTGATAAACTTACGCCAACTTGGATGGTTTTATGGTTCTATGCAACTGTTTGCATTCAAGAAACTTGTATAGACTTACTATAATTTACAAAATGTATTTGTACTTTACCGAGCAGCTAAGAAAGTATTATAACAAGTACAGTGTAGCTTATGAAATAAATATACCTAAAGCATTCAAGCATTCATATTAGCTTATTTTCCTAACATGGTTTTACGTAAAAGCAACGAGTTAAAATCAGATTTTGTGTTCAATTGTTATACTAATGTAATTACGTTATTAGGAAAATATCGCAAGAGTGAAATTTAACACAGTCAAAACTTTGAGATTAATACCTGAAAATACATTCCTAGGAGTAGCAGGTAGTTCAGGAGATTGACTTTCGATCTGTATATAGGTCCTGATTGACACTTTAAGTTTTAAAGTAAAACGAATTTCTATTAATTGATATTATTAATAATATTGAACAAATATAAAGTACAACTAAACATTTTAAGAAAAAATTTAATCAATAGGACCTAAATATCCTAGAAAACTCTTTTAAAAAGCATTGCTTTTTTATAATATAATATTTTAATCTCATCATGCATATGTGATATACCTAAGTATACTTAATTGGTTAAATGTCAGTGGGGGTGATAATCAATACAATAGCAATATACCTAAGACGTAACTTTGACCCAATTGAACAATTACATTAATATCATAATCTCGCTTACATTTTAAAATAATAGTTTAAAATAAAGGATCAATCAATACTTACTTGCAATCAATCAATGCGTCTTTACACATATTTTACGTATGATTTTATATTTAATATTTATCAGATTTCAGATATTCGTGATTCCTTTACCAATAAGCCACCTTAACTACCCACGCTCCTCTGTTCATTGCCGGCATTTGTATCAAGTAATGGGTCTCAAGAGTCGTTTAAAGTTAAAGAAAGAAATGTGCCGTTAACTGAGCTCTAGACAGAATTATTTCATCAATTAATTTTAAGTATTCACATCACCTGAAAGTAGTTTAGCTTTCCATCTTTCTACTTTGTGGTAGTTTATGTAAATAAGAATGCGTGATTTTAAAAGGTAGTATTGGTTTTTTAATACTAATCGTAGTAACATGAAGTAAAAGAAAACAAGATTATGCCATTTTCCTCCTTTCTAAAGTCAAGCCGAATTTATTTCAAACAATTTCACTATAATAATTCTTGTCTACTACAACGTGATCGTTTAGTTGTTAGTGCATTCACGATTTCAAAATACAACAAAATGTACCACATACATTGGGTTGTATCGATACGTATTAAGCATTATACAAGCACACCCCTATAGGCACAACCTTTCTCTTTTTGTAATATTATTTTTAAGTATACAACATTGGCCTTGGTAAATTTAGGAATAGTAACTTTTAATTTGTTAAATATTTTATTAGACAAATAGGAACACCTTAGTCTTGGAAATGCTTCAGTTTAACACAAGTGCCTATTTATATTGCACAATCCCATTATCAAAAATATGTTTTCAATTTGTAAGATTTGAGTCGGTTTTCTGCTGAGGCAACTCGAATATAACTTAAAATTACTGTACATTGTGATATAATATGTACTGATGCGACTAGAGTTCGGTTTGCCAGTTGAATCTAACCGTTGCTCTACTAGGAAGACCGCGGTTGGTAGATTGCGGCAAGGTGTTGAACATTGTGCCTCCAAACCAAAACTGGACCTGCTGTGAGATGTATCAGGTGATCTCCTGTCACCAAAAGTCATATTATACTTTTTATTTTGTTTATGTTATTAGTAAAATGCCCCCGTTGCAGC
The DNA here is from genome assembly GCA_963675035.1 of Allygus modestus. Taxonomy (NCBI): domain Eukaryota; kingdom Metazoa; phylum Arthropoda; class Insecta; order Hemiptera; family Cicadellidae; genus Allygus; species Allygus modestus. The sequence continues at coordinate 272,871,722 of OY776112.1, read as the reverse complement.
AAACCTGCATACTCAGCGAATTTATAACTCATGTATATGTTTGTCACTACCATATAAAGCCACTTACCAAGTTTAATACAATTACACCAATAAATAAGTGATATATAGCTTTTTATTTATTCTCCATAAGAATAACATTAGAGGTTGAGTACGTAGGTTTGCTGCAACAAGGAAGATAAGAAATATGTTTTTATGAAATTATCAATATAACTCAACCAGATGAAGCTACATACAATCTTTTATTCAATTTGGTTCACGAAAAAGGGAGATACACAATTTTACTTATTCTCAATTAGGGCTGAGTATGCAGGTTCGCTGCTACAGGTACAATCAACAAATACCCCCGTCGCAGCAAACCTGCGTACTCAGCGAATTTCCAATGCATAATATATGCCTTAATACCATATAAAGCCGCATACCAAGTTTCATAAAAATATATTCATATATAAGCGATATATACAATTTTAATTATTCTCCATAAGAATAGCATTGGTGATGAGCACATAGGTTTGCTGAAACAAGGAACACAAACAATTGGTTTTTATGCAAATATAAATATAATTTAACTAGGTGAAGCCACATACCAAGTTTAATCAATATTCAATCATAAGTAAGGACTATATAACATATTAATTATTCTCCATAAGAATAACATGGGAGCTGAGTAAGCAGGTTTGCTGCAACAAGGAACCAAAAAAATGGGTTTTTATGCAAATATCAATATAACTCAACAAGGTGAAGCCACATACCAAGTTTTATTAATTTATGTTCATAATTAAGGGAGTCATTACATTTTACTTATCCTCCATAAGAATAACATGGGGGCTGAGTACGCAGGTTCGCTGCTACGGGGATAATCAACAAAAAATCTATTTTTTTGTGCAAATATCAATATAATAGTACTACGTGACCCCACGTGCCAAGTTTCATCAATATACATTCATTAATAATGGAGATATCAAATTTTATTTATTCTCCATAAGGATAACATTGGACAACGTACTGTGTTTAGCACTTTGAATATCTCTGCAACGGTTGGACTTAGAATCACAATTTAAACACCAAAATGATTGTTTTGTGGAGCTGAGTTGATTGGTAAAAGCAAATGTGAAGTTTACATTAAAATTAACTTAGGAAAAGCCAAAAACCTTTTTCCCATAAGAATAACATAGGAGATTTTATGAGCAGGTTTTTTTGGATTTTCTCCGCAACCACTTAACCTAGCTTAATAATTCGAAATACCATATTATTTATTTTTTTAAGCTCTTTAACATGGTCTAAACCAAAATTAAGTGTTTTAAAAATTTTAGGGTAAAAAATGCAAAAAACTGATTTTTGGAAAATTTAAAGCCCCCATAAAACCCCCTTCCCATGGCCCGATTTTTCTGGTTTTCGAACTTAAAGTCATAAATGTCACTTTACACATTTGAGCCAAATTTCATCGAAATCGGACGTTTTTTACTCAAGTTATCGCATTCACGGACACATATATATATATATATATATATATATATCTATATATATATATATATATAGATATATATATATATATATATATATATATATATATATATATATATATAAATTTGAACGAATAGTGTTTTAGTCATCTGGGGACCTAAAAAAAAAATGTTGTCATGGTCTCGGGCTTAAGTCTTACCATGAGACCTACGGTAATAGCTTCTTCCCTATAGGGGAAATTCGCTAAAAATGATAAAATACTAATATACCGAGACTAGGTGAAGCCATATACCAAGTTTAATCAGTATACAATATAAATAATCGAGATATCAAATTTTATTTATTCTCCATAAGGATAACATTGGACAACGTACTGTGTTTAGCACTTTGAATTTCTCCGCAACGGTTGAACGTAGAATCATAATTTAAACACCAAAATGATTGTTTTTAGAGCTGAAGGTATTAGTAAAAACAAATTTGCAGTTTTAAATCAAATTAACTGAGCAAAGCTAAAAACCTTTTCCTCATAAGATTAACATGGGAAGGTTTATGATTTTTTTGGATTTTCTCCGCAACCACTTAACCTAAGTTGATGATTCAAAATACTAAAATATACTTTTTTAAGCTGTACCAAATGGCTATAACTAAAATTGAGTGTTTTTTTGAAAATTTTGGGTAAAAATAGCAAAAAACTGATTTTTAACAGTTTGAAATATTTAACAGGACGTAAATTTGTATTAAATTGCTGGGTAATATCTGTACAGTATTAAAAAATGTAAAAAATACAGCACATTATTTTAGAAAATTTAATTATATTGAAGAACGGTATGTATATTAATGTAATATGACAAACATGGTATTTTGCGAAGGTCATTACAATTTATACTTTCACGTGGAGAAAACGGCGTTTTCCAGAAACGTTAAAAACACCTGCTACAATGAGGACCTGATAAAGTTATAATGAACGGAGACTCGACATCGTTAGCGCTGCAAAGGCGCCAACCTTTGTGTTAATATACGGAAACTTTGAAGTATTTGTGTTGTTAAAATTACTTTGCGAATATTTCACGTAACACTGAAGAACAATCAAATAAGGAAATAAGTAAGGACATTGTAACTAACAATTCTGTGGGAATTAATAAGTTCAATAAGTAGTGATAGAGTTACAAAGTAGTATGTTAATGTATTTAACACTAACAGATGTACAGGTTGAATGACGAAGGAAGGTGTGGTTTGTGAAGTGTTTAAAGAATTATTGGTATGGAAGAGGTTGTCTGTAGCTAAGTTTGTAACCTTTGTTGTAAATGTAAATAAAACATCTCAACCATTTGGCTGATTGGCCCTGATGATTACCGGTGTGACTGGTCGAAATCGATATAGCCTTGTACCATCTTTTATATATGTTTACCGTCTGATATGTAAATACAGGACAAGTGTAAATATATTGTAAAGTCTTGTAAGAAGCCTTTTATTACTTCTCGTAATTAATAACAACACGTATCATGCTAATCAAGAAGTTGCCTAACGTCACTGACATCTGATCTTGCTGTTGTGGTGTGCTTTCTTAATGTATCAACAGCTATTAAATACACAGTTTAATCTATTTCTATTCCATAAGATTTACATTGAAACTTTGAAAGCCTTTGGGACAGAATATCCACCTCTACCTCTTTTATTGAATCATTAAGCATTCACATTGTCTCAGTAGTTCCTTAGATCCCGCTCTTCACAATCCTGCTAGTATATATAGGATAAGTATAGCTCAGAACACTATAAATTGAAGCTTTTTGTGATATAAGGAAATTTATAATTACCGGTAGATATTAATGGGCCTTTCAAAACCAAACTTTTCGTATTAGTTTTGAATAACAAGGTTTAAAAGTATTTCCCTGGTAGTTTGTCTCTACTGTCTATTTGAACCATAGGTTGAGTAAAAATATTTCTTTCTTAATAAATGAGTTTTTTTTGTTAATTCCCGGTTGCGGTAGCTCAAAGGTAAAGTGCCTGACTAGCAAGTTAGACGTGGCCGGTTCGATCCCGCTCCCGGCCGACTCCTGTAAGATCATGAACGGTCACCTCTGGCTTGCCCATGTGACTAATGCCGTTACGGTACCTCGCTGTCTTTAGTTCATCGCACAGATCAATAGCCTATGTTGGCGAGCAGTTGAGATTTAAAACAATTATTTACCGACGTGCTAAATTTACACTCGTCATGATATTCTTTATGAAATATTTAAGGAATTATATCAAATATGGGAAAACAACTATTATATTAATAATACATAACTCTTTGAAAGGCAAAGGTAAACAATTGCATGGTATCGACAACCAAGAACAACGAATCGTAATGTAAGCTAAACACTGGCACAACGGCCTCTTTGACATTCCGATATAATGGAATCCTGATACTGTGAAAGCGTTTAAAATAAACGGACGTTTGTTATTTACATAAACAACTCGTCCTCCTAACATCGAATAGGATATTAGCAATACCTTATCACCGTCCTTTTAAATTCGTTACTACACAATCGAAAAACTTAATCAGTATGGTTATTGAGAGCAAAGCACTGAGTCCGATTACCATTTCACAGAAAACACAAAACGTAGTCGCTACAAAATGCATTTTAAATATCTGAGTTCACATACAGAATATCCATCCACATTGTTATAACGTTTTGTGAATTATGTGAATATTGGAAACTAAATCGAATGCTTTTTGTCATAATGCTAAATTATTATGTTTTCTAACAAAATTTGGCCAATAGATAATGTCAAAGACCTAAATTCCGAAAATTTGGTCAATAAACACAAAAAAACCGGTTGGTATTAAAACATAAATACCCCCGTAGCAGCAAACCTGCGTACTCAGCGAATTTCCTATGCATACATATGTATCGTAATACCACGTAAAGCCACATATCAAGTTTCATCATTATACGTTCATAAATAAACATTTATTACATTTTACTTATTCTCCATAAGAATAAAATGGCAGCTGAGTATGCAGGTTTGCTGAAACAAGGAACACAAAAAATGGGTTTTTATAAACATTTTTTTTAACCCTAGTAGGTGAAGCCACAAACCACGTTTTATTAATTTATGTTCATAATTAAGGGACATAACATTTTACTTATTCTCCATAAGAATAACATGGGGGATGAGTACGCAGGTTTGCTGCTACGGGAACTATAGGAAAAAAAATTGTTTTCCCTGCAAATATCAATAGACACACCGGTATGAACCAATATACCAAGTTTCGTCAGGATAAGTTGATAAATAAGCAAGATAGCCTATATAATTTGTCTTATTCTCCATAAGAATAACACTGGACAACGTACTGTGTTTAGCACTTTCAATATCTCGGTAACCAATTGACGTAGAGCAATGATCAAAACACCAAACTGTTTGTCTTTTTAAGTTAAATTCAATGGTGAAAACAAAAATTGGATTTACTAAAATATTATATTTCAAAAACTCAAAAAACCCATTTTTGCGATACAAACCCATGGATGGAGCGATCTTGCTGGTTTTCCATAAATGTTGCTTTACATGTTGGTACCAAATTTAATCAAAATCGGACCATTTTTACGAGAGTTATCGCACCGACGGACACACACACACACAAACACACACACGCACACACACACACACACACACACACACACACACACACACACACACACACACACACACACACACACACACACACACACACACACACACACACACACACACACACATATATATATATATATATATATATATATCCAGTTTCGAACGAATAGTGTTTTTGGGGTCCGGGGACCTCGAAACGAAAAGTTATCATGGTCCCGGGTCGTACCATGCCGACTACGGTGATAGCTTCTTCCCTATAGGGGAAATTCGCTAAAATGTTGTTTATGGGATATTATTAAATAAACAATTCATTCCAAAAAAAAAGTATAAATTAATTTATAAAGTATAAATGGAAAAGTTAACTAATGCCGGAAATCTGTATAATGTATAATGATCTATTTTAAAATGCTCATTGAATTATAAGAAAAAGACTTCCATTAATTAAGATAAACAGAAAAAATAAATTACAAAACAAAGAAAGCTATAAACTAACCCACTTCGATACCCCTCTCTCCACCCCCTAAAGCCAGATTACTTTTAAAACTCTAAAATTTATATGATAAATAAATATTGTGTAAAGGTTTTGTGTGTTAGAGGCATTTTTCAGTTTTTAAAGGCGATGATCAAAATCCTGGTCCTTACCTAAGTTTGACCTGTTCTTAATTAATCGTCATCAATCAATTGTCAGATAGTAAATGGTGGCTAACTGTAATATAAAACCATCATATTTTCAGCTTTTGCTCAATTTTGACCTTGCGAACCACAGACTATAATGTGAGCAGTGTAACCACTCGTACAAAGATGTCGATCTGTGACCTCTCGAATGAATATAACGCGAATGAGCAATGAACCGCGAACAACTTCTAGCATTGTAGCTGTTTCGTCGGTTGAAGAAGACGTACAACAGTCAATGATGCATCCTATAAACCAAAGGGGAGAGGAGTTTTGATTGTTTCATACGTAATTTCAAAACCTATGAAAAAGGTTTTTTAATTATTTGCAATTTGTAATTAAACACAGGTTTGGATTCTATTTAGTCAATTAGTACTTACTTGCACCTCTACGTCTATTACAGACATACCCGTAAAAATGTCACTAAACAATAAAACAAACATTTAAAAACTAGTCAAACAGTGTCGACTAAACCAGTTCCCAGGCTCCTGTACGACTACCTGCAGTGTGCAAGGTCTCATGTCACGAGCCAAAGGTCACGGCGCGGCAACTGATAAATCTTTGGAATTAAACCTAGCCAGTCGCAGCAAACCTGCATACTCAGCGAATTTCCAATGAATTATAACATAACACATTAAGCCACTTAACAGGGATTCATAAGAAATATATTCACAAACAAGCGATATTTAAAATATTAATTATTCTCTATAAGAATAACATTGGGGATGAGTACGCAGGTTTGCTGCAACAAGGAACACAAAATAATGGGTTTTTATGCAAATATCAATAGAACTCAGCTAAGTGAAGTCACATGCCAAGTTTCATCCATATACATTCATAAATAAGCGATATATAACATTTTAATTATTTTCCATAAGAATAACATGGGGACCGAGTACCTAGGTTTGCTGCTACGGGACCCATAGGCGAAAAATTGTTTTTTTGTGCAAACAACAATAAACCACAACCAGATGAAGCCATATACCAAATTTCGTCAGTTTATGTTCATAAATAAGCGAGATATACAATTTTTCTTTTCCTCCTTAAGAATAACATTAGACAACGTACTGTGTTTAGCACTTTCAATATCTCGGTAACCAATTGACGTAGAGCAATGATCAAAATACCAAATTGTTTGTTTTTTTAAGCTGAATTCAATGGTATAAATTAAAATTTGATTTAAATTAAAATTACATGTGAAAACCCCAAAAAACACATTTTTGGGGTACAAAACCCCCCAAAAACCCCCCTCCGGATGGTGCGATTCATCTGGTTTTCGAACTCGTTCAAATAAATGGTACTTTATACATTTGTACCAAATTTCATTAAGATCGGACCTTTTTTACGAGAGTTATCGTGCTTACGGACACACACACACATATATATATATATATATATATATATATGTATATATATATATATATATACATATATAAAAATTTGAACGAATGGTGTTTTTGGCATCTGGGGACCTCAAAATGAAAAGTTATCATGGTCTCGGGCTTAAGTCTTACCATGAGACCTACGGTAATAGCTTCTTCCCTATAGGGGAAATTCGCTAAAACACTCAATTTTGGTTATTGCCATTTTATAGAACTTAAGAAAACAAATAATTTGGTATTTTTAATCATTAACCTAGGTTAAGTGGTTGAAGAGAAAAGTAAAAAAACCCTCTACAACATTTTCCATGATAATCTTATTGGAAAAAGGTTTTTAGACTTTCATCAGATCATTTTACTGAAAACCTCACATTAGTTGTACCAATCAGTTTGTCTCTAAAAAACAATAATTTTGGCGTTAATTGTTGTTCTACGTCCAACCGTTGCAGAGATATTCAAAGTAATAAACACAGTACGTTGTCCAATGTTATCCTTATGGAGAATAAATAAAATTTTATATCTCGATTATTTATTATTGTATATTGATTAAACTTGGTATGTGGCTTAAAATAGTTGTGGTATATTGATATTTGCACAAAAAACATATTTATTGTTGTTTATCCTCATAGCAGCAAACCTGCATACTCGGCCCCCATGTTATTCATATGGAGAATAAGTAAAGTTTTATATCTCCTTTAGTTATGAACCTAAATTAATAAAACTTGGTATGTAGCTTCACCTGGTTGAGTTATATTGATAATTACAAAAATACATATTTTTATCTTCCTCGTTGCAGCAAACCTGTGCACTCAGCCATAATGTTTTTCTTATGGAGAATAAATAAAATGCTATATATCACTTGTTTATGAATTTATTTTGTGAAACTTGGTAAGTAGCTCTATGTAGTAGTGAGCCACATATATATGAATTGGAAATTCACTGAGTACGCAGGTTTGCTGCAACGGGGGTATTTATAATAACGAAAGTGATTCACAAAAGCCTAAAAACGATTGTAAACCTGTACTGAGCTTTTGATATATAAATCCATTTATTTCCATAAGTGAAACAATTTAATATTTCTGCTTGATTCCATTTACTTACCTTTCACTAATTCCTCCACCGATACTTTTGACTGGATTATGTATATATAACATCATGTAATAATAAGCTGGTTAAACAATTTGCATTTATTTATAAAGTGTGTGGTACAATTTGCATTTATTTATGAAGAGTGTTAAAATATTATAAGTTTGTTGAACTTAATAATTACATACTGATATCTTGGTTTGTCTGTATATATTTATGCATATTAAAACGGATTTTTATTTACATTTCAGGTTTTTTAAATATTTAAGCTATCTGCATTTCTGCATTTTTCTAAGGCTATTTATTAAAGTGCAATAAAAAAACTGTAAAATAAATAAACCCTGAAAATAATCTAGCACTTTAGTATAAAATAAAGGTTGCCATCACTTGATGTTACTGACTTGATTTTACACACTCGATGTTGATTCATATTTTCAGTGTTGTCAGGTTAAGTATTTTTAACCTGATATTTGTGCTGAAACAAATGAAAATGTATGCTGGTCATTTGTTTTAACTATAAAAGATGAGAGAAAGAGAGAGAGAGATTTGTGATTTACACTTGTTATATAAAAATAATTTTTCTAGTAAAAAATAAGAGGAAGTGAAAATATCTACATCGATGTTTAATTATCTTCTGTTATTTCCAATAACTGAACTAATTTATTTCCTGCGTAGTAAAATATGTGTGACAAGGTCAGGCTCTACCCTAAGTTGAAATACAAAAGTGTTTAGTAATTGAAACGAAAATACTAACAGGTCATGTCAAACTAAAGAACTCAATTAACATCTGTATTTTAGAGGCATTTTACTCAAATTTTACAGGTTCTGCCATATGACACAAAAGGTCTGCCGCTGGTTGTAAAAACTCGGAGTACCAAACATACCGTTTAATAATTAAGAAACTGGGTATTTTGAAAATTAATTGATGAACGAAGTGAATCACTGTATTGATGAAGAAGTTTCAGTGGCCGTGTGTGGGTGTGTGTGTGTGTGGGTGTGTTATCGAAATACTAAATAACTGTACAACATTTCTTAATGAAATTTTGAAGGAGTCATTTGGGATACCAAAGGGATGTTTTAACACAGCATTTGTATTTTATTTTGGATTATTAATAATTATTAAAACTAATTTTAATGTTTGATATTCAGTAGTTGAATTGGTTTTCGTAGTAAGCTATTGACTATGGTTGTCTTTAAAATGTCAGCTGGGATTTATCTGTGTTTCACTTGAGGGATTTTTATCCCCTATATGGGATATTTTGACTGCTTGTGGGATAAAATGGGATTGTGGGATAAAGTGGGATTTTTTTGAAATCGTCATTACGTCTGCTAGTTTGCTTACAACTTACGACCAGAGCACCATAGCAGTAGCACTTCTAGAGGATTTTCTCGCCATACTGGCAGTTGCGGGGTTTCCCATTTTTTAACCTCGCTGTCCGCACCTATTATGATTTTATAAACGTCACAGAACGAACACTGAATCATGTCAATTTCGCTGGCCAAGCCATGTTGGAATTAACTAGCAAACTATTTGCCATTATTTAGTACCTACTTCGTACTCTTTAGTACTACCATTAAAAATATTAGTACTTCTCACGTAAATAAATTATTTAATTTAGTTAATTCACCGTATCATTTAACCTATGTCGCATTGCTCAAAACCTTTGAGGTACTAAAATGTAAAATACCTATAGGTAATTAGTAGATATAAATAAGCTCTATCTAACGGTATAAATATTGTACTAATACATTATTCAATAACCATATAATATTTAACATTAATTGTGTTGCATTGTTTAACAAATCAGTGGGAAAGTGTGGGATATGACGAGGGATATTATAGGGTAGAGTGTGGGATAAAGCGAGATTTTTTGTATCAGCACGTGGGATATTTTTACTGCTGCGTGGAAACACTGAATATTTGTTTACAAATCACAAAAAATGTAAACAGGTTTTCAACTTTGAAGTTAGGTTATGATTTGTTCCATCAATTTTGTTATTTTGAAATAGTTTAAAATGTGAGTGTTATGTAAATTAATAGTGTTTTGTCGTGTTTAAAACAATATTTATCCTATATCTATTTAGATTTATTAGTAGTTTATTTTTTACTGGAAAACTTCGATGTAAAAGCTAAGTGTTTGGACTAGTGATGATAAATTAATACAATAAGTTTTGGAATTTTTGAATTACTGGGACAGTATAACTCCGTAACACGGCTGACTGTGATTGATAATCAAGACATCAAGAGTGTTGTAGACCTATAGTAGTTTCTTTTCATTGTGAATAAATTACTCGATAGTAGACTTACTAAACGATCATACGTGCAAACTATCTTTATTACATGTAATGTGCCAAATAAGCCCCACTGTCACCTAATTACATGGAATTCAAGTTTTGTAATCTACTGGTCAGTAAAATAGTCTGGTTACAGTTTATATTTGTGGGCATTTTCTGTAAATAATATTGATTTTCATAAACAATCAAGATGTCTAAAACTCCGTAATCCCAACCGTCTACATTGTTCAACTAGTTACGTTGTAGACAGATTGCCCTCCTCGTTGTGAAAAATTGTCATTAATGTAGGTGATGTTTTTGCTTTTAAACCTCTCGTACTGCGATTTCAGTAGCTTGTGTGTTTAAATTCAAACTACATATTAATGATGTAAACATTTTTAAATTTAAGGTATGAAGATAGGATATAAGATACTGTGTTATGGATAAATCATTGAATTCCTTTTTTTACATTCAATGGGTTTAAAACAAGTATATTTCTGTATGTTTAACCCCTTGATTTTGGAGCTGGAAATTAATAGGCCTAATAATAATTGGCAACTTTTTCCTCAGGTGATATATTTAAAACTCGTCGAAAACCATCCGGTGCCAAAAATATATTAAAGTCATTGGCCGAGTCGTAAAAAAGCGTGACCAGGCCTGATGGCCATAGCTAGGACCTGTGACCAAATAAACGCAATCAGTTTAATCTAATTTTCTAGGTACACACAGTGGTTTTAAGAGGTTAATTGCTCCACCTCACCCTCCAGGGTTAGATGGAAACGTATTCCGCATATTCTCTATTCATTGTTGCTGGATTAGGAAACCCCAGCATAGCTGCTATAGGCACATTTTCTACAAGCGGGAATTTTGTGCAGGTTACCTGAAGGTTAGGATATAGCAGGAAAGGAAAGGGTGGGATGGGACAGGCAGCCAAATTGGCCTTTCAGAGTACCAACTCCCGTGCTCCTGTGACAGCTGAGATCAGGCTCAAACAGGTGGACCCGCTCTGCCCTCCAACTGGCCAACTCAACGGATGGGGTATCCATGTACAACAGCCAGGGACCATACATTCTCAGGTTGGGGACCAACCCCTGAGTTTCCGCCACGAGCCGCTGTAAGTGAAGGAGCCAAAGGTGAAAGGGAAGTTTGTCATAATGGACAGCCAAAAAACTTCATATGTAATGACAATTTCATTTGCTGTACCCAATGTCAGCATCCAAACTGGTATAGACCAGTTTTAAGGTTGTCCTAGGACGAATATTCTCTATTGGTCAATGCTAACACACCAAGTTTTAATAAAATTAATCATTATACAAGAGATATATGTTTTTTATTTCTTATAAGAATAACATCGGACTATATAGAGATACATCGGAAATTGAAATATTCTCCACAACCATTAGCCGAATAGCCTACTATCGCCATACTAATTTAACCGTGTGTGGATTGGAGTACTAATTGTTCATCTTTTAGAGCTTTTTATGGCAATGAGATAAAACTGTTGAAACCTGCTAAAAATATTTAAAGTTTATGGTACTAAGAAAGGTAAAAAAACTGAAGTTTGGGATCTCTTAAGCCCTGTAATTTCTGAACCCAAATTTTTCAAAAAAATCAGGTGGTATATTTTATTAGAAACCTAATATAAACCACCAAATAAAAAATCCAAAGATTTCGAAAGCGGCTCCTCAAAACTGCTCCAGACCTGCGTTGTTGGGTACCAAAATATTATGGATACCTCTTTGTTCTTACCTCAGGGTTCTGCCTTTACTATCACTCCCAACGTTTAATTTTAACGTATGATTTGTTGGATTTATTTTGTTAAAGCAGCATCTCCTGAAAGATGTCCCCACGTTTGATATGCCGCCCTACTCAACCATAGACCTCCACCGCACAGGAAAATTTTCTATGTTATTATTTACGCCTTTTTTAGTAATTTTAGAAAATTTTCAATCATACAGCAAATTGTTATTTTATAACCCCGACCTTAGAGCTCCGCCTCACTGGCTTTAAAAGTTGCCTTGTTAAATTTATGAAGTGAATCACTGTATTGATGAAGAAGTTTCAGTGGCCGTGTGTGTGTGTGTGTGGGTGGGTGTGTTATCGAAATACTAAATAACTGTAAAACATTTCTTAATTAAATTTTGAAGGAGTCATTTGGGATACCAAAGGGATGTTTTAACACAGCATTTGTATTTTATTTTGGATTATTAATAATTATTAAAACTAATTTTAATGTTTGATATTCAGTAGTTGAATTGGTTTTCGTAGTAAGCTATTGACTATGGTTGTCTTTAAAATGTCAGCTGGGATTTATCTGTGTTTCACTTGAGGGATTTTTATCCCCTATATGGGATATTTTGACTGCTTGTGGGATAAAATGGGGTTGTGGGATAAAGTGGGATTTTTTTGAAATCGGCATTACGTCTGCTAGTTTGCTTACAACTTACGACCAGAGCACCTTAGCAGTAGCACTTCTAGTGGATTTTCTCGCCGTACTGGCAGTTGCGGGGTTTCCCATTTTTTAACCTCGCTGTCCGCACCTATTATGATTTTATAAACGTCACAGAACGAACACTGAATCATGTCAATTTCGCTAGCCGAGCCATGTTGGAATTAACAAGCAAACTATTTGCCATTATTTAGTACCTACTTCGTACTCTTTAGTACTACCATTAAAAATATTAGTACCTCTCACGTAAATAAATTATTTAATTTATTTAATTCACCGTATCATTTAACCTATGTCGCATTGCTCAAAATCCTTTGAGGTACCAAAATGTAAAATACCTGTAATTAGTAGATCTAAATAAGCTCTATCTAACGGTATAAATATTGTACTAATACATTATTCAACAATCATATAATATTTAACATTAATTGTGTTGCAATGTTTAACAAATCAGTGGGAAAGTGTGGGATATGACGAGGGATACTATAAGGGAGAGTCTGGGATAAAGTGGGATTTTTTGTATCAGTGCGTAGCATATTTTTACCGTAGAGTGGAAACACTGCATATTTGTTTATAAATCACAAAAAATGTAAACACGTTTTCAACTATGAAGTTAGGTTATGTTTTGTTCCATACATTTTGTTATTTTGAAATAATTTAAAATGTGAGTGTTATGTAAATTGATAGTGTTTTGTCGTGTTTAAAACAATACTTAGCCTATATCTATTTAGATTTATTATTAGTTTATTTTTTACTGGAAAACTTCGATGTAAAAGCTAAGTGTTTGGACTAGTGATGATAAATTAATACAATAGGTTTTGGAATTTTTGAATTACTCGGTCAGTATAACTCTGTAACACGGCTGACTGTGATTGATAATCAAGCGTGTTGTAGACCTATAGTAGTTTATTTACATTGTGAACAAATTACTTGATGGCAGACTTACTAAACGATCATACGTTCAAACTATCTTTATTACATGTAATGTACCAAATAAGCCTCACTGTCACCTAATGACATGGGATTAAAGTTTTGTAATCTACCAGTCAGTAAAATAGTCTGGTTACAGTTTATATTTGTTTGCATTTACTGTGGTTAATATTGATTTTCATAAAAAATCAAGATGTCCAAAACTCCTTAGTCCCAACCGTCTACATTGTTCAACTAATTACGATGTAGACAGATTGCCCTCCTGAAAAATTGTCATTAATGTAGCTGTTGGATTTTGCTCTTAAATATCTCGTGCTGCGATTTCAGTAGCTTGTGTATTTAAATCCAAACTAACATATATTAATGATGTAAACATTTTTAAATTTAAGGTATGAATTTTATAAGATACTGTTATATAAATAAATCATTGAATACATTTGTTTACATTAAATGGGTTTAAAACAAGTATATTTCTGTATGTTTAACCCCCTGATTTTGGAGCTGGAAATTAATAGGTGTAATAATAATTGGCAACTTTTCCCTCAGGTTATATATTTAAAACTCGTCGAAAACCATCCGGTGTCAAAAATATATTAGTCATTGGCCGAGTCATAAAAAAGCGTGAACAGGAGCTAGGACCTGTGACCAAATAAACGCAATCAGTTTAATCTAATTTGCTAGGTACACACAGTGGTTTTAAGAGGTTAATTGCTCCACCTCACCCTCCAGGGTTAGATGGAAACGTATTCCGCATATTCTCTATTCATTGTTGCTAGATTAGGAAACCCCAGCATAGCTGCTATAGGCACGTTTTCCACAAGCGGGAATTTTGCGCAGGTTACCAGAAGGTTAGGATATAGCAGGAAAGGAAAGGGTGGGATGGGACAGGCAGCCAAATTGGCCTTTCAGAGTACCAACTCCCGTGCCTTGTGACAGCTGTGATCAGGCTCAATGTGGACCCGCTCTGCCCTCCAACTGGCCAACTCAACGGATGGGGTATCCATGTACAACAGCCAGGGACCATACATTCTCAGGTTGGGGACCAACCCCTGAGTTTCCGCCCCGAGCCGCTGCAAGTGGAGGGACTAAAGGTGAAAGGGAAGTTTGTCATAATGGACATCCAAAAAACTTCATATGTAATGACAATTTCATTTGCTGTACCCAATGTCAGCATCCAAACTGGTATAGACCAGTTTTAAGGTTGTCCTAGGACGAATATTCTCTATTGGTCAATTGCTAACCCACCAAGTTTTAATAAAATTAATCAGTATACAAGAGATATATGTTTTTTATTTCTTATAAGAATAACATCGGACAATATACTTAGTTTACTGCTGAATGGAAATTGAAATATTCTCCACAACCATTAGCCGAATAGCCTACTAACGAAATACTAATTTAACCGTGTGTGGATTGGAGTACTAATTTTTCATCTTTTAGAGCTTTTTATGGCAATGAGATAAAACTGTTGAAACCTGCTAAAAATATTTAAAGTTTATGGTACTAAGAAAGGTAAAAAAACTGAAGTTTGGGATCTCTTAAGCCCTGTAATTTCTGAACCCAAATTTTTCTAAAAAATCAGGTGGTATATTTTATTAGAAACCTAATATAAACCACCAAATAAAAAATCCAAAGATTTCGAAAGCGGCTCCTCAAAACTGCTCCAGACCTATATAGGCCTACTACGTTGTTGGGTACCAAAATATTATGGATACCTCTTTGTTCTTCCCTCAGGGCTCTGCCTTTACTATCACTCCCAACTTTTAATTTTAACGTATGATTCGTTGGATTTATTTTTTAAAGCAGCATCTCCTGAAAGATGTCCCCACGTTTGATACGCCGCCCTACTCAACCATAGACCTCCACCGCACAGGAAAATTGTCTATGTTATTATTTACGCCTTTTTTAGTAATTTTAGAAAATTTTAAATTATACAAAAAATTGTTGTTATTTTCTTTTAACCCCGACCTTAGAGCTCCGCCTCGCTGGCTTTAAAAGTTGCCTTGTTAAATTTATAGAGGAAAGATCCTTGGGTAAGCGTTCGGGAGTTCGGGTTGAGTACTACTAGCTGGTCAGACAGACATTAGTCTGTCCTAATGTCACTGAATTTGTTTTATGTCAAAAATTCTCGTTCTTTTTCATGGAGAGCTCGTTAGCTACGCTCACTTGCCTATGTTTGTATAGAGCTTGCTTCGGTATTGAAAATGAGTTGCTATTCAAATAGATTTATTATTTCTATAATAAACATATGTTTATATGCTTTTCAAGTATGTTTAGATATCATCCTTATAACAGCTGTTTGATGAAACTAAATAACTAACATACAATCCCGACTTTGTTTTATGTATTTATATAATGAAAATCACTTAATAATATCTTGCCATGACAACGTTAATATACACTAGGCAGAAATACGGATTTTAGCAATTCGAAATTTAAGTAATTGCACAACGCCATCTGTAGAGCCTGATATAAGTGTAGGTTATATTATATAAATCAAACAGGAAAGTTGGCCGGGCTGGTAAGGGCCCGCACTTGCATTTAGGGTGTAGACCAGAGCCTGTACAGACCTAAATTCAGCCCTGGCCGTCTGTATGCAGAACTTCAAACATGCTAGAATCCAGAATCATTGTCCCTGTCTCGTGTACATTCTATGTGCCTAAGAGTAAAAATATGTTATAGTCAATCAATACAAATGCTGAATTATTTTGACTCAATCCTATCCTACACTATAATATGAGTAAGGTTTGCATGCTCGCTTACTTGGTTGATTGCTTGCAACTCTGATCTCAAAAACGGCTCCAACGATTTTCTTGAAAAATAACTAATGTGTCCTTCCAACTACTTGTGTTGTAAAACCTGATATCTGGGTTAAAAATAAGTTCTAGACATGTCCAATCCCCAAAAAAATCAAATAATGTAAAAAGCCGCTATGGAAAATTAAAAAATCACATTGGGCTTTTAGAGATTAAAATAATACCCCCGTAGCAGCAAACCTGCGTACTCAGCGAATTTCCAATGCATATATATATGTATATTAATACATAAAGCCACATACCAAGTTTCATCAATACACATTCATAAATAAACGATTTATGACATTTTAATTATTCTCCATAAGAATAACATGGCGGCTGAGTATGCAGGTTTGCTGAAGCAAGGAACACAAAAAATGGGATTTCACACAAATATCAATATAACTCATGTAGGTAAAGCCACATACCAAATTTCATTAATTTATTTTCATAATGAAGGCAGATAACACGTTACTTATTCTCCATAAGAATAACATGGGGCTGAGTACGTAGGTTTGCTGCTACGGGAGCCTTTGGTAAAAAATTGTTTTTTGAGCAAATATCAATGGTCCACAACCAGATGAAGCTGTATACCAAGTTTCGTCAGTATACGTTCATAAATAAGCGAGATATAAAATTTTTATTTTCCTCCATAAGAATAACATTAGACAACGTACTGTGTTTAGCACTTTCAATATCTCGGTAACCAATTGACGTAGAGAAATGATCAAAATACCAAATTGTGTGTTTTTTTTAAGCTAAATCCAATGGGAAAAACTAAAGTTTGACTATTTCCAAAATTATATGTAAAAAATTCAAAAAACCCATTTTTGGGGTACAAAACCCCCCAAAAATACCCCTTCGGGAAGAGCGATCTGGCTGGTTTTCGAACTTACAGTCATAAATGTTGCTTTACACGTTTATACCAAATTTCATCAAAATCGGATAATTTTTTTACGAGAGTTATCGTGCTCACGGACATATATATATATATATATATATATATATATATATATATATATATATATATATACAGTTTCGAACGAATGGTGTTTTTGGGGTCTGGGGACCTCAAAACGAAAAGTTATCATGGTCCCGGGCCTAGGTCTTACCATGCCGACTACGGTAATAGCTTCTTCCCTATAGGGGAAATTCGCTAAAAGCAAAAGAGTCATAACAGCTGTTCAAAATCTTTCAGCGAACTCTCAAAGTTATACTCATATAGTTTCAGTACTACCTGGGGCTGAGATTTGCTAGGGAAAGGTCAATCTTGTTTATGACTTGGAGTTGTTTTTCACTATGTACCCTACTAACTAGCATTTTTGAGGTCACAACAGTTGTTATTATAATGCACCTTTGAGTCATTCTGGATATGACCACTCTACATGTAATCTTCATTCAAAGGATTTATTATCTGATTTTATGGAACCACATGGAACTCATGTTGTTTATGATTATTAACATGTGGTTTCCTGAGAGCAGAGATTAAAAGATTTGAGAGAAGATTACATATATAGAGTAGTAAAATAAATCAAAGGGATATTGAGCTATAAATAACAACTGGAGTGGGGGAAGTGGTGAAATATGCTCCAAGTCATCTAAACAAACTGACTGGCCTTCCCCCGAGCAAAGTTCGGCCCCCAGGTATCATATACTCTAATATGAGTAAGGTTTGCTTGTATGTTTGCTTGCTTGCGACACTGATCTCAAAAACGGTTCCAACGATTTCCTTCAAATGTTCAAAATAACTAATTTCTGGGATAAAAATAAGTTCTAGACAGGCCTCATTCCCAGGAAATATCAAATAATGTAAAAAAACTAAAATGATAGGTTAAAAAAATTAACATTGGGCTTATGGAGTTTTAAATCAACACAAAAGAATTTTATCAGCTGTTCATAATCAACCAGGGAATTGTCAAGGTAATACTCATGTTTTTTATGATTATTAACATGTGGTTTCCTGAGAACAGAGATTAAAAGATTTGAGTGAAGATTATATATATATATAGAGTGGTAAAATAAATGAAAGGGACATTGAGCTATAAATAACAACTGGAGGAACCTTAAAAATGTAGAAAAGAGGCAAATGAGTTATACAAATCTGATTATCAGTAGGGGAAAGTGATGAAATATTACTCCAAGTCATCTAAACTGATTGACTGGCCCTCCCCCGAGCAAAGCTGGGCCCCCCAGGTACTGTCGTGTTAAAACGGATATGAGAAGGATGTTACCACTCCAGTAGTCAGTAGTATTTTTTATTTACATTAGTCCTAAATTATCTGTTCTTGCCGTTGTGGAGTTAAAACGGATATGGGAATGGTATTACCATTCCATTAGTAAAATATTTGGCTTATTAATTATCTTTTCTTGCTGTTGTGGAGTTAAAACGGATAACAGAAGAGTGTTACCAATCCAGTACCTGCCTACATATCTTTAAAAATTCAGTCTTCGTTCATCCTCTTACGGGAAGAATGAGCGTACACCTAGTATTTAAAAACATGGATGGTGGTTGGATTTGGAAATATTTATACACATATATCTACGTAGAATTGACTATGGGTTCACTAATTACAAATAAATACAATTGCGTATTTTGTTGCGGATAGACAGAAACATGCAACATGCGTTTATGCATTTATTTTATACAAATTTCCGAATTTTATTTATTTTCCTTACATACTTGATTAAGAGTACCTATCAGATAAAAATACTGTAATTCATAATTATTTTAAAAAATATAGTAATTTGTTTGGAGTATTTTAAGAAGAAATCCAACATAGACTTGATGGTTTTATAGCAGAGGCGCACATATGACGAGACGTCTTTGGACTCAGGGCGGACTGACATAAAACTTTACAACTAGATTTAACTGTTCTATCGGAGCTTCCTCCTCGACACGACTCGGAGCAATTTTATTTCTTGCCTTTTATAGATAACTGAGTCGATCTCATACCTCTGAGGTCGTCTTGTAGACCCTCTTATCCAGACAAGGCCTGATGTCTATCTTGTCTATCTTCTTATATTCGCACCAACGGCATTGACCAATTTACATTATTAGTTACATATCATCGCAAATGAAAGATTGATTATCAATACAAAAATATAACAATACAACACAAATTATGAATGACACGATAATAATGATAATACAACAGGACATACCTAAGCAGACTAATATTAACAAATAATCAAATATACAACAAAAAACTACATAATAACACGATATACTAGGAGTACGCTCTTATATCGCGTATAAGGATTGAGTGATCGCGTAAAATACAAAAAAATGTTTCAATTGACAATATACCTCATGGGCCCTCCATTATAACTGCAGCTTGACAATGACATACAAATCCAGAACATGACAAACAATGAGGCCTGAAATCTGTCAATCAGTCAGACAAAGGGCATATGAAGTAGTTACTCACCCCTCAGTCTCACTGAGGGCTGTATCATCTAGGCCCTCATAATAATATTAGCTGAAGATTTTGATAAAATATAATATCAAAATATTGCCTTTATTGGCGGCAATAAAGGTCACTAATCAGTGAGAGCACGTGGTTTAAAAGTAGTTATTTACACTTTGGTTCCATTGGAGGACCCATCAGGATATTTATTTTATTGTAGCTTAATATTGCTGTAAATATCTATAAGTATAAAAACAGAACTTGATGAACAATACGTTTTAAAATCAGTCAATTGGTTTTGAATGCCTAAATATTTTAAACTCTAATCCAGAGGTTTTAATGTAACACATTACCCTTACTGGGGGGAGGGGGGCTGTGTCCCCCAGGCCTCCCATTGTTATTGTAGCTTGATACGGTTGTTCAAATACATAGGTAACCTATAAATGCAGAACTTAAAAAACAATAAGGCTTAAATCATTCAATTTGTTTTTTAAGAAGAATAAATTGCCTCATTTTAAAAAGAAAAGAAAAGTAGTTTCTTATGTTAAATATAATCTAGGGAGAAATTAAAACTCTTTGACCCACTTCTTAGAATCCACGAGTCATTGTGTCAAGGTCCAAGATTTTGTATACATCTTAATATATAAATACCCCCGTAGCAGCAAACCTGCGTACTCAGCAAATTTCCAATGCATATATATGTATCTTAATGCCACATATCAAGTTTCATCAATATACATTCATAAATAAACGATTTATGACATTTTAGCGAATTTCCCCTATAAGGAAGAAGCTATTACCGTAGTCGGCATGGTAAGACCTAGGCCCGGGACCATGATAACTTTTCGTTTTGAGGTCCCCAGACCCCAAAAACACCATTCGTTCGAAACTGTATATATATATATATATATATATATATATATATATATATATATATATATATGTGTCCGTGAGCACGATAACTCTCGTAAAAATTATGCGATTTTTATGAAATTTGGTATAAACGTGTAAAGTAACATTTATGACTTTAAGTTCGAAAACCAGCCAGATCGCTTTATCCGAAGGGGTATTTTGGGGGGGTTTTGTACCCCAAAAATGGGTTTTTTGAATTTTTTACATATAATTTTGGAAATAGTCAAATTTTAGTTTTTACCATTGGATTCAGCTTAAAAAAACACACAATTTGGTATTTTGATCATTTCTCTACGTCAATTGGTTACCGAGATATTGAAAGTGCTAAACACAGTACGTTGTCTAATGTTATTCTTATGGAGGAAAAGAAACATTTTATATCTCGCTTAATTATGAACGTATACTGACAAAACCTGGTATACGGCTTCATCTGGTTGTGGACCATTGGTATTTGCTAAAAAAAACAATTTTTTGCCAAAGGCTCCCGTAGCAGCAAACCTGCGTACTCAGCCCCATGTTATTCTTATGGAGAATAATTAAAATGTCATAAATCGTTTATTTATGAATGTATATTGATGAAACTTGGTATGTGGCTTTATGTGGTATTAAGATACATATATATGCATTGGAAATTCGCTGAGTACGCAGGTTTGCTGCTACGGGGGTATTAATTATTCTCCATAAGAATAACATGGTGGCTAAGTGTGCAGGTTTGATGAAGCAAGGAACTCCAAAAATGGGGTTTTATACAAATATCAATATAACTCAAGTAGGTAAAGCCACATACCAAATGTGAATAATTTATGTTCATAATTAAGGGAGATAACATGTTACTTCTTCTCCATAAGAATAACATGGGACTGAGTACACAGGTTTGCTGCTACGGGAACTATCGGCCGAAAAATGTGTTTTAGTGCAAATATCAATAGACCACAACGATATGAAGTAATATACCAAGTTTCATCAGCAAAAGTATATAAATAACCGAGATATACAATTTACCTTATTCTAAGTAAGAATAACATTGGACAACATACTGGGTTTAGCACTTTCGATATCTCTGTAACCATTTGACGTAGAGCAATGATCAAAACACTAAATTGTGCGTCTTTCTAAGCTGATTCCAATGGGAAAAACTAAAATTTTACTTTTTCAACAATTATATGTAAAAAGCTTAAAAAAACCACTTTAGGGATACAAACCCCCCCCCCCCAAAATACCCCTTCGGATAGGTCGATCCGTCTGGTTTTTGAACTTAAAGTCATAAATGCTGCTTTACACGTTTATACCAAATTTTGTCAAAATCGTATGAATTTTATGACAGTTATCGTGCTCACGGACACACACATATATATATAGTTTTTGAAAGAATGGTGTTTTTGGCATCTGGGGACCTCAAAATGAAAAGTTATCATGGTCATGGGCCTAGGTCTTGCCATGCCGACTACGGTAATAGCTTCTTCCCTATATGGGAAATTCGCTCAAATGGATCCCTATTTCCCTTGGTCACGCCATAACTTGAGAATTAGTGGACCAAATTGAATAATTATTTCTTGTTGAGTTTGTTTATGTCAGGACAAGGTTCTTATAAAAGACAATTTCTAATCCGACCTAAGAGCTCTGCCCCACAGGCCTTCAAAGTTCCTATTGATTTGATATAAGTTCAGTTAGTTACACCAAGCAGCTGTAAACATACTTGAAAGGCATATACATATGTTGATTATAGAAATAAAAAGCTACTTGAATGGAAACTCTCATTTTGGAAATAAAAAGAGTACTTGAATGGAAACTCAAACTCTTTTTTTTATATTCAAGTGAGCATAGCGCATGAGCTAATCCGGGAAGCCAGTGAGCGAAGCGAACATGCTTATCTTGAAAATGAACGAGTATTTGAAATAAAACAAATTCAATGACATTAGAACAGGACAACGTATGTTGGGCCAGCTAGTTATATATATTAATGATTACAGACAGCGTGTAGCATTTAAGTATCCAAAAACATTATGATCACATTTTTTTAAGTAACGGTGTATTATAATCCCACTTATGTTTTATATTATTGACTATCTCAAGTTTAATTTATGCAAAATTTCTTTGCAGTAAAAAATAATACGGGGACTTGTGCTTGAAACAATATTTATTTGTGTATTAAGGGAGTAAAGTGCAACTTTGTTCCCTAAGGGAAATTGTTGGCGCCTGACGCCGTAGGCCAGGGCGATAAATTTACACACAACATTTTTCCCACACCCCAAAAGCCACAAGTATTGATAAGTATTCACATTCACAATCGCTTTCCATGTTGGTTGCGTAATGCGTAATAACTAAACTCGGAACGTTAATTGGAGCTGGAGCAAAATATCAATCAGCTGATCCGATTCCCTTATAGCTGCAGCATTAATGATTGCAGCGAAATGTCAGCTGATTCTGTTCCGGGAGACAAAGTAGCACTATACTCCTTCAATACAAGGAGTAAAATTTGACTTTACTAAGTAGGTGGGGGGAAACAAAATTTATTATACAAGATAGGAACGACGTTTCCTTCCATTTTTAAAATGTATTGTATTAGTTCACACATAAGCAAAAAGTTAGAGAAAACTTAGTAAACAAATGTCATAATCGGCCTGAAAGGACAAGTCCTGCACAGTTCACTAACACATATATAATTCCAATTTTTGGTAAATAGTCCAACTAAATTTGATCAAAATGTTAAACAGGAGCATCTCTTTTACTTGTTAAACATGAAGAGTAATTTTTCACTGAGAAAAACATGTTTTCTGGAAATAAAAGTACCAATCTCTGTAGAACAGGAGCTTCAATTTCAGATCAAAACTATTTAAATCGGTCCTTTAGTTTTTAGCGAATTTCCCCTATAGGGAAGAAGCTATTACCGTAGGTCTCATGGTAAGATTTAAGCCCGAGACCATGATAACTTTTCATTTTGAGGTCCCCAGATGCCAAAAACACCATTCGTTCAAATTTTTATATATGTATATATATATATATATATATATATATATATATATGTGTGTCCGTAAGCACGATAACTCTAGTAAAAAAGGTCCGATCTTAATGAAATTTGGTACAAATGTGTAAAGTACCATTTATTTGAACGAGTTCGAAAACCAGATGAATCGCACCATCCGAAGGGGGGTTTTTGGGGGGTTTTGTACCCCAAAAATGTGTTTTTTGGAGTTTTCACATGAAATTTTAATTTAAATCAAATTTTAATGCATACTATTGAATTCAGCTTAAAAAAACAAACAATTTGGTATTTTGATCATTGCTCTACGTCAATTGGTTACCGAGATATTGAAAGTGCTAAACACAGTACGTTGTCTAATGTTATTGTTAAGGAGAAAAAGGAAAATTGTATATCTCGCTTATTTATGAACATAAACTGGCGAAATTTGGTATATGGCTTGATCTGGTTGTTGTTTATGGTTGTTTGCACAAAAAAAGTTTCGCCTATGGTTCCTGTAGCAGCAAACCTAGGTACTTGGTCCCCATGTTATTCTTATAGAAAAATACTTAAAATGTTATATATCGCTTATTTATGAATGTATATGGATGAAACTTGGTATGTGACTTCACTAAGATGAGTTCTATTGATATTTGCATAAAAACCCATTATTTTATGTGCCTTGTTGCAGCAAACCTGCGTACTCATCCCCAATGTTATTCTTATGGAGAATAATTAATATTTTAAATATCGCTTGTTTGTGAGTACATTTCTTATGAATCCTGTTAAGTGTTTTAATGTGTTATGTTATATATTCATTGGAAATTCGCTGAGTATGCAGGTTTGCTGCGACGGGGGTATTGTTAGTGGATTTACAAAATGAATGTTGTTGATATTTGAACATGTGCTCTTATGAGAGCCAAAAATTAAAATTAATTTATTATTAGAAACAACACATCTAAACTAAACAAAGATATTGATGGCATTACTGTATGTCAAAACCTATTATAAGTTATATAGGTTAAGCTATTATAACCTATATAAGTATTATATTTAATAGATTTTGCTAGTAATGTACCGTAAGTGATTTATTGAAAGTTGAACAATATTTGTTATGGGAATAATAAACGCAAACATTGTGCATTAAAAACACCTAAAAAGAAAAGAAATGTAATTATGACAAACTGCAGGCCAAAACCTATAATTTAATACTAAAACAGTTCAAATTAGCACAGTAGTTTTTGCTAATAGATTAACGTAAAGAATTTTTTTTTAATGTTAATCGGGCTGTTTCGGGAGTTAAAAGTATTTTGTATTGAGAAAAATCTATACTTATAATGTAATGGTTGTGCATTTGCGTGTATGTCCCAGGGGATTTTGAAAATGCCAACTCAAAACTGCTCCGGACCATAATGTTGTAGAGGATCAACAAATTGCAGATAGGTACTTTTTTGTTTTTCCTCAAGACCTCAGGACTCTGCCCCAGTGGCATAAAAAGCCGCCATGTTATTCTTATTGAGAAAATGTTTTGTTCTAACGGCTCCTCAAACTTGCTCAAACCTTAACACATTGTTGTGGGACTAAAAGACTGGATATTCTTATCAGTGCTTAGTGTGATTTCCATAAATCCCTTACAATGGTTGTTCCCGGCAAAACATGTTTAAGATGAAAAACATGATCAGTGGAATCAACATTTGTTAGCTGGACAAATTATAAGACAATATCTTTTGAGATCGAATATAACTGAAATCTAAAAAACCGAAACCAGGGTAGACTTTCATAAGTGGAACGATATAAAAAACCGAATGAAATTGTTCGATAGGGTATAACGATTATTTAGGTTATTCGGTTATGGTTTCAGTTAGGCCTATTAAGGTTTTGGTTATTTAGGTTTCAGTTAGGCCTACCGTAAAACAGGCTTGACCCGGACACTTTTTTACTATTTTTAGGTTATAGTGCCTTCCCATTAACA
This sequence comes from Allygus modestus, assembly GCA_963675035.1. Taxonomy (NCBI): domain Eukaryota; kingdom Metazoa; phylum Arthropoda; class Insecta; order Hemiptera; family Cicadellidae; genus Allygus; species Allygus modestus. Next base: position 272,845,811 of record OY776112.1, on the reverse strand, counting down.
TGTCACCATATATATTAATAAAATAAATTAATATATGTCACCAAATAAATTTATAAAATTTGGTATGTGGCTTTACCTACTTGAGTTATATTGAAATTTGTATAAAACCCCATTTTTTGTCCTTGCTTCAGTAAACCTGCATACTCAGCCGCCATGTTATTCTTATGGAGAATAATTAAAATGTCATAAATCGTTTATTTATGAATGTTTATAGATAATACTTCGTATGTGGCTTTATGTGGTATTAAGAAACATAAATATGAATTGGAAATTCACTGAGTACGCAAGTTTGCTGCTACGGGGGTATTTTATTTCCATTATGAGAGTACATTATGAGAGTATTATATTAGGAGATATACTCCTAATATAAAACTATGATAATGTAATTTTTTAAATGCCATGTTTGGACAAATACTCTGTTTACAAAAATAGCTGTTTTATCGAAACATTATCTGCTTATTAAATTAAAAACAGAAAAATGATAAACACATGTTCCCATTAAGAAAAAAATGTAAACTTTAAAAGCCAAAGGAGTAGAGCCCTTCACATTTTCCGGGGTAAAAAGTATCCTATGTGTTTATCCAGGTAATAAACTATCCGTGTGCAAAATTTCCTTTAAATTCATTCAGCCGTTCTTGCGTGTTATAAAACTTGTTATTAATACCACTTGTTTTATATATAAAGATAATAATAAACTTTATTTGACATCCTTGGATGTATAAAAGTAAAATAAATACAATAATTGTTAATTAATTATACAATATGATTGTAGTTATCAGCAAAATTCCTCAATTTCATAAATACATTTTCTTATTAATTTAACTCAATGTATAAAAGGCACATGTAACTGAATTATAATGATTTACTTTTTCAAAATGTTAACAGGTAAACAAAAATTTAAATGTTGTCATGGAATTGATTTGAACACGATATGACATAATCACAAATACCCCTGGAGCAGCAAACTTGCACACTCAGTGAATTTCCATTGCATGTATATGTTTCTCACTACCACATAGAGCCACTCACAAAGTTTCATAAAACTACACAAATAAATGATATATAGCATTTTATTTATTCTCCATAAGAATAACATTGAAAGCTGATTACGCAGGTTTGCTGCAACAAGGAACATAAAATATGTGTTTTTATGCAATTATAAATACAACTGTACCGGTCAAGGCTGCATACCAAGTTTTATTCATTTATGCTCATAATTAAGGGAGACATTACATTTTACTTATTCTCCATAAGAATAACATGGGGGCTGAGTATGCAGGATTGCTGCTGTAGGGGAAATCGGCAACAAATTTTTTTTGTGCAAATATCAATAGACCAGTACTAAGTGAAGGCACATGCCAAGTTTCATCAACATACATTCATAAATAACCGGAAATAAAATTTGAATTATTCTCCTTAAGGATAACCTTGGGCAACAAACTGTGTTTAGCACTTTGAATATCTCTCCAATGGTTGGACATAGAATCACAATTTAAACACCAAAATGATTGTTTTGTAGAACTGAACCGATTGGTAAGAGTAAATGAGAAGTTGACATTAAAATGAGCTGAGGAAAAGCTAAAAACCTTTTTCCCATAAGATTAACATAGGAGATTTTATGAACACGTTTTTTTAGATTTTCTCCTCAACCACTTAACCTAGGTTAATGATTCAAAATATTATATTATTTGTTTTTTTAAGCTCTATAAAATGGTCAAAACCAAAATTAAGTATTTTAAAAATTGTTGGGTGAAAAATGCAAAAAAATTATTGTTGGAAAATTGTAAACCCCCATAAACCCCCCTTCCTATGGTCCGATTTTTCTGGTTTCCAAACTTAAATGTCATGAATATCCCTTTACAAATTTGAGCCAAATTTCATCAAAATCAGACTTATTTACTCATGTTATCGTGTTAATGGACACACACACATATATATATATATACATATTATTTATGTATGTTTAAATATACATATATACAAATTTGAACTATTGGTGTTTTTGACGTCTGGGGACCTCAAAACGAAAAGGTATCATGGTCTCGGGCTTCAACTCTTACCATGCCACCAACGGTAATAGCTTCTTCCCTATAAGGGAAATTTGCTAATACACAATTACATCAGAAAAACGTGGACTACAACCATCCATGTTGGAAAAGAATACACTGACTCAACAAACACCGTTGAGGAGAGCGGTTTTTTCCCACTCGCGTGAAAACGTGCATCTGAATCAATGCTTTGCAATTGGAGAGGAGCATTTTTCCCCGCGCGGCCAAAAAATCGAATGTAGAAACCAGCGTGTGATTTTAGAGCCACTGGGTGGATTTGACCCGCGCGGCAAAAAACCACTCTAGGTATGTGAAAGCTCTCATTTGACTCAATTTATCCCAGCGGGGAAAACTTGCTGCGGGAAAAGGTTGCTCGTGTGAAAGATTCCTAAACATTATGTCCCCCACCCCATTACTCCAGAATTATACCATGATTAAATTGGTAAGATATAACTGGGTAGTTATCATGCATGTTTAAGTCATTAAAAATGTTTGGAAAACGCATTTCTAAAAAAAATGTAATCTTGTTTCCAGAAACTATTGTTTGTAACAGCCCGGTTAACATTTCAACAAAATTCCTTACATAAATCTAGCGGTCCTATTCTGTAAAAAACTACTGATCCAGTTTTAACGGATTTAGTAGGGGGTCTATCATGAAGGTTTTGGCATATAGTTATGTCAACTACATTTTATTATGTGATCTTTTGGTGCAAAACTACTTAGTTAATAGTTCCCATAACAGATCGTGTAAAATTTTCAACAAATCACTTGTATATATCCACTAGCAAAAACTACTGGGCCAAAATATAAACAGTTTTTGTATTAAATTTATAGTTTTTGATCCGCGCTCATGTCATAATACCTTTCTTTAGTTGAGATTTTTGTTCTTAATACCAAATGATAAATCTCAACAACATTCCTTTTGTAAATCCACTATCAAAAACGACTGGATCAATTTCAATAGTTTTGGTCTTCAATCGAAGGTCCTGTCCTAGAGAGGTTTATTGGTACCATACTTTTATTTTCACTTAATATGATTTTCTCTTTGAAAAAATACTTTTCAAATTTATCACCTTAAGAGCTGCTCCTATTTAACATCCCGGTCAAATTTAGTTGGACTATTTACCAGAAATGTTAATAATTTATGTTTTAATGGATCACAGTACTCTTCCTTCAAGGCCTATTATGAAATTGGTTTACTATGTTCATAACTATTTTAAACTATTTTTTTACATGTGTGAACTTTTACAATGTATCTTAACAATGGAAGGAAAAGTCATTATTATGGTATTTTGTTATACAAATTGTTTGATCCAAGTTAATTCCCTGTATATTATTTTACAGCAAAACAATTGTCAAAAATTAAACTTGAGGTACAGTAGTAAATATTATTAAACATAAGAATAATCATAATACCCCTTTCCTTAAAAAGGATGCGATCATAATTTTTTTGGGAACTTAAATGCTACACAGGGGACTATTAAACTGAACCTTTCACGTAATCATAAATATATATAATAAATGTTGGACCTTGAAACAATCACTGGCAAACCAAGTGGGCCAAAGAGTTTTAGTTCCTATATTATATTTAATAACATCAGATACTAATACTTTTCCTTTTTTAAAAATAAATAAGGCAATTTCATCTTCTTTAAAGCGGATTGACAGATTTAAGCATCATTGTTTTGAAGTTCTGCATTTATATATATTTAAACGGGACTGGGTCTATTACACATCATATCGATGGACCATCGAACCTTAAATAAAAATAGGCTTTGGTTCGATATAACATTGCCCTAGTGCGATCTATAATATAATTTAATAAAGAATTGGCTCTAGTTGTGAATTGGAATTAGTTTTTATAGATTAAAGCAAGATGATTCGATGGCCCATCGAACCTACATCAAATAAATAAAACATTTAAGTGAAGGCATTTTGGGTAAAGGTTTAAGTGGGTATTATAGATGATGTTGTTGGACCATCGAACCATTCCTATTTTATAAATGTTAGAGGGTCTATGGTCCATCGATGTGATGTGTAATAGAGCCACTTAATTTATTTGACAACCAGAAATATAGGGGGCCCGTTTTTTTAAATAATAATTTATAGGGTCGATGGTACATTAGACCGAATTTGTGTATGTTAAAAAGAACTCATTGTGGGTCGATGATCCATTGACCCAAATAGTAAATATAACTTTTATTCACTTAACACGTTGAATGCTGAAAAATAAGTATATACCATCGCCTGTGGCTAAAACTATTTTATGTCAAAATCACTTTCCAAATGCTGTTGTTAGTCTTGTTCGGGGTCGCTGTCATAAAAAAATCGTAATTTCCGGTCGTCCCGTGACGTCATTGCTTCCGCCGCTTTTTGTCGGCATACGCCACCTGGGTGCGACGCTTCGGAGATATTGCAGCACAGTCACAATATTTTTACATATTAGTCAGTTTATGATTATATCCTAGCAATGTAAACCTTTTTTTCACTTTTTCAATCACTACTACTAAATATTTACAAATATTTACAGAGTCTGTTTCAACGTTACAGGGAGTCGTGAAACTTGTCGAAGCAGCGAATAGGGCATAGGCCTGGTTCACCAGGACAAGCTGGACAGAAGTACACGACATCCGATCATAATAATAGTACGACAGACGTACTAGCCATTATTGTTCAATATGAACCACCTAAGAATCCATAGTAACGCACTATTACGCAATCACGAAAAAAAAATAAATAGTCGCGGAATCCGGCAACGGCACCAACACGGCAAAGATTGAGATGTAAACAGATGGCGCACTCAGAAACAACCTCCTCCGTCCGTGGCTAAGCTCACACCGACCCAATGTATTTCAGTTTGTCTGGCGCCGACTATAGTCGGCGCGCGCCACTTGGCAGCGCTAGTGACGCCGACTAAAGTCGGCGCCAGCAGCCAACGTGTTAAACGGTTCGATGGGCCATAGACCCTCTTGTATTTTTTTAATTTTTCAAGAGGGTCCATCGATATGATGTGTAATAGAGCCGCTCCCATTTGAACAACAATATCAAGCTACAATAACAATGAGAGCCTGGGGGCATAGCCTCCCAGAAAGACCAAAGTGCTACATTAAAACCTCTTTAGAGATTTAACTGTTTAGGCGTTTAAGACCGATTGACTGATTTTAAAACATACTGTACACATCAACTTCTAGATTTAGATATATTTAACATCAATATTAAGCTACAATAAAATAACAGTGTGGGTCCTGGGATGTGTATAGCCCTCCAGTGTACACCAAATTGTAAATAAAACTTGGTTTGACTGATTGTGGTCCTACATTGTCATCAAAATGTTGTACTTCCAACAAAATCTTCAACTAATATAATAAAGGAGGTCTAGGTGATACAGCCCCCAGTGAGAGTGAGGGGTGAGTAACAACTACTTCAAATGCACTTTTGATCTGATTGACTGATTTCAGACCTCATTGTTTGTTTCTCATGTTCTATATTTGAACGGCATTGTCAAGCTGCAGTTACAATGGGGGCCAATGGTGTGTATTGTGAATTGAAACATTTTTTAAAATTATTAACCCTTTAACATAGTAATTATATTCTATTCGCAATGGCTGATAACGGAATTTGATTGGTGCTGCACTCCAGTCACAACATCTGTAACTAATGGCTGTGGGCAACTGCGGTTCTCTCCGCTAGGGGCACGGACTGACCATAAAAACCTAAATAACGCCGCTAGGCCACTGGTCGTGGTAGCTGAGTCAGCTAAGTAGTGGGAACATCTTGGCCAGGTACTGATACGAACTTCGTGGGTTCGAAACCCATACACGACCAAAACTGACAAGTCGTACAACTCTCAATGAGTTAACCGGTCTGTGGCAACGTTGGTGGGAGGGCCCAAATAAAACAAACGGTGGCAGGCTTGCTTGGAAGTTGACGGGATCGGTTAATTATTTGTGAGTTGCACATGGTCAACACTGATTTTGATACTTTTTACTTATGTCTACTGTGTGTGTGCCAATGCGACTCTCTAAACTGAAAGAAAACAATATTTTAATTAAAATATGCCATTAATTCATTTAAAAATACCAATTTTATATTCCAATTCATAGGTTTAAAAAATGGCAAGTAAGGAACGAGACCAGCTCGTATGTCTAGGCCAATGGGATAACTGTGAGCTCAGCCTGTTACGTGGTAAAAGAGCGTACTCCTAGTTATTACCTAGCCTAAGCCTACAGTAGAGTCTTGAGTTTCATAAGCGGTTCAAGTACTTGATAATTTTATTTTGATAATACAACGAAATGAGTATTTTTCAGTTTATCCTAGCTATTTTGTCCATATTTTACATCAAATCAAATAATCTTTATTCATTGCAATACAAATAGTACAGAATGGTGCCAATCATAGCGTATTACTTATTAATTTGTTGCCAAAAGTGGTAAGAGTGACCTCCGATGGTGAAATGGTATTGTTTGTTTTTTACGACCCATCTTGTACAGTGTGCTGCGGCTGTTAGGTTAGGTCATGTTACGTTATTTTTAAATAGCAAATCCTATCTCATCCAACGAGGTATTTATCTATACAGGTCTCGCCTGGGGTAAAAATCTGTGCTTACATACGGACTGCCATTTTGACTCTCTATACCCTCTGGTCTCCATCATGGCAACAAATATGTTAACCAATCAAATCCCCTCTTTACAACTTATGTTAGTCTTTATTATTTGATTTTGAAACGATATATTTCTCTATAATATAACATTCCTCTATAATTGTAACACACAATACAATTTAGGAAGTTTAGGAGGTTATTCTTCCTACATCACTAAAATAACATTTAAAGTATTGAAAAATCCAAATTTATCCTTCGCGGCCAAGTAAGCTGCAATTTCCCGCCTTAGCACGGGCACCTCCATGCCTCTTGCATAAACGCAAATGATGTTTATACTCAAGTACAAAGTATTCGCGTACTAAATTACAGTACTCAAAGACATGCCTGCACTTGTACTCACTGCATCTAGAAAGTGTTTGATATGCATGAAGTCCTTAAATGAAACTTTGTGAGTGACTCGGAGTTAGAAACTGCCATGAGCACTAAAGTAATAATTTCTTTCCTGTTAAGAGAATTTGTTGTATTGTCGGAAAGATATTGCGTGACAAGTTTCTCATCATTTCTACACAATATATTAAACTTTGGGATTACGAAAGGTCCGATCATCCTCATACGTGAAGAATGAGCGTATTCCTAGTTATTGTTACCTATATTGTGATGGTGAAATGGTATTGTTTGTTTTTTACGACCCATCTTGTACAGTGTGCTGCAGCTGTTAGGTTAGGATATGTTACGTTATTTTTAAATAGCAAATCCTACCTCATCCAACGAGGTATATATCTATAGAGGTCTCGCCTGGGGTAAAAATCTGTGCTTACATACGGACTGCCATTTTGACTCTATACCCTCTGGTCTCCATCATGGCAACAAATATGTTAACCAATCAAATCCCCTCTTTACAACTTATGTTAGTATTTATTATTTGATTTTGAAACGATACATTTCTCTATAATATAACATTTCTCTATAATTGTAACACACAAGACAATTTAGGAAGTTTAGGAGGTTATTCTTCCTACATCACTAAAATAACATTTAAAGTATTGAAAAATCCAAATTTATCCTTCGCGGCCAAGTAAGCTGTAATTTCCCGCCACAGCGCGGGCACCTCCATGCCTCTTGCATAAACGCAAATGATGTTTATACTCAAGTACAAAGTATTCGCGTACTAAATTACAGTACTCAAAGACATGCCTGCACTTGTACTCACTGCATCTAGAAAGTGTTTGATATACATGAAATCCTTAAATGAAACTTTGTGAGTGACTCGGAGTTAGAAACTGCCATTAGCATTAAAGTAATAATTTCTTTCCTGTTAAGAGAATTTGTTGTATTGTCGGAAAGATATTGCGTGACAAGTTTCTCATCATTTCTACGCAATATATTAAACTTAGGGATTACGAAAGGTCCGATCATCCTCATACGTGAATAATGAGCGTATTCCTAGTTATTGTTACCTATATTGTAAAGTTGCATTGGTGATAGCCGTCAAATAAATAACCAAAACATCTAATTTTATTTGGTAACTTACCGTCCGTTTTATTAGTGAGATAATAATTTTTTGAACAAACTAACACTTTCTCCTGTTAATGAGTGGAAATTATACTGTGAATAATTACATTTATTAGCGTTTAATCACTTTAATCACGTAAGAAAGACCTTAATACTTTTCTTGTTGACATTTTTCTTTTCAGTCATTTTGTCGTCTGTAGTCTGGAGTCGAGAGGTCTAAGTCCAGCGGCCTGAAATTTTTTTACATAGAGTACGGTACCAATAATGTTATTTATTATAATAGTATTAAAATAATAATGCATCTTTTAATTAGTATAAAATAAAATAGTCATACAATTTTAAAAGCTAATAATATTTAAACCTTAGTTTTGTGTTTCAAGTTACGAGAAGAAGTTTTTTTTCCTAGTCAACATGAACATGAATAACTACAGTTCTCTAGTGAATCTATGGCAATAAGTTTACTTACGTTACTCTATAGTTGAAACATAGACGTTGCCTAAATATCAACGATTCAAGTACCACTAAAATGGCTCCCAATGTTAATCTTATGGGGGAAAAAATAGATTTGTTTTAAAGATAATTTTATTATTACTTAACCAAATATTCCCAATAACGAACTCGACCGAGATTTCGTACTATAGAATCTATCTCTAAAGTTTGAAGTGGATCTGTAGAGGCGTTTTTGAGTTATTTATGTCACAGACACGCCAGTTTGAGTTGATTCTCTTACCAGTGTAAGCAGTAAAGTTATGTATAAGGATTTCGTTTCACTCAATCCAATAACTACATATAAAGACTGTGAAATACGGCAAAAGGAGCCTTGTCGTAGGGGAAGAATTCAGTTTGGAAAGAGGATTCCTCGAGTAAAAATGTGAAAAAGGACCCGGGATCTGTGTGGGATGATAATTGAGAACACTATTATAGAAAAGTAGTAAAAACTCACTGCCAACAGCAATCCTAAAGTTCATGGGTTGTGAACAATTGTTTCGCCGCTATATCCCAGGGGCATCATATGTAGGCAGATGGGGCGGAGTTTCGCCGTTAGATGTACAGAGCATATCAAGGCAATAAGCAGCAAAAAAACCCTCTTGCATAGTTCCAACTTTGCAGTTCATATCCGTGACACCAGCCACGCTTACTTGAACGAGAGACTCCAAGTTATCCACTTATGCAATAAATCACAAAGGCTTGATAGACTGGAGGAAATGGAAATTTACAAGGCCAAAAAACGCCAACCTAACCTCTTTATAAATATTCAGACAAATTTTGCTGCAAATGTAATATATGAAACTCTGGAAAAAAGCAGCCGTGACGACACGTGCAGAAGACTGTGGCTTTGCAAACACGAAATGTCAACCAGTACCGACCGATTCGTCTGTCAACTGTCACATACAAGAAGTGAGGTTAGGTTAGAGGTGGCAAATTGCAATTTTCAATGTTTAAGTGTCGTGTTTTCGTGCGTGTTTGTCCCATATGTTTTTGTTTTAACTTTTGACATAAACTTCACGTTCATCATTTTTTAACCTTGAAAACCCTTTTGGCTGATGATGCCCCTGGGATATAAGGGCGAAACAATTGTTCACGACCCATGGACTTTAGGATTGTAGGATTGCTGTTGACGGTGAGTTTTTACTACTTTTTTACTAGCAATTCATAATTTGCCATAAACAACTATTATAGCACTTATTTAATGGATACATTGTTAATAATTGAGATTTGAATAAATAATTTAATGTCGTTAATATCTTTCAAACTTTGTGGCAGTTTTGAAAGAAATTTTAAACCAATATATTGATTGTTAATATAGTGTAACCAATATATTGTTGTTTTTTATATTCATTGCCAATATTTCTGTCAATTTCAAACCCAAAAGGGTTAAGAGCGTTGTTAATTCACCGGATGAAATATCCGGCTCAGCGCTGTAATTGAGGGATTACAGAGAGTGCTCTGAGCCTCCGCTGATACGCGATGAGTTCGTTGTACTTCCATACCGTAAGTGATAATAATCGTCCCATCTGCTGCACATACTTTTTTCAATATTTACAAAAGTTGAACCTGTTAAATAAGTTAACTACTTTAAATATCGAGCCATTATAACTTAAAAAGGTTGTTATATTCTTTGAATATTAACAACTAATATTACATAAGTATGATTGTTAAAAATGATTTTATGTAAGTATGTTACACTAATTACAGTTTTAAAGTGTAATGATGCCGATTTATTTTTTATAAACTTGATGTATTTTTTGAATGCATGCAAAATTGTTTTTGAATTATTAGTACTAATTAGGAGTATACTATTTTAACGTTCAGTAAGATAACATAAATTAATATTTAGACATATAGTAACACCTTTTACTAAATTAAGACAAGCTCGAGCTGGTACGACAAGGGAGGCAAACAGTGATGATATAATGAATGAAACGGTATTGGATTAGAACGTTAACAAACAAATGAAACCTATGTTAGAGCTCAAAGATGTAAAATATAAATTTACTAGTATGTTACAGATCTAGGTTCAAGCTCTGACAGAGACCTGATAATGTTACAATGTGTATGTCTTTCTCAAAATTAACATTGCCCAATATAGGGATAAAAACATAGAAAAAAAATTCTTAAAGTTTTAAAGATAAAATAAATTGGTAATTTTAAGTAAAGCTAAAGACTTATTACAATTTAAAGTATTATACATAACCCAAGCATAAATTAATCAAACAAAAACAGTTTTAAATTTTATAATCAAACCAATAGAGAATGTGTGCAAACACTTTTAAGGGAGCTGACTCTGGAATTGATTTTTGTAAAAACTAATATTTGTGATTTTATTTTGTTGATATCCATCCTTTAATAAGTTGCAAAAGTTGCAAAGGGTTGATTTGCCGCGTTTTTGTCAGCTACAATAGATTTATAGCCGGTTCGTTGTTTGCCAGTTTACCGCTGTCAGCGCTGTCATCCGGAGATTCAGCGAATTAATTGGTTAAAAAGTGGCTTGTAAAATATGGCCTTACATGTGTGAGGGTTAATTTGATTTTGAAGTCTCTTGGCAAGTTTAGTGAAGGAGGAATTTAATATATTTGAAGGAACTTGCAATCAGCTTATCCTTTTACATCTCAGGAAATTACTAATAAAATCAGAGTTTCAAAATAACAGCTAGCAGGGACATTTTAACTTACAGAAAAGAATAATTTGTTATTAAATGGAGAGTACAGTAAAATAAACAAGCACGGTTTAAGTTATATTAATTAATCGGTAATTTAGTTTGGGAACCAAACTACATGGCATTACATATAGTTTATTAGAGAAAATAAATAAAACTTGGTACTTTATCAGGCAACATACGTGTAACAAAAAATACAGATCCTTCAGTAAATTCCAAAACTGAATCCCATCAACGCTGACCCTCTGCAGACCATTGAGCCACGATGCAGCCTGATGTTAAATTGACAACCCTATTGGGGTGACTAAGGAAGATGACGCGCAATACACCTCATTCATCGACTGGTAGAAAATTGGGAAGGGTAGCGAAAAACGCTCCTCAACTTAACTTTTGTTGTCAAATATCTCTATCCCTGATGTCGGAAAAACCTCAATATTATCAAAAGGTTATCATTACGACGAGCTTATTTAGTTTTTCCGAAATAAATAATACAATTTATTTGAAGTAATAAGTATAGCGTAGAAGATTTTGAAGGTGTTGAGTCCTTATGCTAAGATATTTTTTGCTATATGTAATGATGTTGGACGATTTAATTTATGGGGAATTCTATACTGAAACATTAAAAGTTACAACCAAGCAATGGCTATAGATAGAAAAATTATTTTAAATGGGCTTAATGATTAGTCATGAGTTAGAATATTATAATAGAATTATAATAGAATTATAGAATTATAGAATATTATAATCACTTATATTGAGATACTGGAGTCAAGCTTATTGAGTCGAGTGTATTAATATACATTAGTGATACATAGACCGACAGGAAAAACAAATATTTATACATATTATGAGTTATTACACTGTAATTGCTTTGGTTTAAACACTATACATCCCTAAAGCAGGACTGAGTTTAAGGAGACCCTGTAAACAGTATATGCAACCTTTATGGTACGCATCGCTCCTGTTACCCAACAGATGGTATCACTACCTCAAATGGTACATGGTTACATGGCAGAGAGTACTGTTATAACGTAATATCAGAAGCTGAACAACAATATGTTACGTGATCTGAAACACAGCTTAGCTGTGACTCCGATTTCGATGTGATAACTTCTCATGTAATTCAGACCAGGGATATCATCTGGGCTAAGGGATTGTACTATGCGTAAAACATTTGTTCAACCTCACAGATGGCAGGTCATTTTTTTTTTTTTTTTTTTTTTTATAACTTTATTTGATATTTTACAATCTGTTCAAAAAGGATGGAACAATCAGCAAAAAAGATAAAATAAATTACATAACATGGGCAAGTTGCTGTTCAATAACAGATCTTGCATCAAACATTCTTCCAATTTAAAATATTAAGTAAATCTGTATGGCAGTTCAAGCACTTTAACATTTTTCTTGAGCCTGTTAGTAAACTCGCTATTGTCAAGGAGGTTAACAGCTAAATAATTTGGATGTTGTTCTAATTTTCTTTGGTAAATCTGGCTGTATCGTGTAATTTCTTCTTTTATGGTTGGAATTTTCAGATCTTCATGAATAGTCTTATTTGAAACGAACCAAGGAGCACAGATAATTTTTCTCAATGTTTTTGACTGGAATCTTTGCAAAATTTCAATATTAGATTGGCTTGCTGTTCCCCACAGCTGTATACCATATGTCCACATAGGCTTTATCATACTTTTGTACAATGTAATTTTGTTAGTCAATGATAATTTAGATTTTCCACAGATTAGCCAATTGAGTTTTCTAATTTGTAGTTCCATTTGTTGTCTTTTACACCATATATGATTTTTCCAATTTAGTCTTTTATCAATGTGAATTCCTAAATATTTAACACTTTCAACTTCAGTCAAGGCAACGTTGTTTATAAATACAGGGGGACAGTCTACTCGTCTAAGAGTAAAGGTGATATGGGTGGATTTAGCTTCGTTAACCCGAACCCTCCAGATCTTTAGCCAAGCTTGAAAGTCATTCAGATAATTTTGTAAATTATCTGAGGCAGTTTGGGGGTTTTCATGGCTACACAATATTGCAGTATCATCCGCAAATGTAGCGACTGTGACGTCTTCACCTGAGGGAATATCAGAAGTATATATCAAATACAAGATAGGGCCAAGAACACTACCTTGGGGAACTCCAGATTGAATTGGCTTTAGTTCGGTCAATACATTATCAAATTTAATTTGGAAAAACCTTTCAGATAAATATGATTGTAACAAACTAAAATAAGAATGAGGAAGAACCTTCTTCAATTTATAAAAAAGTCCTGTGTGCCAAACTTTGTCAAACGCTTGTTGTACATCCAGAAAAGCGGCAGAACAGACATTTTTGGACTCAAATGTATTTTTTATCTTATCTACAAGTCTATGAGTTTGTTCAATGGTAGAGTGTTGCTTGCGGAAACCAAACTGATGATCAGGAATCAAATTTTGCTCACTAATAGCAGTATTTAATCTTTTTAGAATCAACTTTTCAAACAATTTAGATACCATGGGTAGCAGACTAATAGGCCTATATGATGAAGCTTCATTTGGTGGCTTTCCTGGTTTGGGAATAACAATTATTTGTGCTACTTTAAGTTGTATTGGAAAGTATTGTAGACGTAATATTGCATTTAATATAAATGTTAGTAATAATATACCCTTTCTTGGTAATTCCTTAAGAATCTTCCCAGTAATGAGATCGTAACCCGGAGCTTTATTTAAGCTTACTTCTTTAGTTATTGTATTTGAAACTTCAGTGGGGGTAAATGACGCAATTGGTAGAGATAATTGAAGAGGTGAGTCCAAAAACTCAAGAATTTCACTATCATCATTTGGGGGATTTGGCGTTAAAGGCTGAAATACTTCGGAGAAATAATCTGAAAAGATAGATGCCTTTTCAGTGTTTGTCTTAGCCCAAGCACCATTTCCTGCTTGTAAAGGTGGAATATGTTGTATAGGGCGTTTCAAATACTTTGTAGACTTCCACAGCGAATAATCAGTGGCTTCGGTAGGAGACAGGTTTTTAGTATAATCATCAAACCATTCGTTTTTTAGCTTCATCAAACTCCTTTTTAATGTTTGAGCTGCATTGTTAAATCTATTCTTGTCGATTGGACTTCTGGTATTTTGCCAAATCCTCCGTAGTCTTCGCTTTTCTGCAATTTTCTTTTTTATGAAGATAGGATAGTTGAAACATTTTGTCTTGAAAGCCTCCGATTTCGGAGTTGCCTCCCAAGCTGCTGTCTGAATAGTAATGTTAAAGTAGTTAATTGATTCCTCCAAGTCATTTGGGGATTTTAGTGGTATTTTTAAGTCAACGTTGTTGCTAATTGTTCTCCTAAAGCATTCCCAATCAGTGAATTTGTTATAAAGAGATGGGGGCTTTTCTTTTAAGCAAACTGAACTACTGAATGTCATGAGTACAGGAGAGTGATCAGACGAGAGGTCAAGAGAAGATTCAACATGAACATAGTTTTGTGAAATACCTTTTAAAACGAAGAAGTCCAATAAATCTGGAATCTTGTTTCGGTCTGTAGGCCAATATGTAGGTTGTCCTGATGAAATACAATCGAGTCCACCTTCTGATACGGCTCTTAAAAGCGTCCTTCCTCTAGGATTTATTAGCCTTGAGCCCCAATACGTATGTTTAGCATTGTAATCACCCCCTGCGATAAACTTTGAGCCGAGAGACGAAAAATAATCTTTGAATTGATCTTTATCAATGATATGGGGTGGAGGACAGTAGACCGCCGACAATGTCAGAGAACTGTTATTTTCATCTTCTAAAACAACAGAGCTAGCTTGCAAAAAGTTATTTTGGATTTTAGGAAGTTCATATTGTTTGATTTTTTTGTGAACCAACACAGCTGTACCTCCATGCCCCCTATTACCAGGGTGGTTAGAACAGTAAACATTAAAATCTGAAATATTGAAAAAACTTCTATCAGTGAAATGAGTCTCGGAAATTAGGCATACATCTATTTTCTGTTGAGCAATAAACAATTTAAGTTCTTGGCAATGATTTACCAAGCCGTTGGCATTCCAAAGAGCTATTCTTAGAAAAGAGTTCATGTTAATTTATTTATAACAGTGGTTAGTAGGTTCATCAGAGTACCTATTTGTTGAGTCTGTTGTAGCAACAATTTTTCAAATTTATCGATGAAACATTGTATTGTTTGTTCTAGGTTGCTTGGATTACAATTGTCCGTCGTTTGTGTGTGATTTCTGCGAGTTGTAGCTTGAGCGTATGTTTGAGGTCTGTCATTTTGATCACATGGGGTACGTATGGTCAGACGTTCACTTTGGACACATTCAGTAGGAGCTGACTTGTTAAGTGATTTCTGATACAAAGGAGGGTACATTGTGTTGTTTTCTTCCTTAGGGCCATCGGGATAACGAGAGCCAGGTACAGATGAACGTCTATCTCGGACATTCTCAGTAAGACTTGATTCTGGATTGTCAAAAGATTTTTGACGCAAGGGAGGGTACGATTTGATTTTTATTTCTTTATATACGACACATCCCTTATAGTTTGCGGGGTGATTTCCCTCACATAAGGCACATTTTGGCGGTTCCGAAGGGGATTTTTTACAGGCCAGCGTGTCATGATTCTGGCCGCATTTTACACATCGAAACTGATACCAGCAATAAGATTTCGTGTGTCCATACATTTTACATTTTTTGCACTGGACGATTTCAGATTTTTTCCTAGGGGGTTCAAAGACAATCTTGGCGTTTAATAGGTATTGGGTCTTATATATCTCTTTGTTGTTGTCACTAGGTTCAAGATCCACAAAAAACATTGACAGAGGGGCTTTGGTTTTAAAGTGCTTAATGTTTGCAATGTTACGCACTTTATGACCACTTTCCTCTATAGACAGTTTTAAGTCATTCAAGTCCGTCGAAAAATGCATATTTTTAAGAACAACTCTATAAGCTCTGTCTTGCTTGACTTGGAAAGTATGAAAACTAACTTTAAGTTCAGTCAGTTTGTGAACTAAAAGTCGGTATGAGCTTATAGTCGAAGGACAGATTTTTACTTTATTTTCACTAAGGCATTTATATGTGTACTCGTTCTTTGAAATTACAGATTCGATTGATGAGATCATTTGTTTAATATTTGTAATATCAGGTATAAATATCGGTGGAGGCTTAACCTCCTTTTTATCCGATAGATCAGGATCAGATTCATCCATGTTTTGTGTCTCATTGAGGGGTTGGAACATATTTTGTGTTTCAACTGTGTTAGCAGAAGATAATTGACGGGCTTTCTTTGAAATTGGAGGGTTGACAGTTAGTTGATTTCTTTTAGTACCAGGCACAGTCTGCCAGACACCATCAAGTTGTTTATCCGCGCCAAAATCAAATTTAGGAATTATCTTTAATTGGCTCTGATTGTCAACGCTTTCGTTAACATTTTGTTGTTGTTTAGGATTAGAAAACGAACAATAGTCATGGTCAGACATATTACTGGAACAGCCAGTCATAGTAAATTTCTTTTTAACAAAGATTAGGGATTGTAAACAAAAAGATAAACAAACAGAAGAATAAAACCAGAGTAAGGTTATGTAACTTAAAAACAGGAAAAAAAATTAAAACACAATAAAACTGAGTATTAATGTGGATATTTAAAATAAGCAAAAATATGAGTACTTAGTAACAGAATTAAATAGTTCCTTTAGATTTAAACCAAAGATAATTCTCCTAAAAACTCACATAATTAATTCTGCATTCACACTCGACACTGAACACATGGCGAATATGGCAGGTCATAAAGTATTTTTTACAAACAATCTAATATCGGAAAAAATCAATGATAGTTCATCATTCTTTATTTGATTTAACATTGCTAACACTTTGTGGAGATAATAAAAACGAACAAACAGCATCTAACAAATATTCGTAATGAAATATGTTTGTTTAATTAGGCAATTTTAGGATTTATAGTAATTTATTAAATAGCCATGCTTATTGGTGTTCATTATAACAAATTATTCAATATAACAAATTTCTTTAGTTTATATAAATTTGCATTGAGCAAAATTCGAATTGAAAAAAAATTCGACCAATATGGAACACTGGTCAGTTTTAGCTGTGGTGTATTCAAAAGCACCAAAGATCCCGCGTGAATAACAAGGATACTTCAAAACACCTATTACAACAGCAGTTAGTTGAACCTTTGACGAAGTTGGGACTTAACATCATCAGAGTAACAAAAGCTGCAAATTTACAGTAGTTAATTAACAACTAAAAACTAGCTGTAATAATTGGGGTAAAAATACTGCAGACAAATAAGTATGGTAATATTTTTGAAGTAGAAAATCCCATCTAATATGGTAATATAAAGTCGGGAGGATTGTTTGAAAATATGGAACTCAAAATTAAAATTATTTTGAAACTATGATATAAGCATTTTTAAGTTTTCCTAACCTAAAATATGAACTAGGAAAAAGTAAATCAGGTTTATAAATTAATGCGTTGAAACATAAATTGGTAATGCAACCACCTGAAACGTTGTTTCCGAACTAATGGAAATTAGAATCTCACCCTTTTTGAAAATGAAGTATAAATCAATCCAAACATATTTGGCAAGTATGTGGAGTATATGCAACCTTTATGGTACGCATCGCTCCTGTTACCCAACGGATTGTATCACTCTCTCAAGTGCATGGCATCAAGTACTGTTATAACGTAATATCAGAAGCTGAACAACAATATGTTACGTGATCTGAAACACAGCTTAGCTGTGACTCCGATTTCGATCTGATAACTTCTCATGTAATTCAGACCAGGTCTGGTAATTCAGACGAGGGAAGATGTTTGAATCATAAAGCGTAATGTACTACATTATTAATTTATGTATGAGTTTTAAAAACAGATATAACATTTTAGTTATGTTATTTAATAAACTAGAATTGGTTTTAACGCAAACTAAACGGATCATTTAAATCAAGTTGAAGTTGTTTTACGAATTACAGATATGGCTACTAACGATTTTTATAATAAACTAGTTGTCCGTCGCTGCTTCGCTCGTGATCACGGTACAATGATATGTTTGAGAAGTTAGTTCCGTTTGTTAAAGCACCTGGGGGACCAAGGTTTGCTCGAAAAGTCAGTCAGTTTTTTAAAAGTTCCTAGAGTACTTATATTCACAATTCCTCTCCAAGTCAAGCGTATTTGCTTTGCTTATTGCGTATTGCTCGTTTCTTTTTGTTTTGGCCATGTCCGTTTTATATTCAATCTTCAGTTTGAATAGTTCTCGCAATTTATACATAACCTCATCATGTATATTTAAATTTATGTACACACTGGTTCTAATCACTATTCTCTCAAAAATCACATGATACTTTACCAAGTGAGTGTTGTTTTTACAATTGAATGGCTGCTATGAACAGCTGTTATGATTCTTTTGTTTTTATTTACAAATCTTAACAATAACCCCAATATTAGTTTTTTTTATTATCTTTCTATATAATACTATATTATTCTATGGATGAGGTCTGATTAGAACACATTTATTAACCCATAAATTCGATTGTTCCAACGTTTGGTAAAGCATTTTTGGAGCAGGAGTAGGCAAAGGTTTTGTTCTGATGTATTAACTATCCTCCTAACAAATGTATGTTCAATAAGTTCAGTTAACTACTATCATCAGTGATGAATACATTAAAATTGTAAAGGCCGACGGAGCAGATAAGTCCCAAAGGGCACACAGGATGGAAAGTATAGGATGTTTCTGACTATAGTACATTGCCTGCTGACTTTCTACCACATATATTCTCAATCGGTCTAGTAAGTATATAATTAACATGGAAATGTTGAAGAGCGTTAGGGCCTAGCCTCATTGGAACGGGAATAGGGCCTTAACTGTTTTTATTTTTGGAATGGACTCATCTCTCATCTTCTTCCAAATATCTGCTCAATAACTCCTGTGGTTTTTGGACTTATCGAAGATGAACTTAAAAATATATAAAATATTCGCTATTATAATCACAATGACTACTTAGACAAACTGAGCTTTAAATACCATGTTGTTAGGGCTTACGTGTTTTGTATAGACAATGATTTATTGCCGTGCCGTTGTTTTAAATGGTTTCTTTGTAGAGTAGTAAAGCAGACGTGTTTCCTCCGTTCTGTGAAAGCATATAATTAACTGACTAAATGCTCATTAGAACAAATATGGTGCATGCCGTACGGAAATATTGAGTAACCTATGCCCTTAAGATCGACTTTGTAGCAGTGCCGGATGAAAGGGGCATAACCCTAATGACGTACTATGGTTTAAAACATCCAAAAGGATTCCTTCTCGACACTATAATAGGCGAAATATTTCATTTCATTCAGTGCAGTATTTTTTTGTGAAGGGCAGAACAAAATCTTGCTTATAAACAGACAGACGGATAAACAAACGTTTACACAAATTTAAATATCTCCGTTGCATACAAAATGTTTTTGCTCTCAGCGATGTAGAAAGTAAACTTATTTTATTAATATAGATGAATAAATTCCATACCTGTAACATCTGGCAGGGGTGCCCATCCCCCCAAGCATCATGGCGCTATTCCCCCCAAATGCGGCTTCCCCTCCCCCCCGTTATCAGCAATATGCTTTAACTTTAACTTTGTAGCTCTTGTGTTGTGACAGTGACAGTGAATGAACTGAATCTACATACCTACAATGGTGATGGGGGGGGGGGAGAGCGACCACACCGAAATTATACCAAATTCTACCAAAACCGAAAGAATTATACAGACACGGATAATGATAATGGTGACAGTGGAAAAACCCTCAGACATATATTAGGTATACATATTAGGTAGATTATCCACTTTATTACCTATAGTACAGTTCACGCAAAAAATCTTTCCTCTCGAACAGTCGACATAAACCATTCAGACGATTATCAGGAGGTCATTACATAATAATTGCATTACATTAGCATTACAGAAAACATAACCATAAAAACAGTAACATGTGTTTTTGCTATTAGGCTATTGTTTGTTGTTGGTAAAAATATCGAATGCTTAGGAAGATTGTTTTGAATAGTCAAAACTGATATTTCAATTAATTCATAATAATACATTATTTTTAGTGTTTGTTTGGATTTAGAGATATGCATTTTTAGAAGATATATACATCTTAGATTAAATGTTTAATCCCGGCTCCGCTAACCAATATGCTAAAATGGCCCAAAAACATAACACTTTAAGCTACCCTAACTCAAATAAGGTTGCTTTTCAAGAAAAACAAACGACACGTGCAGCTTCCCCGACCTCGATTACCCCTAAAAAATATCTTTTCGTAGCTTGGGGGCCATTACAGCTCGAGAGCCAGCCACGGACGAACGGACGCACGGAGCCACAGACAAATGCGAACTATAGTATATTGATAAGCAGGTTATCAGTACACTTAGGTATTAGTATGGGCCAAAATAAAAAAATATAAATCCTATAAATAACAAATAATTTATTGGAATAATACTACTCCCCATATACTATATTAGCTAGAAATAAAACCTTTAATTTTCTGCATGTTTATGAGTAGATATTCAGTAGGCCTAGTATTTTAATAAGGTAAAAACATAACATAAGTGACTACATTTACATAAATCCGTTTTGTTCACAAAAAATTGTTGTTTTTAAATCTAGCTCCTCTTAGTTAGAGCTCAGAAAGTGTGTGGTTAGGTTGCGAGCATAAAGAGAAAACATTTTCAAATGATTTTTGTAGGTTAATGTTTCAATCCAATCCGGTCCTATAATCAGAAGCATAAATGTCCAGGATGATTTCAGTACAGGAACACTTGTTATCTCTCTCAAAAAAGGTTATTTTGCTCATTTTATACTATAGCAATACTTTGCCAATACTATTATTTATTATTGTCATCCTCGCGTACAAACACGAATTTTCAATTGTGATTCACAAATTGTCACATTTATTTATAGTTTCAAAAATCCCCCCACAAAATTGTAAATCCCCCCAAAAATTAATTTGATGGCGCTCTGAGCGCCATCTCACACCCTTCTGGGCACTTCTGACATCTGGTATTGCTAATAATCTGTCCATAAAGTATTAACAGCTGCAATTCAAATCAACGTACTCCCCATGTTAACCTTATGGGCTAAAAACGAACTTTAAAAGCTTGTGGGGCAAAGCCCCGTAGTCAAGAGTGTATGGAAACCCCAAAAGGCACATCTAGAGAGTAAGTGCTTTCGATTTGTACAAAATATGTATATAAAATAATATTCTTAGGGGTCAAAAATCGCCGAACAAAAATCAAGAAATTCTTTTAATAATATAGATAAACGGTATCAGGAAACTGACACACACTTTCTCCCTTTTAGCGCAACTTCAATGAATAAATTACTTTTTATTAACTAAATATAGAATATAAAGTACAGATAAATGTACAGAAAATTGTCTTAAATAGTTGTTTTCAGAAATATCCAACCAAATATATTTTTGGAAGGCACTACAGAATCCGTTGCTAAACACAGTGGTTTTGAGAGGGGAAATGCCCCCTTGCCCCTCCCAGGGTTAAGTTGCAACATGTTTCGAATATTCTCTGTTGGTCTATGCTAGCTTGACCTGCATATCAAGTTTAAACGAAATTGATCATTAAATAAGAGAGAAATGGTAAGTTTTGTATTCCCCATAAGAATAATATTAAACAACATGCTGCGTTTACCGCAAAATTAAAATTTAAATTTTCTCCGTAACCAGCAATCGTAGAATAATAATTCAAAGGACAAAATTATGTCGTTTTTTGAGGTATTTTTAATGGTGATAAGTGATATTTTTTATAATTTCTGTTTTCCTTATGAAAAAAAAGAAACAAAAAAACTGAATTTTGGAGTTAAGTCCTTTAATTTCTGAACCCGAATTTTGCCAGGAATGCGGGTGGTGTCATTTTGTTGTAAACCTAAATCTCTATAAACCACTAAAGTTTAATCTAAAGTTTAATCAAAATCGTTAAATCGGATTTTGAGAAATTTAGATTTTTATTTTTTTGCGGTTTTTGGGGGATAATTACCTTTAAAAATCAAAAAATACCTGGAGATATCGTGGTTTAGTACCTAAATGCCAAATTTAATCAAAATCGAACAACTGGTGTCGTCTCTAGCTCTGTACACATCCACACAGACGCACATCCACACAGACGCACATCCACACACTTGCACGCACACAGACAGACTCACTTCACTTTTCACCTCACTTCAGACAGAAAATCACTTTTTTGGGTTCAGGGAGCACCAAAACTAATATATCCACTAACAACTCAAATTCGAAAATGTTGACGAAAACAATCCTTTCTCCATATACTAATGTATAGTGGGAGAAAGTAAAAAATCTGAACTTTTCGGTGAGTTGGTAAATGAATTGTTACAAAGAAATGTATGTTATGGTGACAAAGTAATAAACACAAATTGATGAAATTAAATTTGTAAAGTTCTTTTACATCGGTACATTTTATGCGAAGTATAATATCAAATTAACAGTAAACAAACTAAAGGATCATAAAACAAAAATTAAATATGTGCATACCCGATGACTAGTTTGAACAGATAATATCTGAGAGTATAGGTTTCTATACAAATTAACAAAATGTTACACGGAAAAAGCACACATTATTAATATTAACGTTTGGAATAAAAAAATTAAGAATTACTCTTAGTACTTATAAATAACAAGGGTGACGGGAATACTAAGGCGAGACAACAAGATAAAGGTATAATTAACGAACATGACGCTGTAAGGGGAACTAATTTAAACTTCCTTCAAGATAAAATTAGACGGAGAAAAGTTCAGACTACCCTTCGTTGTCCCTGGCATTTATATCGTTCATTAACCTGCAAAATATTCTCCTTTCCGAAGTGGATTTCTTCAGTTGTATTTGAGAACATTATTACTCTCAAGACTTTAGAATGTTAGATTTAATTAGATAAATGTTTATGAACTTTAAGGCTGACAAAGTAATTACTTAAGTATGATAGTTAGCAGTGTTAGTTTATAGTTTGTTAACATTTACAAGTTGTTAGTGTTTTAAAATGTTGTAAATAAACAAGAATTCATGTAAGTACATTACACAGCTACGTCATGTACTTCGAACGTTGTTTGTTCGTTTCAGTAACCAAAGTTTATGTATAGGTATAATTTTCGCACGGACAGACTTAGAATATTATTATAAATATAAACGGTTTATAAACTTAATTGGAATGCTCAGAATTCATGTTCTGGCTATGCTTAGCAGATCAGAGGAAAAAAAATTGGCATGCACTTCCTTGATAAAATCGGGGTAAGAGTTATTTGATCAATACCACATACTTGAATTAAAACATATTTGTCACAATAATAAGCACAAAACTGAGTAAATTACCCTAGTATTTTAAATTGTTATCCTACGAAAGTAGTGGAAATAGGCCTTTTTTGGGCCACTATTCGGCACTTTTTTCTCATGTTATGGGGATCAGTTTTTTGACCGACCCCCGATCCCGCCCTATAGAAATTTCCTCTTTAGCCTATACTAGTATCCAACCCTTGCGCATATTAAATACATTTTTCCAAACCGCTACCCCCTTTAGTCCCATCGATATTTTCCTTGGTTTATTTTGCTGTAATCACATAAAACCTAACTTTGGTGTTTATGGTCCGATTTGTCTGCAATTTGGATATGTTAATGTCCTAAGCCAATGAATTAATAAATTCCACCTATAATTTCCAAATTCAATTTAAACAATATTTTGTAAAGTACTGCCAATTGCCAACTTCTATTTTTACTATTCTATTTACTGTCCTATATGATTTGTTTTTGGATATGTTATAACACCCAAACTATTATATATACAATTAACATATATATTATTTTAAAATTCAATACTCTGTATGATTGTTATAAATATATTAACAGAAAAACTAACTTTGACGTTAATGGTCCGATTTGTCTGCAATATGGATATGTTCCTGTCCTAAGCTAATGCATTAGTAAATTCTAGCAATAATGAGTGTTCTAAATGTAGTTTGAACAATATTTTGTAATTTCGTTATGTACCATTAGGGTTAACTTATTTCTGGATATGTTATAGCCTCCAGCTATAATATGTAAAATTCAATTATTTCTAAACATGATAATTTTTATAATTGATGTATAGTACATCCAAAAACTAACTTTGGAGTTTATGGTCCAAATTGTCTACAATTTGGTTATGTTATTACCCTAAGCTAATACATAAGTAAACAGTAGGATACCCCCCACTATAGCAAGCCAATCAGAAGCCAGCATTTTGTAGTGACGTCATTCCAAGATGGCGGCGCCCATGGCACTTTATTTCCCGCCAAATTTCCTAACCTCACTTTTTTAAATTTTAACTCATTTTGCTCAGTTCTGGCAACCTATGCTCTATGATAAATTATTTTACATATACACCATTATATATATATATATTATATACTGTAAATTATATGTATATATGTTCCATGGTTCGACTATTATATACTCTATGCGATTGATACTATCATATGGCAATGTATATACAATATTATACATATACTTTACAGCTACACCATTATATAAATATAATCTAGGATATATTAAAAAGTGACGTCACACGTCACTTGACCGCATGGGCTGAGTGAATATATACGTCATCTGAAGCTGAGCCAGTGACGTAGACGGTTTTGTGACGTAATGAGGGAAAGTTTAAAGTTCAGGGTCACGGGGAGGTTATTTAAAAAAAGTACTACCTCGCACGCGTAAAATTCGATTGTGATTCGATAGGTTAATCGATATAAAAAATTTAATGAAAACAATCGAATGATACGAGTGCGAGGTAGTACTATTACAAAAATTACTTTATTTTATTTACAATGTTTGTCCTTATTTACAATGCGAAGCTTCCGCCGTTGTTGGTTATAATCGAAGTTGTTGATCTCGACGAGTCGCGGCCATCGTGTTTTTTCCTGATAAAAGACGGTAGATACTTTGATTCCTGTGCAGAGTCCATGTTGTTTTTTTAACACCGATCTATTCTGATAGGTGTTTCCATTTCATTACCGTCAGGTAGAAATACTACCTGACGGCAATGAAGTAGAAACATCTATCAGATCTCGAGTGACATAATATTATTATTTTGTGAAGAGCGTCTCGGAGAGCTCGATGTTCACCGGTCGAGAGCCGGAGGTGAACTGACTATTCGCTAGCTAGCGTTCTGGTATCAAACAAAATGGTGGGGGTAAAAGTGTGGTGGGGCGGAGCAGATGGTGGACGGCAGATGGCAGGCGGCAGGTGGCAAGTGTGCAGCAGATGGCATCTGGCGCGGGGAGGAAGACTTTGTTTAATATATCCATTAGTTAAAACCCATCAAGGATAACGTAATTGCTTCTGTATCAGAAGATTTTGTGGTAGACACTTCTTGTACTTGTATTTGATCAGTCGTTTCATTAGTGTCAGCTTGGTAAATATTAAAAGATGAAGATGTGTAAGGAACATTATTGTCTTGTATTTGTGAATCAAAGTGTACCGCGCAAGAGCTGGGCGTATAGTGATATAGCGTCTGCGTGTAGGTTAGGTACTCGGCTCTTCCCCCACCACACTAGTCCCCCCACCATACCAGTCCCCCCACCAAGTTTTACATCGCACAATAACTAGTTTACATGTGTTAGTTAGGGTTTAGCTCTTAGACTGTCAAGACCTCAGCTCCGTAACTGAAAACTTCAATAATATTTGCTCAACGCTGTATAATGATAACAGTTAATATGATCTAAACTAGTGCATGTATTCATATGGTGCTTTTTGCGTAGCAAACAACTGGCTAAAAGTGTTTCAACCTCGATTATTCTTCTACGAAACCGCTCATTGTCCACTAAAAGCGTAGACCTTCTGTCTTCATTGTCAGAGAAGTAGAAGGTGGTGTCAAGTGGACTACTGAAGGTCACCTTCCTCATGTTCCTGTAAAACTGCGACATCTTTCAGACCCTCTAGGTAGATGTTCATCCGTCAAGAGCTGGAAGTATAATGATGTAGCGTTATCGTGTATGATAGCCACCTACGGTTGCTATACCGTTGGTTAGATTTAAATTCCGATTGCACCTTCTTGTTCGTCTTGTCAAGCCGCGTAATTGAAGTACCCACATGTTATACTTCGAACCAAAATTAAAGAAGTTATTTAGGTTTGTCCTTGAAAATAGTTTTTTTTCACTGTTGCTGGTATACCCTTGGTCGGATCTGAATTATAATTGCACCTTATTGTTCCTCTTGCTGAGCCACGTCAGTAGAGTGCCCACATGTTATACTTAAAACCAAAAATAAAGAAGTTATATATGTTTGTCCTTGAAAATAGTTGTTTTTGGCTATTTTACTGCTATACCCTTGGTCGGATCTGAATTCTGTTTACACCAACGTGTTCGTCTGATCAACCCGCGTAATTGGACTACCGACTTGGCATATTTTAAACCATAAATAAAAAATTTATTTAGAATCGACATTTAAAATAGTTGTTTTTGGATATTAATGCTATACCCTGGGTCGGATCCGAATTCTGTTTGCACCATCTTGTTCGTCTGATCAATACGCGTAATTTGAGTACCCACTTGGCATATGATAAACCAGAAATAAAGAAATTATTTAGATTTGACCTTCAAAATAGTTGTTTTTGGCTATTACTGCTATACCCTTGGTCGGATCTGAATTATATTTTCACCATCTTGTTCGTCTGATCAATCCGCCTAATTTGAGTACCCACTTGGCATATGATAAACCAGAAATAAAGAAATTATTTAGATTTGACCTTCAAAATAGTTGTTTTTGGCTATTACTGCTATACCCTTTGTCAAATATGAATTCTGTTTTCACCATCTTGTTCGTCTGATCAATCCGCCTAATTTGAGTCCCCACTTGGCATATGTTAAACGAGAAATAAAGAAATTATTTAGATTTGACCTTCAAAATAGTTGTTTTTGGCTATTACTGCTATACCCGTGGTCGAAACCAAAAATAAAAAAGTGCGATACCCTTGGTCGGATCTGAATTCTGATTGCACTTCTTCCAATTATAATCAATTAATATAATACCCGGCGTCAGGCTACTGCGAACCCAAGTTTTTACCAAGGTCAGTTTTAAAGCGTGAAAGAAAAGTTTATATTTCATTAGTAAATAAAACACTTCAAAAAACCAACATCAAACACAACAATCAGTTAAACTAACTACATTTACTAGCAACAAACTACAAGCGTTACTCTAACATGCTTAATAATAAACATACATGCCTTAAGCTAAGGTAGCATCTCTAATATACAGTGGTACCAACTCTATACTAGAGATACTATTGCGGACAGTGCAGGCAACCAGCTAGCTAGGCTGTCGGCCTGCGACTGCGAGCCCTCTGCGGACAGCCCCTTGGTTTTATAGCCGCCAGCGTTGACGCTGCCAGACAGAGGAGAGCAGATGTCACAGCAGATGCCGCAGCGCGCCGGCGCGGCGGTGCACCGTCTGTGTTTGCAACTATGCTCAAAATGGTCTTCAATAAAGTCGAAACGTAGCACCTCTGGCGGGGACCTAACCGGTTCTTAAATCACGGCTATCCGGTTTTAAATATGCATATAAAAGGTGTTTATTATTCTTTTCACCATTTTTAAGGTAAAACTTCACTATACATTGTGTAACATGTCATAGATTTGTTTTTAAATGTCAATAACAATTTTAAAATAGGCCATTATAAATAAAATCTATTACATATTCGTTGTAAATGTGTTATCACTATAATACACTTATAGACTAATAATAAATGTAAATTCTTTCATAAAAAGTGTATCACATATTTGACTTTTCATAAAATAAAGTGTTACGTTGCATTTATATTTATATAGACTTATGAGGAATCATATAATTTGATATGTAAAGCAAATTAGGCAGTAAATAATAAGATACTTATTTGTTACATCGATAAACATATCTGGTTAGTGATTATATTTTACTCGTGAAGCAAAAACTTGAAAATAATTTTTCACCAAAAAAATACACATAAAAAACATTTTTGTCTTGATTACTAGAAAAATAAATTGATGAAGCGGTTTGAGCAATAACGGTTGAATCTTTAGAGATTTTTGATTGCCTTTTTGTTTCATTTTGGAAATGTATTAATATGAACCAACAACATAATTGCAAAAGTTATTAGTGATACTCAATACATGCAGAGTCAAACTGTATTCAAGAACTACGAGTAAAAATTCAGCCTAAACCTTCAATTCAGATTTATTCAATTCAGTTATATAGTTGATTACTTAAAATGGATTGGAGTTATAATAGATAGATAGATTGATTGTAGTGATGTTGTGGGCATTTTACAGTTTTCTCAGTAAAACTACTGTGCAATGATTCTTTTATATTGAGAAGAAACAGATGTGACAACGCAATTGGTTGGTTTAACTTCTATAATGACTGAATAAAATGAGAAATTTACATACAAAATATATTAGGGCTAAATTAACAAGTGTTTTACTACTAATCAAAACAACTTTTACTTTTACAAAGTGTTGTGACTGAGGGTGTTTTATTGCCATGATTATTATTCGTGAGATAAACATACACTCTTAGTACCCACTTTTTATTTCAAATCATAATATTAATGGGTACGAAATATACTGTAAGTTAGTCAGGCTAAATATTTGAAAGCGAACATCCGAGGGGCTGTTCAAAAGTTATTACTGTAACATGAACAAAACTTCTTGTACAACGTTAAGACTCGTTTTCACTATTATTTTAATCCTCTCCTTGATTAGTAAATTGGCTAATACAATACTTATAAAAAACTATCATAAATTGCAGATTTAAATGTGACTTGAAAGTCTATTTACAGTGGATTGCATCTTGGAAAGATTTTGTACACTTTTATTATAATTTTATAATATTCAGAGGGTTTAGTTTATAACTCCCACCACTATTCCCCTAAAATAGTTGTCTACAATCAATTAAAAATTTCGCATGTACGTAATCACGGTGAAGCGGCACGTCATTTGACAATGTAGGCTAAATAATCAGCTGAAATAACACAAGCAGGAGCGAGTAGTCAGCTGTTGACGTCTGTTACGGTGCGGCCGACGCCGCGACGCGCGACGCCCCGATGTGCTGTGGCCTTGGTGATAAGCCGCAACCTTGTCTATTGGTGTATATCTCGGCCCCAACGCCGCGGACTACGGCTCCACGCTGTTCTACCACATTCTGCATAGTTAAAACGCTCCTCATTTTACTTAGATCTTCACCTAGAAAATATTAATTATGTAATTTTTACTCCATATTGCATTGACATTATTGTTTTCACAACGATAACGTTTGAAAGAAGCGTCCGATTTTGATGACATTTGGCACAAATGTGGAGAGTAACATTTATGACTTTAAGTTCGAAAACCAGATCGAACAGTCTATGGGAAGGGGGTTTTATGGGGGTTTTAAATTTTACAAAAATCAGTTTATTTTTATTTTTATCTTTAAATTTTTAAAACACTAGATTTTGGTTAAAGCCATTTTATATAGCTTAAAAACAAACAATTTAGTATTTTGAATCATTAAGCTATGTTTAGTGGTTGTGGAGAAAAGTAAAAAAATGTGTCCATAAAATGTCCCATGTTAATCTTATGGGAATACGGTTTTTAGATTTTCCTCAGATAATTTCACTGAAAACTCCACATTTCTTTCCACCAATCAGTTTAGCTCTACAAAACAATCATTTTGGCGTTTTAATTGTTGTTTTACGTCCAACCGTTGCAGTGATATTCAAAATGCTAAACACAGTACGTTGTCCAATGTTATGGAGAATAAATAAAGTGTTATATTTCGATTATTTATGTATTTATATTGATGAAACTTGGTATGCGGCTTCAATTAGCTGTGGTATATTAATATTAGCACAAAAAAGTTTTTTTTAATTTTTCCCAGTAGCAGCAAACTTGCATACTTGGGCCCGATGTTATTCATATGGATAATAAGTAAAGTTTTATATCTCCCTTAGTTATGAACCTAAATTGATAAAATTTGTTATGTAGCTTTACCTGGTTGACTTATATTGATAATTCCAAAAAAAATCAACACATTTCTTATCATCCTTGTTGCAGCAAATCTGCGTACTCAATTATGTTATTCTTATAAAGAATAAATAAAATGCTATATATCACTTATTAATGAATGTATTTTTTTGTAAAACTTGGTAAGTGGCTCTAGGTAGTAGTGATACCCATATATATGCATTGGAAATTTGCTTAGTACGCAGGTTTGCTGTGACGGGGAATTTATATTTTCTGTAGGAAGGTTGATTAACAACTAAGTATCCTTCGTATTCAAGTTCCTTGAATGTTCCTCCTCTTTTAACGTCAAACATACTTTTATAGGATAGGTTATATTGTTGATATGTATAGAGGATTAGTTTTGAGTTTTTATATAAAAAACATATATTTATTCATTGTTTTGATTACATTTTTAGCTAGATCAATTAATTTACGACTAAGAAGCCTTCGTATTTGGAGGGGGAATGTTTAAGTAACAGATAGTTTAAAATAAAGTAGATTTTGTTGTTATAAAAAGGCAACATTATGTTTTCTTACTAAAGTATTTTATTTCATTATTGATTAAAACAAGTTTTTGCTTCACAAGTAAAATATAATTACTAATCAGATATGTTTATCCATTTTCTTAATCATGTGGTATTCCTTCCAACAAATAAGTCTCTTAATATTTACTGCCTAATTTGCTTTACATATCAAATTATATAATTTCTCATAAGTCTACACGGAAAATACAACTCGTTAACCAAGTCCAGGTTAAATGCCACAGGGTTACTATTAACTGAGTTCAGTTTACTGGAACGAATCTGGCTTAGTTATTGCCAACCATGTAAAAATAGTTATGATGGAGGTGGTTATCGGTAACTGAGTAGTTGGTAATACTTACAAAGTCTTGATTTTACGAAGCAAGGTTTGTTAAATTTGACCTAGCAACATTGTACGTGATAACTAAGAAGACATCTAGGTTGCATCCAACCTTGTAGGTTGTTTGTTAGTAACCTTAGCGTTGGTTGAAATCTTACCATGTACTCGGTTATAATTACGAAACAACTTGATTTGTGTGATGAGTTAGTTTTAACAAACTGTGCGTGGTTGGCGTTTACAGTGACGGTGTCTCTTCAGTCTGCAGAGTGTCAGTGTGCACAGTGCAATAAGTTAAAACAATAAACAACTCAGGTCACTGTACCGTGCAAGCTTGTGAGATTTTCGTACTGTGTTCAAGTTATAAGTTCACTAAATATGTATGAAACAGATCCATATGAAGAAGTAAGACAAATTTTAAATGAATGGGGTCTAGATCAATGAACATGATACATCATCCGAAGGTACGTATTCTTTAATCTGTTTTAGGTTATAAATTCAAAGTTTAAGTTAATGTAGGCCTATTGAAGATGAATTTTATGTGGTTTTATCAAACCTGTCTTTGATAAGGATAAGGGTCAGTAAACTGTAAGTAGCTACATTACCTTGGACTTTAATTAATTATACTACTACCGAATATATAACTACTATGATAAACAATAATTGCTGGTGGTAGTGGCATGTTCAACTTACTTCAAGTCTATATTGTCCTGTTTTTAGAACTTGTAAAACGAAAACAGAGGTGTTAAATTTGTAAAGATAATTTTGTCAAGTGTTGTTAATAATTAATCAAAGTAATAAACACATTTTACGTCAAGAACAACACTTTACTGTCATATAAACTTATATAATAATAATATAACGTACAGTAAATAGTATTATAAATAGTATTATAAATATAAGTTTGTATTACAATAAAATGTTGTTGTTTGCATTAAATTTGAATTTTATTTTGAGTTTAATTTATAAACATTTTCCTTAACTAAACAGGTTTTTCTATTAACATTGAAGTCACTAAGGCATGGTTTAGGCAATCTTTAATATCGTCATAGGCCTATACTAACTTTTTTTGGCGTATTTTTACAAGTTTTAAATGTCTAGATTAATACAAAAAATGTACACTTTTTAATGGCTGCCATTTTAAAATGATAAAACCTAGAAACGTCAAATTCAATACCAAATTATCATTTCATCATATCAAGTTTCAAGATCATACCTTAAATGTTGTTCACTATGTTTATATCACTTTTTGTGCCTTTTGGGGTTTTGGGGAAAAAACACCTTTAAGGCTTCGCCCCAGGGTTTATCTTATGGAAGAAAATAGGTCAATTTCATTACACATTTAACAGCTATTAAGTAAAAATGCAGTTCAGAAGCATGAATGATTGTTTTAAGCTGACTTATGGAATGGCATTACTATATAAACTAATAGGGCCCATATGAGCTGGTTATCCGAAAGTAAAAATATTTAGCCTACTCAAATTCGAGCATCAGGATTCGCTCATTAAATTTGAATCAAAAACCTAAATTTTATTAAAGTTGTTTATAGTAATCACATTTTTATAAGTAATTCAGTATTCAAATGCATTTTCTCTACAACCACTAAACCTAGGTTAATGATTCAAAATACTAAATTATTTGTTTTTTAAGCTCTATAAAATGGCTATAACCAAAATTGAGTGTTTTTAAAATTTTAGGGAGAAAAATTAAAAAAACTGATTTATGGAAAATTTAAAACCCCCATAAACCCCCCCCCCTTCCCATGGTTCGATTTTTCTGGTTTCCGAACTTAAAGTCATAAATTTTACTCTGCACATTTGTGCCAAATTTCATCAAAATAGGGCGTTTCTTTCAAACGTTATCGCGGTAACAGACACATATTTATATATATATATATATATATATATATATATATATATATATATATATATATATGTGTGTGTGTGTGTGTGTGTGTCCGTTACCGCGATAACTTTTGAAAGAAACGCCCTATTTTGATGAAACTTGGCACAAATGTGCAGAGTAACATTTATGACTAAGTTCGAAAACCAGAAAAATTGAACCCTGGGAAGGGGGGTTTATGAAGGTTTTAAATTTTCCATAAATCAGTTTTTTAAAATTTTTCTCCCTAAAATTTTAAAAACACTCAATTTTGGTTCTAACCATTTTATAGAGCTTAAAAAACAAATAATTTAGTATTTTGAATCATTAACCTAGGTTTAGTGGTTGTAGAGAAAAGTCAAAAAACGTGTCCATAAAATTGTCCATGTTAATCTTATGGGAAAAAGGTTTTTGGATTTTCCTCAGATAATTTTACTGAAAACTTGGCAATTGCTGATACCAATCAGTTCAGCTCTACAAAACAATCATTTTGGTGTTTTAAGTGTTGTTCTAAGTCCAACCGTTGAAGAGATATTCAAAGTGCTAAACACAGTACGTTGTGCAATGTTATCCTTATGGAGAATAAATAAAATTTTATATCTCGATTATTTATGAATGTATATTGATGAAACTTGGTATACGTAGTACTGGTATATTGATATTTGCACTCTAAATGGATTTTTTGTTGATTATCCCGATTGCAGCAAACCTGCATACTCGACCCCCATATTATTCATATGGAGAATAAGTCAAGTTTTATATCTCCCTTAGTTATGAACCTAAATTAATAAAACTTGGTATGTAGCTTCACCTGGTTGAGTTAAATTGATAATTGCAAAAATACACATTTTTTTATCTTCCTCGTAGCAGCAAACCTGCATACTCAACTCTAATGTTATTCTTATGGAGAATAAATAAAATGCTATATATCACTTATTTATAAATTGATTTTTGTGAACCTTGGTAAGTAGCTCTATGTAGTAGTGAGACACATATATATGCATTGGAAATTCACTGAATACGCAGGTTTGCTGCAAGGGGTATATATATATATATATATATATATATATATATGTATATATGTATATATATGTGTGTGTGTCCGTTACCGCGATAACTTTTGAAAGAAACACCCGATTTTGATGAAATTTGGCACAAATGTGGAGGGTAGCATTTATGACTTTAAGCTCGAAAACCAGATCAATCGCACTATGGGAAGGGGGTTTTATGGGGGTTTACAATTTTACAAAAATCGTTTTTTTTTTTGCAAATGTGAGCCCAAAATGTTAAAAACACTCAATTTTGGTTCTAGCCATTTTATAGAGCTTAAAAAAACAAATAATTTAGTATTCTGAATCATAAACCTAGGTTAAGTGGTTGCGGAGAAAATCTAAAAAACGTGTCCCATGTTAATTTTATGGGAAAAAGGTTTTTAGATTTTTCTCAGATAGTTTTACTAAAAAATTCAAATTTCTGTTTATTAATGTGTTTAGCTCAACAAAACAAACATTTTGGTGTTTTAATCGTTGTTCTACGTCCAACCGTTGCAAAGATATTCAAAGTGCTAAACACAGTACGTTGTCCAATGTTATCCTTATGTAGAATAAATAAAATTCTATATCTCGATTATTTATGAATTTATATTGATGAAACTTGTTATGTGGCTTCAACTAGTTGTGGTGTATTGATATTAGACAAAAAACAAGTTTTTTGTTGATAGTCCTCGTAGCAGCAAACCTGCATACTCGGCTCCCATGTTATTCATATGGAGAATAAGTAAAGTTGTATATCTCCCTTAATTATGAACCTACATTAAGAGAACTTGGTATGTAGCTTCACCTGGTTCAGTTGTATTGATAATTGCAAAAACAAAAACATTACTTATCTTCCTTGTTGCAGCAAACCTGCGTCCTCAACCCTAAATGTTATTCTTACGGAGAATAAATAAAATGCTATATATCACTTATTTATGGATGTATTTTTGTGAAACTTGGTAAATAGCTCTTTGTAGTAGTGAGTCACATATATATGCATTGGAAATTCGCTGAGTACGCAGGTTTGTTGTGACGGGGGTATTTTCTTTTGCAGTGAATGAAGAAAAATAAAACTTGGCTGCCTTCCTTCTTCTCTTCCTCAGCTTCTAAACTTGGGCAAGATCAAAGAAGAAAAAATATGGACACCGACGAAAGCGGAGACGGCTTCAAGACGTTAAAAAGTGTGTGAAGTGTAAAAACGTATGCAAGCCTTGTAAATGTCTGTTACTGCACATTTAAAGTTATCCTCGAGAGGGGTGAGATTTAAAATTGTGTTATTCTTCAATATGATATTCAGATTATTATTTTTGGAGTTTCCTGGATATCATGATTAGCCAAAAGTTATCTTTTAAGTTGAAATTAGGACCTTACTAAATCGCCATTATGAACCCCCTAATTAAAAAGTATTATTCAGATAAGTCGGCATGAAATGCATAGGTGTGCCAATTCAGGCTGTATTCAATAAACAGCTTGTACAGCTTGTATTCAATATTTGTCAATTGTACAGCTAAAACTTTAAGTAAATAATAACTACAAAATTCAATATTTGTTAAGTTGAAACACACTACACACTACACAACACTACTACACACATTTGTTAAGTTTCCAAATTTATAATGTTAGGGTGAAATTTGTCAAACTTATAGGATTTTTATTATAATAATAAATATTTGTTTTGAACTGTGATATTCTTTTATTCCTAGTACCGTAGTATATTAACGTTTTAAAATTCCTATATCGCTTATTCGTTCTCGGATTTAGTGGGAGCTTGTATCCACTAAACCTCCCATGCTAATCGTATGGCCAGTAACATTTACTGGATCAGAGCCCGATTTAATAAAGTGGATCAGAAGTCAGGAGACTTCGTAAGTGCTCGATACCGTACTTGACAACTATACGACGCATAGTAGGATAACTCTGATTTTTACTTATTTTAATCAGTTTCACAAAGAAGAAATAATCAAGGGTTTGCTAGGTTGTTACTTAAATAATACCCGGTTCTTTCACAAACAACTCTCAACAGTGCTAACAGCTGAACACACTGTACTTTGATCACCCAAGGCTTTATTACTGTAGGCCTAAAGATTACCTACCGGCGCACAGTGGGGAAAAATACTATTTAGGAGGTCAAAAGTCGAAAATCGAAAAGATTCCGTTAAAGTAGGAAACTCCTGGTCATAATTGTTTATTTGAAATTGATTGCGAGTGTTTTTGTGACTTGGCGTAACAATGAAGGGGTGGGGAGTCCTCTCTGTGTAGTTAGTATAGAAAGGTCGCCTCCTTATTAGTTTTCTTTTAATGCTGTTGAGTTATTTTTAGCCTGAAACATTCCTCTCTATTATGGTTCGACATTCTGCAATTGTCACAGTATTTCCCTCGAGATTGAGAGTAATTTTGGGCTTGAGATGTCCTGAATCTGCAGTCCTGCGTCATGTGGTTATTCCTCTTACATATATTGCAGTACCATTCTCTTACCCTAAGCGTGTGTTAGTTTTTTTTATATAACAGTTTTAAACCCCTTAGATAAATTTAATTAAATCATATTAAAAAGGAGAGTACTTTATTTATTCAATCGTAAAACAAGAATAAAACCATTTTTCTAGTATTTCCTTATAATTACAATATTGTAGGCTATTAGCATTGACTATATAGTCAATGCTATTAGTATCTCGTACTTTCGTATCTATTCCGTACGAATCGTACGAACATAGCTGTAAGAGCAGGTGTGGGTACAGCTGTCCAACCGGCTGAATGTCTGTCTGTCCTTGATTTGTGGTCCACGTGTTGAATGAATCTAAGGTCGTCACAACACTTTGTAGAAGAAAACGTTGTTTTGATTAGTAGTAAAACACTTGTTAATTTAGCCCTAATATATTTTGTATGTAAATTTCTCATTTTTATTCGGTCATTATAGAAGTTAAACCAACCAATTGCGTTGTCACATCTGTTTCTTATCAATATAAAAGAATCATTGCACAGTAGTTTTACTGAGAAAACTGTAAAATGCCCACAACATCACTACAATCAATCTATCTATCTATTATAACTCCAATCCATTTTAAGTAATCAACTATATAACTGAATTGAATAAATCTGAATTGAAGGTTTAGGCTGAATTTTTACTCGTAGTTCTTGAATACAGTTTGACTCTGCATGTATTGAGTATCACTAATAACTTTTGCAATTATGTTGTTGGTTCATATTAATACATTTCCAAAATGAAACAAAAAGGCAATCAAAAATCTCTAAAGATTCAACCGTTATTGCTCAAACCGCTTCATCAATTTATTTTTCTAGTAATCAAGACAAAAATGTTTTTTATGTGTATTTTTTTGGTGAAAAATTATTTTCAAGTTTTTGCTTCACGAGTAAAATATAATCACTAACCAGATATGTTTATCGATGTAACAAATAAGTATCTTATTATTTACTGCCTAATTTGCTTTACATATCAAATTATATGATTCCTCATAAGTCTATATAAATATAAATGCAACATAACACTTTATTTTATGAAAAGTCAAATATGTGATACACTTTTTATGAAAGAATTTACATTTATTATTAGTCTATAAGTGTATTATAGTGATAACACATTTACAACGAATATGTAATAGATTTTATTTATAATGGCCTATTTTAAAATTGTTATTGACATTTAAAAACAAATCTATGACATGTTACACAATGTATAGTGAAGTTTTACCTTAAAAATGGTGAAAAGAATAATAAACACCTTTTATATGCATATTTAAAACCGGATAGCCGTGATTTAAGAACCGGTTAGGTCCCCGCCAGAGGTGCTACGTTTCGACTTTATTGAAGACCATTTTGAGCATAGTTGCAAACACAGACGGTGCACCGCCGCGCCGGCGCGCTGCGGCATCTGCTGTGACATCTGCTCTCCTCTGTCTGGCAGCGTCAACGCTGGCGGCTATAAAACCAAGGGGCTGTCCGCAGAGGGCTCGCAGTCGCAGGCCGACAGCCTAGCTAGCTGGTTGCCTGCACTGTCCGCAATAGTATCTCTAGTATAGAGTTGGTACCACTGTATATTAGAGATGCTACCTTAGCTTAAGGCATGTATGTTTATTATTAAGCATGTTAGAGTAACGCTTGTAGTTTGTTGCTAGTAAATGTAGTTAGTTTAACTGATTGTTGTGTTTGATGTTGGTTTTTTGAAGTGTTTTATTTACTAATGAAATATAAACTTTTCTTTCACGCTTTAAAACTGACCTTGGTAAAAACTTGGGTTCGCAGTAGCCTGACGCCGGGTATTATATTAATTGATTATAATTGGAAGAAGTGCAATCAGAATTCAGATCCGACCAAGGGTATCGCACTTTTTTATTTTTGGTTTCGACCACGGGTATAGCAGTAATAGCCAAAAACAACTATTTTGAAGGTCAAATCTAAATAATTTCTTTATTTCTCGTTTAACATATGCCAAGTGGGGACTCAAATTAGGCGGATTGATCAGACGAACAAGATGGTGCAAACATAATTCAGATCCGACCAAGGGTATAGCAGTAATAGCCAAAAACAACTATTTTGAAGGTCAAATCTAAATAATTTATTTATTTCTGGTTTAATATATGCCAAGTGGGGACTCAAATTAGGCGGATTGATCAGACGAACAAGATGGTGCTAACAGAATTCAGATCTGACCAAGGGTATAGCAGTAATAGTCAAAAACAACTATTTTGAAGGTCAAATCTAAATAATTTCTTTATTTCTGGTTTAAACTATGTTAAGTGGGTACTTAAATTACGCGGATTCATCAGACGAACAAGTTGGTGCAAACAGAATTCAGATCCAACCAAGGGTATAGCAGGAATAGCCAAAAATAACTATTTTGAAGGTGAAATCTAAATAATTTATTTATTTCTGGTTTAAAATATGCCAAGTGGGTTCTCAGATTACACTGGCTTAGACCATAGTAACTGTTATAATTATACAGCGTTGAGCAAACATTATTGAAGTTTTCAGTTACTGAGCTGAGGTCTTGACAGTCTAAGAGCTAAACCCTAACTAACACATGTAAACTAGTTATTGTGCGAAGTAAAACTTGGTGGGGGGACTGGTATGGTGGGGGGGACTGGTGTGGTGGGGGAAGAGCCGAGTACCTAACCTACACGCAGACGCTATATCACTATACGCCCAGCTCTTGCGCGGTACACATGGATTCACAAATACAAGACAATAATGTTTCTTACACATCTTCATCTTCTAATATTTACCAAGCTGACACTAATGAAACGACTGATCAAATACAAGTACAAGAAGCGTCTACCACAATATCCTCTGATGCAGAAGCAATTACGTTATCCTTGATGGGTTTTAACTAATGGATATTTTATTCGAATTCCCCCGCACCAGCTGCCATCTGCCCCGCGCCATCTGCCCCACGCCAGCTGCTTTGTAACTATCTGCCTCTTCCATCTGCCCCGCATCCTACACTTTTACCCCCCCCCCCCACCATTGTATTTGATACCAGAACGCTAGCTAGCGAATAGACAGTACACTATTCGATCTGATAGATGTTTTCACTTCATTGCCTATCCGTAGTTGGATGGTATTTTAAGGTCTGCAGCTATCTTTAGCGATTAATAATAAATCTGTATGATTTCTGCGCTCATTTGGTAATATGCGTAAGTATACGCATTATATTGAATGTAATTATCAAATAAAACCGTTAGAGTTTTTTAAAACATCCTCAGGATGACCCTGAACTTGGCCTATCTCACCGTTATATGGTCTACACTATTATATATGCTAGAACAATAACGGGTTTTCTCCAAACCCTCTTCTTCTTGCTCTATTGTAGCGTTTCTGAATTACTGTTAGTCACCTAAAAAAATCCAGTTGTAACAGGTTAAAATACAGCTCTGTGATTGGTCGGAATAAGCTCGCTCCCCATTGGTCGTATTAGGCGTTCTGATCGCTGATTGGTTGTTGGTGCCTATATATACCGGTGCAGACAGCCTTCCTCATTCATTCTGTTCCAGACTTTTGTGTTGGTCAGAGGTCCTTGCGCTGCTTCATTCTCTGCTATTGTGGTAAGTGAGTTGTGATAGTATTGTGCAATTATTACAGTAAGTGCTATTATAATTTGTCGTTAGTATTTAACGCGTATTATATTTGGTGTATCAGGTCTAACCTCAATTTTATTGTATAACATAACCCTACTTTTATATATTAACCTCACTTTTGAGAGTCAAACATATATTTCTATTTCATAGTCTCACTCTTTTAGTCTGACATAACCTCACTTTAATATTTTTAATTATTATTTTACTAGGCCTAGCGTTGTATTTACTCAAGTTTCTCTTTGGGTTCACATAACCTTACTTTTGCTTAACATAACCTCACTTTATTGTTTTAATTTATATTTAACTTTTAGTTTGATTCAACTAGTAAAATGGCTAAAGTTGTTCAACCCGTTGAAGTACTCAGTGACGAGCAGGTTTATGTTAAAAAGTTTAGATTGTACGGAACGAAAACTATTTTCAAATTTTCTAACCCTCCTTCTGATACTAGTGAGATAGATTGGCTCAGACAAGGTTTTGCCAAGATTGTAAATGAGATGAAAGGCCAAGCCCACGAAAATGATCAGCTCGGGTTCACTTTGCAGAGTCTTAACCTAAAAAGTAGAGATCCGGGGTATGTCGCATTTCGACCCGCTGGTGAAATTGATGAAGACATCCTTTGGAAAATCTTTGGAGGGATCATACAGTCAAATTCTGAATCCGTCAAGTCCACTGACACTTTTAAAGTAGAATGTACTCGAGTTAATCTTCCTGTAGGTTCTGGGAGGGTACGACCTGGTATCTTTAACACGTTTGACGAGGAGTGCAAAGCAAGGAAGGGTATCGTAGTTATTAAAAATAAAGACAACTTGTGTCTCCCCAAGGCCTTGGTTGTAGGTATCGCTCATGCAACAAAGGATCCTCAGTACAAGTCAATTCGGCAAGATGATAAAAAAAGGCAAACCGTAAGGGCTCAGGAACTTATTCGTCGGGCTAGAGTAGAGATGCCCGAGGATGGCGCGGGAATCCCAGAACTTGAGAAGTTTCAAGACTTGTTGAAAGATTTCAAAATAACCGTGTTCAATTATGATAATAAAGGCCGGGACGTTTATTTTGAGGGCAGTGTTGAAAATGCTAAATTCAAGATCAACCTGTTGTTTTACAACGGGCACTATAACGTAATAACTAGTTTGACTGCTGCTTTCGTTTGTAAATATTTTTGTGAAGCTTGCCATGTTCCCTATGATCACAAAGGTGAACACAGATGTTCAAGCATCTGTTCTCAGTGTCAGACCATCTCGCCTCCCTGCAAAGAGGAGCATGGAGGAATAGTTTGTTCAAAATGTAATATGACTTTGAGAAATCAACAGTGTTTCACTGCTCACCAAGTCGATAAATGTAAAGTTGTCAAAAAGTGTCTTGATTGCGGTAAATTAGTTTGGATTAGAGACAGATCCACGCCTCACAAGTGTGGAGAAGTCTATTGCAAACCTTGCGGATCTTTCCAAGATCCAAATCACAAATGTTTCATACAGCGGAACGATGGTAAGCCTAAACCAAAGGACTACCTTTTCATTTTCTTTGATCTGGAGACTCGCCAAGACGAGTTTCTCCCCTCTGATCCCGAACAAAAAGTACATAAAGTAAACTTGTGTGTTTCCCAGCAGTTTTGCTACCAGTGTATCGAAACAGAATTTTGCAGGGTTTGTAAAAACCGTACGAGAGTCTTCAACTCTGACCCTGTTAAAGATTTCATGGAATACGTCATGGAAGTCCGAAAAGGTTTTAAAGATGTCTGTGTAATTGCCCACAACGGTCAGGGCTTTGATTTTCAATTTTTGTTAAAGTATGTTCTTGAAAAAACTAAATTCACACCCGATCTGGTCATGAAGGGTTGCAAAATTATTCTCATGGAAATGGACAACGTTAGATTTGTGGACTCACTTAACTATTTTCCTATGGCCCTCGCTGCACTCCCTAAGTCATTTGATCTGCCTCCGGAGAGAAAGAAGGGTTACTTTCCTCACTTGTTCAACACTCTGGCGAACCAAAATTATGTAGGCCCTATCCCCGATAAACAGTACTATTGCCCAGAGTCAATGTTTAAAAAGTCCAATAAGGCCTTTAAAATCTGGTACCATGAAAGAGTAGCGGAAAACTATGTATTTGATTTTCAAAAGGAAATGTTGGAGTATTGCATCTCTGATGTGGAGATCTTGGCCCAAGCTTGCCTTAAGTTCAGATCGATATTCCTCCAAGAGTGTAATGTTGATCCTTTCCTAGAGGCTGTAACGATCGCTAGTGCTTGCAACTTGGCCTTCCGCCGCAACTTTTTGAAACCAAACACGATCGGCCTCATCCCAAAGAACGGCTACCGTTTAGTGGATAACCAGTCAGCTATCGCCATTCAGTGGTTGAGCTGGGAAGAAGAGAAACGTGGAGTGAGGATCGAGCATGCGGGGCGGGGTAAAGAAGTAAAGATTAACAAACTGAAAGTAGATGGGTTTGACAGGGAAAACATCTACGAGTTTCATGGATGCTACTGGCATGGATGCCCCAATTGCTTCCCATTCAATCGAGAGGCTCCTCTGAAGGAGGATCCCTCAGACTCACTTCACTTAAGATACGAGAGAACTAAGTCCAAAATCGCTAAGTTTAATGACTACGAAGTAGTCGAGATGTGGGAGTGTGAGTTTAGGAAATTAAAGAAAGAACAAAAACTCAAACACTTGGACTCTCTCCCAATATTGAACACACTCCCACTAGACCCGAGACAGGCTTTCTTTGGGGGCAGAACGGGTAACTCTAAGACTTACCACAAATGCGTCGAAGGAGAAACGATCCAATATGTGGACGTTTGCTCGCTCTACCCGTATGTGTGTAAGTACGGAAAGTATCCCCTAGGTCATCCCACCATTCATGTAGGAGACAGAGAGTGCAGGCAGAGAGGTCTCCAAGTAGATGGTTTATTGAAATGCAAAGTCCTACCACCTTGGGATCTCTACCACCCAGTGCTCCCAGCAAGGATGAATAATAAATTAATGTTTGCCCTCTGTAAAACATGTGGTGAAAACCAAAACCAAGAAGACTGTGAACACGAAAGCGAAGAAAGAGCCCTGGTAGGAACTTGGACAATGGATGAGGTGCGGAAAGCGGTAGAGAAAGGCTATGTCATCCTCGATATGTATGAATTATGGGAATATGAAATGGCGACATACGAGAAAGGGGGACTCTTTACAGATTTCATCAATAAATTCCTGAAAATGAAACAAGAAGCGTCCGGCTACCCAGAATGGTGTA
Source organism: Allygus modestus (assembly GCA_963675035.1). Taxonomy (NCBI): domain Eukaryota; kingdom Metazoa; phylum Arthropoda; class Insecta; order Hemiptera; family Cicadellidae; genus Allygus; species Allygus modestus. The sequence goes on along the minus strand of OY776112.1, from coordinate 272,802,358 downwards.
AGACCCAGATTGATAAAGACCGGTACGTGCAGAACTACTTCACTCATGAAGGAATCAGGCTGGACCCCGCCAAGATTGCTGAAAACGAAGGTTTGAGATCAATGGCTAAACTCATGCTAAATTCATTTTGGGGTAAATTTGGACAGCGGGAGAACCAGACAAAGGCCACGATAGTCAGAGACCCCAAAACACTGTTCGGGATGATGACAAGACCCTATATAATAGTGAATAGAATACAGATAGTAAACGAAGAGGTAGTGGTAGTAAGCTGGGAGTACCTGGAGGAAGTCGGCGAGCCCTTAAGAAACGTGAATGTAGTCATAGCGGCCTATACTACTGCTCAAGCTAGACTGAAACTGTATGAATATCTGGAGGCCCTGGGTGCACAAGTCTTGTACTACGATACAGACTCAACCCTCTATATTTATAAGGGAGGTTTGTACAGGGCTTTAAAAAGTCCAATAAGGCCTTTAAAATCTGGTACCATGAAAGAGTAGCGGAAAACTATGTATTTGATTTTCAAAAGGAAATGTTGGAGTATTGCATCTCTGATGTGGAGATCTTGGCCCAAGCTTGCCTTAAGTTCAGATCGATATTCCTCCAAGAGTGTAATGTTGATCCTTTCCTAGAGGCTGTAACGATCGCTAGTGCTTGCAACTTGGCCTTCCGCCGCAACTTTTTGAAACCAAACACGATCGGCCTCATCCCAAAGAACGGCTACCGTTTAGTGGATAACCAGTCAGCTATCGCCATTCAGTGGTTGAGCTGGGAAGAAGAGAAACGTGGAGTGAGGATCGAGCATGCGGGGCGGGGTAAAGAAGTAAAGATTAACAAACTGAAAGTAGATGGGTTTGACAGGGAAAACATCTACGAGTTTCATGGATGCTACTGGCATGGATGCCCCAATTGCTTCCCATTCAATCGAGAGGCTCCTCTGAAGGAGGATCCCTCAGACTCACTTCACTTAAGATACGAGAGAACTAAGTCCAAAATCGCTAAGTTTAATGACTACGAAGTAGTCGAGATGTGGGAGTGTGAGTTTAGGAAATTAAAGAAAGAACAAAAACTCAAACACTTGGACTCTCTCCCAATATTGAACACACTCCCACTAGACCCGAGACAGGCTTTCTTTGGGGGCAGAACGGGTAACTCTAAGACTTACCACAAATGCGTCGAAGGAGAAACGATCCAATATGTGGACGTTTGCTCGCTCTACCCGTATGTGTGTAAGTACGGAAAGTATCCCCTAGGTCATCCCACCATTCATGTAGGAGACAGAGAGTGCAGGCAGAGAGGTCTCCAAGTAGATGGTTTATTGAAATGCAAAGTCCTACCACCTTGGGATCTCTACCACCCAGTGCTCCCAGCAAGGATGAATAATAAATTAATGTTTGCCCTCTGTAAAACATGTGGTGAAAACCAAAACCAAGAAGACTGTGAACACGAAAGCGAAGAAAGAGCCCTGGTAGGAACTTGGACAATGGATGAGGTGCGGAAAGCGGTAGAGAAAGGCTATGTCATCCTCGATATGTATGAATTATGGGAATATGAAATGGCGACATACGAGAAAGGGGGACTCTTTACAGATTTCATCAATAAATTCCTGAAAATGAAACAAGAAGCGTCCGGCTACCCAGAATGGTGTAAGACCCAGATTGATAAAGACCGGTACGTGCAGAACTACTTCACTCATGAAGGAATCAGGCTGGACCCCGCCAAGATTGCTGAAAACGAAGGTTTGAGATCAATGGCTAAACTCATGCTAAATTCATTTTGGGGTAAATTTGGACAGCGGGAGAACCAGACAAAGGCCACGATAGTCAGAGACCCCAAAACACTGTTCGGGATGATGACAAGACCCTATATAATAGTGAATAGAATACAGATAGTAAACGAAGAGGTAGTGGTAGTAAGCTGGGAGTACCTGGAGGAAGTCGGCGAGCCCTTAAGAAACGTGAATGTAGTCATAGCGGCCTATACTACTGCTCAAGCTAGACTGAAACTGTATGAATATCTGGAGGCCCTGGGTGCACAAGTCTTGTACTACGATACAGACTCAACCCTCTATATTTATAAGGGAGGTTTGTACAGGGTCCCTACGGGGGATTACCTCGGGGAAATGACCGACGAGCTGGTTAAATACGGACCTGGATCTTTCATCGTTGAATTCGTTTCTGGGGGGCCTAAAACGTACGCATATCTTGTCTGGTCAACCAACAAACAAAAACTAAAATCTGTTTGCAAAATCAAGGGCCTCACTCTTAATTCTAAGACCTCCAAAACACTTAACTTTGAAAAACTAAAAGAAATGGTTCTTAGCGAGTCAGCTGAAAGCATCGAAATTAAGGAATCTAGAATCAGGAGGACGAAAGACCGCGATATTGTAACTGTGAATGAATCAAAACTTTTCAAAATTACTGGACCAAAAAGAAAGCTCGAGGGTGAGCACGACACACTACCCTATGGTTATAAAATCCAAAAACTTGAGTAAACACGACTGGTAGTATTGGGAACGATTCGTCCCCTTTGTAAAAAAAACATGGTCACGTGACCTGATTTCAGGTTTTAACTTGGATGATATAACCTCCAGCTCTGTCTCAGCCACTTTGGTCACCGATCCTGCCCTAAATTGCTCTAATCTGTACTACTGCACAATACTTAAAATAAATGGCTCACTTAACTTCATGAACAGTTCAATTGTAAATATAGTTGAGCATGTCTTGGACATTGTAAAAGTTCCCACTGTATGTATGTCTCTGTGTGTGTGTGTGTGTGTGTGTGTGTGTGTATGTGTGTGTGTGTGTGTGTGTGTGTGTGTGTGTGTGTGTGTGTGTGTGTGTGTGTGTGTGAGCGTGTGTGTGTGAATGAAGGTCAATGGCGTGGGGGACGAAAAGCCCCGTAAACCTGAATGTAAATTGAAGGGTCTTGTACGTTGAGGCGTCTAGGTAAGCCCTTGGCTACTCCTTGGAAGGACCTAGAGTGAGTGGTGTACTCAAGTTATTCCTTGAATCCGTACGGTGGGACTTGTAAAAGTAAAAAATGAACGGAGGAGACAATTAGCTTGCTTTTTTGGAAGGTCTCCACGGGTCATGGCGGTGGAGGGGCTATGGCTTTTTTTTCTAAAAATACTCTATCCTTTGTTTGCTAAAAAGGGAGAGGACATTAGTTCGTACTGGGCATCAACCAGGTAATCTGGATGGCCTACGTATGGAATAATGTTTAACCTGGGTGCATATGCACGGGATGGTCTCAAACCCCACCCAAGCAAACAGAAACTTAGTATACGGGGTTAACGGCTATGAACACCGGGTTTATAAGCGATAGCTGTGATGGAATGGATGTCTGATCAGCTCTTTAGCTCGATTGTTTTCATAAAATTTTTTATATCGATTAACCTATCGAATCACAATCGAATTTTACGCGTGCGAGGTAGTACTTTTTTTTAAATAACCTCCCCGTGACCCTGAACTTTAAACTTTCCCTCATTACGTCACAAAACCGTCTACGTCACTGGCTCAGCCTCAGATGACGTATATATTCACTCAGCCCATGCGGTCAAGTGACGTGTGACGTCACTTTTTAATATATCCTAGATTATATTTATATAATGGTGTAGCTGTAAAGTATATGTATAATATTGTATATACATTGCCATATGATAGTATCAATCGCATAGAGTATATAATAGTCGAACCATGGAACATATATACATATAATTTACAGTATATAATATATATATATATATAATGGTGTATATGTAAAATAATTTATCATAGAGCATAGGTTGCCAGAACTGAGCAAAATGAGTTAAAATTTAAAAAAGTGAGGTTAGGAAATTTGGCGGGAAATAAAGTGCCATGGGCGCCGCCATCTTGGAATGACGTCACTACAAAATGCTGGCTTCTGATTGGCTTGCTATAGTGGGGGGTATCCTACTGTAAACACCACCTATAATTTCCAAATTTAATTTTAACATTACTTTGCAAATTACTAATGCCAAATTACCACTTATATGTTCACTGTCCGTTTTGATTTCCGAATATGGTACAGCCCTTAATTCGATACTTATAATTACCATAAATGATTCCAAAATTCAATGTAAAATGAATATAGCATATTTTCGCAAATCAAATCAAATCAAATTAAATTTATTTCCAAATAAAAACAAATACAAGATCATGTACTCAAACAATATTGCGGAAAACAAAATTCTCACATAGGCCCATCAACCTGTGCGTGAAAACGAGCTCTGATTCAAATTCAGTGCACTTAAAAAATAACAAAAAACATCGTGTTATTGCTAAACAAAATTACATTTACTTTTTGACGATTAAGTAGGCTATAAACACACATAAAAAATAAAAATAAAACAATATCAGCAGTTGTATGTCAATTAACCATGAACAAAACTAAGATTCGTTTTGCATTTAAATATCAAACACTGATTTAAAATAAATAAAAATAAAAACGACATTTGATATAATACAAAGACAATAGGCAATGGCGGGAGTGAAGTAGAAGTAGCAATAGACGGTAGAAGTAGAAGTAAACCCTACAAAAAAATCCTAGTAAAATACTACTAACTTTAGTGTTTATTAACCAATGTAAATTGATTAATGGATATGTTGTTGTACTAGGCTATGTGTAAATTCATATAATTATGTCCAAACCCCGTCTTAAATTATATCTATATTTATAAAAAAGGATGTTGGTTTGTTTGTTTGTATATATATTTGAAGTTTATGAACTCGGACACCGCTGGACCGTTTGCCATGGAACTTGGTATATATATGTAAAATTTTACGGAGAAGGTTTTTAAGCCATCCATTTCCTCATAACACAATTGGCTCCCCCCCCCGAGAAGCCCAAAAGCTTTATCATATAAACCTTATGGAAATATATTGCTGTTTACATAAAAGATAATGATATGTTTACTTGAACAGGTGATCTTGGAGATATTGGTTTTAGTTGGTAATAGTCAAAGGCATGACAACGTCTGCCGGATGACAGCTAGTTATTAGTGAATTTCCTTTGGAAAGTGGACTATTAGCATGACCCGCACGGTGAAACTTAAGCACGGGACCACCGTAGAAGTTCCTGAACACGTTTTGGGTGTTCGTTCAAAATTATAATATAATCCAGGTACCTATCAGGCGTCATTTTAAACTACCACCCTGCGGCGTCATGCCTTAATCGGCATGTATATTAATATTTTATTAAAGTATATTACATTTAAACTCTCTAGTAACAAATTGCTGACGTCAGATTCTTAAAATTCCAAAAAATAAGATTTTAACTACTTCCCTAACAATCTGAACTCATTTGAAACAAGTTACTTTACAGCGTCACTCGTATATTTCTATCTAGTCTAGTACCACTGAGGCGTCGTGCTGTATTTTTTCTTTCTGGAATGCATACCTTATGGCATCATGCAGTGTTGCCAGATTGAAAACTTCGACACAGAGGTTTGATTGAGATTGCAAGGCTCTGCTAATGCTTGAGTTTTGGAATTCTGTCAATCATCCGTTTTAGAAAGGCATTAGGTTTAAATTAATAAACTAAAATTAAATTACGTCATTGTAATTAGAGTCAAGAAGTATATATAGCCTACACTCAACCAAAGATGATTCAATAAACATGTATTATATACTAACGATAACTGTGTACCCGTCCTTCGTGCAGATTGACGACTTTGTGACCGTTAGCAGAGAAATTACATCTTCTAAATATAACCTTAAAAAAACAAATTACGAGAATAAATCGATTAAAAATATTTACAATCTGCTGGAATGTGGCGCAACAAGAAAATCAGTTTTATTCTAATGCATACTAATTTAAAAATACCGTGACGCTAATTTAACGTGCTTGTGGTTATTTTGTGAGCAGGACTTCTTTAGTTTTAACCGATGTTAATGTTTTCGGTGTCGTTGGGAAGAGCTCAGCGTAAAATCACATCGCTGTTCACATTTTTAAAATCATCTAATTTGCGAGAAGATTATATTAGTCAGTAAGATTAAAATTGGAACAGGGCACATTTGATTTGCAATTAAAACACTGAATAGAGTAAATACAATTTATCAGCAAGATCATTTATGTTCTTACTCAAACACATTTATATTGTGTTGTAATAAGTCCCTGCGGTTCAATAACTAGTAAAATACAAGTAAAAAACGGGCAGAGCCATCGTACTGTAGACTACGGTTAGTAGCCTAGACAAGTAATGTGGTCTATTCACTATCGCCATCGACCCTTGGGTAGCGTAACTTCGCAGCGGCGCGGCGCGTGACTCTCCACTTGACTGTACAATATAAATATCTATTATCGTTAAATGCTTTCCACGCATTCTACTATTAAGTCTCGTGACTCTTCTAATGGGTTAAAATAAACGTGTTGTACGTGATTTAAAAGTTATATCAAATTAAGAATGTTATGTTCCAACCAAATCTGAAATTAGCTGTTTTTCTTCTTAACATGTCTTTACGGGTTGCATAAATTACTTTTAAAATATAAATAAGTTCAACAAAGATGGATAAATTATATTAAAATTGCCTCAGCCATGGAAGTATAAGGTCAATGATTTTTTACAAACCTGCAGGATGTATTTCACTTTAAGACGTGAAATACAACGAGAAGTACGTCGTTGAATTCATATTTTGATCTTGATTAGAATGGTTTGCATAACTAATTTAATAGATTTTTATATTGGTAAGACAATATAATATAATAACCTGAAAATACTTTTAAGTTAAATTCATAAATTAATGCAATCTGGCCTCATAGAGTCACGTGAGCTAAAGTTTATGGAAACACGTTAGATATCGTAGATCGTAGGTAGAAGTTCCAACCTCGAGCCTAATTAACAATCCCGGGATTTAGGGATTGTCCGATGTCAATTTTGTCCGATTCCAAACAGTCCCATGGCCTGTCCTAGGATTTCGTAATTCTGGTGATGCGTAGGACCGTGCAGTTGCGATTCTTGGCGTACACAAATACAATGTCCATAGATCTACAGGATATATAAACTAATAAAGTTAGGTTATTTTTACGTTAATGTAAATATTAGTGAAGCTAATCAAGCTAATCTATAACAATGGTTGCAAACTTATAATTTATTTACTTAAATTAATATCTGTTAGATAAAATAAATTGAAAAATTTGCTATTTTATACTGTCAGTTCCGGTATTGGAGGTGAAATATCCCGCGGTGTATTTAGGAATCACCTGCTTAAAACCCTTAATTGTAGGCCCCATTATGAGTGAGTGAGTCTGTACTGTGAGAGAGTGATTACTGTATTATTTATTCTATGGTTCTAGTATGCTATTAGGACCTATGCCACAAGTAAGAAACAAAGTTTGCAGCTTCGAAAGACCTGTGCTACTGGCGTAGTAGCAAAATACAGTTTTTGCACTTTTTTAAGTTTTTGCTAAATATCTACTAAAGTATGCCTCGGACAGAATTTTTTGCCCAATCAGTAGATGTGAACTGCCAGGGAGGCGCCACTTCCGGCGTTTTTTTCCCATGTTATTCTTATGGGGAGCCGTTTTTGCGCCGACGCCAGCTCCCGCCTATACTAATAAGCCACAAGTTTCCTTGTTGGCCTATATTAATACCCAACCCTTGCCTATATTAAATATATTGTCCCCACCCCTCCTCTATATTTTTTAAAATTAATTTTCAAATTCTAAAAAACTATCTCTGGTGTGTTTTGTGTCCTTGGATGTGTTATTGGTGTTTTAATAAATTCCCCCAAATTAAAAAATACTGCCGCCAACTGATTTAAAACTTGGATATGTTATTGGTGTTTTAATCCCAACTATTACGGTCGAACTGCCAACTGATTAAAACATCCGCCGCTTGCACGCGCAACGATCCGCTGCCTGCACACGCAACAATCCACCGCTCGCTGACGCGCTGACATACTAACACACTAAGTCGGTCATGTGCAAGCACGCGTCACATTGACCAGAATTTCCACTTACCATAGAAAGTCCAGCCAATGTCATTTCCTGGTTAAATTGAAAATCTGATGTGTATATAAGGTGCCACCAACAACACACAACAACAGTGACCTCCACCACCAGCACCGGATGAAGACACCGGACGCGCCACCAGCGACATTGAGGCGACCACCGGCACCAGATGACGTCACCACGCCGCACTCTGGCTCTCACCTCTCCACGTCTCTCGGCCCACCTCTCCACCTAGGACTCTATGTTAGCTGTGAGTGTTAGCGACGGTAGTTGTAATCTGTCTTCAACGGAGGGACAATGGTTAATCCATCACTATGGCAATTTTGAACTCTCGTAAACTTGTAAAATATAATTTAAAAACCGCTGTTAAATAATTTAAAAAAATTTAAAAATTTAAAAAATTTAAAAATGGTAATTTCTTGTTTATAAAAAGCAGAGTAATGTCATCTCAAAATTTATTTACATCCAACATGTTGTCCTGTGCAATCTGCTCCACGCCCTGCTCCAAAAGAGGCAATTTAATCAGACACTATCGTAACATTCACAAAGTTATTCCTAAAATTTGTAAAAAATGCCATCAAATATTTGATAATAACAATCATTTTAAAGCGCATATGCTAGAAAAACACAATAGTTGTAATGTGTGTAAGAGAGTTATCACTCGTGACAAGAAACGCCACCACCTACGATGTGACAAACGACCTTACAAGTTGTATATTTTTAACGGTGAATCTGTGGAAGTATTAGACACTCTTCAATCTTGTCCCCTACCTATCAAATGGATTCTTATTAGGAGGGTAAAGTTCATCAAACACTCGGTGGACAATAATGGTGATTTAATCACTGACAAAGAATGTATTGCTGATTTTCGAAGTTTAACTAATTTATCAATTGAGAACGCACAATTAAAGACTCAAATTAAAGAAGCACTTTTTAAGATCGATACCTCCATGCACAAGTATCAAGCCCAAGGCAGTGGATGGATATATGACCATACTAAATACTGGCAGCTGCATGTTTACAAGTATAAACCCCTAACTCCCAACTCATACATACCCACACCAGAAAATATAAAATCAAAACACGCTGTTTTAAATATTAAAAACAGTGATAATAAATGTTTCGTGTGGAGTGTTTTAGCAAGCCTGAATCCAAGGAATAGTAAAGAACATGCAAATCGAGTATTTTACTACGAACCCTATGAAGGCCAGTTAAATATGACAAATATAAAATATCCAGTAAAAATATCCGACATTGATAAATTTGAAAAACAAAATAACATAAGTGTTAACGTATATGGAATTGAAGGACAATTAATATATCCATTGAGAATAACTAAACTAAACAGTAATACGCACGTCAACCTGCTGCTTTTACATCAAGGTCGGAAATCACATTACTGTTTAATTCGTGATTTTGATAAGTTAATGTTTAATTCTACAAAACATGACCATAAGCAATATTTTTGCAAGTTCTGTTTGCAACATTTTTGCACCAAAGATATATTGGAACGTCACACAACATATTGTAAAACCTTTGATGCCCAAAGAGTACAAATGTCTAAAAAAGATACACTACAATTTACGAATTACAAATATCAACTTAAAGCTCCCTTTGTGATTTATGCAGATTTCGAATGTTTTATAAACTGTGGCAAACACACGCCTTCTGGATTTTCTTATGTTGTGGTGAGAGATTCTAACATTATTTACGAAGAGTTGTACAGCGGTGAAAATGTGATGGATGTGTTTTTCGAAAAGTTATTTAAAACTTATGACTTTATTAAAAGTCAGATGGGAGTATATGTTCCCCTTGTAATGACTCCAGAGCAAGAGATGTTATTCCAAAACTCTACACACTGCCACATATGCCAACAGCTGTTACTGTGTGATAAAGTGCGCGACCACTGCCACCTAACAGGCGAGTTCCGAGGACCCTCCCACAACTCTTGCAATTTAAACTATAAAGTAACCAAGAAAATTCCAGTATTCTTCCACAATCTTAAAAACTATGACGGCCATTTAATAATGCAACACTTGGGAAAATTCAATCGCAAATTGAATTGCATAGCCAAAGACATGGAAAAATATATTTCGTTCTCTGTTGATGATTTGGTATTTTTGGATTCCTACAACTTTTTGTCTCTTCCCTTAAGCAAATTAGCTTCCAATTTAAATACGTTTAGATTTATAGACAATCCACTACTACAATGTAAGGGCGAATTTCCGTACGAATACATGACAGGACCAGAAAAGTTTTTAGAGCCCCTCCCACCCATAGAGGCATTTTACAGCAGTCTAACTAAAGAATGTATATCTCCTGCACAATATGAACATGCTAAAAACGTATGGAATCATTTTAATATAAAGAATTTAAAAGAATATCACGATTTATACCTTAAAACAGATGTGTTGTTATTGGCTGATGTGTTTGAGACATTTAGGGACTTGTGTTTAAAGGATTATAAACTCGACCCTGTCCACATGTACTCACTGCCCGGACTAACATGGGAGGCGTGTCTTAGAATGACCGGCATAAAATTAGAATTATTTCAAGACGTTGACATGCATTTGTTTATAGAACATGCCATTAGAGGCGGTGTAAGTATGATTTCCACGCGCCACGCTAAAGCCAATAATAAGTACATGGGCGAACATTATGACCCAAATCAAGAAAGCACCTATCTTGTATACTTAGACTGCAACTCGCTATACTCTACAGCAATGTGCGAGTCGTTGCCCGTTGATGGCTTTAGATGGACAAATGAGAAAGATTATAAATACAATCAAAATAAAAACTTTGGATTTATTTTGGAAGTTGATTTAAAATACGATAAAAGTTTACACGATTTGCATAATGACTACCCGCTCGCACCAGAAAAAATGAATGGAAAATTAATACCAAATTTAAATGACAAAACCAAATATATTTTGCATTATAAAGCACTAAAAAAATACGAAGAACTGGGTTTGGTAGTTACAAAATACCACAGAATCTTAAAATTCAGACAATCAAAATGGCTCGCCCCCTATATTAATTTTAATATTGAAAAGCGACAAAAAGCTGAACATGATTTTGAAAAAGACTTTTACAAACTGTTAAATAACAGTCTCTTTGGTCGAACAATTATGAACCAACGCAAGTTTCGTGATATACATCTTGTAGACGAGTCTAAGTTAACAAAGTATGTTACAAAGCCAAGATTTGACTGCAGCAAAAAGTTCGATAACAACTTGCATGCTGTGCATTTAAATAAATTAATTGTAAAGTTTGATAAACCAATATATTTAGGAATGTCCATTTTGGATATCAGCAAAGTAATAATGTATGATTTCCACTATAATTATATGTCAAAATTTAAGAATAAAAGGTTCTTAATGACAGACACAGACAGCCTTCTTTATTCTATAGTAACAGAGGACTTTTACAAGGAAATACAATGTGACTTGGACCGTTTTGACACCTCTGCATATAGTAAAGATCATTTCTTATACTCTGATAAAAACAAAAAAGTACGGGCAAGTTTAAAGACGAATTAAATGGTCAAATTATGTATGAATATTGTGGTTTAAGGCCAAAATTATACTCTTTCATTCCTTTACAATGGTTATACGAAAAAGAAAAGCAAAATGAGCTAGAGGTTAAGAAGGCAAAAGGAGCTGACAATGCTACAGTTAAACATCTCTTAAGACACCAACATTACTTACACTGTCTTGCAACCGGGGAAGATTACTATGAGAATGTTACAAGAATTAAATCCACAAACCACCATCTGCAAACATTAACAATGAACAAAAAGGTACTCTCTTTTGATGACGACAAGAGGTTTATTGTGGATGGCATCAACACCCTTGCCCTTGGTCACTATAAAATTGGTCAAACATAAATCTGTATTTGCCATTATTCTTTGGCCTTTCCTTGTCTATTACAAAAAAGCCATATTTAGACCTATCCCAGCATTGATGGCAGAGATTTCTAAATTGGTTAAATGAAAAATCATTTCCCACATGATTGTTATACACATGTTTTAAATTTAAATCGTCTTGTTTAAATAATATTAGAAAATTAACATTGTCACGTAAATGTTTGTGTACTTTACTGTAAGATTGACACAAGTAAAAACTGTTAATATTTTTGTGTCTGCCCATTGAGAAAAATTGTGTGATATTTGGACTATTTATGTCGTCAAATACAACTATTGAGTGTGATTCTACATCATTTGGTGTGATTTCACAGTTTGAATATGTGTGTAATTTAACTTCATCACACAGACGGAATATTTCAATTATTTTTTTATATTTTTCTTGTTCTAAAGATTTGGATATTATATATAAATTTGTAAACTTTAATCCTTGTTTTTTACAATTAAGTTATAAATTACAACAGTCTTCCCCGAACCACTGGGCCCTATTATAAGACAGCGAATATTATTAGGAAATAGACCCAACTTCTTTGGTGTATTTTCTTTATGTGCTATTTTAAATTTGTTCTTTTGTTGAATAAATGACATTTTTTATATAATAAAAATGGTGTATTTTCTTTATGTGTTAAATTTGTTGAATAAATGACATATAATAAAAATGGTGTATTTTCTTTATGTGTTAAATTTGTTCTTTTGTTTAATAATTTTTTATATAATAAAAATGGCAAAGAGAAAGTGTAAGAAGGGTAAGGGATTATTCTTAAAGCCATATAGAGGCCGTGGCTTGTTAAATACCCTTATAAACAACCTTCCTTTCCCTCTCCACCTGCCGTCGTATATTTATTGTGGTCCTGGAACTAATATACGTGAAAATTTAGCCAAAAATGTACCTCCAAAAAATAAGCTAGACTCTTATTGTAAAGAGCACGACATATTCTACATGAATAATCCTGATACAGCCGCCCGGAACAAGGCAGATATGAGATTAGCGGACCAGGCTTGGACTAGGGTTTCGGCAAAGGACGCCAGTCTGGCTGAAAAAGCAGCGGCTTATGCAGTGACAAATTTGATGAAGGCTAAAGCAAAAATGGGAATGGGATTAAAATTTAATAAAAAAGATGGACAACTTTCAGCTGTTAGAGGCAGCAAGAGACGTGCCTCACTTTCGAGGAGTGTACCTAAAAAACGAGCTAAAACATCTAAGACCAAAAGTAAGAGAATGTGGAATTATTAATTTAGACAGTGACAGGGGCACACATTGGACAGCATATCGTAAAAATAAAGATGTTGTAATATATTTTGACCCTTTCGGAATACAGCCTCCAAAAGAGGTAATTGAATATTTTGTACCATCTAAAATTTACTATACAACTGATCAAATACAAGATTTAAACAGATCCATTTGTGGAATTTTATGTTTATCATTTCTGAAAAATTTTAGTTTATAAAAATGGATTCATTTACTATAACATTTACGGGTACAGAGCCAGAGTTGAAGTCTGTGTTCTTTCCTCCTATAGAATTAAATGGTGATTATGTAATTGGACTGGTAGATTTTCAAAGTTATAATTCTATATTTAATGTTAAAAAACCTCTAAATACTTTGACATATTACAAAATGCACAAAATTACAACCCCAAAAGGGGAGGTCACAATTGACGAATTAAACCGGGCATTAGATGGTAAAGTTGAAGTTATTATACAAAATAAAGTAGCATTAATTAATACAAAAGTCAAACTTATATTTTACAAAGGCCTAGTTCCAAAATTAAATAAACTTAAAGACACAAAATTAACTATAGACGAGGGTGAGGATGTGTATTATTACGATCACAAAGCCGCAAATGTAATTGAAATTGCTGAAGGTACATACGAAGTGTTTGAGCTTGCGAAGGAAATTCAAAAGCAACTCCCAGATTTTGTACTTATAGCCGATAATAAAACTATGAAAGCCACATTACATTCTAGCCATGTGTTTGATTTTACAAAACCGTGTTTGGGGTCTGAATTGTTGGGATTTAAAGGATTTTCTACTCCAGATATTGCGTTTAAATCCGTAAATAAAATCAACATAAATAATGTAAATGTGATTAGAGTAAAATGTAATATTGCGAATGGGTCTTATTTAAATGGTGACAAATCACACACCATACACAGTTTTTACCCAGAAGCTCCTCCCGGCTACAAAATTATTGAGGTCCCCAGAAATATTATATACTTCCCTGTAAATAAGAGAAGTTTAGATGTTGTTAGCATTACATTTGCAGATCAACACGACAAGCCAATTGACTTTAATAAAGAAGAAACTACAATTACTTGTCATATAAAAAAGATATGAGAATTTACAAGAACGGACTGAGTGTACAAAATGCCAGGTTTCTGCGATCAATTGGGTTGAAGTTAAAATTTTCTATTAATAAAAATGGAAGATTTTCTAGACGTTACAGGAAAATTCCAATACGACGATAGCGTGGTTAAAATTACAAATCACTCCTATGTTCCACACAACACTTTAGCAATAAATAATTCCGATGAAATTCGAATATGCATAAATAATCAAGATTTACTAACACTCCCATGTAGGAGTTATCTGTATATTAAAGGAGAAATAGAGAATCATGATAAAGGACATTTTATAAATAATGCGTTTGCATTCTTATTTGACGAAATTAGATACGAAGTTGCTGGTAAAGAAATAGATATTGTAAGAAATCCGGGAATTTCCAGTCTTATGAAAATATTGTGCTCTTACAATAAAACAACTAAATTGTCAAATGTAGCATTTGATTCTGATGAAAATTTAAAGGAGTTCCATAAAAGCGGCAAGTTTAGTACTTGTGTCCCGTTAGAGCTGTTAATGGGTGTGTTTGAGGATTTTAATAAGGTTTTAGTAAATGTTAAACAAGAATTGGTGTTGAAAAGATCCAAAAACGACTTAAATTGTATATTAACAACATCTAATGCTCCAACTGGTGTCGATCCTATTCCTAAAATTACACTTAAATCGATTCAGTGGGTGATGCCGCACGTGGTGCCATCTGATGGGGAGAAGCTTCAATTACAAAAGATGTTATTGCAAAATAAAAATTTGCAAATTGCATTTAGAAGTTTGGAGCTACACGAACTCCCATCATACCCCGAAACCAAGAGACATACATGGTCAGTTAAGACATCTTCGAGTTTGGAGAAGCCCAGGTATATTATATTTGGTTTCCAAACAGGTAGGGACAACAGTGCACGAAAAAGAACTGATGAATTTGATCACTGTAAATTGAAAAATATCAAAGTGTTTTTAAACTCTGAATATTATCCTTATAGTGATTTAAATCTCGACTTTGAAAATGGAGATGCCTCTAAAGCTTATGAGGTTTAGGGAGAGTTATGGGGTTTGTGAGGTTTAGGGAGAGTTACTACAACACCGTCCCCGATCCTATGTTTAACAGAGCTTACTTTATAAAGAAATATCCTCTAATTGTAATAGATTGTTCTAGGCAGAATGAATCGGTCAAAGAGGGGGTTGTAGATATTAAATTAGAAATTGAAACTGCAGAAAATGTCCCTTCAAACACATCTGCATATTGCCTAATAATACACGATAAGGTGTTTGAGTATAATCCTTTGACAAATGAGATAAATAAAATGTAAATAAAATGAAAACAAATATTCAACAAGAATTGGTAGAGTCTGCAAAACAAATAAGAGAAAAATATAGGGCGTTAAAACGTGGTAAATTTCTAGAGGCTGAAGAGAGGTTCCAAACATTCCAACCGTTAATAGAGCCTTTGCAAGAATTAAAAAATTTAGCCACAAAAACAGAGAGGCCAGTTCTCCCAATGATTTTAGAAAAGACCCCGTCTAGAATACCAAGAATAACACAGATAACACCGCACAAATTAGATTTTGGTCTTTTAGCATCAGACTATTTAGGAAATTACCTTAGTAGAAGTAGTATGACAGACACCACATATGGTATTAGGCGAGAAGGAAATAAATTTTTTGTTGGGAATCAGGAAGTTCAAATTGCCAATGATGATGTTACAGTTGGAGAAAAAATTTAAAAAGGGACAAAGGGATTGTGGGAATTGTTAACTTTAAAAGAACCCGTAAACTATAGTCAGGCTGATTTGCAAAATTATAAAGAGATTTTGGAAGCTACAAATGCACATTTAAAGGGTTATAAAACAGGTGCGGTGATGTCAAGTAATAAACACACTAAATATCTTAATATAATTAAACCCTGTTTAAGACTGTTGGTGAAGGTTTAAGACAGGTAACTGGTAATAAAATAGACTATGTTTATTGGGACGATCCTAATGAGCTTGTAGATAGGTTAAGACTGCTTTGGTTAAGCCGATTGGCGGGAAATTCTGGAGTGGATAATGAGATAGATTCTATCATAGAAGAATTGAGGGAAAGTGGAATTGTTTATTAAATAAAAAGATGATAGATAAATTTTATTGCGTATATAACCCGTATAGTAAACCAGAAGCTAGAAGTTTTAAAGAAACTACTTTAAATCTAAAAGATGATGGTTGGAATGCTTTAAATTATAAAATTAGTAATGTTAAAGGTGGGGAGTTTACTGACGATGTATCGACTTTGGGGCAGACGTTAACCAGGAAAGGTGATGCTTTTGTACAA
Organism: Allygus modestus; assembly: GCA_963675035.1. Lineage (NCBI taxonomy): Eukaryota > Metazoa > Arthropoda > Insecta > Hemiptera > Cicadellidae > Allygus > Allygus modestus. The sequence goes on along the minus strand of OY776112.1, from coordinate 272,785,824 downwards.
GGTAATACTAAATATAAGTTTTTAGAATCCAAGAGTAATAATTGGAACGCTAATAAACGCAAAATTACTAATGTTAAACGAGGTGAAAGCTCAACCGATGTACCCACATTAGAGCAAACTTTAATAAGAAAAGATGGTTTCTTTGTACAAGACAAAAATAATTATGAATTTTTGGAATCGGAGAATGGTATTTGGAATGCCAAAAAGCGAAAGATTAGTAATTTGTTGGCTGGTAAAGAAAGCGATGATGTTGTAAACGTCTCTCAAGTACCAAAAATGGATCTAAACTTTTGGGATTTTAATAATAAAAGGCTAGTTCGTGTTAAACCCGCTGTTGATGAGAACGACTGTGTTACAAAACATCAGACTGTGACTTTAGACGGTCTTAAATTTGATGGTAAAAATAAGCAATTAACAAACATTTTACCTGGAACATTGCCAAATGATGTGGCTGTTGTTAATCAAATATTAACAAAAGGTGAGAAAAGCATAATAAAACAGGGGGATAAATATTATAGTGTATTAACATTAGATAGAGATATGTGGGATTCAGAGGACAAATTAATAAAGAATGTACCTGAAGGCAAAGATAGGAGTGATATTTGTTTAATGTCGCAGGTTTTGAGGTATGATGATAATATTAAAACTTTTAGACAAGACAATATTAAATTTGATATTTGTTTAAAATCACATGCATTAAGGTTTAACAATAAAACTAATAAATTTATGCAAGACAATAATGAAATCGATTTGATGATGTACAATCCTAAATTGTTGGTTGCAGACCCTACATCTTTAAGCGGATTTAAGACTTTAGATGGAGGGGCATATTTGCCAAAAAACTATGTATATCAAAGAATGAGTGATGGTATGTTAATTGGTAGCAAAGGAGGTGTTTTTGAAACGACAGAGACTGGCAGATACGTTAACATTAAAAATAAAGAATAAAAAATGGAAAAAATTGCTTACGAATTGCATAAGCCCGCGAGAAAGAACTTTGTTAGAAGGTCTTTTAAGGTGTTGGGTATAAACGAAACTGTTCAAATCGATTTAATAGATATGCGGAATTATGCTAGAGAGAATTCTGGGAATAAATATATTTTAACTTTAATAGACACATTTTCTAAAAAAGCTTATGCTGCTCCACTAAAGAATAAAACTGGATTAGTAGTCACAGAAGCTATAAAAACTATTCTCCCAAAGGGAGTTAAAAATATTCAATCTGATAACGGGAAAGAATTTTTTAATGAACATTTTACCAAACTAATGAAAATTCTAAATATTAATCACTACCACACTTACTCTACAACTAAGGCGGCTATTGTGGAAAGGTTCCAGAGAACTTTAAAGAATTGGTTGTATAGAGAGTTTAGTGCACAGGGGAGTTACAAGTGGTTGGATTTACTTCCAAAGTTAATAAGGATATATAATAATAAAGTACATAGATCCATAGGGATGAAGCCTAACCAAGTAAGTGCTAAGAACTCTAAAGATGTACATGAAAGGTTAGCATCTAAAGTACAAGTTAAAAAGCCAAGATATAAGGTGGGGGATAGTGTAAGGATATCTAAATATAAACATGTATTTAGTAAAGGATATACCCCTAACTGGACGGGAGAGCTTTTTACAATAGCAGAAGTTAAGAAAACAAAGCCTGTGACTTATATTTTGAAAGATGAGAATGGCAATATAATCAAAGGAGGATTTTATACAGAAGAATTGTTAAAGACTAAATATAAAGACATGTATTTGGTAGAGAAGGTAATTAGGAGGAGGGGTGATTTATTATATGTCAAATGGCTCGGGTTCCCAAGTAGCCAGAACTCGTGGATTTCTGCAAAGGATGTATTAAAATGAATTTTAAAATAGGGTCAAAATTGGCAGTTTGACTGTGAATTTGGGATATGTGAAATTTATTAAAACACTTGCCTAGGACAATATCATATCCAAATTGCAGACAAATCGGACAGTAAATAAAGAAGTTGGCAATTGGCAGTATTTTTCAAAAATAATTTTTAATTTGACCGTAATAGTGAATTTGGGAAATGTAAGTGTAATTTATTAAAACACTTGCCTACGACAATAACATATCCAAGTTTTAAACAAATCGGACCATAAACACTAAAGATAGTTTTTTAGCCTGAATTTGAAAATTAATTTTAAAAAATATAGAGGAGGGATGGGGAAAATATATTTAATATAGGCAAGGGTTGGGTATTAATATAGGCCAACAAGGAAACTTGTGGCTTATTAGTATAGGCGGGAGCTGGCGTCGGCGCAAAAACGGCTCCCCATAAGAATAACATGGGAAAAAAACGCCGGAAGTGGCGCCTCCCCGGCAGTTCACATCTACTCCAATCCTTTCTTAAAATGCATGAAATTTGCTCAAAATTTCAAGTTTCAAAATCACCAAGTGTAAAAATCCCCAAATTCCAGAATGACCCTGATTATTTATGTTTGCTACCTGCTCAACGATTCTCAAAATTCCAAAAGACCGCATGCGCACTCACGGGTATACTTGTGAACTAGCCCCGTGCGGGACAGAACACAATACAATCCAAAATCATTAAAAATATAATAAACTAGTGGCTTGATGGGACAATAGCCCCTAATCTTAATCGAATACTCTGCCTCGCGTGATATCTATTCTCTTAACATACTGAGGAAAATACAACTATATCACGTGTCAGTTCGTAAACAAAGTAGACACATACCCACATGTTTTAATGTAAACAAAGCAGACGTTTTTAAATCCCAATGCTTTTATTATGGGGGATGTTTTACGTTATTTCTAGTTTGCTGGTAACATTTTGGAAATACTGCTATTTTTCCCGATTACCTGGGATCAACACCTTTAATTTGAACCCTCTCCCATCATCCTGCGATTTGCCAAACTCCTGCAATTTTGACTTAAAAGTTTCGCTTACAGAATTATATAACTAGTGGCTTGAAGGAGCCATAGTCCCTAACCTCGTTTCAATACTCTGCCTTATCTGATGTCTTACTCTTTACATGCCTGAACAAAATAGACACTTAATCACATATTTTAATGTAAACAAAGCAGACGTTTTTAAATCCCCATGCTTTTCTTATGGGGGGTGTTTTACGTAATTTCTCGTTTGCTAGTGACTTTTTAGAAATATTTAAATTTTTCCCGAGTCCCTGGGATCGAGACCTTTAATTTGAGCCATCTCCCATTATCCTGCGATTATCCAAACTCCCGCAATCTTGACTTAAAAATTTCGCTTACATAATTATATATAAAGACTAGTGGCTTGAAGGGGCCAAAGCCCCTAACTTTGCTCCAATAGTCTCCAATAGCCTCATCTGATTTGAATACGTGTAATTTCGTAAACAAAGTGGACTCATAATCGCATGTTTTAATGTAAACAAATCAGAAGTTTTTAAATCCCCATGCTTTTCTTATGGGGGATGTTTTACGTATTTTCTCGTTTGCTGGTAACTTTGTAGAAATACTATTATTTTTCCCGAGTCCCTGGGATCGAGACCTTTAATTTGAGCCGTCTCCCATCATCCTGCGATTTGCTAAACTACCACAATTTTTATTTAAAAATTTCCCTTACAGAATTATATATAAAGACTAGTGGCTTGAAGGAGCCATAGCCCCAACCTTCCTCCAATATTCTGTCTCAACTGATATTTTTACTCTTTCCATACTGAGGAAAACAAAACAGCTGTATAATTAGTGACACATGATGCCAGTTCATAAACAAAGTAGACAATTAATCACATGTTTTAATGTAAAAGAAGCAGACATTTTAAGATTCCCATACTTTTCTTATGGGGTATGTTTACGTCATTTATCGTTTGCTGGTTATTTTTTAGGTATACTGTTATTTTTCCCGAGTCCCTGGGACCAATACCTTTAATTTGAGGCCCCTCCCATCATCATGCGATTTTCCAAACTCCCACATCTTTGACTTAAACATTTCGCTTATAGATTTATATATAAAGAAGTTCTTTAAAAACAAACTTAACATGTTTGCGTCGGTTGGAGGCTTTTTAAAATTAAAACCAAATATGTAAAACATTTAAAGTGGAAATTATGGTTTCGACATTCCCTTCTACACAAAATGTTATTTCTTAAAAAATATTCATAAAAATCCGTCAAGTGGTTAACTCAGAATTGATGGATAACAAACAGTAGTTTCTTTAATATATAGAATTATCTGATGTCCCTTTCCCCGTGCGGAGGTCTAGGCTGAATGGTTTTAAAATGTAACATTATTATCAGCTATTTCACAAAATAAAATCAAACTCCAAATGGTCCGTCAGGTTGTGTTTCAAAACAAACTTTTATAAAGTATTTTTAATACGCATTTTTACACGGTACGCATCTCTATTATAATGACTATTTGACAAATCTGTTCTCGCCTATCTTGATATTGATTAAGAATTTAACTTAAATGTAGACACTTATTATTGACTTGCCGTTTATTTTATTTTATATTGTATTCACGATATAAGGATGATTCCAAGTACTACTCTTAAGAAAAAGTTAAGGGAACCATTTGTCGTAAAGCTTAAAATTGGGCATGTGTATTTTACTCATTATGAGTTACTTTGGTATCTAATTTGAGATACCAAAGATTAAGATAAGCAAAGAAATCATCTCTAGACAATTTCCGCGATTTAAATAATTTACAACGAATATGCTTGGCTTAGGTACTGGACAAATAGCTATACAATGGAAAAGTCCTCTATTTCGTTTTTGTTACATAAAGAACATACGTAATTTTGATCCGCTAACCAAGGCATATAGTTTAACTAGCCAAATTCCCCCTACACTTAAAACCCCGCCTAATTATATTAATGTCTAATACCTTTTTAAAGTAGGAACTGTTACCCAACTCAAAGCTGGGGCTTCCGTAAGTCTCATGATATCGGCTGGCCCAGCAGCCTGCACGCATCGTTGCCTCTCCTTATCACACATCTGCGTCTTATCTAACAATACAACAGTTCACCGCAGCGAGCATCGCTGGTTCATCATCACGATTCTCCCACTCTGCTGATAACGTTACCGAATGTCTTGATGCTATCTCAACCCAGTTCCTATACCAATACACCCTTTTCTTATCACTTCTCTCGATTGAATGTGTGGCAACCGATCATCGGAAATTTTTAGACAGTGCATTATGTAATTTGAATGTAACTTCAAAGTGAAACAAAAATGCTTTTTTCTCCCGTTTATAAACGCAACATTTAATTTAGTGTTTTTTAAGGCAGGCCCAAAATACGCTTTATATAAAAAAAACCGTAAACGTTGCTCCACTTGGTAGGTTCTTCAAAACCCTGTACCTGTGCCCCGTAACACATTATTGATATTGCCATTGCCCTAAAAAACTCGAATATTGCCTTCAATGGAATTGATTTATTTCCCGTAAAGCTCGTATGATTGATGGTATTTTTTGCTGTTTCTAACCTTTGATCTAAATGTGTGTTTAAAGATAATGTTGGTGTTAGTGTCACCCCAAGATATTTATAACTATTCACACTTTCAATTCCGTCCCCTTTATATCGCCATCTTTCTTGAGCACCCAGTCTACCCCCGTAACAAAAAACTAATATTTTTTATTCTTCTAAATTTATCGTAAGAGAGTATTTTCCCCAATTATTTATCATGTACTGTAATTCAATTGTCAAGGCGGCTGTCAGCAACAATGCCATCTGCATATAGTAAGTTGTTAATTGTTGTTTCCCCGAATCTACAGTCGCCGGCAAATCATTCAAGAAAAAAGTGAACAACAGAGGACTACACAAACAGCTATGCTTAGCCTTTCTTTGTAGAACAACTTTCAGAAACACCGCCCTTGCACCAAACAGACCCTGAAATTTGATCACACATATTCTTTATTAAATTTATTATTTGTATTAATATCCCAATGTTATATAACTTATAATACAGTGCATCCCTATCAATCCTGTCAAAAGCAGCGGAAAAGTTTTAATTTTGCTATTGAGGACAAATTAAATAAATTGTCAATGGTTGAATAGCCTTTATGGAATCCCGCTTGAAACTCTGAAACTCTGTATCAATTTTGTTGTCTGCTACCAATTTTTGAAGTATATTTGAAATAATGCCAGTAAACAATGTAGCCAATGCATCCATAATCCAAATCCTTCGATAATTTGTAACCTGGTTAAAGTCACTCTTTTTATGTAATGGGAAACTAATGATTTTTTTAAACTTGTCGGGATTTCACCATTATCTAAAATGCAATTAAATACGTTCAATAAGACTGTTAAAAGTGCGTCTGGCGTCTGGCTCCCGTTTATAAAATTCAAACGGAATCAAACCTCAGCGCTTTATTGGTCTTAGCTTTCCCCAGAACCTGCTTGATTTCGTCGATATCTATCCTATTAAATTAAACATCCTCTAAGTAAGGTTTGGCGAAAATATCAGACTCTATAGTTATTAATTACAGGCTGATCTAACAATAATTTAAAATTATCAACCCAATCTCCTGTTTACTATTAATGCCCACTAAATTTTTAGTCTGCTTTTAAAAGTATTCGCTAAGTCCAAAAATTGCTTCACATTTTTTACCTCTTAAACAGGGCCGTTTTTAGGACCTCTGGGGCCCCGGGCGTATACAAAAATGGGGCCCCCTAACATAAATACAAAGATGTACGAGTATGTAGGTACATGTTTATAACAAAGACATTTTTTCTATTCCTTAATATAATGTTATTATTTGTAATAGTCTAGCTTTTAATAAATACACCAAATAATGAAATAAATAATAAATTTTAATTTACTATCAAAACTTTAAAACTCACAAAAATAATTCGTATTTAATTTTACTTACAACATTCAGTATGGTTTTAGCTATCTTTTAGCTCTCTTAAATCTTTTTAGGATAAGCTAATAATATATTAAGTTAATACACAATAAAAAAACATAACTAGTTTTACAACAACACTAAGATAATTAATATCAAACAAAATAGCAATATAGAAATATATATATCTGAATTCGTTACACATTGATTAGGAATTCTTTAAAAGTTGTTTTTATCAACATACTGCTGGATAGACTTTATTAAATAGTATTTAATGCAGTATAGACAGTAAAAACTCCTTCTATCTGCATTTCTTGGCTGGAAAATCATCAGTCTTCTTTATATTAATAAGCAAGCACAAAACTGTCCTTCGTTTTAAGCTTGTGCGCATCGTAGGAGGAATTCACGCATGCCGTTAGAAAGGTATTGTTCTGTTTATGAGCAGAAACCTATTATAATTTACATCGGCCCTCAGTGACTCCCGACAGGCTTTCAAAGTTTCAATGTTAATCTTATGGAAGAACAGTTATTGATTAAATTGTATTTTTGACAGTTCTTGATACAACAAATGCCAGCAAAACAACATGAACAAATTTTTCAGACATAATTTATATTTTATAGGCTAAGGAGATTTTTCTGGTACCGATTTCTCTAATATGCGGCATCGTAAAATTATGAAACTTTGCACGATTATTTAGTACGATTAGGGGATGTGTCAAATGCAAATAATTTTGTGATTCGGTGTTAAGGCTATGCTCGTTTGGCCTTCAAAGTTTACATGTTATCCTTATGGGAACTTGCGTTCTGCTTTTCGTTATGTTTTCCATTTGATAAATAGCTGAGTTATTCAAATAAATGTGTAGCAACACAGCAAGAACAGATGATTCATAAATACAAAATATTACTGACTAATGGAATGGTAACACCCTTCTTTTAACTCCTCCGTTTTAACTTTACATTAAAAAATAAACCTGTTTGTGAGGGAGGGTGGAAGAGGGACGGGAAGATGATGAGATGGAGAGGTTTCAGGCATAAATAAAAAGACTACTGATTACTGGAATGGTAATGCCCTTCTGCTATCCATTTTAACTCCTCGTTAAAAAAATACCTGGTAGTGATGATGGGGGAGGGGGAGGGAGAGCGAAATAGAGAGAGAGGGACAGAGAGATGAGTGCAACAGTACCCACTTTTTTCGTATAGTCGTCGAATTTATACATTAAAAAAATACTTGGTCGAATTTCGGAAATAGGGCGGTCTCTCGTTATAGATTGATGCACAGCCAAGACAACGCAGAGTATCATACTCAGGATGCTTAAAGCTTTTAATCTATCTGGTTTAATGCTAATTCAAAAGTAACATTTCACTTTAAACTTTAAAGTTATTTTTGCGGATACATTTTATATCATCACACTCAAAAATATTCTTACATAGGTTTAAATATTTGAAAGTTTAGTAAAAGTCAGTTATATTGTAGACGCTTGAACATTATTTTCAAGTTAAGTTTACGTGATGATGACACAATGACATACTATCTTCATCATTGGCTTTCGTCTCTTCCTACGTTTAAACTGTGTGTGTGTGTGGGAATAATCGGAGAATTCAGTATTGCCAACAGTGATATAAGCACACAGCCCCCGTAACCCTCACCGAGACCAGGGCAGTGCTGATCGTATGAGTAAATTTATTTAAAACAAACATCTTTACCTTTAAAATATTATCAAATCCATAAATATAATTTGGAAAAACTGAATAAAAAAAGAGGCCACAAGATATCCTACCAGTATTATTATATTTGTTATTAATTGTTTTATCTTATCTAGAATAACCTCAAATACTTAGGACTACTCAAGTGGCCTACGTTAACTGACTTTCGTAACCAATTATAATTTTGATACTATTATTTAACGACTTTGTGTTTGGCTGATTGTTCGTAATATTTTATAAAATATCATATTGAGTTTTGTAGGAAAAGAACGACAAACGTAAATCTGCTTTAACGAAACCGAAACTTCCAAGTACGGCAAAGCATGGCCGATATTAAAAATAATCAAGGGACTAGGGGATAGGCTTAAAAATTATAGCTCAAGATCATGATCATGTATTGCCGATTTCAAATATACGATTTAGCAAAATAAGGTTCTCTACATTGCCGTCAGTAGTTATATTTCAGATCTTATCTGGCCTGTTACTGGATTAGGGCAGGTTTATGAAATACGCACACATCATTCAAAATAATGCAAATTAGTGAATGAATTTGGGTTTGAAACTTAGTTTGATCGTATACCTTTTACAACTAAAAATTGAGTGTGTCAGTGAGTGAGGGCTTTGTCTTTTATAGGTATAGATAATCAATTAAAATTAAGGTATAAGCATATTATGTTTCAGCCGTATATTAAATGTTAATAGCTAATCACGTGAAAAGCTAACAACTCTGTTTAGAACATAATAATTGTAAGCTGACACAGAAATTGATATAGGTCAGATAGATTTATTTTAACCTGAGAAGCGTATGCATAGACATGACAGCAATATATTGTCCCTAAAAGTATATAAATGAAAAGCTTCTGGCTTTTGATGCCAGAAACATAAACTTGTAAATTATAACTGATAAATGTTCAACGTTGCCATATTTCATGACGCCGTAACATTATAATTGTATACTGACGCGTGAAGGTGGTATATTGAATATACAGTATATCTGAAACAACATGAGCGCTCCTTGCGGCATTCTCATGAAACTGCATGTCCAAAACACCCAGATAAACTATCTATGTTATGGCGTCACAAACTTCAGGGAAACTAATTAATAACTAATTAATGGGTAAAGCGAAAAAGATAACTCTTATATCATTATGTTCCTTATAGTCAGCTCTTCAATCTTGAGGAGTTTGAGAATTGTAACTTCTTTTTTTATGGAAATAACATGGAAAAACCATATGGCGTCAAATATACGACGCCACATTGTTTTTTGACGCCGCAAAGATAGGGAAAATCTTTCACATTGACGCCACATGAATAGGAAGATATATATATATATATATATATATATATATATATATATATATATATATATATATATATATATATATATATATATACAGGGTGAGTTTCTACTCGCAACATTAACTTCGCCAGTGAGTTCTCCTTACAAAAAGGAACAAAAATTGTCCTATGGAGCCATGTCCGATTCTCAACCGTTTGGCTGTATTGGGGAATTTTGTATTTTTTCAAACTCACATGACTTGGTCTCATTAATTCAGCTATAAAATTGTAACCAGTCACTATAACCAATTTTAATTATTACCAATAGGAAGAGCATTAAATTTTCAACAAATCTGAGGTTTAACGAAATAATAATTGATTGAAAACACCAGGTAGTAACGCAAATTATGCAAAAAATACGTTTAAATAATGTTTTCATTGCAATTTTAATGCCCCATTTCATCACCTAAAAGTTATGCTGCGTGATGTCAAGTTAAATGAAAAACTTTCTTTTTTAATAACCTTTAAAATTATGAGCTATAATAAGGTGTTGAAAGAAAAAATACAGTATAAATACCTAAATATTTAATAAAAAACTTGTTTTCATTTATTATTTTGCTCTTTCAAAGTTACAATTTGCTGTATCTTTGAATGTTGTAAAATCAGCTGTAACTGTTATTAGAATGAATCAGCTGCTATTATTTTGTTTAGCTAATCAGCTGGTATGAACCAGCTGTTGAAAACATCCATTGTTGATTAAATTGTTGTTTTCATTTAGTGTATTACATGTTTATACATGCGTTTTTCGTATTGTGTGGATTTAGTATTTTACTATGGAAACTTTTTCTAATCAAGAATATGCTGACATACATTTAGTGTACGGATTCTGTTCCTGTAACGCGACTGAAAGCCGTCGCGAGTATAGTAGACGTTTTCCTAATAGAAGACTTCCTAATGTTAGAACCTTTATTAGGGTACATCTCGGATGTTTGACCGAAAATGGAAAGTTTCCCACTAATGGGCGTTCAGTTGGCAACGTTGTGCAAGATTTTGGCGTGGAAGAAGCTGTGTTGGACTGCGTAGAAAGAGATCCAAGAACTAGTACTAGAGCTATTGCTAGAGAAGTGAGGGTGAGTCAGACGTTTGTTTCGAAACTTTTACGCAAAGAAGGGCTACATCCTTACCATTTTACCAGTGTTCAAACTTTAGAGCCACGGGATCCCCCTCAGAGGCTACGGTTTTGTAGATGGATCCAACAGAATGGTCGTGGTGATTTTTTAAAGAGAATTTTGTGGACGGATGAGTCCTCATTCACGCGAGATGGCGTTTTCAACTATCACAATGAGCATTATTATGACATTGAAAACCCACATCTTGCCCAAGAATCGAGCAGTCAGACTAGGTTTAAAGTAAATGTGTGGATTGGTCTGATTGGTAACCATCTTGTAGGTCCATATCTTGACCTACCTACGTCACTAAACGGCGTTCAGTACCTTCAGTTCCTCCGAGATGATCTACAAGAGCTCCTTGAGGATTTGCCACTGAATTTGCGCGAGCAAATTATTTTTCAAGCAGATGGTGCACTTTAGCCTTGATGTACGGGAGTACATCAATAGTACCTTTGTTATGTGGATTCGAAGAGGAGGGACTGTTCCTTGGCCTCCACGGTCACCAGACCTAACTCCAATCGATTACTATGTATGGGGTTTTCTCAAAGCAGAAGTCTACCGTACCCCTGTACACTCTGCAGAAGAAGTGAGGCAGCGAATTGTGAGAGCAGCTAATCATCTTCGGGATGAAATAAACTTGAAGGCTTGTGTAAGAGAACTGAGGAAGAGGGTCCGTGCGTGCATCAATGCTAATGGTGGACATTTTGAAAATTTATTAAAGTAACTTTGTTAACCAGCTGTACGTTGAAACGTACTTAAATTTGTTAATTTAATTTGTTGTTTTTGTAAATAATAAACAAGGTTGTTATTAAATAATTTAGGTATTTATACTGTATTTTTTCTTTCAACACCTTATTATAGCACATAATTTTAAAGGTTATTAAAAAAGAAAGTTTTTCATTTAACTTGACATCACGCAGCATAACTTTTAGGTGATGAAATGGGGCATTAAAATTGCAATGAAAACATTATTTAAACGTATTTTTTGCATAATTTGCGTTACTACCTGGTGTTTTCAACCAATTATTATTTCGTTAAACCTCAGATTTGTTGCAAATTTAATGCTCTTCCTATTGGTAAGAATTAAAATTGGTTATAGTGACTGGTTACAATTTTATAGCTGAATTAATGAGACCAAGTCATGTGAGTTTGAAAAAATACAAAATTCCCCAATACAGCCAAACGGTTGAGAATCGGACATGGCTCCATAGGACAATTTTTGTTCCTTTTTGTAAGGAGAACTCACTGGCGAAGTTAATGTTGCGAGTAGAAACTCACCCTGTATATATATGTATTATAATTTGCGACCGCTAGCGTGCAAACACACACACACACACACACACACACATATATATATATATATATATATATATATATGTGTGTGTGTGTGTGTGTGTGTGTGTGTGTGTGTGTGTGTTTGCACTTTAGTGGTCGCATTTTTTGTCCGATTTACTTAAAATTTGGTAGGGACATTCCTTTCTGTAATCAGTTAGACAAGTTTGTACCGTCGTTGTTACCTAATCATTTTAAAATCTCAAAATTAAATCTGCCTAACGCACTGTTAGATAACAACTTTACCTTCAACCCCATTGCTCTGATACCTTTAACCATTTTTACTATAATTTTACAGCACTGGCACGACACAAACTTAGCGTTAAGGATTTAACTTAAAATAATTACTTCTGCATTTATTGTTCAAATTGTGGTTTATTGAAGAAAACTAAAATTAACATTTCTCAAATACATTTCTAAAATAAAACTTTACCCTACTGAGCATACTTTGAATTTAATAAACTGAGTTGAATTAACTTGAATTTGAAATTTAATTTAATTTCCCCCAACTAGTTTTAATTTTTACATTGATAAAAAGGGTATTGGAAACGTGTCCACCGAGATCGTCATGTCCGAGTTCGTCACATCTACGAAAATCAATGAGCCGTACTAATTAGGGTCGACCGTCTACCTCCCCCGCCGGGTATTTCATGCCTCCTTCGCCCGAACGGGAACAACTTATCCTAGTCACAGATCACAAGAGAACGGTCAAATACCGTTCTGAATCTTTACGCTCAGAGTTTACTGATGTTGGTTCTTCATGTAGCTGAAAATTACAACTAGCCTGTACATTTCGCCGAGCAATATTAAAAGTGTTAAATATAAGTTCAATTAAACTTTTATCCATGATAGGATTTGGTTGTTATATTTATTAAATTCTTAAATTGTAAGAATGTATTAAACATATTTTTAAGTAAGTAATTGCGAAAATATCATATCAAAACTACTACAACTTTGGTAAATTTAAACTGACAGCTGTACTATTGTATTTATTTTATCCGCACGAATACTAAGCCCTTGCTAATGAACAAACATGCACATTTGCATTTTTTAAAACTCTATTTGAAGTGTAAACAGCAATAGTCTTTAAAAATTTTAACATTCCGCTTTATCAGTTGATAGTTGCTCTAATAATGAAGAGACCACATGATTTAATAGTTGACGGAGTAAACATCCTGAAAATGTAAAATAAGCGAGAACATTATTACAATTAAAACAAATAAAAATGCAATGTTATGCTTTGCAAAAGATGAATGTTTATCTCAGCAAGGCTATATACCCTTATCCAAGGTGGTCCTGAGGCCGGTGACCGCAGTGAGTCATTTCCCACCCTTGCATTCCTCTACTCCAGAGGTCGACCACTCCAGATTCCAAATCACAGTTTAGACACCCATCCCCTTAAAATATGCGAAAGAAGGTAAGTTTGAGAACCAAATTTACTCATTCGTTTTGGGACACCACCAAGTGCAATGGATTTTTCGGTTACTTCTAAAGGGAAACCTTGCGTATTGTACAATGGTTACCGGTACAGTTCGGGGCACAGTGCTTGGCGCCTGGTTAGCGTATGCTCTGGAATGACTTTTCGCCTCTATATGGCTTAGTACCGTTAGTGTTACAGAATAATTTTGTCAACAGAAACCAAAATTAAATAATTTAATGTTAAAATATTGGTTTTTGTTATTTTCGTTATTGTCTGATTTTAATTATGCGAAGTTTGAGGTGGTTCTCGCCTTTCCCAGGCATCAAGCACCGTGGCGCGAACTGTACACCAATAGGATTGATTCAGAACTGTATTTGACCGTTCTCTTGTGATCTGTGACTAGGATAAGTTGTTCCTGTTCGGGCGGAGGAGGCATGACATACCCGGCGGGGCAGGTAGACAGCCGACCCTAATTAGTACGGCTCATTGATTTTCATAGATGTGACGAACTCGGACATGACGATCTCGGTGGTGACCATTGGAAAAACAAAAGGAATTCGTTGATTTGAATCCATTCTAGGAGTTAATCATCCGTGCTCGTCAGCCCTATTAACAAAACAGCACAGTCTTTGCTGTGGTAATCTGATTTCACACAAGACAAAAAATACTTTACTATTTCCCCATTAAATAGACTTTAATACTTTGTTACAATTATTTTATACCAACGAATGCCATGTCCTAATATGCTGAAATGTACATTGAATAAGTAAACTTTGTTACACTATAGACAAGACTTATTACTAATTTCCTGAAATGAAAAACTATATAATATAAAGTTGACGGTACTTTCAGGTGAAGGGAAGTCTGGTGAAGACCAGGAAACGTGGGTAGACGACCAGGGTGCTGCCACACGAATGAGGAGCGTCTACTTACATTTGGCAGATGAAGGTTTAACCCCCACCTAGCTACTTAATTCCACCCTCTTGATTTTCCTGATTTAATTTGCTGAACTAGGATTATCTAACAACTTGTTTCTACTGGTTATAACTATCTTGTTCCCTCATGAAATTATTTAAGATAGCCATTTTTGGTTTTCCAGCTTCTAAACCTAAATAATTTAATAAATGATTGGAAAATTTATAAAAAATCCAAATATGGTACATGTTCGTTGGGCAAAACAATCGGACAACTCTAACCCCCTTTTTTGGGCATTCAACTTTCAAATTTCGAGTTTTTGGGCCCTAAAAGGGTCAGAAAAGCCCCGTATGTAAAATTGCATGTTACGATATTCTCATAGAGATGACCGCATGCTTCCAGGGTGAGCATTGGGAACTTGAAGGCATGCGGTCATCTCTATGAGAATATCGTACGAGTGTCCGTGTAGCATTCTGGGAGGAATCGTGCAGTTTTTGGTTTCCGTGTCATGTTCCCATCGACACAGACGGGTGGGTAGCCACAGCTGTGACGTTACGTGCTCCTGTTGGTAGGTGGGGGTAACGGCTCTCTCCCCTCCACTACCGCTAGCCACTAGTCAAGTTCACGATCTGGTAGTGAGTTGACGTGAGTGCGAAGTTTCCCGTTTTTGCCGTCAGCTTGGAGGCAACGATGCAGAACAGGTAATGTATTGTCAGTTATCCATTTTTTCGTGTATATAAATGTTGCGTTAGTGTATTGTATTTGATTTTTTGTATATGTATTTGTTACTTTTGTGTTAGTGTAAATTAAAATGTAAAAGAAAATATAAAGCAAATCCAAAAAAAATTAGGTTAGTTAGGTGTAATAACTTGATATTTAGATGTAAGTAGGGTTCACTTGATAACGGGAGGGGTTTCCTTACCTCCCGAAACGTATTGTAGTTTTAAACACTAGAAGCGATAGGTAAAGTCCAAATATATCAAAAAATAAACCTTTAATATCCTGCATTAAGATTGCATTAGACATCTCTATATCTTCTTGCCCAGGAACAACATCTGTAGTATCCCACACACTATTATGAAAACTTAAGTTTTCTATTTTCGGAAACGTATAACCGTAAAAATGTTGTGGTTCCGTTAGTGCTAAAGCTTGCAAGTGGCTTGTTGGTAGGTAGGTAAATAATATCCAAATCGCCATTATGCACTGTGCATGGTAAAACCATATTACCTTCCCTATTCTTATTTATAAACACAGTTAAACAGACAGACTTTTAAACACAGTTTTACAGACACCTTTAACATAGTATACACCTCTCTGTCCATCTTGCTCTGCCAACAACCCCACACAGGTAAAATTGTTTTTATTTTTTACTACAAACGCATATACTATGTAATGTCCACAATGCTCTAGATCCTCCCCACATCGCAGGAAGAAATATTTTAATTTATCCTCTCTTTCCCTTATTGTTCTTTAACCAACTGTTTTAATTCCATTTCTTCTTTTTGGAACACCTCTCTAAAAACGGCTTGGAAAGCTGTTCTATTTCTTTAATATTGTATGGGTATAGTTTATTTATAATATTAGTTCGAATTCTTAAAATGTACGGAGCAAGGTTAGGACTTTCCACTAAGTCCAATTCTTCTAAATTAATGTGTTTAGGTATAGTGGAGAAAGGTGTATGTGATTTTGTAAAACATGTGCGTCCAGATTTTATGTAACACTCATGCTTTACACTTATAGTATTTGAATATTCTCCTATTACCTCCACATAATTAGTTGGTAAACAGTTAAAGCTAAATACCGATAGAGCATTCTTTATTAACTTCTCCCTTTGTGTACTATCTTCCGGCAGTTTTAGTTAGTTGTACTCCAGTTATCTTCTTTGCATTACTACTACCCCAATATGCGTATTGTAATAAATAGTTAAATACTAAACAACCACTGTTTTGTAATTGATTGGCAACTTTCATCAACATCTTATGCAGAGGTACAGCATAGAATTGAGCATTTTTGAAGTACCTTTTGTTGTCTTCTATTAGGCTTAAACAATCTCTTAAAGGTTCGAACTCTATACCAAATCTTCTACAATAGTTATAGATTGTTGCCTCTAACCTTGTTATTCCATTTTCTTTTGATAGTTTAGACGAAAAGGTTTCTTTTAATCCCGCATCTGGACAGTATACAAAGTTTATTATATGGTTTCCTATTGTTTTACTTCTCCAGGGCTTGTAATCCGGCATATTAATTTATTTCACATTTGTACCCTGATATTTACATTAAACGAAGTTAAACAGTATTTACTAATATAGCAGTTATTATCCAAGATAAGGTTGTGACCAACCTTGTACTCCCCTTGGTGGCGAAAGTCAAAGTTTTCTGTTAGATATTGGCACATTTTCTTTTTGTTAAATATTCCAGTCAAATCAAGTGTTATATCGAAATCCATAAGATAGTATATTTCATTTTCCAGATCTTGCAGTATCTAGGGCAGGTCTTCCAACAAATCCTTAATTTTAACATTTTCAAGCTCTATTTTTAAGTCAATTTTTAGTTTTCACCACACACAATTTGGTGTTTTGATCATTTCTCTACGTCAGTTGGTTACAGATATATTAAAAGTACTAAACACTATGCGTTGTCCAATGCTTTTCTTATGGAGAAAAAGAAAAAAATATATCTTGCTTATTTATGAACGTATACTAACGAAACTTGGTATACGGCTTCATCTGGTCGTGGTTTATTATTATTTGCACAACAAAAATAAATTTTTACTGGTAATTCCCATAGCAGAAAACCTGCGTACCCCCCCATAGCAGAAAACCCCCATGTTATTATTATGAAAGTATTATTATATAAGTAAATGGAATGTCTCCCTTAATTATGAACATAAATTAATAAAACTTGGTATGTGGTTTCACCTTGTTGAGTTATATTGATATTTGCATAAAAACTCATTTTTTGTGTTCCTTGTTGCAGCAGACATGCGTACTCCCCATGTTATATTCTTATGGAGAATAATCAAAATGGTGTATATATCGCTTATTTATAAATGTATATTGATGAAACTTGGTATCTGGCTTCACCTGGTTGAGTAATATTGCTATTTCCATGAAAACCTTTTTTTTTTGTTCCTTGTTGCAGCAAACCGGCGCAACCTGCCCAATGTTATTCTTATGGAGAATAATAATTCAAAGTGAATACATCGCTTATTTGTGAATATATTTTTATGAAACTTGGTATGCGGGTTTATGTGGTATTAAGACCTAAATTATGCATCGGAAATTAGTTGAGTAGGCAGGTTTGCTGCGACGGGGGTATATGTGGAATTACCATAGGATCATCATGATATTGACCAAATGTTTAATTTGGTCAATATCTTTCTTATTACTTGTAACACGCCCTCACTGTGGACCCCACAGGAGTTCTCCAGGGAAAATGGTAGTTTGGCCACAACACCTTGTCGAGCTAAAGAGAACTTTTTAAATATTCCTCTAAGTAGGTATTAAACAAGCCTCATATTTCCTTTCTAACTTTAAATTTATTCCGAACATCCCCATCACAATCCGTATCATTGATTGTCTTAACTAACATTAAGTTACCCCAAAATGCATCCGTTATGGATGTTAAGTTATTTAATTTTGATTCGCCCTTGCAATAGTTTATATTACCTTTGTCTGTAAGAAGGTTAGTATTACGGAGATTTTCTAATAAATACCATATACCAAATCTTTCGTTATGAAGTTTAATTCTATTTCCCAATAAATGGCTAACAAGAGTACATTTGTTATCCCTTTTTATATATAGAAAAAAAGTAGCGGAAACATGTAAACAGGACAGATATAATTACACTAATATAGGCATGTAGAGGTTTCCAACATATTCAAGGAATAAATGACGTAGCGTTTTTCTTGGGGATACTTTTCTAGGGGAAGTATTCCGGCGACTCCACCACACCCATTGATTAATTAAAAATATTTGTATTTAATTATTTAAGGTTGGGTAATCATACAAGTTATATATCTCTAAATTCAAAGTTAATAGGTAATGTTAATTAGGGAAAATGGATTTGGAGATCCTGACTAAGTAAAACAATGACAATATAAACAAGTACAATACAAATGACAGTATTACAATATAAATGAAAATGAATGAATGAATGAATGTTTTTGTTATTTATTCTGTCTTGGTAATAAATTGAACACATTAATCAACAAAATAAAATACACTATGTGGTTTAGCAATAAAATATACTTTTTAGCACGCGAAAATGACAATAAACATATAAGCCTACAGCGCCAGCAAGAAAAAGCAATCGGACAATGGTAGTCCATTAAGGTAGAAAATCCCAGTCTCTTTTTTCCGTTGTTTTTTTTCCTTTATGTGATAATTGAAGACAAAGGTTTTTGTATGTGTTGGTGAAATACTTTGTGTTTATTTGGAAATTGTTTTAAAAATTAAGAGACTCAATATACTATTCGAAAAAAATCTTTCACAATTTTCACCTTATGAAAAATAAGTTTGGACATTAATTAGTGGATTTCCTTTGGAAAGTGAACTATTAGCATGACCCTCAAAAACTATTAGCATGACCCTAAAGTTTATTTACTTTTTGTTTATTTTATTTATTAGTAGCCCTAATCTGTGAATTTAATGTTTTGATATATATATATATATATCAAAACATTAAATTCACAGATTAGGGCTACTAATAAATAAAATAAACAAAAAGTAAATAAACTTGAGTACCCTGGTAAAATCATTTTAATTACACTTACACGTGTTTCAGCTCTTAGGCCATGTTCACAGTGTTAGTTATAATACCTAACCTTTAAAACTTTTAAAGGTTAGGTATTATAACTAACACTGTGAACATGGCCTAAGAGCTGAAACACGTGTAAGTGTAATTAAAATGATTTTACCAGGGTACTCAAGTTTATTTACTTTTTGTTTATTTTATATATATATATATATTGCACCCTAGCGGTCACATTTTTGTCCGATTAACTTCAAATTTGGTAGGGACGTTCCTTTCTATAATCAGTTCGACAAGTTCGTTGGGCAAAACCATCGGAAAACTCTAAACCCCTTTTTTGGGGATTAATCTTTCAAATGTCTAGTTTTTGGGCCCATAAAGGGCCAGAAAAGCTCCGAATGTAAAATTAATGCATGTAAAAAGATAGGAATTACCGAGGCGAATGTTTTAAGCCCTCTCTCGTCTTTTTAGCTAAATATTTACCGAGTTATTAAAGAAAATATGTTTCGACTAAACACAGTACGTTGTCTTATGGGGGTTTTACACTAGAAAAGCCTGGTATTCCTTTGTTAGAGTACTTTTATCATCCCCAGCAACTCACGCCTACATTCAAGCCTGCCTGGACTTTTTCCTAACATTATAATGCGCAAAATTGTATTCCACGCTTTGCAGGTAAATGAAACCAGGAGCAACAGAACAGCCAAAAAATAAATGATTTCAGATTTCAATTGAAATTGGAATACACGTATTTTTTACACAGATTTCGAGTTTTAAACGTTTTTATGTGGAAATTCACTTCCCTCACGTCAGCGTGCTGGGTGCAAACTCGTTTTATACTTTGGTTATATTTTATATTTGAATTAAAATGCTCGCTAGAAAACACCCAGGACAAGTGCGGACGTTCCTTTATCAGAATTCCGATTTTTCTGTTATTAAATGTGAAAAATATGTTTTATATAGTCTCTATCGTAATCCAACCTAACCTAACCTAACTTCCGCAGCTTACTGTACCTTAATTGTGCATAGGTCACTTCGAACCTTCCTTATCCAGCTCATTGCGGTTATTTTATTTTAGTCAATGCCTATAAAATGTCTGGATTTTATCCGCTACTTAAAAATATAAAAACTAAACATATATTTTATAATAATTAATTTTTCTTGAGTCTCCTTCAGTTTCCAGCCGGTGTAGTAGTGTCTGCCAAAGAAAATATGTGCCTAAATTATATGTTTCCAGTGTGTTCCTCTTGACTCACTATTTTATTTTAAATAAAATTTTAAATTATAATTCATTCACTATTAATTTTGTATTAAATATTAACAAATAGTAACAAAAAATTAAAGTTACAATTTTAATTGGTCTATATTAGACCATTGACTATATAATAAAACTATTTGTTGTAATAAATTATATTTTAAATAATTTAAATATACCTTGCAAAATTTAACAAGGCTCAGACTAAACCCTTTATTAATAATAGAGTATATAAAGGAATAAAGAATTACTTTTAAATTATTATACAAGACCTGTCAGCTTTTTAGCAGCAATCAGCTTTGCTTTAAAGATTAGGCATGTTACTAGGACTAAGGCTATGCTGCTTTGGATCTATTGCAACTATTTTTAAACCAATAAAGTACAAAGGCACCTATATTTCCTCCTATTATTTTCATGCAGTCAGGTTTAGGCCTAAGCTTGAATTACCTGAAAAAGTGGTTACTGAAAGTAAAAGGTTACGGTTGAGATGAGTTTGTAAAAAAAATCATAACACAGCGTCAAATTAGTATTAAATCATGAAAATTAGTAAACAACGGTACTACCAGTTTCTTGTTCTTGTAAAATGTAGCATTTTGGGTTTAAAGAGGAATTCACTGATCCAAACTGCACGTCATCCTTAATAATTTCAGACATTTCATTTAATTAAGTTATTAAAGTAATGTACAACACAATGAGTAAAGATGTTGTACCCTCTTACCTCTTATCTTCTGTTTCAGAAGTAACCAAACATAAACTATAAAGAAAAATACTCTTACAAACTTAAAATACTTAATAAACTTAAAAACAGAATATGAAACTATAAACTTCCTCCACTTGGCACTCTATATGAAATCTCAATTTCAAATGGCGAATGGGGGATGGGGGATGACAAGGCGTTTATCAACGAGCACTATGGGTATAAATGCATAATGGTGCCTCATTGGTCGGTTTGGTCAAAACAGGCACAAATCAAGGCGGGTTGCGTTTTTGACCTTGAAACAATCCTGATTGTAGCTGAAAATGTTTACCTTTAATCGTTGAGGCAAATTCAAGAAAATATCTGCCCTTGAATCGAGATCTCTTGCTATGTGGGAATAAACCCAGATCGGTGTTTTACAACATCATTAGAGCTGCAAAGGCAGACAAACTCCAACGCGATAACGTTGTGAAAGTTTGCCTCATTTGTTAACTATAATTAATGGAAGAGAAATTTGAGAGCAAGTTTATAAGACATATTTTGCTCTTCCAAACAAATGTGTAAATTGCTTATAATTTTAACTTACCTTGTAATTTTAAGTTACAACATCGTGGCAGTCAAATGAATAATCATAACGACCTTGAAAGCTTTAATTTAGTCTTGAGGATATTTTATTGAATGTGTACAACACACTATTACTTCTATTTGAGGAAAAATAATATTTTCTTACGCTAACTTGAAACTTACAACTCGATTTTTTAAGTCCAGTTGAATAAAGTTACATAAAATGAATCAAAAGATGTTTTTTGGATGCTAAATTTAAACACACGTTTTAAATTTTACATACAATGCGGTGCCAATTAAAAATTAGAGAATAAAGTCATAATTTTTACATTGGTCATTTACAACCACATGTATGTAGAAATATACATTAGATTTTCATCCATACTAACTTTTCTTGATAGTTTTAGTTAACGAATTTATAGTACAAAACAAACCGTTAAGTAGTTACAACTACCATAACAAATATAAAAAAAACCTTTAGCTGGCTGAAATGTTACCAAAAGACACATTGTTTCAAAAGGTTCTTGCTGTATAGTGATTGAAGGGTCATATATTGTTATTCCTGGTACATACAATGTTAGCCTTTTCCATTTATTGTGCACCATGTTAGTTTCAGTTTTGTTTACAGAGTATTAGCTATCCCCGCGGCCGCGGCTCCGGTACTCGTGCTGATGTCCGTCTCCGCGTCTCACGCCCTCTCCTAGCTAATCGAGTACAAGAGAGACACATTTTTAAATCAAAGAACTGCAGGACTGCAAAGCTTTACAGATGTAATATAAAAACATCATTTGTAATAAAGGATCTGTAATAAACATCATTTGTAATTTAATAAAGGACATAATTAAACATTTGGTTTCCTTGCGTATTTCCGTGTTAATAGACTATTGTTTTGCTGAAGTACAAATAGGTCTTTTAAATTAGTAGTTTCAATAATTGGTTAAAATAGATAGCAATTCGGATTCTACAACAGACCCAATGTTTTGTTCATATTTTATGCCAATTAAATTGTACAGGAACAATGTCTAAATACACATATGTTTCCGTTTATTCTACAGTATACTGTCTGTCTTTTAAACAGATAGTTTTTATTTAGAATGTATGTTTAAAAGAAACGTGCAAGAAACATTAATATTGCATAATGATTATCGAGTATGGCAGATTTGCGTTTAATATACTGCTTACCGTCAGAACGCAATCCAAAATTGTAGTCTCGTAATTTGTCAGTATATTCTCATAAAATTGCATAGCCTGTGTGTGATTAGTAATAGGATAATGTTGTGGATTGTACACTCGATAATTGGTATCATCACGTTTAATTTTAGATCAATTGCTTTGCACATAAAGAGAAGCGGTAGATAAAATGGCGATAACCAATGATTTTAAACGGTTATAAAATGAGAAATAACTGCTTTACGCTGAGAGATCGACAAAACGTATTGCGGATGAACAATATTGAAGCTTTTAATTATAAACTGTATTTGTAATGTATTTTTCCAATTATCTTTATTATATTTTGATCGAAAATAAGTTAAACAGTTTTCAAAATACTAAAAATATTAAGGGAAAGCTCGATTTTGCTACAATAAGACTCTATTTCAAATTACTTATTCAGAAATTTCATGCAAACTCACAGGTTTGAATTTTCAAGAGGACATTTGAAGACAACTTTTAGTATTAGATGTAGTACATGTTCTTGGACATCAAAGGTTTACATTTACTTACCAGGGTAATGTTGAATTCAATTTGTTTAATTAAAGACAATATATTACTACTTAAGCTTCGGTATGCACGGCCGGAAAGTCTTTTGGCAACATCTTGCGTTACTGATCAGAATGTGAACGAAAATTGGTTGCTGTCAAAGATACCTTTACCAAAAAATGAAGGCATGTCCACACAAAAGAAAGTCTTCTTAACTCAGTCAAGCCTGGAAAAATAATTATAACATTTAATATAGCAGGTGTTTATAAAAGGTGCAAAACTGTCAGAAAAAATAAGGCGAGTTGCCAGAAAATACAAGATCATATCAGCTTTTAAATCGTCAGACACTTTGAGACAGCAACTAACTAAAGTAAATCCGAGAAATGAAGAACAAGCCTCAAAAAACTGTATTTTTAACATAAAATGTGAATGTGAGGGTGTATTTATAGGAGAAACTAAAAGGCATCTAAAAGTTCGTATAAACGAACATAAAAACACGAAAAATGGTGAAACAGTAAAATCTAAAATGGCGAAACACGCGTAGGAAAATGATCATAAATTTAGTTAGGAAGAGGCAGAAATTATACATCATGAGTCATACTATTATAAAAAAGTTTGCTGAAAGGACATTAATTAAATTACATGGGAATCCGATAGGTCAAAGTAGTACTGATGTCAGACCACTATGGGTTCCCTTAGTTAAAAACCATTTTAGTCACCCCACAAACACACGCCAGTTCCTTGTGTTCCAGTTGCCCCCGCGTCTAGAGTCCATCCAATGCGACTACGACACATGCATCCGGGATCGCCCTTGGAGTAAATACGGCCACCTGATTGTATGACTAGATCCCAATGCTCACCTTGAAGGTATGCGGAAAACTCTATAAGGATATCTTAGGGTGCCCGTGTAGCATTCTAGGAAGAATCGTGCAATTTTTGGTGTCCGCATCATGTTCCCGACGACACAGATGGGTAGGTAGCCTACAGCTGCGTCGTCACGCCCCCTGGCGGAAGGTGGGGGTAACGGCTCTCCCCCCTCCACTACAGCTAGCCACTAGTCGAGTGCGTAGTCTGGTAGTGAGTGGACGCGAGAGTGAAGTTTCCCGTTTTTACTCTCAGCTCGGAGGCAACGATGCAGAACAGGTAATGTATTGTAAGTTTTCCATTTTTTCGTGTATATAAATGTTGTTGTTTAGTTCTTAAATTAATAAAGTGTGTTAAACTTTAATATTTTGTATTTCCGAATTATTTTATTTACTTTAGTTATAAGAAACTGTCTGCAAATAAAATGCAAAATTGAGATAAGTTTCAAGTGAGAGAGAGAGAGGGAAAACGTCTAGAATTCCATCGTTGCTATGCAACCAGACCAAATCTAGGAACCCTATTGGTCAGAGATTTTAAAATATCGAAAAGTACTGTACCTCGAGACTCGAGACAGTCGCAATTTCGTCTCCGCTTGTTTAAGACCGCTACCGCTATTTTGAAAAACCCGCTCTTTGTTTTAGTCTCAATCCCTAAAGTATGTCATAAATTTGTAAACTCTTTAAACTTTATTAATTTACATCCTCAAATAAACTCTTAATATATTTAATCAATTTAAAGTGTTCTTATCCCAGTGTTTTGCAGACTTTATAGTGTTTTCTCCGAGACCTTCTTGTGCGCGATCAAGAAATCGCCTTCAAACCGCGCCGCCGCGAATGGACTTTACTATTGGCCACCAAGGAACTGTTAATGCGATTTGCGATACCTCAAGATTCGCGGGTGCAAGATCCCAATACAGTTTTGTTAATTTGCTAATTCAGTGCAACATATGAACTGTTAATTTTTCAGGACATTCATCCATTGCTTATTTATTAATTAAATTGCAATTCTCGAGTCCTTTATATCACAGGCCGCGCTTTTAACAAAATGGCGGCCACGCCCTTTTGTACGGAAATTTATTAAAAAATAATAAATTCCCACTACACCCAACATTTTGTCCTTCGAGCCGGATCGTTTGAAATAGTCTCGTGGAACTTTTATAAACTCAGTTTTTACCGACTTTATCTTTTGCAGTTCGTATACTTTGTGTTTTTATGCCCGACGCCATCTTTGTGTCACTTTAACATGGCCATCTCTTCTTCGTTGGCCAAAGGCGTCCCTTGGTAACGTGAGTCATGTGACATCCTCCCTTCTATACGCTTTGCACTCTGGGACGCAAACAGCTGATCTTGAATCTAAATGCAACGCGCAGTAACATCAGAGCGGATGTCGTCACATCTTTCCCTCTCTCTCAGATTTCAATAGATGTAAACATTACTCTCAGCTGAATTGATGTATCGTGGAATCTAACGGTCTGCATCCGTTCTGTCAAACAACAGTGAGCTCTGATTTTTAAAACTTTGTTTTGTAAATAATGTTATTTTAACTACATGGCATATTGTTGTTTTGTCTTTGATAATTAATAGAAAGTGATTGTAAATAAGATTAATTTAAATTTAATATATTTCCAAACAATTTTTGTTCAGGGTTATTCTGGCGTGTTTTCTTTAATAATTAGGCCATTATAATCAGAGCTTTGCTATACCCTCGGCGGTCTTTATGTGATTATATAATTTTCTGACAATAGTTAGTTATTAACTGTGTGGTAAAATATCATGATTCAAACTCTTTTTTACTTTGCCTTTTGTGAAGGCATCAAAATAATCTCTTATATTTAAATACAACTTTAGGCTAATTTGTATTGTTGTATATTGCGACTCTTGATTTATTTATGTGATATTTCTATTCCTATAGTAGCAACCATCTCAAGAAATAAACTTAGTCTCTTGGCCTTATGCCTAAATAGGTATTGTTTTAATTGTATTTTTGACATACCGTACGCATTGTTGACGTTTGATCATTATTTAATAACAGAACATTTGTCGTACTTTGTGTAGGCTTAATATATACATGAATTTACTAGATATTTCTTTGTTGACGAATCAATTTAATCCTCAACATTATCTCTTATTTTATTATGTCTCATTAACTAATTGAAATACTTATTCACTATATTTATATAACTAGCACTCACCATTATTATCCACTACAAAATGCCTCTCTTATTTTTAGCGTTTAGATAAGGGCATTTTCTAGATTTGTCCATCTATTGTCTCTTTGTAATTACTTTGAAGTGAGCACTCTAATTTTATCTTTGACTGTTAAGATAATTTGTATTCGCCATGGCAGCTAAAGAGTTTAAGTACGAAACGTACCGAAATCAACTGATCTCATTGTATCTCGATTTATAAACTCGAGGAATCTGTTAACAAAATAGCAACTGGCGATACACCGCTGACTCCTGTACAAATAAGGCAACTTAATACTATTTTTGCCGAGCTCAGAAAGAAACGGGCAGATTTCGAAGCTAATTTCAACCGCATTCTTGAAAGTGAAGCTGAGGAAGCTATTGAGGCCACTTTGTCAACTGACGTAGACGCAATTAATGACTTATATGTCCGCATATCTAGTGTTATCGAGGTAGCCATCACTCCTGACCCTACGCCTACGACACCCCATTCCTCGGTCAGCGATGGTTCTCCTAGCCTTCTTCCAACATCAGTTACTGTTGGCGTAAAACTACCTAAACTTAACCTCCAGACTTTCGATGGAACTCCACTAAAATGGATTTCCTTTGTAAACTTGTTTGACACAACTGTGCATAAAAATGCCAGTATTTCTAACGTAGCTAAATTTCAGTATTTACTCAATGTACTTTCGGGCGAACCTCTCAACTTGATCCAAGGCTCTCAATTTAACTGCCCCTAACTATGTGATAGCCTATAACTTACTGAGGGAACGTTACCACAATATACGCCGCTTAACTACTCTTCATTTGAATCATATTTTAGATTTGCCGTCCCTTGCTCACAACGCACCAAAACAAATGCGTGCCTTTGTTACTACATTCTATGAACACACTGAAGCGTTAAAAGCTTTGAGTTGTGACATCACTGAGGGCAATTCTCTTCTTTCAGCACATCTGTTGCGCAAATTGGATGGTAAAACAATCCAAAATCTCGAACACTATCGCTCTAATCAAGGTGACATGACAGAGCCACACTCCTTACCGAAAGTCACTGAAATAATTAAATTTCTAAATCTGGAATGTTCTCAAATTGAGGACGCAAGTTTGCATACACAATCTCATGAGGTTAAAAAGGCATCATATCCCTCGACCTCCTCTAAACACAGAAGTTACCCCACAAAAAGGGTTAATTTTGCCTCTAAGGATGTAACCATGCTCTCGGCCTCGTCTAACACCTCAACTTCTTCTAATAAAGATCATCCGTGTTTTGGTTGCTCTCAAACTGGTCATAAGATATATGGTTGTCCAACATTTAAAAATAAATCCCCAAAGGACCGGTACCAGACGGTAAAGGACAATAAAAGATGCGTTTCCTGTCTTGGGACTCATCATATAAAAGAGTGTAAATCAAATTCCAAATGTATGACTTGTCATAAAAAACATCACTCACTGTTGCATTTTGAAAGCACGCACGATGACCGCCCACGCGCTCAAGTCCCTGCGCCTGCGTCCACAAAGCAACCTGACGCTGTACTCACTTGCACCTCACAGCATACAACTCACAATGAGCGCTTCACTGTCCTACTGGGTACTGCTCTTGTTAAGCTCACAGCCTCAAATGGAAATACCTATATATTCCGCGCTCTCCTAGATTCTGGTAGTATGTCAGATTTTATAAGCGAACGTGCTGCTCAGCTATTAGGCACTCGTCGCTTGCCATCGAACATAACTGTCGTTGGCCTTTCTCAATCTCACGCCCGCACAAAGGGCCTCATGAAACTCGATGTGGAATCCCTCTCTGGGTACGCTGTTGCCACACAACACACTTTCTATGTTTTGGAAAAGATTTCTGTCGATCTTCCGTGCGTAGAATTGTAACCGGAAGTGCTTTCTAAAGTAAAGCCATACACTCTAGCGGACCCTACTTTCAACAAACATGGTCCAATTGACATACTAATCGGAGGAGCTTTATATCCTCAAATTCTGACGAATGAACGTCACTCTTTGGGTCAAAACATGCCGTTCGCTCTAGGCACACTGTTCGGATATGTAATTGTGGGAACAGCTCCCTGTTCACCATACTCTGCTCCAGTCTCTAATGTTGCTGTCTCTCTTCTCTCCACTGCAGACATGGATCTGCATAACTCTTTGCAGCGATTTTGGACGCAAGAGGAACTCCCACCCTGAAGCAAAAAAACTACAGAAGAGCTACAGTGCGACGAGTTTTTTGACTCCACACATACTCGAGACTCTCAAGGACGATATGTTGTTCGTCTCCCCTTTCGAAGTGATGTAACCAAACTCGGAGTCTCTAGGCCTACTGCGGAACAGAGATTTCACTCTCTCGAAAGAAAACTTCAGAACAAAAATAATTCTGAATTTCGGGACCTCTACACGGATTTCATCCATTAATACCAAGCTCTAGGTCACATGGAAAAATGCCCATCAATTGATATGGCCACCCCGCACTACTTTCTCCCACACCATGGTGTTCTAAAAGCTAACAGTAGTACTACCAAACTCCGCATTGTGTTTGACGCCAGTTCAAAGAGCAGTTCCGGTCTCTCTCTTAACGATGTCCTACTTACTGGACCTAAGTTACAAAACAATATCTGCAACATTCTCTTGCATTTTCGCCAGCAAAACATTGTCTTCTCCTGTGACATAAGACAGATGTATCACCAAATTAAAGTCCACCCAGATGACCAAAATGTTCAGTTAATACTCTGGCGTGATGTATCTACACTCCCCTTGTCAATCTTCAAGCTCACAACTGGTAGCTTCGGAATGAATTGTTCCCCATACCTCGCCATCAAGACGCTACGACAACTGGCTGATGATGAAGGCGCACGTTTCCCTCTCGCTGCTGAAGTCCTCAACCATCACAGTTACGTGGACGACCTCATAGCCGGTGCAGACAACGAGACAGAAGCACTAGAACTTCAAAATCAACTCATCGAGCTACTCCGTCTCGGAGGTTTTGAGCTGAGAAAATGGGTTTCGAACTCACCAAAGCTACTTCAAAATCTACCCACAACTCATCAGGAATCTCCAGTATTTCTTCAACCTTCTGCAGAGCCCCATTTCTCCATCTTAGGAATATACTGGTCCCCACTAACAGATTGTTTTAAGTATAACATTCATTTCTCTTGTGAGACCCCTACTAAGCGCAAGGTATTAAGTCTAATTGCGCAAATCTACGACCCTTGCGGGTTTCTTGCCCCTTGCCTTATGACCGCTAAACGCATTATGCAGTTACTTTGGACTTCCGGCGTCAGTTGGGATGAACCCCTAACACCAGAACTAACTCTCAAATGGCAGACATTTGTCTCTGACATAAATTCTATCGTTAATATAACGATCCCTCGAGCAATTCCACTCCCTAACTCAACCCTGTGCGAGTTGCACGGCTTTTCAGACGCCTCTGAAAGCGGATACGCCACAGTAGTGTATGTGCGGTGTACCAATCGTAACAATGTTGTGCGAGTCAGTCAAATAATAGCGAAAACTCGCGCGGCTCCCTTAAAGAAGATCACTTTGAGCTTTGCGCAGCTCACTTACTAGCTCAAATAGCTAACTATTGTGTTACTCAATTGACTCCTAACCTTAAACTCGACTCCATAAACTTGTGGTGTGACTCTATGGTGACCCTCTCTTGGTTACAAACTCCTCCGAACCGTCTAAAGACGTACGTAGCAAATCGTGTGGCGCAAACACAAGAACTTGTCCCAGCACAAAGCTGGCGTCATGTACCCAGTGCTGACAACCCCGCTGACTGCGCGTCACGTGGCATATTACCCTCACAGCTTGTGGAGCACCCCCTGTGGTGGCATGGACCTAGATGGCTACAGATGCCTGCCACCGAATGGCCGAAATCTATTTTTACACCAACCGATATTGAAAACCTAGACGAAGTAAAGTCAACTCCGCTAACAGTGTTTGTTGCTACCCCTCAGCCACAATTGGATATTCTATCTAAATTCTCGTCTTGGAGAAAACTGCTGCATGTGACGGCGTACGTCCTCCACTTCATTAACAACGGCGGCCGGCAAGATCGTCGGACTGGCCCTCTCTCCATCGCAGAATTGAAAACAGCTCAACTGCGAATCTTCAAGATGGTACAGCAGGAAGCCTTCACCGCAGACATCCAAAGTTTGCGGGATCAAAATATCTGCTCTATTAAACTGCAACGCTTAGCACCGTTCCTCGACCAAGATGGACTGCTACGAGTTGGTGGCAGACTTCGACACTCGGACCTTCCTCAAGATGTCAGACATCCATGACTCCTTCCCAAAAGGCATCACGTCGTTGATTTGTTTATCGACTTTATACACGTTCGACACCTACATGCCGGGCCACAATTGACTCTGTCTCTTCTCTCCCAACATGCTTGGGTACTCTCTGCTCGCAGTGTAGTACGTTCCCGCATCTTTAAATGTTTGACATGGTTTAAGCAAAAACCCAGGAACACTTTCCCCCTGATGGGCTATTTGCCAAAACCAAGAATCACTCCAGCTCAACCGTTCGTGTCTTCCGGTGTTGACTATGGTGGTCCATTTACCATAAAAGTGCACAATTTGCGTTCCATACGTCATATCAAAGCCTATATATGCATCTTTGTATGCCTTGTGACCAAGGCTGTCCACATTGAAGTTGCGACAGACCTCTCTACTGACTCTTTCATTGCAGCTCTGACACGTTTTGTGTCCAGACGTGGCTTATGTACTGACATATACAGCGATTGCGCTACCAATTTTGTAGGCGCTAATAATGCCTTACAAAAACTCATTCACTCTACTGGAATACAACAGGTGCAAGACTTTGCCACCGACCACCAAATTAAGTTTCACTTCAACCCTCCAGCAGCTCCGCATCAAGGCGGCATATGGGAAAGCACCATAAAAAGCGCCAAATATCACTTAAACCGTGTCATGGGTACTCATGTGCTTACTCTAAGTCAATTTTCGGCACTTACTTGTCAAGTGGAAGCAATGCTTAACTCGCGCCCATTAACCGCTCTTGCCAATTACCCGAATGATGTCCAAGCTCTAACACCAGGACATTTTTTAATAGGTTCGCCCTTAACTGCGGTACCAGAACCATGTCTGAGTGACGTACCAGACAACCGCCTAACTCACTGGCAGCTTGTTCAGGCCTTGAAACAACGTCTCTGGAAACGATGGAGTAGGGAGTACCTCCAAACACTCCAACAACGCCTTAAGTGGAATAAACCCACAAAAAACCTCGAAGTAGGAGATTTGGTCTTGCTACTCCAAGACACTCCTCCCTCCGTGTGGCCGCTGGCAAGAGTGACTAGAGTGACAACAGGACACGACAATATAGTGCGCGTTGTAGAACTCAAAACTAAAAATGGTACGTTCACTCGGCCGGCAGTTAAGGCTTTCTTACTGCCATTCCTTGCAAACTAGTTCAAAAACTAAGACACTCTCATTGTAAATATAGATTAAGAATATCTTTAATTGTAATGAAATGTTAGTCGAATCCCCCAGTTGATTCAAGGCCGCCGGTATGTTTAGTTCTTAAATTAATAAAGTGTGTTAAACTTTAATATTTTGTATTTCCGAATTATTTTATTTACTTTAGTTCTAAGAAACTGTCTGCAAATAAAATGCAAAATCGAGATAATTTTCAAGTGAGAGAGAGAGAGGGAAAACGTCTAGAATTCCATCGTTGCTATGCAACCAGACCAAATCTAGGAACCCTATTGGTCAGAGATTTTAAAATATCGAAAAGTACTGTACCTCGAGACTCGAGACAGTCGCAATTTCGTCTCCGCTTGTTTAAGACCGCTACCGCTACTTTGAAAAACCCGCTCTTTGTTTTAGTCTCAATCCCTAAAGTATGTCATAAATTTGTAAACTCTTTAAACTTTATTAATTTACATCCTCAAATAAACTCTTAATTTATTAAATCAATTTAAAGTGTTCTTATCCCAGTGTTTTGCAGACTTTATAGTGTTTTCTCCGAGACCTTGTGCGCGATCAAGAAATCGCCTTCAAACCGCGCCGCCGCGAATGGACTTTATTATTGGCCACCAAGGAACTGTTAATGCGATTTGCGATACCTCAAGATTCGCGGGTGCATGATCCCAATACAGATAGTGAACTTCCCGCTGTTAAAATTACCGAAGAGCCCGGGGTCCATGTAGGACGCCACACCAACGCCGCGCCGCACTCTCATGGCGGCTTCTTGGACATTCCTCTAATTATCGGGTGAGTGATCCCTTTAAACTGTTATTTGTTAATTCAGTGCAACATATGAACTGTTAATTTTTCAGGACATTCATCCATTGCTTATTTATTAATTAAATTGCAATTCTCGAGTCCTTTATATCACAGGCCGCGCTTTTAACAAAATTGCGGCCACGCCCTTTTGTAGGGAAATGTATTAAAAAATAATAAATTCCCACTACACCCAACAGTTGTGTTAGTGTATCGTATTTTATTTTTTGTTTCTGTATATGTTAGCTTTGTGTTTTTGTAAATTAAAATATAAAAGAAAAAAATGAAGACAACCCAAAATAATTTAGGTTAGTTAGGTGTAAAAACTTGATATTTAGATGTAAGTAGGGTTCACTTAATAACGGGGGGAGATTCCTTACCTCCCGAAACTAAGTGTAGTTTTAAACACTAGAAGCGATAGGTAAATCCAAATAGATCAATAATAAATCCTACTGTTAATGACCAAAGACTTTTGGTAATGTGACAAGCTAATAACCACGCAAAAATCTTTGGTAGTTTTCGTCTCTGAATTTTGTTAACTTACCTTAAACTGGATACAACATCAATATGTCTCAGAAGCAATGTGTATCGCAGCTGCATTAAATCAAAAGCCAATATATAATTTTTCATCTATAATATGATAATGCAATAGTATACTGTAGTTATATTGCATTTATGATACTAGCCACAGCAGATTGTTAAACTCTGTGTATAAAAAGAGTTGTAAACAAAATAAATAATATGAATGTTCACAAATGTGGACATTCAGCAAAACGATTTATACAAAGAGTGCTGAGAGGAATAGAGAAGCAGATGAGTAATTAAACGATTGTTGTTATTAGCTATAAATAAAAAAACTAGTTGAGCACTAATTATCACAGCCAAAACATAGTTACAGTGGTTTTGATTCTTAAAATCGTTATTTAATTTCTCAAGTCCAGTAACTACAGTTCATAATAGCAACTAGTTTTTAGCTTTTCATGTGTATTTCTATTAAGTTTGAACTAAAACGGTATAGTTAATCTATATCTATAGTAAATAACCCATGCTACATAACTTATAACAAGTAACAGCATATATAATAATAAGCCCATACACATTTCTTTACTTTTATCCGAAACACAGCTGACTTAATCAAAGTAAGAGTATACTAATTGTTAGTGTATCTTGAAAATTAGGTTATATTGAAAAAATCATTCATACAAAAGGTTCCTAATATCTACTGATAAGAAACGTTTATTTAATATATTTTATTAAAATATGCTATTAGTGAAGATAGTTTTCATATCATAAGATGGCTGTGATTAGATCATAGCCAACTTTATGTTAAATAAACCGAGCAATAATCTATGTATATTGCCCAAGGACCTACCAGGTTCATTATATGCAATATTACTCCGCAAGGACTAAACTGCTCACAGACTAGTTTAATATTCATAGATAAGTTAACAATCTGAAACTGGTGGACAAGGTGAGTTAATAAATTAACTTTGTTGATGGCAATTTAAGTACAGACTTAGCAGGTAAGGCACTCGACCGGTCGACGTCAATTGCAATGTTGCTAGTCTATGTTTACTCATAGTTTCATTTGTAAACTTTTGTTGAACAGTTTAGGATTTTGTTTTTAATTCATAAGACACTTAACTAGTAATATGAATAAGCAGTTTGATCTTTATTACAGGATAACATATGTTTTTAAAAGAAGGTGGTAACATTTTTTGAAGTTTAAATACACAAACCTTACGATTATCTTAAATTAAATAGCTTTGAAATACATCTTGATTTCAATCAGCATTTCCTGACTATTTGTGTGGACCCAAGACGTACGAGGATACAGAATGTCATCACTAATCTTGGATATGTGTACAATAGGCCATGGTCCAGAAGCGAAAGGCCATTGCCACTCATAACGGTACTGACACAATCACTGTAAAGTACACACACCCGCGTTAGTTACATACAAAATATATTATTTTAATTATTCTGAAATATAAAAACATATAGTACGAGGCACTGCCTTTTTTATGCTCTACAAACCTACATTTATAAATGAGTTTAGAATAAAATCCACAGCGTGTCCTTTGGTTCAATTCAACTCATTCCCCAATTACTTTTAGATACCTATTTCTCGAAAATATAGAAGATTGCGACCTGACTTGAAGAGTATGAAGTTTAGCAGGTATTATGAGGCATTTGAAGTAAGTAAAATGAAAGTGTGCACAACAAGAAACTAACTGGACACCAGTCCAGAATCTGATGATGTCCAAAACCTGGGATGAGATGAGTTAACGTAAGTGTATTGTAATATTATTGGTTTTAATTTTATTAAGTTTATTTATCAGGGGAAGACTTTGTGGACACTCAGTATTGATTTTTACTACATTAATTTCTTAAAGATAAGTGAATTAGAATCCCAAATCGCAATAAAGATTTGTTAGGAACCTATACAACAGTTCTTAGAGATGAATAGTTTCACATTTTTTCTCTGAAAAAATTGCCGTTGAGTTGGATTTAAGTACAGCTCTTTGGTGGATTATGCCGAACAGGATTATAAAATAAGTGTATCTGATACACTTACTAATAAGTCAGAAATATTTATATCAGTCTAAAATTACTACTAATACCTCTATTGAGTATAAACTAAGAATGTGAATAGTCTTTAGAGTCATTGACCACTAGCAAATATAAGCATAAATAATTCTAGTAGTTTTCAGTATGTCTGTTGTTTATATATGTGATTATTGTTAGAACAAAACTGCACTGTTAATGAAAAATTAAGAGGTCACTGAAAGAGAAAGTTAAATTAAGTATTCTAAAGTGTAAACTCCATTTACATTTTAGAACATTGAAGTAGAATATAAGACCCGCAGTTGACCGAGACTGAAAGTCCAGTTAGTACTGAATTTAACGCTCAATGAGTATAGAGAGATCATAGTATTTTATTAATAGAGTTCTATGGTAAAGATTAAATACTGTTCTAGAGACCTATGTTGTTTTTCGTATTATGTATATAGTAGGTGCAACCACTTTACAATTCACATAGCAACTAATTTACTTAATATGTGTGTTAATACGTTTATTTGGACACACAAGTTATACAGGGTGAATCTCGTAAGTTGTCCAGTATTGATTTCAGACAAACCGTTGGTCCTACGATGATGAAATAAAATTATTTCCCACTAAACCAACCCCAAGGAATAACGTAAAAATATTTTTAACGATTTTTAAATACAGGGTGTACCAGAAACTGAGGGTCACTAGTCCGAATCTACGAAATATCAAATACAAACGTATATCATGATATACATCAAATTAAAGCTCTTTTCAATCCAAACCATTTGGCGGAATCGGATTTTGATTATTATTGATTCATTTCAAAATGGCGGCTGTTTTTGTGAAAAAATTAGTATTTTTTTGAATACCCTGTATTTTTCTTAAAAATGCAGATATCTTGATTCTGATTCAAATATCGCATTCCTTATGAGCTAAGCTTTATTTTGATATGCAACAATATTATCTCAAAAACAAAAAGTTTCAAAAATATCAGTTTTTGAAAATATGTACATAGCCAAAACTCAAAAATTTCAAATAGCACCATATGTCAAATAGCATATCATTTTAAAGGTATTGCAATTCTAAGAAACTTAGCTCATAAGGAATGCGATATTTGAATCAGAATCAAGATATCTGCATTTTTAAGAAAAATACAGGGTATTCAAAAAAATACTAATTTTTTCACAAAAACAGCCGCCATTTTGAAATGAATCAATAATAATCAAAATCCGATTCCGCCAAATGGTTTGGATTGAAAAGAGCTTTAATTTGATGTATATCATGATATACGTTTGTATTTGATATTTCGTAGATTCGGACTAGTGACCCTCAGTTTCTGGTACACCCTGTATTTAAAAATCGTTAAAAATATTTTTACGTTATTCCTTGGGGTTGGTTTAGTGGGAAATAATTTTATTTCATCATCGTAGGACCAACGGTTTGTCTGAAATCAATACTGGACAACTTACGAGATTCACCCTGTATATTAAACCACTACGTACGTAAGTCATTATGATGTATTAAAACAAAAACAAAAAACACTGCCTATGGATTTTTTTCTAATTTAGTATATAAACAAATTCTAGATTATTTTTGTATACAGAATTGTTTGAATACTTAAGTGTTTCTGATAATCTATTTTAAACTTATTTCTTAAGAGCTAGTTACTGTAACAAGCCACATTGAGTTATATATTTATTATTAAATATATAAATAAACAAGACGGTTTGTTCACAGTTTAGATTCTAACCTACTTAATACTAGCTGTTACCCGTCGCGGCTTTGCCCGCGATCACGACTTAGCGTTAATTAGATAAATGTTAAAGAGTCACATCGTATTCCAAAGCAGCATTTTCACAGACGTCCGACGTATTCCTCAAATTATGTTAAAAATTTTTTTCTCAAAGTCGCCCATTAAAAAATTTAAATACAGGACACCTGTTTTAGTTATGATCTGATCCAGTAAATGTTGTCTCCATAAGTTTAACATGGTAAGTTTAGAGGCCACAGAGGTGAAGCTACGTGAATATCAGCTTAATTGGTTCATTAGTTGGAGCGTCATTGAGCCACAGGTAAACAAACAAAAAACGAACCCACAAACTTTCAGCTGTATAATATTAGTATGATTATAGTAATTGAATGAACCTATCTAGGATGTACGTCTCAGAATGCAGATAACGATGTGCTCTTTATACAGATAAAGCTGAAAAGAGACGGAGTAATTTGTGTTCACTGAATAGTAATGCGTTCGAGTAGGAGCCACTTTACATTCAACTCTTAATAAGCTTTTTAAGGTATACATAAACTTGCATTCCAATTTAAGTTTTCATTTAAGTTACAATAAAACTATAATACAAATACAAAATTAAAATTACAGTCCCTCTTTTTAGTTATTATATGTATGTCTTCATACATTATTATAGCTCGTTTTATACACTCTCATGTATTATAGTTAAAAGAAAGTTTACGGCTAGATAACCTATCTGCTATAAAAAGAGTATTTATAAGTGTTTGTATACATAGGTATAGAAATATATTTTTGCATGAATTATGACAAATGTCATAATAAATTCTTAACCTTGGTTTTGCCAGGCATTTTTTGTAAGGACATTTTTTGTAACTTACTATCATTGTAAATATACAACTGTAGATCATATTTTTCCAGACACTTCAATTGAATGTGTCAGGGGTGTAAATAAAATAGCGTCTATTTTTATATCTATTTTTATATTTTTAATTGAACTGGAAAGTACCTCGTGCGTGGGGTTTTAAATGTTTTAGAAATGAAACAAAATAAAGCTGTAGATAAACTGCAAGACCACGAACCTCAACGAACCGATTATTACTCATGTTCTCACTTATGTGTGATAGCAATAGGTTACAAACTAGTATATTGAGTTGTCGCAGGTCGGTCGACTCGGAATCTACACAACAATATAGTACGTGATCAGAAACATTGTTTCAACTGAGCTCGAGACTTTGTTGAGGAAAATCCCTCTATATATAAGGCTAGGATTACAGTATTGTATTGACTTCAGAGTGCAATAACTATTCCGAACCGTCTGCCACACTTGATACGTCTCTCGGAAAAGATAGTCGTCGATTAAAATTCAATATTTTAATGGACCTATTATATGATTTGTATAATGTTAGTAATTTAATAGCTTTAGTTACATAAAATATCAAAACAGTTAACACGATGTTGTTTAAAGCTATTATTTATTTGTTTATTTAAATTACACTTTTAAATAGTTAATTTCAAAATGTATTACTTTGAATAAAACTAAATTGTTCATATAAAATACAATAGGTACCAACAGAGACCAGCTTATTTTAAAAATTAAAAATTCCAAAATGAAAATAATTATAATGTTTTCTCTTTATTTATGTTCTGCAGAGAAAATGTAAGTAATTAATACGCTACTTCATAAAATGGCTGAAATTTTGTTACTATTAATCTTGTCCAATGGACTTTCCCTTTACCAAAATATATAACTGATATATCTTTATGCACGTTGTTAACCAACCAGTGCGAAATATGCGAAACCACCCCCATTAAAAAGCCAAGCTAAAACATGATCGAGTTGAAATTTTCGGACATGTGATATAGATTCTTATTCTGTCATGATACGTAAGTAATATTTCTGGGCTTACATTCTGAAAGCTTATAAAACTCTAAAATATTGCTATTCGCAATACAACTGTTAAAAAAAAACTAATCTGCTTCCTCAGAATAACAATATCAGTTCAAACGCTAATGGGGCGAAGCCCTGAGGACCTTTCTTATCCCCCCCCCCACGAAAATCCTCTTTCGGACTATTAAGAACATTGTTATAACAACTTTAGTCAAATCGGTCCAGCCGTTCTCAAGAAATGCACAACCATCGAACAGCATTTGATTTTAATTTTAATTTTTTTTCTTATCTTCCTTTTTTTTGCCACTCAGGCAAATTTTTGCCATGGGACATTTTTCTAAACAACTGTGCGTCCTTGATCTATAAAATATCGTCATTTTTGACCCTCTCTCTTATTTGTGAGCCGGCCCCGTCCCATGCACGTGGAGGCACGCTTCCTGTCTGTGTGGGGCGCGGGTGGGGCTGCGGCTTAATTTTATCTGGCTCAGATTATGTAAATAATTATGTTTTATTTAGTTTAAATTGTATTTTTTATTTTTTATTGTTTGCTGGTAATTAAAGCCCATGTCAGGTTTGTATCATGGTATAAAATTGCATAGAATGGCCGTCACTCGTTAGAACCCAGAATAAAAACCAATAATATTAAATACTGAAGATTAACAAATACAAAAACACGATAGTAGATCATGTTATTTTACTTTTAACGAGATAGGTAATCTGACGTAGGGTAGTGGACAGAGAGTAATCATACACGATACGTCATGGGACGTGTTATGTCAGGCAGTTCTGAACACCGCTTCATGTCAACAGTCTTATGAATGCCAGATGAGACGGAAATCGGTTTGGTTTGTGAAGTGCCCTGCGTCCTCGCCTACTGGAGTTTGTAAATTTATTTGTCTTGTTATTTACATAATAACCATAAGAGTGCTTGATACTACAGGTTAATACGCCAGATTAGAAGTTCAAAAAACATTTTTTTAGTTGACAAAATTAAATAACGTAAGGAAAGAGTAAATATATTTTTATTATTCTGCACGAAATCCACCTGTTTTTTGTTCTCTAAATAGTACGCAAAACGTCACTTTTTAGTCCTAGGACCTAAAAAATCAGCTGTGATCTTGTTTAAGTCCTAGGACGTAAAACGTCAGCTATTTGCTAAATATTATTATTGTTTCATGGTCTATACATGATTGAAGCGTTCCTTACCACACTTTATAAGAAGTATTGTTTCTAAATAACAGAAATGTAAACACTGTATATTACTTACTTTGTAAACATAACCTCAAAAATACAACTTTATAGTTAAAATTTTCAACGATTAAAAGTCTAATTCCGCATTATGATAAAAAAAGTTGTTCATCACTCGGAGCAAAAGTGTCTTTTTGGTGCTTAATCGTTTTTAAAAGCTCGACTGCGCATCGCTTTTAAAACACGATTGCGCACCAAAAAGAGTCACTTTTGCTCCTAGTGATGAAAAATACTATTATTTGTTAGATGGAAGCAAGTATTTGAAACAATAATTATACTCTCTTACAATATAACAGTTAAATAAATTATGCTTAAGGAATAATATTTACTAGTGTACATCAAAGCGTTAAAATACCAGCTTAATGCTCCTGCCAATATTAGAGAAATATGAATTGGAAGAAATGGAATATACTAAATTTATGTATTTATTCCCATGCTAAATTACTGGCAGAACCAAATTATAACTAAACAGTACAACATATTATAACCAAAATAGGAATATTAGTAATATCAATAATACATTACATGCAGCATTAACTTCAAATGTATAAAGTCCAAGTCCAACGTGTGTTTCACTCTTACAATAATAAAATAAACGGTATCAGGAAACTGACACATACTTTCTCCCTTTTAGCCAAACTTTAATGACAAAAATATTTGTTATTTACTAAATATAGAATATGAAGTATATAGATAAATGTTCAGAAAATTGTGTAAAATAGTTGTTTTCAGAAATATCCACCCAAATCCCTTTTTGGGAGTCACTATAGAGTCCGTTGCTACACACTGGTTTTGAGAGAGGGAATGCCCCCTTGCCCCCCCCAGGGTTAAATAACAACACATTTCGAACAACCTCTGTTGGTCAATGCTAACTTGACCTGCATATCAAATTTTAATGAAATTGATTAGTAAATAAGAGAGAAATAGTTATTTTTGTAATCCCCATAAAAATAACATTGGACAACGTACTGCGTTTACCGCTAAATGAAAATTTCAATTTTCTCCGCAACTATCAATCGTAGAATAGTAATTTAAAATACTAATTTATTTAGTTTTTTGAGCTCTTTTTAATGGTGAGTAGTAATCTTTTTTAACATTTATGATTTTTTATGAAAAATCCAAAAAACTTAATTTTGGATGTTTTAAGTCCTGTAATTTCTGAACCCGAATTTTTCCAGAAATGCGGTTGGTGTCATTTTGTTGGAAACCTAAAGTTCTACAAACCACTAAAGTTTAATCAAAATCGTTAGAGCCGTTTTTGAGAAATTTGGATTTTTCATGTTTTTTGGCGGTTTTGGGGGGATAATTACCCTTAACAATCAAAAATTCAAAAAAATGAAAAAAAAACACCTGGAGATATCGTGAATTAGTACCTACATACCAAATTTCATAAAAATCGGCCCATAGGTTAGGGCTCTAGATCTGTACACATCCACACAGACACAGACACACACACACACACACACACACACACACACACACACACACACACACACACACACACACACACATACATGTATTCGCTCAATTGTGGAAAACACCCAATTGTAGCATCTTTAAGACGAAAGATACTTCGTTATCGACAATACTGTGGACAGTATGTTCCACAACTCACTTTCCCAATACACACCGATTTTAGCCCTTACACACTAGAAAACAATTGTAGCAACGTGCCACAATCGTGCAAACTCCAACTTTGGTGTGTGCTCCCCACCACGTCACCCCAGCGCTGTTGCCAGTTCGTGCCGGTGCGGCGGCGCGCGGCGCGGCGGCCAGCTTGGTGACTGGGTAACTTGCCTCCACTCCGTGATCTTTGTTGGCTCAGATGTTCGTTTTTAATGCTCTATTGATGCTTTTTGATAATTGGGCTACATGTTGTATATCATAATATATTGTTGAAATCACTGTATGTTAAATTATCTCTGATTTAAAATAGAAACCCATTTTTACGTAAATTGAACAGTAGGCCCTAAAACTATTTAATATAGTATGGTATATATTATATTATTTAATAATTAAAATCATTGTAGAACTTTTATATTCTTATTAGTATTCGTTACTTATTTTAGCGAATTTCCCCTATAGGAAAGAAGTTACTACCGAAGTCGGCATGGTAAGAGCTAGGCCCGGGACCATGATAACTTTTCGTTTTGAGGTTCCCAGATACCAAAAAAATCGTTTGTTCAAAAATATATTTATGTGTGTACGTGGGTACGATAATTCTAAAAAAATTGTCCGATTTTTACGAAATTTGATACGAACATTTAAAGCAACATTTATGACTTTAAGTTTGAAAACCAGAAAGATCGCTCCATCCAAAGGGGTATTTGGGGAGGGAGGGGATTTGTAACCCATAAATGTTTTTTTTAGTTTTTTATACATAACATTTTAGTTTTGACTATTTAATTCAGCTTAAAAAAAACAAATTGCTATTTTGATAATTTTTCACAAAAGCAGTTTTGTTGCCGATAGTTCTCGTAGCAGCAAACCTGCGTACTCAGCCCCCATGTTATTGTTATGGAGAATAAGTCAAATTTTCTCTCCCTTAATTATTAACATAAATTAATAAAACTTGCTGTGTGGCTTTACCTAGTAGAGCTATATTAATATTTGTATAAAAACCCCTCGTTTGTGTTCCTTGTTTTAGCAAACTTGCGTATAAATGTTATAAATCGCTTATTTATGAATGCATATTGATGAAACATTTTATGTGACTTTATGTAGTATTAAGACACATGTATATATGCATTTGTAATTCGCTGAGTTTCCAGGTTTGGTACGACGGGGGTTTGCTACGACATCCATTTATATGATATGGATGTCTTGATATGCATAAGGTGCATTTAAATGCTAAAATATTTTCAATGAGTATTTTCATGAGTAATGAGCGTAAAATTTGAATATAACTCAATAATTGTAAGTAAATAGTAAAACTAGTTTGTTGATTGGTTATCTGATCACATTGAGATACCAAAACAAGTTTATAATTCTCATGCCAATAAACAAAGGTTCAAAATGTGTTAACACCGAATGGTACGGATTTGGAAAAAAAATTTCCTCATACTTGATCAAACATTATTAAAAAATATCAAATTAAAACAGATTTGATTAACTTTGGAAACTCTGATCAAGCAAGCTAAACAAGTCAGTTTAATCAAACTTGATCGACTGTCTTGATCAGGCCTGATAAAATGTGTCCCGATCTGACATTAGGGGATCTAACCCCAGGCATTGTTAAACTCCCCATGTTATTCTAACTGTATAATAGAAATCAATTAAATTGGATATGTAAACGGATGTCAATAAAAAAAACAGTACAAAACAGGATAACTAGGGGATTTTGATTTTGTTTTCGCCTTTAGGGCGCTCTGCCTCACGGGTGATCATGGTATGAGCATGGTCCCCAAGCTAAACTTATGTATATTAATGTTTACTCAACTGTTTAAGCTAAAATTTGTTAGTTGATTAGTAGTTGCTATTATTACTGACATAAACCTTCAAAATATCTAAAAAAAATCTCTTAGGACTTCTCCCATTGCCTTTGAAGATTAGTTATTACTGAGGCCATTGAGATGACATATTGGGAGGGAGGTAAGTAGTACAGTTATGAATGACATATAATTACTCACAATTTAAGTACTCTTTAGGGCTCCGTCCCACTGGTTTAAAAGTTCTCAAATTAGGAACTACTGAACCAATTGGGTTGCAATTCTGGAGGGAGATTGGTGTTAGAATAATCATACTCACACAAATCCGCTCATGACCTAAGTGCCCTTTTGGGCTCCGCCACACTAGCTTTGGAAATTATCAAATTAAGGATTACTGAACCAATTGAGCTGAAACTTGGGACGGAGATAGAACTGATACATACACACTGACTCATTCTAAAACTAATTCATTGTAATTAATTCATTGTTGGTGATGGCGAGGTAATGTTATTTCAGGAGTTATTGCAGACATTTTCAATCACTTACTAGTAAATGAAAATTAGGAACTGTAAAAATGAGTTAAAAATTAAGTATGTGTTAGTTTCCTGATTCAATTTGTTTAGTTTAGACGCAACTATGTTCGTGTCCTTGAATTGTCCCCCAATCCACATACTGTTATGTCCATGCTATCTTAATATATAAAATTGAATCTATGTTCCCTATGGACTATTAAGCCACTCAACTGAATTTAATGACATTTTCATTATTAATGTAGCATTGGGTTGGGATGGTTCCTGGAAAGTTTATTAAAAATTTAATAAAAAATATAATACAACAAGCA
Organism: Allygus modestus; assembly: GCA_963675035.1. Classification (NCBI taxonomy): domain Eukaryota; kingdom Metazoa; phylum Arthropoda; class Insecta; order Hemiptera; family Cicadellidae; genus Allygus; species Allygus modestus. The sequence goes on along the minus strand of OY776112.1, from coordinate 272,741,243 downwards.
TTTTTTGTAAATCTCATAAGAAATACAGCAGCGTACGCCAGTTACCACTAGTCAATAATAAAATAGCTAACATGAAAGCCAAATAAAACTCGAAAGTAAAATAAAAATAACATTAACTAAACTAAAGAGAACGTGAGAATCTAATAAATAATTATCTCCTACCAGTGGCTGTCAGTCAAAGCAGAGCCTAAAACGGTGGGTCTTGATGACTGAACTGTAGCACACATGTACTTTACTCAATATACATGAGCACTAATGATTTCAAGAAATTTCCATAGTGCTTCACCCTATCGATTGTCAAATTTTAAAAGTTATTCTTACGGACATTCATGTTAATTGACTACTTAATAGCGTAAGAAATATTACATCTTTAGAGTTGTTCATTATGTTAACGATAGAATACAGCACAGCATACACCTGTTCATGTGCCTAGTTCTTTGATAATCTTAATTTTAAATGAAAATAACTGATGGATAGAGAAGTTCACATCTTGTAGCCTTGAAAACTATTGTTTAATAAACAAGTAGCCCGTCGCGGCTTCGCTCGCGATCACAGTACAGTGTTATGTTTTAGATGTCAGTTCCATTTGTTAAAGCACCTGGAGGACCCAGGTTTGTTCGAAAGCCAGTCAGTTTGTTAAAAATGCCTAGAGTACTTATATTCACGATTCCTCTCCAAGGCGTGCGTATTTGCTTTGCTTATTGTGTATTGCTCGTTTATTTTCATTTTGGGCATGTCCGTTTTATATTAAATTTTCAGTTTGAATAGTGCTCACAATTTATAAATAACCTAATCATGTATATTTAAAGTTATGTACTCATTGGTTCTGATCTCTATTCCCACAAAAACCACATGATACTTTACCAAGTGATTGTTATTTTTACAATTGAATGGTTGATTTTGAACAGCTGGTATGATTCTTTTATTTTTATTTACAAATCTTAACCATAACTCCAATGTTAGTTTTTTTAATATATTTCTATACAATACTATATTTTTCTATGGATGAGATCTAATTAGAACACATTTATTAACCCATAAATTTGATAGTTTTAACATTTGGTAAAGATATTTTGGAGCAGGAGTAGGCAAAGGTTTTATTCTGATATATTAACTATTCTCCTAACAAATATATGTTCAATCGGTTTAGTTAACTACTTACATTAGTGATGAATAAATTACAATTTTAAAACCCGACAGAGCAGATAAGTCCCAAAGGGCATACTGGTTGAAATTATAGACCTGTTTCTGACTAAAGTGTATTGCCTGCTGTCTTTCTACAAAATATACGCTCAATCGGTCTAGTAAGTATAATTAACATGGAAATGTTGAAGGGTGTTAGGGCCTAGCCTCATTGGAACGGGAATTAGCCCAATCTTTTTTGGGATGAACCCGTCTTCTTCCAAATATCTGCTCAATAACTCCTGTAGTTTGTTAAACTTATTGAAAGTGGGCTTAAAAACATAAAATATTCGATATTATAATCACAATGGCTACTTAGACAAACTGAGCTTTAATAAATACCATGTAAAGCTTACGTGTTCTGTATAGCCAATGATTTATTACCATGCCGTTATTTTAAATGATTTAGTATACCTATGTAGAGTAGTAAAATATCCATTCTTGTTTTCTTCATTCCGTGATAAAATATAATTAGCTGACTAAATGCTGATTATAACAAATACGGTGCAAGCTGTAGTGAAATATTAAGTAACCTGTACCCCTAGGATCGACTTTGTAGCAGTGCCGGTCAAAGGGGCGTAACCCTAATTACTTACCATGATTTAAAACAGCCAAAAGAGATTCTGCCTCTACACGAAAACAGGCAAGTTATTTAATTTCATTGAGTAAATTTTTTGTGAAGCGCAGAAAAAATCTGGCTTATAAACTGACAGACGGATAAACAAATGTTTAAAACAAATTAAATATCTCCGTAGCATACAACATTTCACTGCTCAAAACGATGTAGAAAAATAATTTATTTAATTTATATAGATAAATTAATTCCTTACTTGTATAATCGGGTTTTATAATAACCTGTCCATAATGTACTAACAGCTGCAATTCAAATCAAAATATTCCTCATGTTAATCTTATGGGATAAAAACGAACTATGAAAGCTCGTGGGGCGAAGCCCCGTGGTCGAGAGTGTATGGAAACCCTACAAGACACATCTAGAGAGTAAGAGCTTTCGATTAATACGAAATATGTATATGAAATAATATTTTTAAGGGTTGAAAATCGCCTAACAAAAGTCAAGATATTCTTTTAATAATATAGATCATTGAATGTAGAAATTATATATCTTTAGCGGAACACATGTCTGATGAAATATTTGCTTTATACAGGTTAAAACTAGTGGCTTGAAGGGGCGATAGCCCCTAACCTTGCTCCAAGTAGGAACACATGTCAGATTGTAAACAAAGTAGACACTCAATCACATGTGTTATTGTAAACAAAGCAGACGATTTAAATTCACATAATTTTCTTATGGAGGGTGTTTTACGTTATTTATCGTTTGCTCCTAAATGTTTGGAAATACAGCTGTTTTTGCCGAGTCCCTGGGATCAAGACCTTTAATTTGAACCATCTCCCATCATCCTTCGATTTTCCAAATTCCCACAATTTTGACGTAAAATATTTCGCATACAGAATTATATATAACTAGGCTTATCGCCATTGGAGGCTTCGCCCCCAAACCCCCTTTCGGAGTTCGCTTCGCTCACTTGCATTCCTCAGTCAACTCAAGTTTAAATCAAACTCGTAGTTCATTAACAAAAAAAAAACTACAAAACAATGACCTTTGGTGAGCACCTACACCGGCGCTCCCGTATCGTTTCGGTATCGAAATATTTTATCAACCGGCTGCTTGTTCGTTTTATCGAATGAAATCCCGATTACGATGGTTGTTTCGAGGTGTATAAAAGCAAAAAAAAGTACTCACTCAATCATAGTCAATCGGATATAAATAAAAAGTTGTGGTTACAATGTTAAATTGGAGTTCTACAAATGGATTTACGTGTAAAAGATAACAACAAATTAGACTTCAGTTCACGACAAAATGATAGTAACCTAACCTAACCTAACTCCACAGAGCGCTGTACGGTAGCTGATCGTTGAGCAACATAATTACAAATAAATGAATTTGTAAAAAAAAAATAAAGTCAAATAAACATAAATTGCAGACCTCAAAAAGTAAGCATCAAAAGTAGGATTCAAACCCGTGACCACTGATCTTGAATCATCCGACAACATATCCACTGGGCTATTGGGCTAAATTCATTCCATAGAACCGGTAGAATCGGTTTGATTACATTTTCCATTCTCGCAACAAACGATATTCGCGATACTGAACCTCCTGTGTAATGTGCTTACCATATTTTGTAACAGCTGATTTATATACACCTCATGTGAGCAAATTAGTATCGCCTACACTACTAAATAAATCAGCTATTGTTTATTTAAATCAGCTGATACAAACATGTGGTATTAGCCAAAGGTAGTGTTCTTTCATATAAACAGCTTTCCAAAACTGTACACATTTAAATGGGCCAAAATACTCAAACTTCCTCCTTCTACGATAAATTGCGGCTAAACAGATGATTGGATCTTAAATCTGACGAAATATCGTTAGTTGGAAATTAAATTGTATACAACTTTTGTATTTAACATTTTTTGCCATCTCTTACCGTTTCCGTACAAAACGCGCTCAAAGTGGAAAAATTGAAAAAGTGGAATTTTCCCCGCCCCATAAATGCCTTAAAAACTCAAAAACGTTAACCTTTAGCAAAATTTCTGTCAGTTTCTCGTCAAGAGCTTTAACTCAAGTATGATGTTGAGGGAGGTTAGATTACGGGAAGTGCCTCATAGTTTATGTCAGTGAATGAGTGAACCCGTCTAGTTTTATATATTATAATATTTATATATAAAGACTAGTTTATTTTAATGACGAGGATGATATGTACTCTATGTGCAGAGTGATTCAGTGGCGTAACTTATTAATTTCAACCAGGGAGGTTTATTCTGGAGGTAACACTGCTTAACGATTTTGGTCAAAAACGCAAGCCGGTGATTTTGTCAGGTTGGTCAGCTTGATTCATTACTTAGTGAGGTAAATGTATCCTTTCTTTGAACTATCCTGATTGGTTGTTTTATTCCAATAAGTGAATCTACTCATGAAAATCATTGGAATAAAAGTAATAAGAGTTGAAGTAAATTCATATTTTCGTTTGATTTATGTATCTAATCTTTCCGTGAAACATAATGTATTATGAGGAAATAAACAAATACAAGTATATTGTGTTTAAAATCATGGATAGGTACTTGTTTGATTCACTTTGTCGACTCGTCCGATTTCAGCGAGTATAGTTCTTTGCTTCACCAAAATTTGGAAAGAACGGCTCGCAGGTTTGTTCATCAGTGTTACCTCCAGTTATACAATAAACCACCCTCATTTCAACCTTAGGTGCGCTGAAGCGAATTAAAGGTTTCAGTCAGAGCGCTCCGAGTAATAATTTATTTATTTGTTAGGACTTTATTCTTCGGATGGCAGCTTGTGTCATAAATAACTCATGCTCCACTGAAAAAATCAAGATTTTGATCAACAGCGTACTTAGATAAATAACTTCTAATAATTCATGCCTCAACTATAACTTGGCTTTTAATGCTTAGGGAGTAGAGAACAAAATTGATTAAAAAATGAATTTTAAGTAGACAAAATTGAGTTAGCCAATTCCCTTTTCTATATATATATATATATATATATATATATATATATATATATATATATATATATATATATATATATATATATATATGAAATAGTATATGCCTATATGTAAAATAAAAACAAATAAAGTATAATAATTGTATTTGTAAAACACAGGTGATGTTTGCAAAATCCTGCAAACAAAGATAGTAAATAATTATGCCCCAATTAATTGCAATAATATCGTTCTATTAATACAAATCTTTCAGTTTACTGTTGTGTAGCCTGACATACATAATTAGGGTGATACAACAGTAAAGTAATATGACAAAAAAACAATATAAGCAGAGTCTTCTAACAGTAAAAATCAACCAGCAACGGACACCGCGAACATGAAATAACGTAGCGGCAACACCGCACGACCTTGCCACTAGTTATACGCTGCTCCGCTAGGATCGCTAGTGAACGATAAGCCGGCGAAATGCCACAATCCAGCGAATTTCGGTGTTTCTTACACACATGATGGAAACTCAAAAGTGGCAACTTGAGTTAGTTTGACTTATTTTGACATTTTAACCTCAAAATTATCGATAAAAATTGTAGCATCGTGTGTAAGATGCCACAATTGGATCACGATGCCACAGTGTGGTTGTGTGCATGTCCATGATGCTACAATTGAGTAAATACAAACACACACACACACACACACACACACACACACACAGACACACACACACACACACACACACACACACACACACACACACATACACACACACACACACACACACACACACACACACACACACACACACACACACACACACACACACACACACACACACACACACACACACACACACACACACACACACACACACACACAGACAGACATCACGTAAAACCACTTTTTTGGGTTCAGGGAGCACCAAAACGAATATTTCCACTAACAACTCAAATCCGAAAATTTTGACGAAAACAATACTTTCTCCATATACTATGCATAGGGGGAGAAAGTAAAAAGTATAAAAATATATAAATATCGTTAAACATACATACATAACTAGGGCAAAACAAACAAAACAACAGTAGGAAAAATATAAATTATCTGTCAAGATGACATAGCGTGAAGTCTTAAAATAAATGTAAACAACAATAAATTATGCTAAGTGAATATACAGGTTATTTTAGATTGACAACAATAGAGAGCAACCAGGTTCAAGTGGACCACAGGAACATTAATAGTAACTGTGAACACAAATTGAGTATGTACCCTATACTAAGCCTATATATCTATACATCTAAATCCCTACAGAAAATTCCTTTATACCTTGAATTTGTCAAAAAATGTATAAACCTGCGGAGAAAGTGAATTATATGGTCGCATCATTGAGTTGAAAGGCGATGAATAATGCGGTCTTGTTCCAGAAAAATAAACTAAACAGCTTAAGTGTTAAAACAATTAGTTGCATGAAAATTTATTTTCGACAAACAAGAAGACTCATTTACCTACTTCCTTATTAATTTGAACAACAAAATTTGGGAGGTCATTTTCCTTCTATCCTCAAGGCTCCTCATTTCTAAAATGTTTAACAAATCTTTATAAGATATATCAAATGTGTAATATCCAGTGAATCTGTAAAATAAACATCCTAAAAACTTATTTGTACTTATTGAATTAAATCTGCGTAAATTAGAATATATGGGCTCCAAATTATAGCAGAAAATTCAAGATTAGATCTTCCCAATGATATAAAAGTTATAAAGTTGAAATAGAGTGAAAGTTAATGTATTACCTCATAAGGAAACCCACATTTCTATAAGCTTTATTAACATATGCGATGATATGCCGACTAAAATTAAGTGTGGTATTCAACAACAAACTCAAGTCCCTAAACTCATCCACCCTCTGAAGAACAGTATTGCCAATTGAGTAATTATTGAGAAGAGGATTCTTTTCCTTGCCTTGAGTTATGACCTTGCATTTGGTAGTATTAAACAAAATTGTATTTATTTCACAACACTCTACAATTAAAGTAGACATAAGTCATCCTGTAAAAAATTAGAACAATAACCACTATTAATTTCTTTATACAGTTTCATATCATCAGCATATAATAGCATGTGTGAATTACTGGCGCGCTCCACCACTCCATTAATAACAAGGTTAAAAAGACATAAGCCAAGATTCGAGTCTTGAGGGATCCCCGAAGTTACAACATATTGTTTTTCAAGTACTTCCTTTGTATGTAACATATTACAAAAGTAAGTCCTGAAACATTCTACCAATTTAGAAGAAAATCCCTAACTATGATTTTTTCCCCAAAAGAACTGCATGATCCACTTGGTCAAAAGCCTTTGAAAGATCAGTAAAAATGACATCAACTTGAGAATTACTGTATAATCTTGTAGAAACGTAATCTTAAAATGTATATTAGTTGTAATAGACTTCTTAGGTTGAAAACCATGTTTTTTTTTAGATAACAGGGGGTTAGGGAATAATACACTTTGTTTGCACAGTAAAATCTCAAGTATTTTTGCAGGGGATGAAAAAATAGTCACAAGCCGGTAATTGTTAATACATTTTGTCATTCTTAAAAATAGGTGGTACCTTTGTTAGTTTAAATTTATCTGGAGCGATATTTTACTTTAATCATAAATTGAAAACCGTACACTGTGGTTTTATGAAAGACTCACCCTAACCCTTACAAATGTAAAAGTAATGAAGACTGTCCATATAATATAAGTTATTTCTATGATATGACAATCTATATAAATAAAATCAGATTTTTGTCTGTACATTGCTTAGAATTATGCAATCTTTGCATATTTTCACGTTTTACACCCTAGGGAGCCAATAAAGGCTTATTTCAGTTTCTGTCATTCTATCGGTAACGCTCAAGGAATTGTTTTTGTTCGCTTATCATGGGAAAACAGGTGCACTGACAGTGATGAAACTTTGTTTCTTTGTCGTATACATGCGTGAAAAGGTTTTAGGCCACTTTAAACTGGCATACGCCTTTTGGAAAAAGAATAATAGTTTATACTATTAGAAAAAAATCATAAAAGAAAAGTAATTTTGTTCTCCTTCTCAAACAATTAATACCTCCGTCTCAGAAAACCTGCGTAGTCAGCGAATTACCAATGCTTATATATATATATACATATATATATATACATATATATATATATATATATATATGTTTTAATACCACATGAAGTCATTTACCAAGTTTTATAAATATATATTGACAAATAAGCAGAATAATATTGGTGATGAGTATGCATGTTTGCTGCCCCAAGGAGCAAAAGAAATGGGGTTTTATGTAAATATCAATATAACTCAACTATGTGAAGGCACATGCAAATTTATTAGTTTATGTTCATAGTTAAGGGAGACTTAACATTTTAATTATTCTCCTTCAAAATAACATGGGGGCTGAGTACGCAGGTTTGCTACTACAGGAACCATCGCAGGACAAAATAGTTTTTTTTTACCAAATATTAATAGACCACACCATATGAAGCCATATACCAAGTTCCATCAGTATACGTTCATAAATAAGCAATATATAAGCTTTTTCTTATGCTAGGTAAAAATAACACTGGGCAACGTACTGTGTTTAGTACTTTGAATATCTCTGTAACTAATTGATGTAGAGCAATGATCAAAACTCCAAACTCTACGGATTTTTAAGCTGAATCTAATTGTGAAAACTAAAATTTGAGTTTCTCAACAATGATGTTAAAAAATCAACCAACCCATTTCTGGGGTACAAAATCGATTCGATTGGGGCGATCTGTCAGGTTTCTAACCTAAAGTCATAAATGTTCTTTACACGTTTGTTCAAAATTTCATAAAAATCAGACCATTTTTACAAAAAATATTGTACCCACGGCCACGCATATATGTACACACAGGGTCATCGAAAAAGAATTGCCCTTATTTTAATAGATCACTATTTCAAGTAGAATGGACATATAGAGTTGGTCGGTGTCTTAAAATGCAGATAAAGGTTGAGCGTTTTTTTACATACCGAATATGTTTCTATTTGTGCTCCATTAGTTCCAGAGCTCCATCAAGTCGGTAACGTATTTTGTGCCCACGTAGGCTGGACAGTACACTGAATTATTGGTCCATATTTGTTGTTGAAAGAACCATTGCGGGAGACATATCTCTAGTTATGATGGGTTGTTAGTTTTCCCTCAGACTGACTTAACTGAACAAGCAAATGGTTTCCGTATTACTTTTATGGAAGATTAAAAGAAACCACCGCATTTCAACCCTTTCAGTTCTATGAACCGATGTATCAGCTTTTGAATCTGCCACCAATAAATATTGTTACTGAAGCATAAGCGATTGTACCGTTACGAACTCGGTCTACAGTCTATGTCTGTCATGTGATGAATCCTTGTAGACACAAACTGAACTACCTCGTCCGGTACCTAGGCTCACATACCACCCGGTCCGCTACAGCTGCTAGTCTGATCAGTGGCTGTGCGGTCTAAAGCCCTACCTTCCCAGCTCTTGGGTTCGAATTCCTTCATAGTCAGTGGTTTTATGTGAAACTCTTGGAGAGTTCATCTGCCTGTAGCAGAGTTGAAGGGGAGGGCGGACCTTAAGCAAACGGTGAACGGCTCTGGTCCATGATGACGAAGGGTGGATTCTTTGTCAGGGGTTTCTTTGTTGTGCTATCCTTACAACCTAGGAGTGTCCACCGGAAGCACGTTTTTTTTATTTGATCTGTTCAGGAGTTCAAGACATTTAAAAAATCATCAAAAAATCACAGGTTCAACTATATTTTCAGAAGTTTAGCACCGAAAGGGTTAAAAGAAACGTTTGCGCTGAAAGCCCACTTGCTCAATGGTTGGGGTGATAGAACAGGATTTTACTGGCCGCCTAGAAGTCCATACCTCCTCCAATGAACTTCTCCTACTGGTGATACATTAAAACATTGTGTATAGTGAAAAAATAAGTGACTTAGTACAATTCAGAGAGAGGATTATTACTGCTTTCTCAACTGTAGCTCCAGCGTACTTGGGCAGTATCGAATTGATGTCTGCCATACTACTAATGGTGCACATAAAGAAACTTATTCATAGTTCACACTTTTATTTGGTTAATGATTTCCCTGACCAAAAAAATTGATTTTCCCTGACTTTCTGTAACCAAAAAAGTTATTTTTTCCTTACTCGCGATATGGAATGCGCACTTTTTATCTAATAAGTTTTGATTTTTGCACAGTACTGCATTGCGTTTGCATTGTTCCCTGACTTGTATAAAATAGTAAGAATTTTCCCTGACTTTCAGCGTTTTTATAACATTTTCCCTGACTTTCCCTGACCTTATTCAATTTCCCTGACTTTCCAGTAAGTGTGAACCATGTTATGTTAGGGGTGTAAAAAAACTCTCAACTGGCATTTTAAGACCTCGAATAACTCTATATGGTAATAGTGGTCTATTAAAAATTGGAATTCTTTTCGATGACCCTGTATATATATATATATATATATAGTTTTGAATGAATGGTGTGTTTGGTATTTGGTTAACACGGGCTCGGGCCTAGGTCTTACCATGCCGACTATGATAATAGTTTCTTCCCAATAGGGGAATTTCGCTAAAATATTCTTTTCCTTTGCAAAATCCCCATAAGATAACGTACAGTGTTTTTTTCAATTTACATGTTATTTAAATAACGGTAAATATTTGTTTAAGAATTATGAGGGATGGCCTTAAATTCTTTATACTTTACTTTTATATCGTTTAATATACAATCATTTTAAAATCGGGGGCTTTTATAAATCCTTTTTGGGCAAAAATCAACAAAAAACTAAATATGAGTATTCAAAACCCAAAAAAGGGGGTTAGGGGTGGGTTTTTACTACGGAATTGTCTAACTGATTATAAATTAACATTATAACAAATATTTACCCGTAATACAAAAAATGCGAGAGGGTGTCCCGTAAGTAAATGGTCAAACTTTAGAAATCGGCTTTATATGTCAACATAAAAAGGAAATCAAGAATAAAGTTTTTCTACAAAACGCCTCATTTCCTATATATGCGCCATTCTGTGTTTGTCCGTACCAGGAACTTTTGAGGAAACGAAAAGTCTGACACCCACAAACCATGTTATGTATTTGAGTGAAAGGTCTCAGTGAGTTAGTTGGAGGAAAAATATTTTGTTGTTTTATGCAACATAAACTAAGGCCATAAATTAGATCAAAGTGTCAAGTTCAAGCACAATTTTAAATAATGAAATCTGATTGACTGTGATTTAGAAATCAGTCGAACAAGCGAAGCTGTTTGAAAAAGCTAGTAGGCCTATTAGTCAAGTTGCAATATACATATAAACTATTTTTTAGCAAGAACACCTTAAAATTAATTACTATAAAATCAACCAACAATGAAATAACTGTCTTGGTAATGATTTCAGCATATTTCTTTTAAAAACCTAGGAAACGATTCTGATGAATTTTTAGCTTACCTTTAAAAATAGTAACGTAATTCATCTCTATTGTTTACTATGGAATTTATTTAATTTAAATGGAAAGTATAGGAAAGTAGTGAATGTTAATGCGAAACAGGTGCTGGAAGAGGATGAAATAGATGCGGCAACGCTCTGCCGGAATCCAGCAGCCTTAACAGAAGAAAAAAGGAACATGTAAATTGCTGAGAGGTCCTGGAAGAGGACAAAATGGATGCGGCAACCCTCTGCCAAAATCCAGCAGCCTTAACATAAGAAAAGAGGTACAACAAACACGGGCAACCTCACTCTCACGTCCGCTCACCATCAGATAGCGCACTCAACTAGTGGCTAGCGGTAGTGGAGGAATCGTGCAGTTTTGGTTTCCGTGTCATGATCCCGTCAACACAGACGGGTGGGCAATAGCTGTGTCGTGACGTGCCCCTGGCGGTAGGTGGGGGTAACGGCTCTCTCCCCTCCACTACCGCTAGCCACTACTCGAGTGCGCTATCTGATGGTGAGCGGACGTGAGAGTGAGGTTGCCCGTGTTTGCCGTCAGTTTGGAGGCAACGATGCAGAACAGGTAATGTATAGTCAGTTTTCCATTTGTTAGTGTACGTAAATTGTTTTTTACTTTTTGTATATGATTTGTTATTTTTGTGTTAGTGTAATTAAAATGTAAAAGAAAAAATTAAGAAAATCCAAAAAAAGTAGGTCAGTTAGGTGTAAGAACTTGATATTTAGATGTAAGTAGGGTTCACTTGATAACGACAGGAGTTTCCTTACCTCCCGAAACGTAGTGTAGTTTTAAACACTAGAAGCGATAGGTAAAGTCCAAATAAATCAAGAAATAAATAACAATTGTGTTATACAAGTATTTTAAAATTATGTACGTCATTTAAGAGAGATAACAGCTGTGTTCTCTAAAAGCCGGTACCAAGATGCTGTTTGAAAAGCTTTGGTAAAAAGACCTGTGTCCTGTATGAGTGTTCCGTCCTAAAATATTTCCAATTTGTTTGCCCCTTTTTGGATTGAAAAATAATTTGTACAGTTCATAAATCCTATAAAACCCCTTTCCCGTAAAAACCGGTCTTTCAAATTCGTGAACTCTTCGGAAAATGATTTCCGTATTTTTCTGCAGAAAAGCATAAAAACCCGACTTTTATTTTAAAACTTATTGCATTAACAAACACACAACGTGCAAAGAAATACGTTGAAAATATAAAGTTTTACGTCATAATAAAAAAGTAATAAGTCTACAATAAATAATATAAAACTAAAAGAGAGATGTAAATGATGAAAAATAAGTTTTTTGCAAATTTTTGTTTAGTACCATAAATAAAAGAGAAAGCATTCTTTGTATTAAACGTTTGTATTGTATTGAATAAAAAATCGCAACTCAATTTTTGTAAAATATACATACACCTTTTTCAGTGTTTAGTTTGTATCTACATATATAAACATTTGAACGAATGCTGTTTTTGGCATCTGGGGACCTCAAAACGGAAAGTTTTCACGGGCTTGGCCTTAAGTCTTACCATGCTACCTACGGTAATAGCTTCTTCCCTATAGCGGAAATTTCCTAAAAGTAGCCTAACTTCCAAAATCCAAGTGTGAACCCTAATGAATCTAAAATGTAATACACACGCATTGCATGCATTGTATGTTCTTGTTATAAATTATTTAAATATAAAATACAAATCAACAATTACCCTTAATAATAGCACAAAACTAATATTAAAAGAAACATTTTAAATCAGTCAATTATTTGTTTTAAACATTAAACAACGAAAATGTCTTCCCTTGAGCAAAGGGAACTGAATTAATTTTCTACGGAGATTCGACCTAAGTGTAAATTGTTTCGAAAATGTATCACACAAATATTTGTAAATTTATTTGTATATTTTTACCTCTTCGTTTAAGAAAGTCATGTGTCTTTATTTCTTTAGTTTGTTCACATTTTACGTGGCGATCTTACTTTTTATACTCATATGACAAATATTTTGGAATGTCACATGCAAAATCTATAGACTGCCACATTCTTCTTTCTAGGAATTCTGAAAAAAAAGATAGCCGGTAACTGTGTAGTAACGTAAAATGAGGTAAAGTTTTAATGAGTTTAAATCTGCTTTTCAACAATACTCTTAACCATACAAAGGTGAAAACTGAAGCGTGAAAAGGTAATAAGATTTGCCTTAATTACTAACCATAAATAACAAAACTGAATTAGGGAAAAGTTGACGTAACTGTACAGTCACTTGTATATTACTATTACTATTTGCAGATATGCATTATGCATACTACATTATAGAAAATATGCTAACAAATATGCAAGAATTACCATTTTTATTGCTACATTTGTGGAAAATGTTCGAGTTTATAGTTATGCAATTATTTTCAGCTGTTTTGTGATATCTTCACTATTATTACGACCAGTTCCAGTTTTTGTGAATACTAAAAATAGAGTTCAAGTAATCATCTTCAAAGCTTCATAAAAATCTGACGAAATTATTTATAGTTTTTTTGTTTTGTTAAAAAAACTGGGATAAATCTGTGGACTTAATTGCTAGTTTAAGCCATTTCGAAAGTTTTAATGTGTAAAATACAGTTTAATAGTTTTGTTAGTTGAAAAGGTTTAAAAGTGTAAAATTTAGTTAAAGAAATATTCTAGAGTCTAATTTGGCAGAATTCAGTTTCATGCGTAGAATAAATTAGTGTTGAGTATGAGTTTGGGATTAAACACTACGTTATTTATATATAAATGAGCTACGGTAAATATGAATACTTTCTAATTAATTTGTTTTTAAATAATGTTACCATAAAAAAGAATATTTGTATCTGCTACAATATGTTAGCCAAAGTTATTATCCGAGATAAGTATTTGGTGTTTCAGTGTTTAATTGACCTGACTCTAATCAATCCTGGCAAGATGATATGCGAGCAGCAGAATGAATGTTTGCTATCCAACAGTATTGGAATGCCATTGAAGCTCAGCCAATTCCTGGAATATTAAGTATATTTAGCGTAGAATAATAAATGATATTTATTTTGTATGACTAATCAACGAACAAAGATACTTTAAACCCGTACGATATCTCAATAACAGACTTACTGAAACATAACCGCTGTATTTCAACTAAGTGTTGTTCCTCAGTTGCGTTTCAGCCAGTTAAATTAGCAGCATGCTCGGCCTGAGTGATGACTGGCATTCATCAGAAAAACAGCTCAATCTTGGGAAACAAATACTTTCCTCAAACATATTTGTATTTTATATTTTAATTTTATACTTTCATATTTAAGGCTAAAAGGTCTTTATTTTGGTGTTGTTTGTTGAGTATTTTAATTGTTCATATTATCTTTCGGGATTTTAATGTTTGTATTAATGCATATAGTTTCAATTGGAAATATTAAAACTACTATGTTGATAATTTAGTATTACCTTTATTTAAATAAATACGAAGTCAAGAAGACACATTTTGTATATTTTACTTAAGGGTAGTTTTTCTTATAATTTAAGTTCAATGTTTGAAATATGTAACAAAAAATACCGTTTAACGATTTAAATCATGATACTTTTGTTTATAATACGACAGAGAACCTACTTTTGCGTGTAACTAGAATTAGGTTTGCAGCCATACTTCACTTACTACGAGACAAGTGAGAAGGCAACGTAGGTGTACAGTTGGAGGACCACTTCCGTGACGAATTGAAGGACTGTCCTCACAAAGGGGGCTTCCTTTAGCCGCTTCCAAGGAGGCCTGTCACTGCCATGTTGCCACGCCTCTTGACAGTCACTTTCCTGTGTATAAGGCAACGTAGGTGTACAGTTGGGGGACCACTTGCGTGACAAATTGAAGGACTGCCCTCACACAGGGGGCTTCCTTTAGCCGCTTCCAAGGAGGCCTGTCACTGCCATGTTGCCACGCCTCTTGAAAGTCACTTTCCTGTGTATAAGGCAACGTAGGTGTACAGTTGGAGGGCCACTTGCGTGATGAATTGAAGGATTGTCCTCACAGAGGGGGCTTCCTTTAGCCGCTTCCAAGGAGGCCTGTCACTGCCATGTTGCCACGTCTCTTGATAGTCACTTTCCTGTGTATAAGGCAACGTAGGTGTACAGTTGGAGGACCACTTGCGTGACCAATTGAAGGACTGTCCTCACAGAGGAGGCCTACTTTAGCCGCTTCCAAGGAGGCCTGTCACTGCCATGTTGCCACGCCTCTTGATAGTCACTTTCCTGTGTATAAGGCAACGTAGGTGTACAGTTGGAGGACCACTTGCGTGACCAATTGAAGGACTGTCCTCACAGAGGAGGCCTACTTTAGCCGCTTCCAAGGAGGCCTGTCACTGCCATGTTGCCACGCCTCTTGATAGTCACTTTCCTGCGTATAAGGCAACGTAGGTGTACAGTTGGAGGACCACTTGCGTGACGAATTGAAGGACTGTCCTCACAGAGGAGGCTTACTTTAGCCGCTTCCAAGGAGGCCTGTCACTGCCATGTTGCCACGCCTCTTGACAGTCACTTTCCTGTGTGTAAGGCAACGTAGGTGTACAGTTGGAGGGCCACTTGCTTGACGAATTGAAGAATTGTCCTCACAGAGGAGGCTTCCTTTAGCCGCTTCCAAGGAGGCCTGTCACTGCCATGTTGCCACGCCTCTTGACAGTCACTTTCCTGTGTATAAGGCAACGTAGGTGTACAGTTGGAGGACCACTTGCGTGACGAATTAAAGGGCTGTCCTCACAGAGGAGGCTTCCTTTAGCCGCTTCCAGGGAGGCCTGTCACTGCCATGTTGCCACGCCTCTTGACAGTCACTTTCCTGTGTGTAAGGCAACGTAGGTGTACAGTTGGAGGGCCACTTGCTTGACGAATTGAAGAATTGTCCTCACAGAGGAGGCTTCCTTTAGCCGCTTCCAAGGAGGCCTGTCACTGCCATGTTGCCACGCCTCTTGACAGTCACTTTCCTGTGTGTAAGGCAACGTAGGTGTGCAGTTGGAGGGCCACTTGCTTGACGAATTGAAGAATTGTCCTCACAGAGGAGGCTTCCTTTAGCCGCTTCCAAGGAGGCCTGTCACTGCCATGTTGCCACGCCTCTTGACAGTCACTTTCCTGTGTGTAAGGCAACGTAGGTGTGCAGTTGGAGGGCCACTTGCTTGACGAATTGAAGAATTGTCCTCACAGAGGAGGCTTCCTTTAGCCGCTTCCAAGGAGGCCTGTCACTGCCATGTTGCCACGCCTCTTGACAGTCACTTTCCTGTGTGTAAGGCAACGTAGGTGTACAGTTGGAGGGCCACTTGCTTGACGAATTGAAGAATTGTCCTCACAGAGGAGGCTTCCTTTAGCCGCTTCCAAGGAGGCCTGTCACTGCCATGTTGCCACGCCTCTTGACAGTCACTTTCCTGTGTATAAGGCAACGTAGGTGTACAGTTGGAGGACCACTTGCGTGACGAATTAAAGGGCTGTCCTCACAGAGGAGGCTTCCTTTAGCCGCTTCCAGGGAGGCCTGTCACTGCCATGTTGCCACGCCTCTTGACAGTCACTTTCCTGTGTGTAAGGCAACGTAGGTGTACAGTTGGAGGGCCACTTGCTTGACGAATTGAAGAATTGTCCTCACAGAGGAGGCTTCCTTTAGCCGCTTCCAAGGAGGCCTGTCACTGCCATGTTGCCACGCCTCTTGACAGTCACTTTCCTGTGTGTAAGGCAACGTAGGTGTGCAGTTGGAGGGCCACTTGCTTGACGAATTGAAGAATTGTCCTCACAGAGGAGGCTTCCTTTAGCCGCTTCCAAGGAGGCCTGTCACTGCCATGTTGCCACGCCTCTTGACAGTCACTTTCCTGTGTGTAAGGCAACGTAGGTGTGCAGTTGGAGGGCCACTTGCTTGACGAATTGAAGAATTGTCCTCACAGAGGAGGCTTCCTTTAGCCGCTTCCAAGGAGGCCTGTCACTGCCATGTTGCCACGCCTCTTGACAGTCACTTTCCTGTGTGTAAGGCAACGTAGGTGTACAGTTGGAGGGCCACTTGCTTGACGAATTGAAGAATTGTCCTCACAGAGGAGGCTTCCTTTAGCCGCTTCCAAGGAGGCCTGTCACTGCCATGTTGCCACGCCTCTTGACAGTCACTTTCCTGTGTGTAAGGCAACGTAGGTGTGCAGTTGGAGGACCACTTGCGTGACGAATTGAAGGACTGTCCTCACAGAGGAGGCTTCCTTTAGCCGCTTCCAAGGAGGCCTGTCACTGCCATGTTGCCACGCCTCTTGACAGTCACTTTCCTTTGTATAACCAACTTGTGTTCAAGTTATAAGGAAACACACATTACAATCTTTTAACTGCCAATAGCAGTTTTACCTATTGATTTTGAAAAGTTTAGGACTTTCTACTGAGTACGGCTTAGTCCCTATTTTTATTTATAAACCGTATATTGGTTTAGAAAATATAATTCTTCAGTTGATAAGCTTGTCTAATTTTGTAGTGAGTTTACTTTTCTTGTTTTTAAGAATATAATATTGAGACACCAGTAAAAATGATGCCACATACGTTATACTACATACGATATGTCGTAATTTACCGGTATCACTACTGCGAGGAACTGCCAGCACTATTTATTTGAATACTTTATTTATATGACTTTTCATACATCCCTCGAAAAAGTTATATTTATTACATTTTACTTGTACAATATTTAAGCTGTTTAAGATTGTTAGTCAAAAAAAACTTAACTACTTTTAAATTAAAAAAAGACTTAGATTTTTAAACAAACATATTTATCGCTAAACAAATAATTTAATTTTTAGTTTAAGTGAACGTATAATAATATAGACATAAAATTAATAATAATAACAATAAATCAATGTATCATATTGTAAGATTACTCTTTTCATTACAATTCTTCTAAATTATTGAATTTTGCAAAACATAAAAAATACAAGAGCTGTCCGTTTTAGATGTTGTATTTTAGTTTTAGTCCATAGAAGTAAAAGAATATACCATTTAGGAATAATTAAATAATATAAAAGTCTCATTTAAGGTAACAGTTTGTGAATACTATTTAAAATAATTGTCTCCCATGCGTAAAAAAGTATGACTAGCTTTCTTACCTGCGAATTTAGCAATGTTGAAAAATAAATGTAAGAAAACAAACATGACATTAGATATGAGAAGGTAGTTATGGTTCGTCGTAGTTCGATAAAAGGACAAAGTAAAATAAACACAAGTTATTTTTGTGACATTTCTCTTGGTTTCGGTCTGGTAAGTATATCTTCCCTCCGGCAGTTTCATGGGAGATTTAGCGATGTTGAACCCCTAAAACCTACTCTACAACATCTGACATTATAAAGTATTGCTAATGTGGATTTATAATCTAAAAAAAGAAAACAAATCTCTTAAAATTAGTGCTAGTTACCCACATGCTATCAATGTTCATTCTGTTTAACACCTGGATGCACTAGTTTTCAACTATTTCTTTAATTATTCTTTTATAACCAATATTATTTAAAATAGTTCCCAAGTTGTGTAAGTCACGTTCACCCTCTAAATGCTAATCAAATTTATCTAGTTGTTAAAATTGTTTTTACAATTGTCTTGACTTAATTCAAATATTACCCTCTTGACGTTTTTGTTTTGGAATATCTATCTATATTATATAGCTCTGTACTATAGGCCCTCTAATTTGCAGTATTAAACTTGGCAGCTAGCTCATTTAACTTGCTGAATATACTTGTCTTTTAATTGTGTTCTACAGTTAGTAAATTAATATTTTAAAGGATACAACAAGTTGGTTTCTTTTATGCTTTAGAATTTAAATAAAATAATTAACATCAATGTCGATATTACTTGAAATATTCTTGGTTATAATATATAAGCCCCCAGAGGTTCAACTTTTGTATAAAGTGATTCAATCTCTACTTTGCTGTAGTTTTTATTACAATCGAAAGGCTATGTTTAGTTAAATTAGCCACTTCAATAAGTGTCAATAAACAACTACCTTATACATAGTTTAGTACACGTGAATGCGTATTTTTAAATGTATACGCTCACTGAGGATTTTTGTTCGCACTTAAAAACATTGTTAGTACGCAGGTATTTTCACAGTAAAAGCCTGCATTCAATATAGAGTACCAAAAGGACAAATTTGGAATAGTTGTTTTATCACAAAGCTACAGAACGTGCAGAATTCAATAGTTCAACGGTTCAGTTGTAGTTTATGGCTCGAAAATGTAAAATGTTTAACCTTTTAAATGTTTGAATTTAAATGGAATAAATATTAGAATTATCTAAATTATTTAGAGGTAGCTCAATATGGAGTATTGATATTATGAGTGAAGAATAGGTATAAACGTACAATTGTCATAAAAAAGTTTTTAAAGAAAATTTTAGTGAACAAAATAGGTAACCACCTTCTATAGCTAAATAAGCCATACTACATTAAAGAAGTTTGTTACAATTCTACATTTTTTGAAGTATTGTAACAATTTTACATTTTTTATATGGCGGAAAATGTATAACCTCAGAAGTGATGTTGTTTAGTTAAAATAATTATACCTAGCCTCAACAATATCTGCCTCATAGATTAGAATTTTACAATTATTTATTTTACTTAAAATAGTCTATGACAACGAATATAATAGAGGTATTGTCAAAAATAAATAAAATGCTCGAATATTACTTTATTTTTAAGAAACCTTTAACTATGACTTTTAAAAACAATAATGATAAACTTTTTATTACATGCGTCATACTTCGAATGATGTATCTATCAATCTGTACCATAGCACAATGCAGTTTTATGTTTCACCTTCATCTAAAACAATTACCATTTGTGCTGTGAATTTTGAATATGACGCCTTCGTGTCTTCAAAATAAACACAGTGTAGCTCCATAGGGGATAAACTAATTATCAATTAATCTAATATTCATGGAGATGTTATCCACCTAATTTTCCTCGACAAGTTAATTAGCAAACTAGTGTCGGTTCAGCTGACCAGAGCAATAACACAGCACAGCTCTGCTCACAGAACACCTCTGGTCCACAGCACAGATGTGTTAATGTTCTGGTCACGATCGTTGTGATCCATAGTCCACGATGCTTGTGATCCATAGTCCACGATCGTTGTGATCCGTAGTCCACATAGTTTTATCCATATTCCACGATTATTGTGATTTATGGTCCACGATCGATGTGATCATTGGTCCACGATAGTTGTGATCCATAGTCCACGGTAGTTGTGATCTATAGTCCACAATAGTTATGATCCATAGTCCACGATCGTTGTGATCTATAGTCCACGATCGTTCTGATCCATAGTCCACGATAGTTATGAACCATAGTCCACGGTAGTTGTGATCCATAGTCCACGATAGTTGTGATCCATAGTTCACGATAGTTGTGATCCATGGTCCACGATAGTTGTGATCTATAGTCCACGATCGTTGTAATCCATAGTCCATGATAGTCGTGATCCATAGCCTACGATAGTTGTGGGCAATCAAGAACAGAGTTTATGAGTCTTTAGACTAGTATTTTATTTACTTCTTGTTATACAAACCACTCTACACTTCGGTTGAATTCTGGTCCACTTTTGAGATCAATTGAGACCAGGACCTCATATATTCAGAGAAACCAAACACTATTGTATTAATTAAAAATACTAAAATACAATATTCTCATTTTACATGAATGGAACTAATTTCGCAAACCTAGCAAAATATTATAATGTTATGATTACATGAAAAGTATACTTATATTTTTGCATAGTTTAGTTGGTAGGTTAACATTTCAAAACCTCTTATATGAAAATACCCCCGTCACAACAAACCTGCATACCAAGCGAAAGCATGTATATGTTTCTTACTACTATACATAAAGCCACTTACCAAGTTTCATAAAAATACATTTATAAATAAGTGATATATAGAAATTTATTTATTCTATATAAGATAGTTGTGAGTAACATTAGGGCTGAGTATGCAGGTTTGCTGCAACAAGAAAGATAAGAAATGTGTTTTTATGCAATTATCAATATAACTCAACAAGGTGAAGCAATGTACCAAGTTTTAATCATTTATGTTCATAATCAAGGGAGATATAAAACTTTACTTATCGTCCATAAGAATAACATTAGGGCTGAGTATGCAGGTTTGCTGCTACGAGGACAACCAACAAAATATCTTTTTTTGTGCAAATACCAGTATACCAGTACTAGTTCAAGTCACATACCAAGTTTCATCAATATATATTCATGAATAATTGAGATATCAAATTGTACTGTATTTTTGAAACTCATAATAGCGATGGATTTGAATTTATTTTTTGATTTATTTGGACTTTACCTATCGCTTCTAGTGTTTAAAACTACACTACGTTTCGGGAGGAGTTTCCTTACCTCCCGAAACGTAGTGTAGTTTTAAACACTAGAAGTGATAGGTAAAGTCCAAATAAATCAAAAAATAAAATCAAATTGTAATTATTCTCCATAAGGATAACCATGGACAATGTACTGTGTTTGGCACTTTGAATATCTCTGCAACGAATGGACGTAGAATCACAATTTAAACAACAACATGATTGTTTTGTACAGCTGTACCGATTGGTATTAGCAAATGTCAAGTTTACAGTAAAATTAACTGTGGAAATGCTAACAACCTTTTTCCCATAAGATTAACATGAGTAGGGTTTTCCCATTTTATGAGTAGGTTTTTTTGGATTTTCTCCGCAACCACTTAACCTAGGTTAATAATTTAAAATACCATATTATTTTTTTTTAAGCATAGAACATAGAACAACAATTAATTAAAACACCAAAAATATTGTTTTGTAGAGCTAAACCTATTGGTGAAAAGAAATGTGAAGTTTTTACTAAAATTATTTGAGGAAAATCTAAAAACCTTTTTCCCATAAAACATGGGAAATTTTATGGATGCATTTTTTGAATTTTCTCCACAACCACTTAACCTAGGTTAATGATTAAAAATACTAAATTATTTGTTTTATAAGCTCTACAAAATGTTCGAAACAAAAATTGAGTGTTTTAAACATTTTAGGGTAAAAAATTCAAAAAAATGATTTTTGGAAAATTTAAAACCCCCATAAAACCCCTTTCCCATGGTCCGATCATTCTGGTTTTCAAACTTAAAGTCATGAATGTTGCTTTACACATTTGTGCCAAATTTAATCGAAATCGGATGTTTTTTACTCAAGTTATCGAGTTAACGGACACACAAACACACACACACACACACACACACATACACACACACACACACACACACACACACACACACACACACACACACACACACACACACACACACACACACACATACATATATATATTAAAACAGATAGATATAAATGATGAAAAAGAAGTTTTTTGCGAATTTTCGTTTATAATACAAACGATTTCAAGCAATAAAGGAGAAGGAATGGAATTTGAACGGTAAATAAATAAAAACGATTTCGCACGCAGCACGCTGACGTGAGGGAAGTGAATTTCCACTTAAAAACTTTAAAACTCAAAATCAGTGTAAAAATATAACTTTATTCCAATTTTTATTAAAATCTGAAAACAGTGAATTTTTGGCTGTTCTGATGCTCCTGGTTTCATTTACCTGCAAAGCTGGGAATACAATTTTGCTCATTATAATGTTAGAAGAAGGTCCAGACAGGCTTGAAAGTAGGCGTGAGGTTGCTGGGGATGATAAAAGTACTCTAACAAAGGAATAACAGGCTTTTCTAGTGTAAAACCCCCATGAGACAACGTACTGTGTTTACCCGATACACATTTTCTATAATAACTCGGTAAATATTTATGCTAGAATGACGAGAGAGGGCTTAAAACTTTTGCCTTACTAATTCCCATCTTTTTACATGAATTAATTTTACATACGGGGCTTTTCTGACCCTTTTTGGGCCCAAAAACTCAAAATTTGAAAAATTAATCCCCAAAAAAGGGGTTTAGAGTTTTCCGATTGTTTTGCCCAACGAACTTGTCCAACTGATTACAGAAAGGAACGTCCTTACCAAATTTGAAGTAAATCGGACAAAAAATGTGACCGCTAGAGTGCAAACACACACACACACATATATATATGTCTATATATATAACATTTTGAACGACCCCCCTAAACGTGTTCAGGGGGTCACATTAGGATCTTCTATGGTGGTCCCGGGCTTAAGTTTCACCGTGCGGGTCATGCTAGTAGTTCACTTTCCAAAGGAAATTCACTAATAAACAAATTTTAAACATTTTTTCTTGAGTAAAATGATTCAACTCAGCTGATGTTTTACTTTAATTTAAATTGTATTTTTTCCCCTGTACCTAAAATCACATGTTTTAGTTTTTAAAAGTCAGATGTAAAATAGTTGTTTATTTTTATTTATTTACCGTTTAAATTCTATTCTTCTTACTTTATTGCTTGAAAACGTATATATTATAAACGAAAATTCGCAAAAAAAACTTTTATTTATATCTAACTGTTTTAATGTGATAGTATATAAAGTCGTTTGGCATCTATACCGCAAGAAATATATACATATATGAATTTGAACGAATAGTGTTTTTGGCATCTGGGGACCTCAAAACAAAAAGTTATCATGGTCTCGGGCTTACGTCTTACCATGAGTTCAACGGTAATAGTTTCTTCCATATAGGGGAAATTTGCTAAATGTTATTTCAGTTTTAAGAATTTTAGCTACTAGCTATTCCAACTACAAACAAGAAGCGTCAAATAAGAGGTCAAACGAATTATATATATATTTGACATAGTTTATATAAATTTATTAAAAACAAACTATTTAGAATTCGATTTGTAGATTTGGACCATATGATTAGTTTAATTTACTATATATATATATATATATATATATTATATATATATATTATATATATATATGTTTTTTCTTACTTATAAGATATTTTGTGAGGTTATATTGGCTTTAAAAATGTCATAATTGCCAAAAAATATCAGTCAAAAAAGAATACAATATTTAAAATATACTTAAAAAAGGGTGATTTGTTTAAAAAATGTTAATGTTACGTTATATTATTAATTCTACGCAATAATATGTCGTTTTATGCCTTTATTTAGATTAGGTATGTTGTCAACTTTCATTTAGAAGTAATAATATACTAGTGGCTTGAAGGGACGATAGCCCCTAACCTTGCTCCAATCCTGATATTTTTACTCTTTACTCGCAGAAGAAAATAAAACAATATAAGTAGGAACACATGTCAGTTCGTTAACTAAGTACAATTTTAATCACATGTTTTAATGTAAACAGAGCAGATGTTTTTAATTCCCCATGCTTTTTTATAGGGGATATTTTACGTTTTTGCTTATTTGCTGGTAAATTTTTAAGAATATTTTTGCCCGAGTCCCTGGGATCCAGACCTTTAATATGAGCCCTCTCCCATCATCCTGCGATTTGTCAAAACTCCCAAAATTGTTACTTTAATATTTCGCAAAATTATATGCAATTTAAGATTACAACGATATAGTTCTTTGTAACTGTCAGTCTGGAAATATGGGAACTTAAAATTACAAAATTGAATTCACAGAATTGGGTATTATGACTGTTTTCTGCCAGTACATTTATGAAACATTGCTTTATGTCCAAAAAATTAGTACTGATTTACCCACTCTTGGTGCTCATTATCAATATAATACAAGAGGGCGGAATAATCTTGATTTGCCCTCTCATAGGTTGGAAATGTCAAAAGGCCATCATGTGTAGGAATTAAATTTTTGAATGGTCTTCCAAGCTCCATAAAAAACGAAAGCAATTTCACTATTTTTAAGGGAAAACTAAAAGAGTACCTGGTGATGAGACCATTATACTGCTTTGGAGAATTTTTTGAATAGGAAAAGAAATGAATAATTTTGTTTGTATTAAAATCAAAGATGAGTTTGTTTAGAAGTAAGAAGTATTTATTAAGATAACCATGTTCTCCTTAACACCATTAACATGTACCATGTACTTTAAACGAATAAAGTTTGTATTGATTGATTGCTTGATTGTAAAATCCATGTGAAACCTTTTGAAAATGCTCAAAACCTGAAACGAGAAGGAATCAACCCTATCTGAACGAAGTAGTGCCCACCAGTACTCAGAACTAAATTAGCTGTTTATGCTGAGTGAATTCCATGTTGTTTTTCAATCAGCTATTAAGAGTATGAAGTATACGAGCATACACCGATCGGTTTCAATTAGCTATTGTAAATGTAAGTAAAAACAATCAGATAATTAATTGTTCATCTAACAAATTAGTTTGCTGCAACATATGTGTGATTCATGATGTAATTAGAACACTAAAGAATAAATAAATTACAAAACTTTAAGTTTAAACAAGTAATATATGATTTTAATTTAATATTTAGTACTTTTAAAGAAAAAAACATCAATAAATAAAATCAAGCCATCTCAGGAACTTTTGAGAAAACCCTTGGTCTGAATCCCATGCCATTGTGTGAAAGGTATCGGAGGGAGTGTAAGTGAGACATTTTTATAAAATATCTCCTGGAGCAAAAATTTAACAAAACTGTCAAGTTAGAAATTATTTTTAAATTTTGGATTGTTTTAAGCTGTGCAATTTGATTTGACTATAAAACTGAAATAAAATTACCAAGCTGAGCCGTTGCACAAATCTAATTAAACTGAAACCAAATGTACAAATATATTTGTTAAATACTGAGTTTTTCAATTTTGGGCACGAAATGCAATAACAATGTATAGCAAACCATATGTTTCTAACTTTAATCCCAGCTGTTCTGCTTCTTTTATTTTGATTTGCTGCCAATGTTATTTAAATGGGCCAAAACCGTACTTTGAGGGCTTAACAAGGGTTTCTGGTTCCACGCACTGACTTCAGACCCCCGAAAGGCACATATAGACGTTAAGGGCTTTCAAACGACACGTAAATCATCAAAATCGACCCTGTAGTTTGGCCATAATCTTCTGCACAAAAATCGCCTTATTATTTTAATATAATGATATTATTAGCTAATTTATAGAAAAGTTATCGCATATAGGTTTAAAAGGTACACTTATTTTAATTGGATTAAAAGCTGTTCAATGAAAATCTCATCTTGAAAAATATTAATTCATGCTCCTCTATGATTGACTATTTAAAACAGATTGTAAATGGTAACTCTTGACAATATCTGATCTTGATGATTATCTTATCTTTGGGATTTAATTTACTAACGTTTCTAAGATAAATGAATTAAAAAGCTTTACATCACCAACAAACAACTAGAACTGTAAAATGCCCCCATAACAGCAAACCTGCATACTCAGCGAATTTCCAATGAATATATAAAATAACACATTCAAACACTTAACAGGATTCATAATAAATATATTCCCTAACAAGCGATATTTAAAATATTAACTATTCTCCATAAGAATAACATTGGGGAGGAGTACACAGGTTTGCTGTATCAAGGAACACAAAATAATGGGTTTTTATGCAAATATCAATAGAACTCATCTTAGTGAAGTCACATACCAAGTTTCATCCATATACATTCATAAATAAGCGATATATAACATTTTAAGTATCTTCCTTAAGAATAACATGGGGACCAAGTACCTTGGTTTGTTGCTACAGGAACCACAGGCGAAACATTTTTTTTGTGCAAACAAAAAAAACCACAACCAGATGAAGCCATATAACAAATTTCGTCAGTTTATGTTCATAAATATGCGAGATATACAATGTTTCTTTTTCTCCATAAGAATAAAATTAGACAACGTACTGTGTTTAGCACTTTCAATATCCCGGTAACCAATTGACGTAGAGAAATGGTCAAAATACCAAATTGTTAGTTTTTTTTTGCTGAACTTAATGGTGAAAATTAAAATTTGATTCAAATAAAAATTATGTGTGGAAACCCCCAAAACCCCTTTTTTGGGGTACAAAACCCTCCTAAAAACCCCCTTCGGATGGTGCGATTCATCTGGTTTTCGAACTCGTTTAAATAAATGGTGCTTTACACATTTGTGCCAAATTTAATTAAGATCGGACCTTTTTCCGAGTGTTATCGTGCTTACGGACACACACACACACACACACACACACACACACACACACACACACACATATATATATATATATATATGTAAACATTTGAACGAATGGTGTTTTTGGCATCTGGGGACCTCCAAATGAAAAGTTATCATGGTCTCGGGCTTAAGTCTTACCATGAGACCTACGGTAATAGCTCCTTCCCTATAGGAGAAATTCGCTAAAAACTATAAAATACCCCCGTCGCAGCAAACCTGCATACTCAGCGAATTTCCAATGGAGATATAAATGTCTTAATACTACATAAAGCCACTTACCAAGTTTCATAAAAAAGTATTCACAAATAAGCGATATATACAATTTTAATTATTCTCCATAAGAATAACATTGGGGCTGAGTACGCAGGTTTGCTGCAACAAGGAACATAAAAAATGGGTTTTTATGCTAATATCAATATAACTCAACTAGGTGAAGTCGTACACCAGTTTTTATTCATTTATGTTCATAATTAAGGGAGACAGAGCATTTAATTATTATCTATAAGAATAACATGGGGGCTGAGTACGCAGGTTTGCTGCTACGGGAGAATTATGCAAAAACAATTTTTTGGAGCAAATATCAATAGACCTCAATGAGATGAAGCTGTATACCAAGTTTCGTCAGTATACGTTCATAAATAAGCGAGATAACAAAATTTTCTTTTCCTCCATAAGAATAACATTAGACAACGTACTGTGTTTAGCACTTTCAATATCTCGGTAACCAATTGACGTAGAGGAATGATCGAAATACCAAATTGTGTGTTTTTTTAAGCTGAATCGAATGGTCAAAACTAAAATTTAACTTTTTCAAAAATTATATGTAAAAAATTCAAAAAACCCATTTTTGGGGTACAAAACCCCCCCAAAATACCCCTTCGGATAGGTCGATCTGTCTGGTTTTCGAACGTAAAGTCATAAATGCTGCTTTACATGTTTATACCAAATTTCGTCAAAATCGGATCATTTTTACGAGAGTTATCGTGCTCACGGACACATATATATATATATATATATATATATATATATATAGATATATATATATATATACAGTATCGAACGAATGGTGTTTTTGGGGTCTGGGGACCTCAAAACGAAAAGTTATCATGGTCCCGGGCCTAGGTCTTACCATGCCGACTACGGTAATAGCTTCTTCCCTATAGGGGAAATTCGCTAAAACATAACGTGATAAAAAATGTATATGGGCATTAATGAACAATAAATCTCTTTTATTATAATTTTTTGTCATAAAAAATAATATGTAGATAATATCCATACCATTAACGGTTTTAGTTGTGAGCTAGTGTGTAAGTTTTGGAAGCCGATGTATTTGTTCACAATAAATATCTTTTGGAAAGCAGATTTGAGCAGATGGGAAACAATTTCTAATCTAGATTAACTTTCCCGTTATGCTTGCCAAAACCAATGGTCGTTGTTTTACTTGATTCAATTATTTTGAGATTTTGAACTAACTTTGTTGGCTTCCATTCTGAAAGTAAGAGCTGATTGTTTTAGTTACATTATAGCTTATACGAAGTATTTATCACTAGAAAACATTTTATTATTTGCCTGAAATTGATATTGAATTAGATTAAAGATTAAGTTTCTTTGTAGAGTTATTGGGTGATATTGGTTTCCGTTACTTGAAGACGATTCCACAGATTTATTTCAATAATTACTGCAAAATTAATTTAATCGTAACATGTTAAATTGTTTATTGTACACAAGTTATTGGACAGCTTATTAGTGAAATAACAAGAATGCAGCACGATACCTTTTATAATAATAGAATGCTAAGAGGTGTATGTAAATAATAACTATAATCTCGATTGAATTAAGACCATTGAAAGCAGAGAGTTTGACTTTCTGGTCTTAAAGTTGATTTTGTATTTGTTGTCACCGGCTGTTTAATCGTATAAAAAGCTGGCTGTAACTTGTATGTAATAATCAGAAACTTGCCTGAAGTAATATAACTACCCCCCCCCCTGACAATGTTCGTATTACCTTGCAATTTTAGCGAATTTCCCCTATAGGGAAGAAGATATTACCGTAGTCGGCATGATAAGACCTAGGCCTGGGACCATGAGATCTTTTCGTTTTGAGGCCCCTTGATGCCAAAACACAATTCGTTCAAATTCGCATATATATATATATGTGTATGTGTGTGTGTGTGTGTGTGTGTCCGTAGGCATGATAACTTGGATAAAATTGCCCGATCTTGATGAAATTTGGTATAAACGTGTAAGGTAGCATCTATTTTCATGAGTTCCAGAACCAGACAGGTCGCTCTATTTTAAAGGAGGTTTTGGGGGTTTTTTACACCAAAAATGTGTTTTTGAACGTTTTACATATAATTATTTGTAAACCCAGATTTTGGTTTACACTTAAAATACGAACACTTTGGTATTTTAATCATCGCTCTACGATAATTGGTTACCGAGATATTGCAAGTGCTAAACAGTTTGTTGTCCAATGTTAATCTTATGGAGAATTAGAAACATTTTTATATCTCGCTTATTAATGAACATGTATTACTGAAACTTGGTATGTGGCTTTATATGGTTTACTGATATTTGCATACAAAACCCATTTTTTGTGGTCCCCCATGACAGAAAACTGCGCACTCAGCAGCTATAATGTTACTCTTATGGAGATTAAGAAACATGTGATATCTTGCTAGTTTATGAATATAAATTGCTAAAACTTGGAGTTATGTTTCATCTAGTAGTGATCCATTAGTATTTAAATAGAAACCAGATTTTTTTGGTCCTTGATGCAGCAAACCTGCATACTCTGTCTTTTCTTATGGAGAATACATAAAATGTCATATCTTGCTTATTTATGAATATGCTTTTGATGAAAGTTGGTAAGTGGCTTCATGGCGTAGGTGAAGCACCATTTAAATTCGCTGAGAATGCAGGTTTGCTGCAACGGGGGTATTTTTGCTCTTTGTAATCCACACGAAGAGACATCCTAACCATTTAGGAAAACGGTACCTAGCGAAAACATTTTGAACTAACCGGGATACCAACAGTTCACGGTTAAAACCCCTCAAGTATACTACAAAAGTAGAGAAACCTTTACTAAAAGGCAAATAGTTAATAATGTATACAGCCATAATTGTCGGATATGTCATTGAAGGTTTTAAACACAATTTAAATTTTAGAGTATTTTGAATAACAGAAAAACCTAAAAGATACTACGCCAACTAGATTTTAAAAAGCTGACGTATAAAAGCATCAAAAATACAATGGAATTTGATTTTGCAATGGAATAAGTTATAAAATAAATCTAGTGACTCCTTCTATAATCATATAAAAATCGTTGTGAAATAAAAACACACCTCATGGAGAGAGAAGTCATTTGATTTATTGATTTCGAACCAACCAAGCGTTTGCTACTCAAATACAGTAAACGATTTAACACATTTACACATTTACACATTTACATATTTAATTAAACATTCCTTTAAATAACTAAATTAGATTGTTTAAGGAAATAACTAATTACGAACTCTAAAGAGTTTGTAAAGCCTTGTTGATAAAATACATTAAATCAATTTATGGTTTTAAAATTTGTATAGAAACATAATTTCATTACATGGTTTTGTTAACCAAAGGTTATGCCTAAATTAACATGTTATATATAATTTGTCGTCTTAAAATATATAACTTACAAACATGTAGTTAATTATAAGTTATTTTAATGTGCCACAGATATTTAAGTTTTGAATTTGTTTGTGAAATGGACGACAAGTAATTACTTGAATCAATATTAAACCATGAAAACTGGCTCGAATAAAACATAAGGTTGTCAAAACAATTCCGTTTGTATTTATTTACAAACGTAAATACTGTAGTTCTTGCTACAGAAATAAATATAAGGAATATTTCAAGACGTAAAGTGTGACGCCACTTCCGGTAAACAAGCGGAAGAAGGCGTCACAAGTTCTGGACGGTTTGTGTAGTAAATCTGCAATGTACTTGTAAGTTACGATCTAATGTTTTAGGAAATTTATGGCTGGAAAATGTCCTTCAATAAATTTAATATTGATCAACAATATTACAAGATAATAGGACAGTAATCTATAATATACTCAGCAACAATTTATATATTTTTTATGTTGATAAGCCCCCAGAATATTGAAAAATAGTAGAAAGTGATTTTAAATACCCGCTTTCAAGTAATTATACAATTTTTGCAGGTGCAACTAGTTTCCACTTCTTCTATTGTGAAGTCATCCTCAGCCAGGAAAGAATGTCATATTTTTTGTACAAAATTATAGAACGCATAGCGGTACTGATCCAGGTTTTTTATTTACATACTACGAGATATTAAACCGTCATTAATGTCACACTTCGATGATGAATAATTACGATTTAAATATTTTTAATAGCATTGAAGTAAAATCTATAAGTTTACTTTCGTAGTTAGCGGTCACTTGTGTGCCCGTATTTAACCAGTTATTTAGGTTCAGGGAATTAATTTTGTGATTGGATAATCCTTCTGATAGCTAACCTTTATTATTTGGTTAAATCACTTTGTTAAATTGTTTAATAAGCCAATACAATCTAGCGTTGTTTTAAGTGGAATATGAATAAATTACAAGTTTTTGAATGAATGAGGTGCCTTTTTTCCGAGTAAGCTTTGTTACCGACTAAGCGGAGTGACTATTTACCCAGAATAATTAATTAATAACTCGATAACCAATAGCAGCTGGATCCAGATACGACCCTTCACAAAATGTACGAATATTGCTCAGGATCGACCTGGTGAACCTCAGCCAGACGGTTGGATTTTTGTAAACACTAAAATTATTGGAGAATAAAAATCACTAATGAACTTAATTATAACCTATATTAGATTATAGGTATGTAATATATAAAACTGTGCTTAATATATTTATATGTAAAGTGACTTGTGAAGTGACTTTTGACGAGGTTCAAAAGTTAATTACCTCGGAAAATTAATTCACGTTGAACACCTTCTTAGTAAACAGGTTGCATTAATCTCAAGGTGAATCTGATTTAGTTTTAATGGCAACTGATTGGTTAAAGACTAATTGGCATTAATAAACAAAGACTACGTTAAGGAAATAATCTAACGTTGCTTGCCAATCATTGTCATTAGTATGATTAAATAAGTGTGGAATAGAATTTAAGTTAAAACATGAAGGAAGTACTGAAAGATAAAGAGATTGTTTTAGCTCTTGTTTTTCATCCAAAGAATTGCTTGGAATGCTATGTGCAAATGAATTTGATGTTAAATATTAACATTCTGAAATACAAAATCGAAACAAAGTGTTTTTATAAAATATTGATACAAAATAATACAACATTTCAATACAAAATATTGTATTTCTTCTTAGTTTTCTTAATTATCTATTACCTTATACTGTGTGTAAAATAGCCTTCTAATCTACATTTGAGAACATAAAAACATATGCCTCTCAAGTATGAAAATATTGACAGTTTCTATGTCAATGTCCAAACTTGCTTGCAGAGTGTAAAAATGGATTTGATTCAAACGTTTATGCAAAGTTGTATATTATACAATTATTATTAATAAAGTGAAAGAGATAAAATTGATTTTGGGTAACGATTCCTATTTGTTTTTTTCCATGAAGGGATTACGAATAATTTAAAATGTTGTTAATCTTGTTACTTTTAATTTGCTACCTTAGGAAGTGGCAAAACAAGTCTTACAATTGATACACTCCTAAGGAAATACCAATTTGTATAACTGTTTTATGTATTTTAAAGCGTACAAAACAAATCAACATACAATGTGTTGATCAATGTTTGATTGTTCCGGGTGTCCCATAAAAGTCTTAATTTTTTTACGACTGTACATTTTCAAACACTTCTTGGTAAAAGCATAGAAAAATAAAGCAGGTATAGAAGTGTCACGTAATGCTAAAATTTGCTAACACAAAATTGTTAATTCAACCGGCCAGATCATACGAGCAAAACCGGCCAAGCGACGTTGCCTGTCCGTGCACTCCGTACCGGTATTGGTTTCTGAGATACCGGTACGTTTAATGTTGACTGACGATTTCTTTAAACATTTTTTAGTTCGAGGATAGTTTTCGTGTATGGGTTCGTGTCAATAATAAGATTAAAAGCTTAAGCTCTCTCTGTGTGTTTTATAAACATACCCTGATTTATAAATAAAGGGTTACAGAAAATAGGTAAAATCATAATTTTAAAAGTAAACTATGTTTCACGATTAAATTTTAATGCATTTTATTACTGAATTTAATATTTTACAGTAACTTGTTCCTACGTGAAGAGCTAATTTCTTCAGTGAATTTATAGTAAATTTGTATGGCATCGGCTGCTAACATTTCAACATGTTATATACACTCTGCATTTTATGTACAGTATTCTCCTAAAGAACAACATTAAAGGCTGAGTACGCAGATTTGCTGCATCAAGAAATATAAACAATATGTTTTTGTGCAATTATCAATATAACTTAACCAGGTGAAGCTACATACCAAGTTTTATTTTTTATTTATGTTCATAACTAAGGGAGAGATAAAACTTCATTTATTCTCCATAAGAATAATATAAGGGCTGAGTATGCAGGTTTGCTGCTAAGGGGACAATAACAAAAATTGTTTATGCAAATGTCAATATACCAGTACTAGGTGAAGCCACAGGCCAAGTTTCATCAATATACATTCATAAATAATCGAGATATTAATTTAGAATTATTCTTACGGTACACATTATTTAGATGAAAGATGCATATATTTTTAATATTTTTAATAGTTTTAGCGAATTTCCCCAATAGGGAAGAAGCTATTATCGTAGTCGGCATGGTAAGACCTAGCCCGGGACCATGATAACATTTGTTTTGAGGCTCCCAGGTGCCAAAAACACCATGTATGCGTGTGTGCGTGTGCGTGTGCGTGTGCGTGTGTGTGTGTGTGTGTGTGTGTGTGTGTGTGTGTGTGTGTGTGTGTGTGTGTGTGTGTGTGTGTGTGTGTGTGTGTGTGTGTGTGTGTGTGTGTCCGTAGGCATGATAACTTTCGTAAAAATGCCTTTTGTATAAACGTGTAAGGCAGCGTCTATTTTCATGAGTTGGAAAACCAGACACGTCGCTCTATTTTAAAGCAGGTTTTGCACCCCAAAATTTGTTTTAACTTTTTACATTTAATTTTTTATAAACCCAAATTTTAGTTTGTACCATTGAATTCAGCTTACAAAAACAAACAATTTGGTATTTTTATCATCACTCTACGTCAATTGGTTACCAAGATATTGAAAGTGCTAAACATAATACGTTGCCCAATGTTAATCTTATGGAGAGGGTAAAATGTTATATCTCGCTTATTAATGAACGTATATTGACGAAACTTGTAATGTGGCTTCATTTGTTTAGGTTTTACTGATATTTAAACAACTTTTTTTTCGTACTGATATTTGCATTTAAAACCAATTTTTTGTGGTCCCCAAGTCTGCAAACTTGCGTACTCAGTAGCTATAATATTATTCTCATGGAGGATAAAAAACAAGTGATATCTTGCTTGTTTATGAATATAAATTAGTAAAACTTGAAATGTTGCTTTATGTTATGGTGATCTATTTTATTTGTAAAAAAACAGATTTTAGTTGTTCTTGATGCAGCAAACCTGCATACTCAGTCCTAATGTTGTTCTTATGAATAATAAATAAAATTTAATATTGCACTTATTTATGAATATGCTTTGATGAAAGTTGGTAAGTGGTTCATGACGTAGTGAAGTACCATTTGAAATTATCTGAGTATGCAGGTTTGATGCAACGGGGGTATTTTATTGTTAATCATCATTGCAATGTATGGAATTTAAAAGGTTGAATTTGTCTAATGCAGTTCATGTTTTATCCTTCTGTAATAATAACATTCCAGAAATTTAATAAATACCAGATCAGTTCGAAACGAGATTTGTGCACATCCTCCACTTCCTGTGCATACAACGGGAGAGTGATCTCCACTGCCACACAGCCACACGTTTATCAGATCAGCCTTACCGCCTACCGCTGCCGTGGCCGTGGCGGAAGCGACCGAGATTGCTCCCTGCGGGAATTTGGGAATCCCGCACTGCCCGACTTGGCAACAAGGCACCGCTAACTCAGACTTGAACGACGTGACAGCGCCTGCATTTCCATGATACCCGCGTACGCTTTTTCCCTACTTCGTGACACTTCTGTACCTGATTTATTTTTCTATGGTAAAAGTTACTAGCACAAGTCAAAGTACTTTTTTAGATGGTTAAGGGTTTTAACTCTCACCCTTAAGTAGGGGTTGCTGTGGGTTGTTTTTATTTTTCAAATAACAACCCCTAACAAGTTGCATATCATTTTAAAGAGGGTAAAAAAAGAATTCGAATATCGCAAACTAGTTTACGGTGATTTAAAATAAAGTTGAACTAAAGAAATGTATCATCGCATTGATTTTTTACTATGCCTCCTGAATATACCACAAACTCTAAAATGATTAAGAAATAAGGTTTAGACTGACCGTAGTCAGGATACATTTTCAGGGTCAGAGTCTGGCTCATTATTTTTAAGCCATACACCAATGCCTCTTGCCTCAATGAGATGCTCAAAATGGCCTCCATTCATTCACCTCTTGGTAAAAGTAAAGCCGGTTTTAAAATGACTTTCTTGCACTTTGAAAAGTATTTGTTCAAATGTCTGAACAAGGGAAAGTTGGATTTCCTAACTCAGTACCTATCTGATTTCTAGTAAAGATAGGAATCTTAGAAGTACAAATAACAAAATTAACCTTTTTTTGCTGGCATTACATTGCATTAAATCAAAATATAAAATTATAGTTTACGCATTCATTTTATTTTCTCACCCAAATCCATAAATGTATCTGACACGGTTTATGTTACAAGTTGTAATATTTTCAAGTATTGGAAGAGCAGGAGATGACTTTTTTAGTCAGTGAGACTAGAAAAATACTTGTTAATTCACAAGATCCACATTATATACAGACAAATTCAGTTGAAAGGGTTCTGAACTAAACATTTATTTTGACTTTTAATATTTATGTTGTTCTTTCAAACTTTAAATTTCTACGCGTGCTAACAAATATCCGTTTCATCTATGAAAAGATTAAACATTTCAATCTCAAGTGACTTTGTAAAACTGAACGGTAAATTGAAATACTATTGTTAAATGTGTAATGTCTGCCTTCCTTATAAATTTGTTTTCAATTCATTGTGAATCGTGTTGATTGAAAACGGTTAAGTAACAAAACTATTTTGATAAAAACCAATTGAGTGTAAGCAGTTAGCTATCACGGAAAATTAATCTGCTCGGAACTTCATCTCAATATATGGGGCAGGTAGAACGCTTTACAAATTTGAATTTGCTAGGTTAAAACTTACATAAATTAGTTGTGAAACTCTCATAGTAAAGTTAGATATGCTGTTGGTGTACTAAAATAAACTTTAGAAGAAGCGTTTTAATACTGAAAAGAGGAATTCTTTGTGATGTTATAATTGGATAGTTTAACGCTTCGGTGCATGACTTTCAATACACTATTATCTAGTATCACTTCAGCAGTGTATGTACTTTGGTAATCGTGATTTTTAAACATATTCTTATCATATGTACTTACATTTCTATACCTCCTCCCTATACTAACTAGCCTTCTACTAAAATCAACCGCGATAATGAGTATATTAAAACGTGAAACGTATATTTTCAAAACTAATGTTTATTTACATTTTTATTTTGTTAAGTACGATTTAAAGAATATGGAAATCGCTGTCCATAAACTCAACACAAACCGTGCAGGGATTTAGATCGGCCGTTGCGATTAATGGCGTTAAGCTGGAGAAACTTTAACGTTCGCTTCATTTGTTAACGGTTGTCAAGTCAAGCGAATGTTAACATCCTTTAAGAGTCTTCATCACCGGAAGTTTCCGGACGCCATATTGGTGTTTTGTTCCATAAGCCCAATGTTAACTTTGTGACTCCGTTACGCCTCACCTGATCGTCACAAACAATTAATTTTGGTGTCATATTAAAGGTTTCGTCGTCCTCTAGGGAAATACAATAGTCGAATTTGAATTTTTTTACAAATTAATGAGAACATGTACAGTGTTTCAGTTCAAAATTAAAATATTTATTATGAACATTTGATACCCAAATTAAGGAATTCGACATTGTATTTCCCTAGAGGACGACGAAACCTTTAGTTTGACACCAAAATGAATTGTATATGACGATCAGGTGAGGAGTAATGGAGGCACAAAGTTAACATTGGCCTTATGGGACAAAACTCCAAGTTGGCGTCCAGCAACTTCCGGTGATGAAGACTCTTAATTTGCTGGAATATTTTCTTATGCAAACAGCGACTCTTTTATTCTTTGCATAAAGGGGTTTTTAATGCACAACCTGAAGGTGAAGGCAACCTGGATCCTGTTGAAATGATAAACTTTTGGCTACAGAAATCCAGGGAGAGTTGTAGGGATCTTTGTTAACAATGACATTTTTATGACAACAATTGAAAGGAAAGAACTTGTGAACATGTCCGCGCAAAAATTATGTAGACTCGATTTTACGATATGCCACCTCGGAAACGGCCCGTTCGATGTTGACGAGAGATCTATCAAATTAAAGGAAATATTGTAAAACTTTGTACTACGATGTTTAAGTTTTAATTATATAAATCACGAAAAAGTGTACAATTTTGAAGTTTTGTCACTATTTTTTAGTAAATCTCAACTTCAGACGATTATTAACAAATATCTATTAAAACACGTTGGGTGCGGAGGACATTAATTAACGACTTCTAATTAACATTGAAACATATGTGATTTTCATGTTTAAACATGTTAGTGAGCATTCAACGTGTTAAACGTATCAGCATTAAATTTTAATGGTGAATATGAGGGTTGTTATCAAACAATGTTGTCAAGTGCTATAATTGTAAAATTATATTTTTATTTTATTATACATTTTGACAACCTTTGTTAGCTCTGTTATCTTGAGCTTAAAATTCCCACACAAAGCGGAGTTTATACTATCAATTGGTCGTCTGAACAAAAAAACCACGGTGCTATAAGAATATAAATTAATAGTGATTTATGATGAGTTAATATTTTTTAAAGGTATTTATTCCCGCACGAGGGCTGGTAAGTTGCGGAAGGCTCCCCCTCTCCGTGCCGAGGAATGCGATGTTGCTAGTAACTTGCCTTGGTTATTGTAGTAGAACGAGGCACGCAGTCTATCCCTCTGCATGACATCTACCTGTGTTTTAAGAAAGGTTACTGAACAAACTCTTACTGATAGCGGACTCACCTCACTTTTACTGTTACCGACTGTGGAAGAAATTTAGGATCCTGCCTTTAAAATTTGTTAAACGTTAGTTAATGCAAAAAAATATGTAAATAGATTAATTTATTATTTTACTTATTAAAACCTAATCCCAGATTCTTTTTTATTAAATTTGCGTGTTATTGTATAATACAAACTAAACTAGCAATTATGTTTATTAGTAAAAACCAAAGTTAGCATAAAAATATAACTCGCAAAAATAAAGGAGTTAACCTATATATTTTTAACACTCTTTAGGGAAAATACAAAGATGGATAGTTAAAAAAATTGTATTTAACGTATTAGTTTCATACATAGTAACATAAATTAACGGAGAGTTCAGTTATATGCATTTATATTAGTTTCAAAGACATTTCATTAAGGGTTTGAAGAGTCATAATTTTGATGTACCTTGAAGTAAAAAGTGTGTTGGCTATGGACTCAGTCGTCTGAATGTCTCAACCAATATCATATTGAATTCCTCAATATTAGTTATTGCGTTAAAACTAAAACTGTTTGTATGAAGTAAAGAATAATGGACATTTCAGTCGTAACTAATTACCTTATAACGGATTAAAATCAACGAACAATGGAGTTGACTTTAGTACCCTAACAGTATTAGTTATTTTTGTTGTTATATTATTTTCAAGCGATTTGGGAAGTTTGAAAAACTCCGTCACAAAATCATTAACAAAGTAGCTCACCTGGAATTCCTAAAGCGATGCAGGGATATTAATATAATTCCATATATTGCAAACTTGAAGCACAAAATTAGGAATAAACACATCGATGGATACTTTACAACGCTAGCATGAGCATTCTACATGACCACAATCAGTAAAATAAAAATAACCTATTTTTACTAAACAGTAAAGCAATTACTCTACGCTTTATTTACTTTTAGCGTCTGACATCAATAGTTATCATTGGATCGGAATTAATTACAAAATCACAGGTCAAGCTGAGAGTATATTGGAACTTGCAACGAAAACATGTTAAGAAGTTAATAAACAGCCTAATAGAGAGCTTAATAATATAAAAAACGGAGTTAAATACGAAGGAATTGCCTACTAATAAACTAACTAATTATTAATATGTTTAGGAAAGAATTAAATGAACCAACATCGGTATTAAAGAAAGGACACAATTTTGCAATCGCCCCTAAACAAGTGTCAATACCTCTATTGGCACTTAATATTCTCAGATACTAATTAACATGCATTCAGCAATCGGCCATCTTTCTTCGGATACAGCAGATGACATCAGACAAGATGTGTCTCAAATCCTAAAACAGTAAAAACCACCGAAACAAAATGTGTTGTCAGAAGAATGCAAAGTTTTAAAATGACTTCGTACGAACGAATCTGTTATCATTTTACCAGCAGACAAAGACAACGCCAGCACCGTTATTGTAAACATGGAGGGCTACAAAACAAAGATTTATGATCTTCTCTTGGACCCAGCATCTAGAACATACAAAATCCCACAGACCGCATAAAACATAACATTAATGATTTAATTAAAAATTCATCTGTTCCACTAGAACTAGAACTACATAGGATTTGGTAGCATCAGACACGGTGCCACCCAAGATATACGGACTGCCAAAATTGTCAATAAAATCTTAAACAACTTTTTTATTAGCATATTACGTGTTGTTATTACTTACGGGATGTAATAAAATAGTCTTACAACAAGTGTTGTAAGACGTATCTTTTACATCCCGTAAATAAAATCTTAACATTTTATTTAACTAAGTCGTGCAGTGAGGCAAAATGTATGAATAACAAAATACATCCGTTGCAGCAAAACTGCATACTCAGCGAATTTCCAATGAATATATTACATAATACATTAAGCCATTTATCAGGATTCATAAGAAATATATTCACAAACGAGCAATATTTAAAATATTAATTATTTTCCATAAGAACAATATTGGGGATGGGTACACAGGTTTGCTGCAACAAGGAACACAAAATAATAGGTTTTCATGCAAAGATCAATAGAAATCATCTAAGTGAAGTCACATAAAAAGTTTCATCCATATACATTCATAAATAAGCGATATATAACATTTTAATTATTTTCCATAAAAATAACATGGGGACCGAGGACCTAGGTTTGCTGCTACGGGAACCATAAGCGAAAAAAGTTTTTTTGTGCAAACAACAATAAACCACAACCAGATGAAGCCATATACCAAATTTCGTCAGTTTATGTATATAAATAAGCAAGATATACAATTTGTCTTTTTCTCCACAAGAATAAAATTAGACAACGTACTGTGTTTAGCACTTCTAATATACTAGTAACCAATTGACGAAGAGAAATGATCAAAATACCAAATTCTTTTTAGCTGAATTCAATGGTGAAAACCAAAATTTAATTTAAATAAAAATTACATGTGGAAACCCCAAATAACCCATTTTTGGGGTACAAAGCCCTCCTTCGGATGGTGTGATTGGTCTGGTTTTCAAACTCGTTCAAATAAATGGTA
This sequence comes from Allygus modestus, assembly GCA_963675035.1. Classification (NCBI taxonomy): domain Eukaryota; kingdom Metazoa; phylum Arthropoda; class Insecta; order Hemiptera; family Cicadellidae; genus Allygus; species Allygus modestus. The sequence continues at coordinate 272,700,193 of OY776112.1, read as the reverse complement.
CTTTACACATTTGTACCAAATTTCATTAAGATCGGACCTTTTTTCGAGAGTTATCGTGCTTACGGACACACACACACACACACACACACACACACACACACACACACATATATATATAAATATATTTTATAAATATATACTAATAAATATATATAAATATGTAAAAATTTGAACGAATGGTGTTTTTGGCGTCTGGGGACCTCAAAATGAAAAGTTATCATGGTCTCGGACTTAAGTCTTACCATGAGACCTACGGTAATAGATTCTTCCCTACAGGGGAAATTCGCTAAAAGAGTAAACAATTAGTCAAATACAAAGAACCAAGTAATGTTTATTTACAACATATGGCTACAAAAACATGTGTTTCTAAAATGCATTACACAAGAAACTAGAATAATGCTGTCAATATAATTTTAAATTTTAACATATTCTGACACCTCTCCTTTAAAATTTAAAAATTAAAATAAAACATCACAGCAATCAGTAAGAAATCGTAACCATAAAATAACATTTTGCAATGAACACAACATAAACCATCATTATTAGCCTTGAGTGCCCATCATTTTGACAATCTTAGTTGTTTTAGGACCAGGTAGGGGCTTAGTTAGGAAGTCAGCCCTAGGGTTAGGGTTAGGGTTTTCCCTAGATGGAATGTATTGAACATAGAATAACTTCTCTCTCTGCTGTTTCCTCACAAAATAATATTCAACAACAAAATGTTTACTTCTATCATTCACAGTGTTTGTGTTGGAAATTTGAATTGCACCCTGGTTGTCACAATTTACAGTACTGTTCTCTGGTACAAAATGACGTTGACCTAGCTCGCTTAGGAATGATTTAATCCACATCAGTTCGGTGATACATTCTTACAGAGCAACAAACTCAGCGTGAGTTGTTGATGAAGCAACACGTCTTTATTTTATTGAACACCATACTACAATACCACCTGACATTTGTACACAGTAACCAGTTATGGATTTACCATATGATTTATCATCACACCATTTGAATCTGGATACAACTTTATAGGCTCAGCTGACTTAGACAAACACAATGAATAACATTTTGTTTTCTTGAGATATTTCAGAATATGAGTTAAATTTTTCCAATCGTCTTTGCACAGTGACTCACAGAACTGGCTTAATAAACATATAATACCGCATTAGCAATGTCTAGTCGAGTACAACCACTGATATACAATAAACATCCAATTGCCTTGAGATACATAGATTGACTAAACACTTTGCTCTAGTCACGTGTCTGTTTCATAGCACCTGGGTTCAGAGGAGAACTAAAACCTTTGATTTCATTCATGTTAAACTGTTGCAGTACTTCCTCAATGTAATGTTCTTGAATAAGTTTAAACACATCCCTTGAGGGTCTCTGGATCTTTATCGACGACAGATAAGAGACTTCACCTAAATCTTCAATCTCAACATGATGTGAAACATATATCTTAAACTTAAAAACTTCTGTCTCACAACCTACATTTAACATATAATCAACATACAGTGCTATGTACAGATTGTTCGTTATGAACACACACGGTTCACTTTTACATTACTTGAGGCCTGAATCTAACAACACATTAAAAATGTAGTCATACCAGTTTTTGCCAAATTGTTTTTATCTATAATTCTTTTCTTGAGAAGCAAAGAAGAAAACATACTCTTTCGAACTCGAGTACACTGGGTGATCATACATCTTTGGCATCTCTATGTATACGACCTCCTGTAAAAGACTATTCAAATAAGCTCCTACTACATCAACATGTTGATCATCATAATTAATTTCTACTGCTAATGCAAGCAAGATCCGCAAACATTTCTTTTGTACAACGGGAATAAATGTTTCAGTGAAGTCCTACCCATAAATCTGACTGAAACCCTGAGCAACTAATCTAGCCTTGAACTTAAAAAAAATCCCATCTCCATCTCTCTTAACTGCAAGAACCCACTTATATCCAATTATATTGTAGTTTTTAGGCCTTTTGACTACCTCCTAAGTACCTAGTTTTTCCAGATTTTCTACTTCAGATCTCACTATGAGGCCCAGTAAGCGCTTCCTCGACACACCTTGGTTCACTTACTAAATCCGAAACATTACTAACCTTATTACAACAATGACAGAGATCAGGCGGTTCTCTTTGTCTAGTTGACTTCTTCACTTGGTTTGCGTCCCCTCGTGGCTCTGGGTCGTGGAGTGACCTCAGATGATTTATATCTTCTTCCAGAACCTGCGTCCACTTCTTGTACATTACCTACTCCTTGAACTGCTCCCCTCCTCGGTCTGTGTCCTCTCCTGGATCTGCATCGTTTCTTGGATTTGCATCCCTTCCTGGATCTACGTCCTGTTCGCGTACAGGTAAGTCCCTTAGAAATTCAACTTCCTCCTATTTCCGTGAACATCCCAACGGACTGTCTCTTGACTTCAGTGGGAAGATATGCTCTCGGAATTCTATGTATCGACTGATAATCACCTACCTGCTGTTTAAATCTCATAGGCGGTATCCTTTGATACCTTCTTAGCCAAGAAATACATACTCTTGTGCTCGAGGTCCTAGCTTTCCATTTCGATTAACTTCTAGTATCAACGCCCAAGCTTGGCAACCAAATGATTGCAGATGTTCGACATCACTTGCTTATAGTTAATGTCCTTTCCACTTCTCTAGAGGTGCACGGAAATCTAGTGCCTTGGTTGGACATCTGCTTCTTACATGAAAAACCGTCTGAAGAGCCTCGGCCCAGAATGAGATTGGTATACCTGCTTCTATAAGTATACTTCTTATCATGTTGCACAACGATTAGTTCATCCGTTCAGCGAGCCCATGTTGTTGCGGTGTGTACGCTACTGCCTTTCTATGCAGGGTCCCATTTTCTGCTAAGAATTTCTGAAAATTATATCCGATGTACTCCTCTCCTTGGTCTGGCTGAAGCTCTTTAATCCTCCTCCCATGTAGTACTTCCGATTTCTCGTTAATTTCTTGAACTCACCCAGGACATCTCTTTTCTTCTTGATAGCAAATGCAGAAACATATCGTGAGGCTTCATCAATGAATGTAACCACGAATATGTTATTTCCCATCGAAGCTGGTATTAATGGTCCCATTTCATCCGAATATATCCTGTACAAGACTCCTTCAACTGATTCTCCCCGTGTTGTTGGAAAACTTTATCTTCTATTTTTTCCTTGAACACATGGATAGCATTTACCTCTTCAGTTTGACTCTAGTTTTCTGTTAGCGGTTGCAACACATCCATTCTGTTTATAATTTGCATACTGGGATGACCGAGTCTGCTGTGCCAGGTTTAGATAGACACTCTTGAAACTCGAAATGCTTTCTTATTATGAGATTCATATTCGCTCCTTATTTCTTGAATTGAGACTCCATCAACGGTTGTAATGTAATACATCCTTGAAATTCTGTGTGCTTGGAATATAATTTTATTTTCCATTAATATTTTGGATGTTCCTTTAAATGTCTCCTCTTTTACTCCTTTCTCTTCAATTTGGCCTTTGGAAATTGAATTATCATGCAGGTCAGTTATAAATAGCACCTCTTTAAGTTCAACATCCTTACTGCCACATTCATCTGACATTACCTTTGATCTTCGTTGGAGTTCCATCTCGTAATTCTACCTCACCAGTCATCTCTTCATAATGTGACATCAGGTCTTTTCTGAATGTTATGTGATCTGAGGCACCACAGTCAAGTAACCCTACACCACAATTACTTGAGGCGTTTCTTCTCGCACACAATGACACATGTTCTCTTTTGACAATTGAAGCAGATGCCTTCTTCCGATCTTCAGGTTCGTGCTTCTTTATTGCAAAATGACTCTCCTTCCCACCAGCATAACACTGGAATCTGTGTTTAGGTTTTCCTGTTGACTGTTGTTACTTCTTGCCCTACTTTCAAAACTGTTCTTAATCCTTTGTTGCTGGTTATTCTGATTTTTACTATACGTTTTGAGGACTTTTTGTGTATCAGAATCCACTTTTATTTGATGTTCTTCTTCCTCTAAAAGGTATTGCTTAACAAATGCAAATTCCATATTAGCTGGATTAGCCATAAGTGTCTTCACGGTAATTTCATATTTTTTATTTAGGCAGTCCTGAGAGGCAAATTTCAGCTAACTGGTAATCAGAAAATCACATTTCGTTTTTATCTAGCACTCATTAATTCATTTACAATCATTATTGCAATCTTCTTGGACACCTAAATCATCTTCTTTCACTAAACTTGTAAGTTCTCTTAACTTCATTGGGATCTTTTCGGTTATGTGTCAACAACCTGTAAAATATTTTGATTTAGTCAAAAACAAATAAAAATGCTTACTTTTATTCTGGCGGCCAGAATAAAAGCATATATTGTAGAATCTGTTAAAATAGATCCCTATAATGATGCCGTCGACGCCACAAAAATTCACAAATTTAGGAGTCAAGCATCGAGCGGTGCGTGCCACACTGAACTTTATTGCGTTGTTTAGCTAACCTCCAATGACTCTCTATAATTTGTGTTTGCGCACCAGAGTCGGGATCAACGAAACAATATTTGAGGGTGACAGTTTGGTGGTTTTAACCGTATTTATACAACTGATTGTACGATTTTCATTCGTTAGTTGTCCATTCGCAGTTGTCCAGCCATCGCTGTCGAGTCGCGTTATCATATCTCGTTTTATCATGTCTACCTACCTTTTCCCATATTTTAGACATCAATTGCTCATGTTTATAGTTTATTTTCATTAGACAACACCTCCTACTGCACACGTAATGTTTGGAAGATTGTTTTGCATTGTTGACACAACCGAAAAAATCCCTTCATTGTAGCACCATAAATTGAATTTTCCCCCATGTTTCCCATGCTTCTTTCGCTTTCTCGATGTCTGTTATATCATTTATCAGACAATCACTCACATTCATCATAATTTGGGCCAGTGCTGTAAGGTTCTCCTTAGCTCGACGTCTAGTCTCTGATTTTCATGTCATTTCAAACATTTACTGCCAGATTTAACCTCCCTAACCGCTGAATGCCTGAAGTCAACTTACTTTTATTTCGATGATAAATACTACGAGCAGTTGGCTATTGGATCTCTGCTCTCTCCGGTTGTTGCTAATCTATATATGGAAAGTTTTGTTCAACGAGCTTTGTCTTCTGCGCCCATTAAATAAAAAATATTACTTCGCTACGGTAGACGACACCTTTGTGGTTTGGCCTCATGGAACTGATTCTTTGCAGTGCATTTTTTCTTAATTCTATCGACCCGAGTATAAAGTTCACTATTGAAGGAGAGAAAGATAGAAAATTGGCCTTTTTAGATGTTTTAATTTATCACATTAATAATGGTACGTTAAATTAAGAAATCTACAGGAATCCCACCCTTATGATAGATATTTTCATGCTGATTCCCACCACTATCCTTCACAGAAGTCTGCGGTTGTTCATACTCTTATCCCTCGAGCTATTTCAGTTTCAAACAGCAGTAAATATAAATCTGAAAACAAGCATTTATTACAGTTTATTTAAAAACGGATTCACATTACCGTCTATTTTACATGGTTATAAAAACAAGAATTTAAAACTCAAATTTATACTAGCAATAATATAGAAAACGACAAAAATATTTTAAAACGCTGTATTAGCATATTTCAAATGTTTAACTAATAGGATTAATTAGCAAATACTTAAATAAAATTAAATAAGGACAATATTTAAATCTTACTACAACAAAAAATTAATTTAAATGACACAGTTTTTCGGTCTATCAAGGATAAAATGCATCTACAGACACCGAGACACCAGAGGATTTTCACATAAAATACAGCTGTGGAATTTGTTACATTAGAGGAAGCTGCAGATTAATTTCGACTGGACTAAAAGACTACTTAAAGAACACTAATATTGCGGATACTGAGGTGTCGGCTGTAGCTAAACATTCATCCCAAACTACAACATTTAACAATTGTACACAGAAAATGTGTGAATCAATAGAAAAAAAATGAAAAAAACACTTCCAAGTAATATGAATTTAGATTATCCATATTGGTTAAAATTAAATATAGATTAAATCAAAATCGGATACCAATTTTTAAATACATTACCCGTGCCAGTTTCCCCCCCAATATTACCAGTTTTAAGATATTTATCTCTGGAAATAAAATGGCCGCCATTTTGAAATAGTACAATGTAGAAACTTGATCTTCCATTCCAAAACGGGTAATATGTGTTATAGATGTAATACATGTACCAAGTTTTCATTTGATATCTTCAGATGTTCCTGAGATATAACGTATTAAGTAAACAAAGCATACAGCCAGACAAACGGAACGTAAGCGTTTTAGGAAATACCTTCATATCAAGGTTTTTTTCTTTTTTTATCATAAATCATATCCCAAAGTTCTGAAAGGTTTTTTTGAGAAACTGTATACATTTATGCATACAATTAATATTTTGTTTAACCAAGTCTGAAACTTTTAACGATCGGACATTGGGCGATGACAAAATAATTTGTTGTATGAGGCTTCGATATTTTCTTGTATTTTTTTATAGTTAACAAGTTTATTTAATAAGAAATATAATGCCGTTGCAAATATGCTTAGTAGAAATATCGGTTTTATTTAAATAAATTAAAAATCAAACCTCAGCTATCTCGTAAAATTAATTTTCCCAGAGCTCTAGGGTGAAGAACTTTACCAACCCAAATTAGTTAAAGCACAACCTAATCGGCTTGAACATAGTTTAACCGAAATTAGTAAATCAACCCTGTCATAGTAAACATTAAGGGTTATTGTAAAAACAGATTTACTACCAATTGTTCTGTTTCAAATAAAGACAAAATCGGTTCTGTGTGACTATAAAAGTTCACATATCTATAGAATGAGTATAAGAGTACAGGAGCGTTAATTATTTTATCTACAATGTCTTAAACTTACACCATTTAATAACTAAAAAACAATCACCACCGTTGCAGCAAACCTGCGTACTCAGCGAATTTCAAATGGTACTTCACTAAGTCATGGAGCCACTTACCAACTTTAATCAAAGCATATTAATAAATAAGCGAGGTATGACAGTTTATTTATTCCCCATAAGAAAAACATTAGGACTGAGTATGCAGGTTTGCTGCATAAAGAACCACAAAATCTGGTTTTTATGCAAATATCAATGGATCACCTCCAGATGAAGCATTATACCAAGTTGTATCAATTTATGTTCATAAACAAGCAAGATATCACATGTTTATTATTCTCCATAAGAATAAATTATAGCTGCTGAGTACGCAGGGTTGTTGCCATGGGGACCACAAAAAATTAGTTTTGTATGCAAATAGCATTAAAACCCAACCATATAAAGCCACATACCAAGTTTCATTAATATATGTTCATTAATAAGCGAAATATAAAATGTTACTATTTCTCCATAAGATTAACATTGGACAACGTCTGTTTAGCACTCTCAATAACTCGGTAACCAACTGACGTAGAGCGATGATCAAAATACCAATACTTTTTTGTTTTTTAAGTTGAATTTAATGGTGTAAACCAAAATTTTGGTTTAAAAAGAATTATAAGTAAAGAGTTCAAAAAACCAATTTTTGCGGTACAAAACCCCCCCAAAACCCCCTTAAAGAAGAACAATCTGTTTGGTTATCGATCTTATGAAAATATATGCTGCCTTACACGTTTATACCAAATTTCATCAAGATCGCACCATTTTTACGAAAGTTATCGTGCCTACTGACACACACACACACACACACACACACACACACACACACACACACACACACACATATATATATATATTTATATATATATATATGTAATATACATATATAAATATATATGTATATATATACATATAGATGAATTTGAACGAATGGTGTTTTTGGCATCTGGGGGCCTCAAAACGAAAAGTTATCATGGTCCCGGGCCTAGGTCGTACTATGCCACCTACGGTAATAGCTTCTTCCCTATAGGGGAAATTCGCTAAAACACAAAACTTAATCTCCTTGGTAAAGTCTCCAATTGAACTAAAAGAAAGTACAGAAAAGGCAGATTCAGATGACTTCTTTGTAACTGAAGAAAGCAATACTGTTAGTGAATAAAATTTGAAGCGCCAATAAAAAGTGTCTGCACTGTATAATTCTCTATATTGAACTTTGACGTAGTTTTTGTTTATGAGATTGTTAGTACAAGTCGAAATATACTGTAAAAATAAACAAGGTACAGACTCAAAAGGTAAAGACATACAGACTCAAAAATAGGTAACGGAGTGAGATATGCCCTATGTTTCTATAACATTGTTTGTTTGTGTAAGCACCATAAGTATTATTATTATATAATATTATACTATCAAAAACGTTTTTAAAATATCCATGGTCCAACTGGCTCATTTTTGTGAAGTTAATGCATATCAAAAGCAGATTTAAAAATAGTTATTGTGGAAGAATGGATTGGACTTTACCGCAATCTTACGACAAATTCAATTTTACGCTTTCCCCCTTTCCCGTTTTACCCTTTTTTCTCTTCTACCCTTTAATAAATATGTGAAGATCAAAACACCGGGGCAAGAAGGTTTCTAATTGCTCATTTCCCATATGATATGTACCCTTTTCCCATTTCACAATATTGATGATCTGTAGAAAAACTCAAACAGATGGTTTTGTAACAGTAATATTTTGAGTTTATATTGGGAAAAATAAAATACTCTGAGGCGTAAAAATATTAAGGCGTTTTATTCTAAGAACTTGTTCGAAGACGCTCTTACTGCGTTTGTAACAGATTCAGTTTGATATATTTTAGATTCCTAATATAAAATGTTTAGTAAAGTGACGATTCGATCAAGTATACTGGACACATTTACGTGGAAAAAATATCTGAATTATGTTTATCGCCTTATCGATCAATCTTCCCTCATGCTCTGTACTCTATTCATTTCCCAAGCATTGTAATATCAAACTAAATCTACCTGGAAACCACAATGAGAAGCAGCACAAAACGTACGGAGTTCTGAATACAACTTTAAACATGAAAGCAACGAATTTTGCAACTGCGAAGGTTTCTGTCCCAAAGCTGAGCAGTCTGTGAACAAGAAGCCTTGTTGTACTACTTTGATAACACGAAGTTATTCTCAGTACAGTCTCCTCTGTGACTGTGTTTTATAATTTGTGTCAGAATGCAAATACACAGCACCTACGAAAATAACCTTATACTTCAAATGTAAAATAAAAATACGTTTAAAAACCACGATCATATAGGGCTCTGCTCTAATTTACTTTTAAGGCAATCTTATGAGTATTAATATTTACTGGTAAGTTGAAATTCGGTAGGGGCATAACTAATTCATCAGAACAAAGCCTATTCCCGCTACGAAAATGTTTAAGGGCTTCGTCCCCGGATTTTCAAAATACCTGCATCTACTACTGGACTGATGGAGTTAAAATTCGGTAGGAATATAGCTGATAGCTCAATTCAGACATATACCTACTCCAGATACAAATATACTCAAGTTATCTGGCCCTTTGTGGCCTTTAATATAACCGTGTTAATAATCGCACACACACTACTCAACCAGTAGAGCTGAAATTTGGTACCTTAAAAAAAATGAGAAAAAAATCATGACTATGATGGGTAGTCACGGTGTTGTTATCTGGAAATTTCACACAGGCCCTTTGTCTTGCTTGAGACATGGGTGGACGAGATCTACGCCTCTCTAAAAATATATTTTACGTTGCCGACCACTGAGCGACTAACAGTAAATATGACAATGTATTTTGGAGAAGATTAAAGGGCTGAGGAGTTCTCTTATGCCCTTTTAAAATTTGAGAACGGAACATTGAAAAACAAATGTAGTCTCATAAAAATCTCTCCTTCACTCGGCACAGTCGTTGAATCACAGGATTTACTGATCTACAGCTTTTTACAGGGTTTCATAAACAGTTTAATTTTGCAAGTGCCTGGCTCTGTGATTGTGCCATCTTCACGTCCACCAATGAACAAGCAATGGAGATCAACACAAAGGTAGATCCCTTCCAAAGCGAGGATCGAACATATACATTTTTAACCCCGTTCTTTAGCAATGACCACGCAGTTCCCTACCCGTCAGAGTGCCTCGACTTTGCAACAGTACCTGAACTATCTGCCAGTATATTTCATTAACTTTAATTTAATTGTACATTAAACATGTAAAATGTAATTTAAATATTTTAAAATTATATGGGTTGTTATTTTTTTAACTAATCTATTATACATACAATGCAACCCGTACGAAGAACAGGTACATAGCTAGTCTTAAATAAATGAACAAATCATACAAAAATTCATCAGATATTCAGAATTAATACCAAATGTGGTGTAATTTAGCGGTGCTGCAGGAATTATATTACTGGAGATAATTACTGGAGATATTACTGGATATTTTTTCTTATTAAATGTATTTTAGTTTGAATTATACAAGCTAGCATCTTATTTACTCGCTATGATTTGAATATTTTTATAATGAACATCAAATCAAATCAAATTAAAACACTATTCAACCAGTACAATTAGTACAAAAAATTGTGTCAAAGGTACAAAACAAATTTATCTTAATTACTCAGTAATGTTAAAATAATAATAACTCCTTCAAAATAACATTTATCTCCCAGCCTCCAAAACCCTTTCAATTTCAGAATTCCTGAATAATCAGAATTCATCAAGGGAGTATAAAACTTTAGCAGTGACCAATTGTTTCACTTTGTTTTGAAAACTTTCAAACTTATTTATGTTTTTTATTTGTTGAGGTAGTGAATTAAAGAATTTTATTCCATTGAAGGTTGGAGTTTTTGTGAAAAGTTTTGTCCTGTGTGCCATTGTCAATAAATCATTTTTGTTCCTTGTATTATAATTATGGATTTGACTATGTTTAAAAAATGTTTCCAAGTTTTTCTTTACATGTGAAACCGTTTCAAGTATATATAAACCATAAACTGTAATTATTCCCAGAGTAGCAAAATGCTCTCTGCAAGAAGCCTCAGGACTTAAATTTAACATAATACGAACTGCTGATTTCTGTAGTTTCAAGATTTTATCTAAGTTATTTTTTGTGGTTGAACCATAAATGGCAATTCCATAAGCTAAATGAGAATGGATGTTTGAATAGTAAATCATTTTCATTGCATCCATGTCTAAAAATTGTTGCAATTTTCTCAGAGAAAAAATGCCAGAAGAAATTTTGTTACAAACTTTATTAACATGTAAATTCCAATTTAAATGGTTATCTAGATGCAATCCTAAAAACTTGTTTTCACTCGATATTTCGAGTTCCTCATCCATAATATTAATACTATTAAACTTTGGACGATTCTGTAGGTTATAAAACTCCATATTTACTGTTTTAGAACAATTAAGCAAAAGAATATTCTCAGCCAAAAATTTTTTGATATTTTGTATTATTAAATTTGTTGATTGATTAATTACATTTTGGTCTTTGCTGGAAACCGGAAAACTGATGTCATCAGCATAAGTACACAAATTTGATCTATAATGGATGTTATTTTGAGGCTCAGGCAGTCCTCCCAGATAGCAAATAAAAAGGAAAGGACCCAAAACTGAACCTTGTGGAACAGAGTATTTAACTGTTTATAACAAAACCTCCTTAGCCTTTATTTTAATTTACCTAACCTTGCTTTACATAACCGTAGCCTAGATACTCAATGATTAGTCCAAAATATACAATTACATCATAGTTAAATTTATTCAAGAAAACAATTTAAAATAGTGAACAAAATTACAGTTAGGGCCTATTGAATTATAGCTACAAAATTATTTTTTCAAATATCTGCTCCGACTCTCAAATGTAAGATATGATGACTCTTAATCTCAAGGGCGGTTCTTTGCCATGGCACAAAAAAAAAATCATAATTATCAAAATTTGAAATAGCCTTAAATAAAATATCTAATAAAACAAAATTGAGTTTCCTTTTTTTTAGCGGCAGCTACCAAACAAAGAGCTTTGCTGAGATGGATTTAACTTAGTATTTCTTCATGTTGAAATCTAATTTTCAAAAGTCTTTTACCTTGTTTCAAAAGTTCTCTTGTTTAATCAAATGGATTAAAATATGATTATTTGGTTCAATATAATGTCTCTCTTCTTCAGCTTCCCCTTTCACCACCACCTTTTTGATTTTGAATTTTCTCACTTCCTTTTCACACAAGAATCACCACTGCACACTAGATCTTATTCACTGCTATCACTTTTTCCATACTTGTCATACTATATGTAAACCATTTGGTAGCTGTTAATATCACGTTAATAGTAAAATAAAATCAATAAAAAAAAAAACTATTTAATTTTAATATATGTTACATTTCATATAACAAAATTATCAAGTTGTGAGAGAAAATATTCACTTACAGAGTTTATATGCCTAATATAACTACAATTGTTATTTTCTTGCCTTTACATTATCATTTCTTTTATACTATTATTTAAGATTCAAAAGTATTATACAAATCATATACATTATAAAAATACTCAGAGAAATGACAAAAATTTGCTACAATATAACAATGTCATACCTCTATGGCCTCTTTATGTTGTACATCCTATCCTCACTCTATTGCCTTCTGATTTGGCTCTGGCTGTCAGTTCAGTTTTGAGACAACATTTCACTTAAAACAGTCCCTAACCTTACATAATATTTTAGCATTTTCATTTCAAGCTTTAAATAAATAGGCCAATCTGTACCATTTGGGTTATTAACTTCTTCCCTACATATTAGAAACTGTTTTTATACTACACTGTCTTTTTAGTTTGTTGGAAATATAATTTGGCTAGTATGAAAGGCTAAATTTGGTTCTGACAGATTGATTAGATGGGTAGTCCTAGCTTGTTATGAAATACTTAATGATATGTAGGCTTATTGTTTCTTTAAAAAAAAAATACATTTACATAAATTCTAAGGTTAGCACTCCTAAACTGTTCAACATTTTGAAAAGAATAACTTAAGGTAGGTACAATTTAAGTTAGGGCCTAAGTTTAGAAGCAGGTTTGTACATAGATTTTACATAAAGTTGTTTCAAATGTGTAGGCTAATTAGAAGTAAATACTTAAAACTACTTAGGCTATGTATGTACTGTTATAATGCCCCCTCATTTATTTGTAAAAGGAGTTTACGAATTGCACAAATAAATGATTAAACTGGTTGGAAAACTAGGTCATATCAATCTATACAGTAGTTCTTGCTGTAGGCTAATGTTTCATTTGTAACTATAACTCTATTTACACTAAACATTTATAGAAAGTAAAACATAATGGTAATAAACATTTGATGAAAACATTACTAAATTAAAACTAACTTATTTACAAAATCTTGAAATAAACACTGCATAGGCTATGTCCTACCTACTGCTGTTGTTAGGGTCAAATACCTTGTAGGCCTAGTCTTTCTTTTAAATGTTCACTTATACTGACTTCAATAATCCTTCGTTCACTGGTGAATGTCTTTACAGTTTGCATTTAAATCCACTTTCACTTAAATAAGCGTCCTTTTATCTTTTAAACTAAAACTTTGGCAACTTTTGTTACACATATAGGCTCATCTAACTCTACTTAAACATGATTAACTAACTAAACTAATTATTTACAATGTTCTGAATCTTTTATGACTTGAAATATTGTAGGGTCCCTTCATACATAGGCTAAATTTATTATATAGGCTATTAAATTTTATTTCACAGACTGAATTTATCTGAATTTATGTCTTTGTATCTATACAGCAAGTTTATTTAAATTTTCCCCTGATCAGAACTTAACTAAATTATTACTCCCATTTTTTAATCTATTAAATTGTAATTTATTACTCCGTCTTTTTCTTTATCTTCTTGATTTTGATTACATTGCTTCCAACTCACATCTTCTCCTCCGAACAGCTGGCATTCCAATCCTAATTTATTAATCTTCTCAAACTTAACTTTGTTTATTTTATCATTATTATTATTCTGGCTTTGCCTATCGCTCTGCGATTCATTACTATTTATATTTATTTCTTGCACACTGGCACTATTATTATTTGCACTAATATTACTCATATTAACTTTATCATTATTAATTATTATTATCTCTTCTTTAAAATTTAAATCAATACCTAATTCTTTCAAAGCATTCACTCCTAAAATAACTTCTTGTATGAGAGACGGAATAATCAAATACTGTAGTTCCTTTTCACAATTAAGTACACAGATTTTTATTAAAATTGTCTTTCTAATTCTTTTGGACTTTTGGCCCGTTGCTGTGATTATATTCATGTTTGTAATAGGGAAAGTTTCATAGGGTTGTAAATTTATTCTATTTAATTCAAACCAGTCTTCGTTTAAACAATTTACGGTTGAACCCGTGTCGATTAATGCAGTTGCTTCTACATTATTTAACTTAATTTTAATTTCAGGGCAAGATATTCTTTTAATATTTTCAGTTTCGCAATTTTCTTCATTTAAAAGCCAATCTTTGTCACAGAATATGTTTGAAATTAGATTATTGAACGTAGCTTGATTATTTATCAAATTAGTATTATTTTCGGGATTATTATCATAATTACGCGCCAAAGGATTTAAATAATTACTTAATGAAGGTTTTTCAATATTTACAAATCCCGATTCTGTGGAACCTTCGGCGCTTACAGGTTTCCCTGTGTCGGACTCCCCCTCTGAACTTGTCCTTGAGGTCTACTGTCGTGTTCTCTGTTAGGTGGTCTATTATTATTTGTAGGTTCCTCGGAGTGATTCCTATTGTCTGTAAATCTTGGGTTATTATTCCAATTTTGATTTTGCCGATTGTTGTTTTGACGATTGAATTCAGGCCTTCTGTTATCGAAATACTGGTCATTATTATAATGTCTTCTCCTTGGTGAGTTTCTCCTGTCATGTCTCTCGTCCTGTCGATCGCTCCACATTCTGTCGTTCCTTTGGTGGTCTCCTTGGTTTCTGTAACGCAGTTGGCTGTTTTTCTCGTCTAGGTCTTCCCTGGCTAAAAGTTTTTCAAAACCTCTGATAGTACACACGTTCTGTACTCTCCTGGCATCTTGTACACGATCGCTGAATTGTTCGCTCAGAAATTCGACAATTTCTTGTTCCTGCATTTGTGGAGTCATGTTCTTTAGAGTAAGTACCCTATCAATAAAGTACTCGGTTCTAGTGAGTTTTCCCCCAGTTCTATATTTTTCGAGTTCCAATCTACGTTTAATTCCCCGTTGTATGTCAGTGTTCCAATACTTTTCTAAAATAACCTTTTCGAAATCGTCCAATGTCTTTATGTCAAATTTAATGACTTGCCACCATCTTGCAGCATTATCTTCTAATACGTTTTCTAGAATGTCTTCAAACCTAACTTGATCTTTGCCTCTTCGGTTTTCCAATTTTTCGATGTGCCGTCGAAATCGATTGATAAATTCTACTGGGTTTCTTTCTCGTCCATTGAATTTTAAGTTAGGGTCGTTTGTTTCAGTTCCCTGGCATGTAATGTAAATTTCTTTACTGCCCCCTAAGTTTGGATTTTGTGAATTCCTTTCAACCTTTTCTAACTTTTCTTTAATGTGGTTCGTGTCCTCTTTTAAGTTCTGAATGTCATCTGTCGTCTTAGTAATACCTTCCCTAATTTCTCTTAGATCGTGATTTATGTTTGTGAATTTCGCCTCAGTGAATTCTTTAAATTTTTTATGATCGGAAATAGATTTTTGGTTTTCCTTTTTGCATGTTCGTACTTCTTCATGTAAATCCTTTGTAAGTGTTTGACATATGTTTATACTTTCTTGAACACATTCTTCCTTGGTATTGTTGTAAATTTCCCGTTGCCTAGCCTCAAGTTCACCAATCTTTTGGCCAATAGTCTGGATTATTTTTTCATTGTTTGTTTCAATTTGTGCAACCATTTCCTGGTGTAGTTCTTGCGTGATGTTCGTTATTTTTGTTTGAATTTCGGCTAGCTCTAATTTTTGTGTTTCGAGTGTGCCTAAAATTTGATCTTGGGTTTGGTTTAGTTTTTGTTCCAAATTTTGTTGGTTTTGTTCAAATTTTTGTTCAATTTTCTGTTCCATCTGTTGTAGGAATTTTAATATGTTCCCCAAGTCTGAGTCGGTTTTATGTGATGTTGTTGGTGTTTGTGGTGTAGTATTAGGGTTTTCTGGGTAGTCTCCTCTGTCAAGTCCTGTATCGTCTGTTTGTTCTTCCGTTTCGGATGTGTGTTCTAGTTCTGTATTTTCGATCACAGTTGTGTTATCTGTAGTGTCATCTTCTCCTACGTATAATTTTTCTACGCCTAACTCGTCCACGTTCCTATCTCCGCTCCTTTCTCTAATTTGTGACCTAGTCCTAGCTTTTTCTGTTTTCTTTGGGTTTTCTC
Source organism: Allygus modestus (assembly GCA_963675035.1). Lineage (NCBI taxonomy): Eukaryota > Metazoa > Arthropoda > Insecta > Hemiptera > Cicadellidae > Allygus > Allygus modestus. Next base: position 272,683,815 of record OY776112.1, on the reverse strand, counting down.
GCAGGTTATATTGTTTTTCTTTATCAGCCATATTTTAATGTAAAATTGATAAATAATCAAAATAATCAATAGTTCAATGTAGGCTAAACTTATTCTTAGATTAATGAAGCTTATTATTTCCCTAACTTGTCTTATTATACACAACTTATGCTAATACTACTCTTAACTTAATGCTAAACCACAAATTAATAGCCTACTCCAATGATTATTTTCTCTCTTAATTAAGTTACTATTTTTATCTGCCTTGGCAAATCCCCTTCACAATGTATTATGAAATAATTAAATTTAGTTTAATAATATAGTATTAGTTAAAATATTATTCTGTTCTAGGTTACTGTCCCTAAATTTTGTGCCACGCGTTGGAGCGCCAAATATAACAAAACCTCCTTAGCCTTTATTTTAATTTACCTAACCTTGCTTTACATAACCGTAGCCTAGATACTCAATGATTAGTCCAAAATATACAATTACATCATAGTTAAATTTATTCAAGAAAACAATTTAAAATAGTGAACAAAATTACAGTTAGGGCCTATTGAATTATAGCTACAAAATTATTTTTTCAAATATCTGCTCCGACTCTCAAATGTAAGATATGATGACTCTTAATCTCAAGGGCGGTTCTTTGCCATGGCACAAAAAAAAAATCATAATTATCAAAATTTGAAATAGCCTTAAATAAAATATCTAATAAAACAAAATTGAGTTTCCTTTTTTTTAGCGGCAGCTACCAAACAAAGAGCTTTGCTGAGATGGATTTAACTTAGTATTTCTTCATGTTGAAATCTAATTTTCAAAAGTCTTTTACCTTGTTTCAAAAGTTCTCTTGTTTAATCAAATGGATTAAAATATGATTATTTGGTTCAATATAATGTCTCTCTTCTTCAGCTTCCCCTTTCACCACCACCTTTTTGATTTTGAATTTTTCTCACTTCCTTTTCACACAAGAATCACCACTGCACACTAGATCTTATTCACTGCTATCACTTTTTCCATACTTGTCATACTATATGTAAACCATTTGGTAGCTGTTAATATCACGTTAATAGTAAAATAAAATCAATAAAAAAAAACTATTTAATTTTAATATATGTTACATTTCATATAACAAAATTATCAAGTTGTGAGAGAAAATATTCACTTACAGAGTTTATATGCCTAATATAACTACAATTGTTATTTTCTTGCCTTTACATTATGATTTCTTTTATACTATTATTTAAGATTCAAAAGTATTATACAAATCATATACATTATAAAAATACTCAGAGAAATGACAAAAATTTGCTACAATATAACAATGTCATACCTCTATGGCCTCTTTATGTTGTACATCCTATCCTCACTCTATTGCCTTCTGATTTGGCTCTGGCTGTCAGTTCAGTTTTGAGACAACATTTCACTTAAAACAGTCCCTAACCTTACATAATATTTTAGCATTTTCATTTCAAGCTTTAAATAAATAGGCCAATCTGTACCATTTGGGTTATTAACTTCTTCCCTACATATTAGAAACTGTTTTTATACTACACTGTCTTTTTAGTTTGTTGGAAATATAATTTGGCTAGTATGAAAGGCTAAATTTGGTTCTGACAGATTGATTAGATGGGTAGTCCTAGCTTGTTATGAAATACTTAATGATATGTAGGCTTATTGTTTCTTAAAAAAAAAATACATTTACATAAATTCTAAGGTTAGCACTCCTAAACTGTTCAACATTTTGAAAAGAATAACTTAAGGTAGGTACAATTTAAGTTAGGGCCTAAGTTTAGAAGCAGGTTTGTACATAGGTTTTACATAAAGTTGTTTCAAATGTGTAGGCTAATTAGAAGTAAATACTTAAAACTACTTAGGCTATGTATGTACTGTTATATGTTCTAAAGGAAGATTTTGCAGTTTCTATAAACTTTGTTTTATCATTTGTGTATGTTCATTTGAACATTTGAACAACATAGAAGGGGATTGTTGATCATGCAAGTTTACGATATATATGTAAAATGAACGACGTTATAAGCTATCAGATATAGCTTGGAAAATTAAGGAGTTCTCAATATTATGCTTCGTTATTGAGGACGTGAACTAGTTATGCAGACAAAAACATCTGATTAGTCAGAATGATTTCCCTGTATCCTATTGAATCGCAATGGTAAACAGATCGTTGCGCCAGTGTTTAGTTTATATTAAAGTCCGTTGTTTATCTTTGGTCGTCGATACATGTGACCCATGTCCATGTTTGTCTTTGCCCTACAATATAATATCGCTTTAGTTCAAACATAAATTGTCATTATTTCAAACTTAGTTTTGTTTTTCTATAAATTGTATAAATATTACTCAGTTTAATAATAAAAGGGTAAATGGGCCGTATTTGACACTTTGGGAATCCGAGAACTTCCAATTGTTTTGACTTGCTTGAGCTTTAATTTAAAGAATTCTTCTATGTTTAGTGTATATCAGTTGATGGGAATTGCCCTAAAGATTAGTTAAATTAGCTAATTTGGAATACCAGAATAGTGGAAAAGAGAATTTTGCTCTTTCATGCTTTTCTTAGCAACAAAAATTATTAAGATATCGCAAAGCAAGGTCATTTGGTTCTGAGTTGACTGAAATAAATAAAATCAATGATTCAAAAGTATTTTCATGTTTGACTAAAAACCCGTTCAAAATCATTATTGTAACATTATACTAACTGTGCTGCATGGGCAATTACAGTCTGAGAAAAACAAGAGTTTTAGAGATAAGCTGTCTTGTTTATTTGTCTTAAGTTTCAAGATCAAAACAACCTCAAATGTATTTACGATTATTTTATAAAAACAGTGATTACTTTTGTCTACAGTTTCAGTTTAATTATTTATGACAGTTTCAAAAGTTGGTCAAGTTGAAGACTATTTACGAAATCTATTATACCACTTTTACCAGCTCCAGTTCACTGAAAAATGCCTAAAACTTTGTTAAATAATCATCCTGTTGCTAATGAACGTGCATCAAACTTTTTCCGCTTAAAGCTATTTATGTGGGATTTAATTCCTAGATTGTATTTTAGGATAAGGTTAAACTTCTATTTTCAATTTATCAACACAAACGCTTCAAAGTTTTCATAAATTAACACAGAGGTTGGCGCCTTTGCAGCGCTAACGATGTCGAGTCTCCGTTCATTATAACTTTATCAGGTCCTTATTGTAGCAGGTGTTTTTAACGTTTCTGGAAAATGCCGTTTGTTCCCCGGGAAAGTTCTAGTTGTAATGACATTTCTAAAATACCTATTCTAAATTATTATACTCGTGCAAAAATTATTCTTAAAAATAAATATAAATTAATCAATTTGTAAGATGCCGACAACGCAACGAAGGATTATCTTAAAGCGAATATGAATTAATAATTATGAGTTTATAATGGGTGAGATGCCTTGTGTAGCCTTTTTACCGCTTAAGACAGATTGATTGTTTTAGCCAGGATTATCAACTAATAGCCCAATGACCAATTGCAGCTGGATCCAGTATCAAATATTCACAATATTTTCTCAGGATTTTGCTCAGGATCGATCTGACGAACTTCAGATTATGAAGCGAGCACGCTAACCACTGTGCTACCCAGCTTTTAACGTGCAAAACTTATTTCATAGTATATTTTGATTTAAAATAGTTTTATTTTGACAATATATCACTAACAATAATGATTTTGAATATTGATTTATATGTAACCCATGACAGTTATCATATAGTGGTGATTTCAGCACTCCCTTGTATTTAGTGGTGCGTGTATTAAACATATATTTTTCAGGATGCTCAATAAAATCCTTCAGTAATTTAGAATATGATTATTCATGCAACATGATGAATTGTGCTCCCAGAAAGGTAGGTCTTAAAATTCTTAGTTATCAGTTATCTGACTATATGCTATTTTTAATTGAAATTTTATTGCTCCCAAAGCACTGATAATAAATTAACTGTACACATATGTTATACTTGTTGTACAGTCCTTGGGTACTATATAAACAAATTTAATCACTAGTTTCAAAGTGGTGGATGTTAAAAATCTTAAAACTTAAATTTCTTGAAAATTCATATTTTACGAATGAATAACTTTCGATTGTGTATTTTGTAACGTATCCAACGAGGTTTAGTTTAATAAAAATAACGTATTGGTGTCATCAGCCATGCCATGACAAGTCTGAACAAAATGCTTTTCAAAACGTTTATTTTATGTAAAAATGAATGTGGACAATGAGCAAAAAAGGACTCTAAAATACTTAAAATATAACATGTTGTCAATCAGTTTATTTTACATTCTTATATTGATTCCTTAGAAGGCGAGCAATGTAATGGTAAGCTTTGTAAAACGTAACAATATCTATAGTAAGATTTAGCAGCTTAACTTGCTTGTAAATATCATTAACTGACAAAATCATCAAAGTTGGTCCAAGTTTCTCAACTTTACATGACATAACTTGGAATCAAAAACTTGAGGTACAACTATGCAAGAGAACGTAAATCTATTCCACCATATTAATAAATATGTGCAGTTATCATATTGTTCATTATTATGTGGTTTTAAAACAAACTACATATTATAATTAATAACTAAATATTTAAAAAGTATTCTTATGAAACGGTAATTTATAATTATATATTTTTTAAATCTATCCATGTAAAGAAATACCCAATGACCCTACGAACTGTAAACCATCTATAATAATTGTTTTGATTGAAAAAGGATTTCCAGCCTACACTTTATCCTTATACGATTCAAATATTAAAATGTTAATACAGCGTAATCCTAGCGTATTGAAATTTATTTGGAGTCAGACAGAATTCCGCCTTTTCGTTTGGAGTTTGGCCACTAGAGCGCTAGCAGTTTTTCAAATAATTCTTCCTTACCGACCGGCAGCGTGCGAAGGCTCGGCCTTCAGTCAACGGATCGGTATTGTCTAGGGTGATTTACAACACCTAGAATGACGGGTTCACTGTCACTGGCGGCTTCTCGCACGCCCCGCATACAAGGGACTAAACCCAAAATTCTTGTCAAGACTGTTTGGTGTGAAGTCTGATCAAATATGTTGCAACTTTGTCTAAATCTTATGTCTGATAATAATTGCTAGTAACAATATTAAGTTATAAGAAATAAATTAGACATTTATTTATTAATTTCTCTGGTTCAAATTTGTTTTTGTAGTATATGTTTTGTAGCCACCGCCTTATATCGATTTAAAGAAAAATGTTTAAAGAAAGTGTAAATATATTATTAAGTGTTGTAAGACGTCTTTTATTATATCCCGTAAGAAAATTTCATAAGCTTTAAGAATATCACTTTTCACAATTATAGTCGAGTCTAGCAATTTTCATTTTAACACAATTTGTGATCTATTTTCTATAGACCGTTGTATTTTTGTTCCAAAACGGACGTTGTTGCTATAGTCAGGATAAAAAACACTAGTAACTTGTAGAGGTTATAACTTCTAACCTTCTGTTTAGCCTGCATTTTATCTACGGTTTACTGGAAAATTAATTAAAAATGACTCCTTTAGCTACAAACCGAGCTAAGTTATTGCTAATAAGCTCTACGATTATCGAAAGAAATTGACTGACAGAGCGGCCGTGCGGCAACCTCATAACCTCGAGAATAGATAACATTCCAATAAACGTTATTTAAATAGCCAGTTAAACACCTTTGTAGTAAATTTGCCAAAGATTTCGCACCTTATTCCGATGAGTTTATATTGATAGTTTTATTTTTAAAAACCCTAATTGAGAAATTTTAAATTTAAATTCATGCTTTTTCAAATATAACTATCCATATAAACTCATTGGAATGCAATAACAAATATTTGAACAAATTGCTCTAAACATGTTTAACGGACTATTTTAATAACGTTTATCGGAGATTTCTACCCATGTGTTTTACTTTCCACGAGGTTATGAAATAGAATGATTGGTCGCTCCGCCAGTCACTTTCTTTTGATAATCAGACAATAATCTTGTTATCATTTCAGTGGTTTGTGTATCTGTATTTATCTCATAACATATGTTACTGCTGTAAGCCCTGTCCACAATGGTGCGCTCAGGCCTAAAAATCGGATGAGAAATAACAGAGGAATTTTCTTAACTAAAATCGGCTTAGCGTAGTATTTTAATGATCTAATGATCAGTCAAAGCCAAAATTCGAAATTGTAAAAACATTTGAATAAGGTCACTTGAGGTTAATTGCGTCAAACCCTATTCCCATGATTTATCCTCGTTGGTTTTCGAATCCATGACAGTCAATTTTCTTTTACTTAATTATATATTTCCCCTCGAGAAGACCTGTCTATAAATTATTTTTAACCCAGAAATTACAACTTTTGAAGGTAATCGTTGCAGCCGTTCTTGAGATCAGAGTTGCAAGCAAGAAACCAACAAACTTATATAGCAAGTAAATCTTACTTATATTTAGAGTGTACGATTTAACAGCTGTTGAAACATTAACAAAAAACAAGCCTTGAAAGTGTGTACAATGTTAATCAATTAAGTCTTTATTGGACAAAAAATAATACTCAATTGATAATTTCCAGTTATACACTCAACACATGGAAATGGAAATTGATATTAAATATTTATATTTATGTCCATTTTGTTACATACGTTTTAATAGTTTATTTAAAACTTTCCCAGTATATTTTTCGTATTTTCTAAGTCTTCTAAAAATGACAGATCCTTTTATGGTTATTTAAAAATTCCATCGAGTCTGAAATCCGATCACAATGGTTTTCTTACATCCAACTCTACACTGACGGCTCTAAAGCTGACGAACGAAGACTTGTAAGTTGTTGTGTGTATGATAAAACCAACTATAAGCTTATATCATTCAGATTAAATTAACACTATTCGAGTTATTATGTTGTAGCTATTTTTACTGCCATTAAGTACATAGAAACGTTACTACCAAGTAAAATAATAATAATTCTATCTGATTCCAAAAGTATTATTCATGCTAAATCTGCACACATCGAATATGAAATCAGACTACAGTTTACAAAATTATTAAATTTGAAGTACGAAGTAATTTTGTTTAGGATACCTTCTCGCATTGGCATAAAAGGGAACGAGTTACCGGATTCTTTTGATAAAGATGCTTTACATTTAAACAATATTAATAACTCGTTTCTACCTTGTTTCAATTACACAAATTCGTTCGTCACCAAGAAAGCTAATGTACAATGGGAATAGGATTGGGAGGCTGCTTCAGTTAGGCCTACTAAGCCTAAGTTTGAGTCAGCAGAGTTTTTGGACTGAAACCTCAAATTACGACTCCGACTTGGTTTTCAAAATTCAAGACATCAAGATCAAAAATTCCAAATCATTTCACGTCTTAGAATCGGTCAGTGCATTGTTCCGGAACATTTACACGGACTCGAAATTATATATTACTCTCTTCTGATGAAGTCTGTTGTCGGGGAAAAAGCGGCCAGCAAAATAAGCGACCTGTGAGGTCAACACTTCAGTGAAGTTAGTGACCAGCGAAATAAGCGACCATCAAGGAATTTTATCTGCACCTAAGAGGGCAACACTTCCTGTGACATACTGATTTCCCACGCTTTTCCCAGGTTTGGACTGGCTAAATGACTGACAGACATTTCTAATTAAAATATTTTTTATATTTTATGAATAGTAGTACTAGGGGTTTCCGGCGCGTTGCTCAGTGAGCTGTATACAGTCTGGAGAGACTAATGCCTTGCAGATTATGACAAAAACCGTGCCGTGATTGAAAAGCAGCTGGAAGCACAATATCTCCCCTCTACAGTACCAACATAGCAAAACGAACACCATGCACTAAGGTGTCATTATCGTTTTGTAAAACAAAACACAGCATAGCAGTAAGAACAGATGTTACAGACATTAAATAATAAATGATTACTGAAATGACAGACAGTATGTCATGAGGAGCCATGTAAATTCAAAAATATGAGGAAAAATTTACTGGATTTCGAGCAGTAGGTGATAATGGTTTCAAGAGGAGAATCAAATCTGCCGCGCAAAATCTGTTGCGGAAACGGGATCTTTGGTCGGTAAGCGACGTTGCTGCCATCTATCGGGGTGACGGTGAACCATTTGCAGTCTGTGGGCCTACTCGTTTTGTAAGACTTCAAAAAAGTCTTATTTTGGAACAGTTTCACATTTTAAAACCGAAAAAATACTCAGGCCAAACATTAACAATAACATGACTGCTATTATGACGTTTTGAAATTTAATTTATATAAAACGTGTCATTTTATAAATTGTATCAAAAGTACACAACTCCTTATGGGAAAAAAGAAACTTAGTTTACATGTTTTAGGTGTTATTTTTTTTAAATAATACATTTTTGATTCTAAGGTCATAGGGCTAACAACTATCAGATTGTTTGGCCTGCGATCATTTTTTCATTTAAAGGCGGGCATTCAATAAAATAAAACATTTATAGTAGCGCCCCATGTTAAAAGACGACCGGAGCCGGCGGCTGGCGGAGCTAGGTCCGGCCCCCTCTTAAGAGACAGGTACCAATGAGCATTGCAAAAGTAACCTTGTTAATGAGTTGTAGTTCCTATTAAATCGCTCGTCAAAGTAATTCTTTCCAAATGAAGGGAGGAAAATCGAAATAGTCATGTTTAGTTGGAAAACCACTCCGTACCATCTGCTGTTCAATACTCTACCATAACTTATACACACTCATTGCCATTGTTTGAATTTCTCTCGCTGAAGGTAATATCGCACGAATTTTAATGAAAGGATATATCTAATATAGGATATATGTGCTAGGTTTGAAGGATTCCAAATCATCCTAAACTTGTTTCATATATACTCAAAGACGTTTGATACCTGTAGGCTTCTACTTACTATCAATGAATTAAATGGTATATTTTTTATAAGTAATAGATTAATCTTTAAATTACTGAAATAACCGTAATCGGACCATTTTGCTATTCTTTTTATTCAATTATCCGATAACTTTTTACCACTTGACAACTAAGCTATTACTCTTGGATTTGACCATTTTATATGGTAGAAATTTAAATAAAAAATACAAATTTCTTCTCTGATACGGAATTACAAAACGAGAACTCATTTACAATTATAATTAAAGTTTTTAATACGGCGAAAAACTTAGATGGTAAATAACGACTAGGGTGAGTAGCGTCTAGAGGGAAATAGTGAAAGCAAACCTTCAACATAAGATGATTATACTGGTCGAAGTTTTAATTAGAGCTTTCTCGCGTGTAATATTTGAGGCGAACTCTGAGCGGCTTACTAGGCAGACGCTGAATGACAAGAAAGTGCCAATAATAGGATTACGACCCAACGTTATCTTGCTACGGACTTATTTAATGTAACAAAAACACAGTTTTACAAAACGACATAACGTAAGTCAATGATTTCTAGTGTAATTACTTTGAACGGTTTGTTCTTTAATAAACAACCAAATTCAAAACGGTAATTATGTTTATTTTTATTGAAAACTATAGTAAAACATATTAATAATTGATTTTACTACTTTATACTAATACATCTTAAATATTCAGTAAATTTCTGTTACAATTTGGAGATGATAGGATCATGATACCCATGTATCACTAGAAGCTAGAAATATCTGCTTGTGATGTAATAATGTGAAGGTGGTTTAATTATCGTATCTCGGAACATGTAATAGTTAGAAGGCGGAAGGTGGAAGGTAGTCTTGTGAAAGGTGTTGGTATTAGGGTTAAAGATTTAGTTGTTACTTGGGATTTTGCAATTATGAAAAAATATCGTTGTCTCTAGAAATTATGGTTGCTACAGCTGTAAAATATATGCTAGGTGACGGAGTTGGAGCAGTTCTCTAATAGTTACATTTCACTGGGAAGATTGAAAGGAAAATTATAAATTTTGTGAGGTTTGAAAACAGATATGGGTACTATTTTCCATTCGATTAACTATTAACAACGCCTTTTGGTACGGATTAATTTGGAACAGTAAATAAACACAGGTTTTGATAGGATCTTTGAAGGGGAAAAGGCACGGGAATGCAAATTAAACAAATTAAATAATTACAAATAAAACAGACGTGTAATAAAAGCTTTGATTGACAAAAAGAGGCAATACTTAATGGTAATGTCTTTGATAGTGATTAATATATCGACATACTTGGCGTTTCATTCATATTATTGTTTTTAATTGTCAATAGTATGTTTTGATATAATTTATTGCAATGTCCTACTGAGCTTATCAAATTCATCTTAAAACCAAGTGTTAGCACTCATATAATCAACCAGGAGAGATATAAACCCCCCTTGTAATAATATTAAATTATTTTAATAAGGAAACAATTGAACATTTAATTGAATTATCCATTGTTACAATTCATAAATTTTTTGTATGGAACAAATTTGTATTCCTGTCATGTAGATGTATGAATTTTAGTTTTGTTATCATTTTTTTATTGGGTAGAAGCCATTTGTTATATAAGTTTAAATATTTAAAAGAAAAACTAATCGAACACTGATAAAATTATTAATTGGTTATTAAAACCTACTTCAGCTTATATTTTTTAGTAATTCTGTATGAACCTTTTAGTAATGCGTATAGCGCAATAGATATATTTTACTATATACAAATTCTAAATTATCAAACACTAAAAACTACCTAACTTTGTACTCCTAACCTTTTTTATTACATTTAAAAAACAATACATATTTATCATAATGATGTTCGACTGGCTAGTATAGCAGCGTAATCACCTTGACGAAAACACAGATAAGCAAATACATTTGACAGTACAAACAATAAAAACCAACCTATTTTATCTCATTGGACAAGACAACTACAAAGCGAGTTGACGACCGACGGAAGACGCCTAGAGATTGTGACGGAATTCCGCTTGTTTACCCTTTCACCGGATATGACGTCATAGTTCATATCAATATGATCGTAGCCTACTTTACTTTGCAGATGGGTGAACTTCTGATGCGGTGGTGTAGATAAATTAATTAGTGTTTTCAATGTTATTCCAACCATGAACAAAGAAACCTTGGATAAAAAAGTTTTTGTTTTATTGTTTGTTGTAAAAAAGCAACAATTGTAATTGGAAATGCTAAAATTATTGCCATTTACTTAGTTTTATCTTGCTGCAGCTCACCATAACGTAGTAATACTTTATTTATTCTTAAGATAAGTAGTAACAAAATTGCATTTTCCTGTTTTATAATTTAATTTAAAAACAGAACAAAAAATAGGTCTCTTCTCAATTCCAGGAATCTGATCTTTGATAGTATAACTATATATATATCGTATGTCGTACATACTATGAAACAAAAATGTAGGCGAGACATTACCGGTACTAAAAAAGGCGATAAAACTTTGACAAATAACTACCGACCAATATCATTATTATCAATCATAGCAAAGTTACTAGAGAAAATAGTGAAGTCCAGGTTGTTCCTACTTCGATAAAACTCAATATTTAAACCCCAGACAAGTTGGGTTCATTTAGGGTAAAAGCACAGAAGACGAATTACTTAAAGTTACAAGTGAAATTCACGATGGAATAAACCTAAATACCTCCGTCGCAGCAAACCTGCATACTCAGCGAATTTCCAATGAATATATAACATAACACATTAAAACACTTAACAGGATTCATAAAAAATGTGTTCACAAACAAGCGATACTTAAAATATTAATTATTCTCCATAAGAATAACATTGGGGATGAGTACGCAGGTTTTCTGCAACAAGGCACACAAAATAATGGGTTTTTATGCAAATATCAATAGAAATCATCTTAGTGAAGTCACATACCAAGTTTCATCCATATATATTCATAAATAAGCGATATATAACATTTTAAGTATCTTCCTTAAGAATAACATGGGGACCAAGTACCTTGGTTTGTTGCTACAGGAACCACAGGCGAAACATTTTTTTTGTGCAAACAAAAAAAACCACAACCAGATGAAGCCATATAACAAATTTCGTCAGTTTATGTTCATAAATATGCGAGATATACAATGTTTCTTTTTCTCCATAAGAATAAAATTAGACAACGTACTGTGTTTAGCACTTTCAATATCCCGGTAACCAATTGACGTAGAGAAATGGTCAAAATACCAAATTGTTAGTTTTTTTTTGCTGAACTTAATGGTGAAAATTAAAATTTGATTCAAATAAAAATTATGTGTGGAAACCCCCAAAACCCCTTTTTTGGGGTACAAAACCCTCCTAAAAACCCCCTTCGGATGGTGCGATTCATCTGGTTTTCGAACTCGTTTAAATAAATGGTGCTTTACACATTTGTGCCAAATTTAATTAAGATCGGACCTTTTTCCGAGTGATATATAACATTTTAAGTATTTTCCATAAGAATAACATGGGGACCAAGTACCTAGGTTTGCTGCTACAGGAACCATAAGCGAAAAATTGTGGAATAAGGAAGATAAGAAATGTGTTTTTTTAATTATCAATATAACTCAACCATGTGAAGCTACATACCAAGTTTGATTAACTAAGGTAGATATAACACTTTACTTATTCTCCATATGAATAACATGGGGGCCGAGTATGCAGGTTTGCTGCTACGGGGAAATCAACAACAAAAATATTGTACAAATAAGAATATACCACAACAAGTTGAAGCCACATACCAAGTTTCATCAATATACATTTATAAATAATCGAGATATAGAATTTGATTTATTCTCCATAAGGATAACATTGGACAACGTACTGTGTTTAGCACTTTGAATATCTCTGCAACGGTTGGACATAGAACAACAATTGAAACACCAAAAAGATTGTTTTGTAGAGCTAAACCTATTGGTGAAAAGAAATGTGAAGTTTTTAGTAAAATTATATGAGGAAAATCTAAAAACCTTTTTTCCCATAAGATTAATATGGGAAATTTTATGGATGCGTTTTTTGACTTTTCTCCACAACCACTTCACCTAGGTTAATGATTCAAAATACTAAATTATTTGTTTTTTAAGCTCTATAAAATGGCTTTAACAAAAATTGAGTGTTTCTAGAATTTTAGCGGACAAAATTAAAAAAATAGATTTTTGGAAAATTGAAAACCCCCATAAAGCCCTCTTCCCATAGTCCGATAAAGCTGGTTTTCGAACTTAAAGACATGAATGCTACTCTCCACATTTGTACCAAATTGTATCAAAATCGGGCGTTTCTTTCAAACGTTAACGAGGTAACGGGCACACACACACACACACACACACACACACACACACACACACACACACATATATATATATATGCATATATATATATATATATACACACACACACACATATATATATATATAATAAACAAAAAGTAAATAAACTTGAGTACCCTGGTAAAATCATTTTAATTACACTTACACGTGTTTCAGCTCTTAGGCCATGTTCACAGTGTTAGTTATAATACCTAACCTTATTTTAAAACTAATCCTTATCAACAAGAATAAAGATTTTCACATGTGACTATAAATCATATGATAAATTTTTATCAGTGCAGGTTGGTAGGAGCACTTCTAATGTGTATTATTTGGTCGAAAATTGGGTTTTTTGTCTGGACTTGCATTGAGTTTAAAATGTTATTTTTGTCAATTTGATAATTTTGATATATATAAAACTCTTCTTTGATATCCATTTTGTACCCTTTATTTTGGATGTCAAGAACTGTCATATTTTCTTCAATATTTTTGTAATTATGATCAGTTGTTAGTATATGGTCAGCAAATGCAGACTTTTGACTTGTCCTATTGTTTGATTTTATGGCCTGGATATGTTCATTGTATCTTTTCTTAAAGTTTCTACCTGGTGACCTATGTAATATTTATTGCAGTCGCTGCAGTTGATTATATAAACTCCTGAATTTTCATAAATATTGGATGTTTCATTCTTATCATTGGAAAACTTGTTTATGAGTTTAAATGAGTTATTCCTTGTTCTGAAGCTTATTTTATAATTTGATTTGTCTTTCTGATAGCTTTATTAAAAATACCGATGAATGAAGAAAACTACAATAAAGAAGTAAGAACTATAAAGTCCATTGCCACCGCAAATGGTTATGACACAAAATTGATTGACAAAATGATAAGATCAAGCAGAGAAAAAGCTGAAAAATAAAATATTTTAGAACCAAAAAGTGAGTATATGTGTATTCCTTATAGTACAACGCTTAATAAAGCTATCAGAAAGACGTTTGAGAAATCAAATTATAAAATAAGCTTCAGAACAAGGAATAACTCATTTAAACTCATAAACAAGTTTTCCAATGATAAGAATGAAACATCCAATATTTATGAAAATTCAGGAGTTTATAGAATCAACTGCAGCGACTGCAATAAATATTACATAGGTCAGATAGGTAGAAACTTTAAGAAAATATACAATGAACATATCCAGGCCATAAAATCAAACAATAGGACAAGTCAAAAGTCTGCATTTGCTGACCATATACTAACAACTGATCATAATTACAAAAATATTGAAGAAAATATGACAGTTCTTGACATCCAAAATAAAGGGTACAAAATGGATATCAAAGAAGAGTTTTATATATATCAAAATTATCAAATTGACAAAAATAACATTTTAAACTCAATGCAAGTCCAGACAAAAAACCCAATTTTCGACCAAATAATACACATTAGAATATATATTAGTGCTCCTACCAACCTGCACTGATAAAAATTTATCATATGATTTATAGTCACATGTGAAAATCTTTATTCTTGTTGATAAGGATTAGTTTTAAAATAAGGTTAGGTATTATAACTAACACTGTGAACATGGCCTAAGAGCTGAAACACGTGTAAGTGTAATTAAAATTATTTTACCAGGGTACTCAAGTTTATTTACTTTTTGTTTATTATATTTATCAGTAGCCCTAATCTGTGAATTTAATGTTTTGATATATATATATATAAATTTGAACGAATAGTGTTTTTGGCATCTGGGAACCTCAAAACGAAAAGTTATCATGGTCTCGGTCTCGTCTTACATGCCAGCTACGGTAATAGCTTCTTCCCTAAAAGGGAAATTCGCTAACACGTGAGATGAGCAAGAGTTACAGTTTATTTTACAATAAATCAGGATATATGCTATGTGGGCCAGTGAAACTTATACACCATACTAGTTATTTTCACATTTTAAATCCTACATTATGTTACAATTTAAATCATAATATGATTGTTTTAGAGTAACGAATCAAACAGTAACAAAATAACCATCGAACAAAAATCTTTCCTCAAAAGAATAAAAATATAATCTTAAAATAATATAGTACGAAATAAAACGTTCTTCTATTTCCAAATGCTAATATAAAGGAATTTAAAAGTAAATTAATACTTTAAATCTTCGGATGACAAAGATGTAAGCGGTAAACGATTTGTAAACACAACGAGCATCGGATTTATTTACTTTCACGCAAGAAAATATTTGTCAAAGATGTAACATTACTAAATAATATCAGAGGTTATTGCTTTTAGTTTTTGTGTAAAGGGAAAACATAGGAAATATGCAAATATCAACAGCGGTGTTATAATTTAATATGAATTCTTCCAATAGCAGAGGTTTGGAAATATTTTAAAGTTTACAAGTAATATCTGGACATACATATAATATTGATGTGAGTATGGCACCAGTGCATAACTGACATACTGTAATTGGTTAATCAAACGAAGTGAAGTTTATCCTTATACATAACTTTACTGCTTGGACTGGTAAGAGAATCATCTCAACTGGCGTGTCTGTGACCAAAATAACTCGAGAATGCCTCCACAGTTAAACTTCAAATTTTCCAGCTAAACTTAACAGTACAAAATCTCGGTCGAGTTCGTTATCCAGATAATTTCGTTCAGTATTAATAAAATTATCTTAAAACCAAATTTATTTGTTCTCATTAAGAATAACATTGGAAGCTATTTTAGTGGTACTTAAATCGTTAAAATTTAGCCGACATCTATGTTTCAAGAACAGAGTAACAATAGTTAGTTTACTAGAGTATACTTTGTTATACTGGATGGCAACAAGTTTTTCACAAAAAAAAACACACAAGAGAGATAAATCGAAGTATATTTTTAAGTTGTGAGCATATTTCTTATTCTATAAAATTATTAAGTGTGCGATATTAAAAAAATATCCACACAGTTAATATTCCCTTAGCATGCCTACTCTGTGTAAATATCGTCAGTCGTCGGAGGCGAGAGTAACAGTGGCAGACGACGCGTGTGGCAGATCGAAAAATTCAAAATAACTTTTCAAAATATATGACTGTAGATACTGAGATATTAACTTATAAAATAGTTTGTTTTATTACATTGTCATAGACAGTTGGTAATAATGTGATTGTCATTTGTAAAATGTACAAAGCCTCAATTTGCCTAGAAATCTTTGATCAAGTTACTCACAGTAAGCGAACAACCTTAAACTTATTTTGTAGCACAATCATTTGCTAGGTTATATTTTAACTAAATTAATAATAAAGATTGTATACATTACCAGTAATGTTGTAGCCAACCACAATAAAATCTATAGACTATTCTAACCAAACAGCCTTTTTCGGAAGGTTATCTTGAATGATTTGACATAGCCTAGGGTTGGATTATAGTAAGAGTAAGCCTATATTAAACTTGTAATACAACTGTTGTAAAATACTTTAAATACATTACCAGAACTGTTGTAGCGAACCAAAACAAAAGCTTTAAACTATTCTAACCAAACTAATCCTTTTTTACAAGTTATCTGAAATGATTTGACATATCCTAGGTTTGGATTACAGTGAGCTGTTTTCATCATAAACTTGGACCTATGGCTGTGAAATGTAGGCCTAAACACTTAGGCTACTTGTCATTTTAGAAGTTTCATGTTCGGTCTTGGACCAACCCATGTTTATAGCACTTAATTTCATGATAGCCTAGGCTTTTGAAACAATATATTGAAATCTAATTTTGTCATCTAAATAACTAGACCTGGCGACTTATTGTTAAGGATATTTTGACAAGGCTTATAGAAATTGTAACATTAGTTCATTTAGGAAACTCGCTGTTCTCTTAAAAGTTAAATTAATCACACTGCTAAAGTCACTGCCTAGCCTAGCCCAAAATACTCTGTTTGTACTACAATAACACACCCATGCCAATCCTAACAACAAACTATGCCTGAAACCTACAATTTATTTAAAAAATAAATAAATTTACGGATTTATGCAAAATTTCCTTCGATAAAAACAAGTGGTAGATGTATGAATATTTTTCAACGGATAAAAGGTCAGATCTGCGACGGGATCGGAACCTGCAACCTTTCGCTTTGAGAGCCAGTGCGATACCCATTGAGCCACCGCGATAAATGGTTAATTGGGGAGAAGTAACTATCACTATAGCTATATAGACGTAAAACCCGGATGATACCGGAATGTATTCTGATGATGTTACTCAAATCGGATCTTGAATTTTTTATGAGACTCGATTTAAGTTTGATCATGTGTTTCGATTATCCTTATACGAGAGGAATGAGCGTACACGTAGTAGGATTAAACATTTATACATATTAAGTTGTTAAATCTATAAGCTACAAACGGCCAATGGAAGTTATCATTGGGTGTTAGTGATATCATTTGATATCATATTTTATTGTTCGTATTTTTTTTTATTAAAGTGGTGATAGTAAATGCTCTTATAAACTAACATTTTATACTAAACATTTAATATTCATCAAGTTAAAATATAATACAGGTTGAAACATAAACTATGAAACAATACCCGGTCAAACTTGTTTAAAGTTAATCACGTGCGAATTTTACAGAAACATGTGAAGATTCTGACAAAGTTATTACAAAAAAAATAAATAAAAAAGTAAGATTATTCGTATGCTTAAACCATCAGAGCAAACAGCTTCAACACCATACATGTTATATTGAGTAACCAGCCCCCACAGTGACCTAAGAATTCTGCAAGGAACTCTTGTTGAGGCAACTGAAGTATTTACCAAAAAAATCAATACAATACTGTTTGTTTGATTTATTTTTAGTATCTATGTATGAAATAGTCACAGCGTAAGACTTTTTTTATTTTCTATTGGGCCAGAAAATAAAATTTTGGTCTGGTTGTGAAATGGGAAGGGAAGTTCACTGGAGCAGGTAAACCTGGTGTACCGGCCGGGCAACCGGGTCATCAAATAAGTACGGTTTACAGTTTGGAAACTAGCGTTAATCTCCATAGAAAGGTTAAAACCTACCAGAAAAAAATATATATAGGAGGGTGGAGGGGAGAGAGAGAGAGAGAGCGTTACCAGACAAATAGAGAGGGTTGGCTCCTCTAATGAACTTGTATTGTGTCGGTTGTCCACACTATTGCTTTATAGAATAAATTAAACTTGTTTGCTTTCTTTGGTTTTAGAATATCACAGATGTGTATACAATAACTCTATTGTGACTAAATTACATTAAATAACTTAAAGTCTTATTAAAAAAGTGAATATACTTTCTAATTGCAAAATAAATTATATTTCCGATTGCAGTGTAGATTTTAGAAATGTTTGTAAAGTTTTCAATGCTTATATTGGTAGAGAAAAATCATATTTACAATGTTTTTCAATTGTTAGTGCAACGAATGAAACATTAAACAACTATAAGGCTATTTTTTATTTATGCCACTATCTCATTAACTTAATAATGTATCCGTCGGGATGGAACGTATACTTTTTATGTTGAATTGAGGCACATAGGTCGGCTGGAATAGGATTAACATTTTTACGAAATAAAGCTTAAACATTAGTTTAACAAATTGTTTACCATAGTCTTATCATAAGCTAAGCGAAAATTAAAGAATGAAAATAACTAGTCCTTTGTATCTTGTATAATATTTATAATTTTAAGAACGTTCTTTAGTTACGATTAATAAAACCACAAGTTATCTAATATCTCAAATTAAAGATGGTAAAAAATATCTGTTTAAACTTTATTGTAATCTATTTCACAGATAATTGTCATTCATTTAGAACTGGCTGTCTTTTTTATTCAGGTAAGCTGATGATCGATGCAACTAACTGAAAACGACTATCATGTATCATCATATCTGTGGATATTTTAAATATATAAATTCAATACAGTAGAACTATAAATATATTTTGTAATATGACTTAATATTGGGAATATTGGGTCAGTGGTTTTGAAAAGGTCAGATAACGTACTTCACTATCACATTCAAATTAGTTATAGTGTATAAGTATTGTGAATTTTATTATTAAGTTAATCTACGACTTCACTAAACTATGATTTAATAATTACTTGCGTTCTTGATATAAACGGAGGTTCAAAGCAACAATTACTATGAAGAGGTCCCAGTATCAACTTTGGTGTCCAATTAAAAATGGTATATTTAAAAAAATTAAAATTGTTTTATTTAAAATAGAGTGACGTCTTGAATAAAATTTGTTTTATTTTAATTAGGCTACAAGGAAAATACAGGTTAAATTGTAAAATATTTGTTACGTCTATATAGCATAAATAATCGAAAGTTATGTTTTTTATTTAAATAAACTGTGTTTATTGTTTTATATTTTTTTTAGGTTAGGCTAAGTATTATTTGAGGTTACTCTACCGTAACTGGCCAGTCTTTAAATGCAAATATTTAAAGAGTTATCTGCTCGAAATGTTTTAATATTAATTGCAAGTGCAATACAAATGATAGAAAAGATAGTTTAAACTCATACGGATAAGTCACAGGGATGAAATCTTGTCTCCACGAATATAAAGATGACATCTAAACTAATAGTAAATCCAAAGCCCCAGTGAAATGTGTCGACAGCAACAGCTTGTTCTACAAGTCGTTACAACAAATGTTTTCCTTGACAAAAGACACTGGCTGACTACTTGTCTTGACTAACTTTCGCAACACGTGTCAGATTTGTGCTGGTGTTAGTATTTTACTGTTTAACAATGACAAGTAAAAAACGTATCTGAAATAATTATTAGAACCTAGTTGCTATTTTATTAATTTTGCATAAGGACCAAAAACCCGTATTATTAATGCGTAATTTTACGCTATAATTACAATTATAATGATGAAAAACCACATTTTGGAGCATTTTAACTAACTGTAAATCAAAATTTGGAAAATGTGTATAGCTTTGTACACATTTATGTGAAGACAATATAAATGCAATAGGCCTACATAAAAAATAACCAATCATTAGTATAAACATCTTCAGAATATTAATTCCACTACTTAATAGTGTGTTCTCTCTCCTCATATTTAAAGTTGTATAACTCCGATTTCAAGTTCGTTTTGGTGTGAGTATTAAGTTTTAATATGTACTGTTTTAACAATTTTGTATTGTTGATATTCCAAGTTTTATAGATTAGTTGATGAAAACACAGTACAAAGAAAAATAATAGGAAATAAATCATAATTTAGTAATCAATTATCTTACTGGTTTTTAATTATCTATTCTTTATATAACGTAACTATTAAAAACCGTTCTTGGTGATTGTTAAACCTTAAAGCCTGATATTTAAATTATAATTTATCAATTTGTTGGACTTTATAGTATTCTCGCATATTCGTAACTTTATTCAATTTTAAGTTTAGAGTTAGCTAATTATAGCTTTTATGTCCTTTGAAAGCTGTAAGCAATTATTGTCCGAATTTCTGAACAAAAACCTTTCAAAATAATTCATAACAACTATTTAACCGTCTTTTAAACCTGCCATGATTGGATATTAAGTAGTTTTTCTGAAATTATTTATTACGGCATGAATTATAATTTACGTATCTAAATTTATTATATTCGAATAGAGTATTTATACAATATACTTTGTAATAGTTTTTAAATTTTAAAACATTTCTCTATACCTGATAAGAGACATTTTAAGTTATCTACGTACAATTCTTTATCGTACAAGTCTTAAAGTAAGCAGATTTTTGCTTTAAAATATATTAATTTTGCACGTCAACAGTCGTCTGTTCAGTCTTTCGTGAACGATTTTTCAGGCAAAAAATTAAACTCAAATAGTAAATATAACTTTTTACAGTGTATGTTGTAAAAATATTTAGTATGATAAATAAGCAATTTTTAATATGATAAATTAAATTTGCCTCCACTAAAAGAAAAAAAAGTTATGAGACTATATTTTATTATGAGCGCAGCGTACTGTCTGGCCAAAATCCCCGAGAATGTACTTAAGATAGTATATAGTTCTCTTTACATTTTTAACTAATTTTAGCTCTTTGAAATTAAGATTTCTAAGGCAGAACTAAAATCAACCCTGAGTTAGAATTAAAGTCTTGCATTTTACAGTGAGTATGCTCTATCTGAGTGGTGTTTTGAATATCATGGTCCTGTAAGAATTAAATTGCCTTGAAAGGTCCAATACAATTTTATCTTATAAGTTTCATGTTAGTACATTTTAAAAGAATGAACGAAATATGCGGTCTTATTAGCGGTAAAAAATATTACCTAAATAAATAAAACAAATTTTATTACTTAAAAAATTGGTGGTTTATACTTCCAAGTCCTAAATTGCATCAAATTATCCTACTTTTTTGTCTACAGAATATCTTTTCATCGTAATAATATTACGTTTGTAGTAATTTTTCTTCTTTAAACTTTTATTGTGGTTAACGAAGAATAAAACTCCGAAATAAGTTGAGCCTCAAAAGGAAAAATTTAAAAAAGAGCGTACCGGATGAAAGGCCTCCTCGTTTATATGACCCCTCAGGCAAGTAATTATCTCGTGTTATTTCATGTTGAAATATAAGCATAAAATAAGACGCTAGATACGTTGTATAAAACCAGCTAAAAAGATTACATAAAAATTTTTACATAAATATATTTTCTGACATATATATTAGACGTCGTTACTTGTATTATTCATTGTTATCGCCATGTTATAACTGATCTGTGGGATCGAATATGCAATAAAATAATCGATAGAAATGTAGTTTAAAACTATTTACTTCCAGTGCACGTAAAAAAGGAAAAAGTCACTAAATTAAAGTAACATAATTCAAAAAATGTTCCACGTTATAAACTGAGGGGAATTGAATAAACATTTTTTGATAGATAATGTTGATACAATATAGGTTCTAATATAAATATAACATATGTTTATATATAATAGTATAACAAATGCATTGTTTGTCACTACGTCTCTTGGAGAGAGTCAAGACATTTTGTAACGAATACAATCTTTCACAATCCAGCTTAGTTCAAACCAACGTAACTGTATTCCGGATTTGATGTATTTTAGTTTGAAAATGTCATTTGTTTTCGTAATTTGATGTTTGATGAATTTTGTGAAGGTGACAATATTCTTACCGATACGTTTTCGCCGTGTAAATGCCTACATGTACGGGTGAGCGTTACATATTATTTTTTAAGGTTGGTAATGTTATTCAGTTCCAAGCTATTATTATTTTGCTCATGGGCAAGAAACCGGTCTTTTTTTATTTTGCAAGTTAATGAACCAAAAAATAATTTAATTCAATGCGTAATTTCTAAATTTAATTTAAAAGCTGTATAAAGGCATTTGGTTACATTTAACGACTACGTGTAGTGAGTTTGTTTGAGACATTTACAAAATACATAATCTATTACCGTTTTGACTGCGTGTAGTTCGACAAATAAATACTTTTATGAGATTGCATTATCGGTGCTCTGACCTGTTAAGTGGGGGTTAAAAGAACGGCATGAACCTACCCTCCACTAAAACAGGGTGAACAATTTCTGAGAGTTTTGTGGCGTAAATAAACGAAATACTCTGAATCCTGGGTTGATGTCCGCAAAGGTTTTAAAACCCACAACATAAGATATATAGAGTTACCAGACAACAGGAGGAAAGGACCTTAGCCCGCTAATGGACTCTATTGTGACTATTGTCCTCACTATTGGATTATCGACTACATAAAAAGGTTTTGCTTTCTTTTTTCTTCAAACAACAGAAATTTCTCAAGAGTAGTTCTATTTAAACGTTATACAATTAAAATTCACTTAATTTCAATGGCATAGCTCATCATTCCGATTCCAATACAATATTGTACATTAGCAGTAATTAAGGTATAGATATCTCAAAGAATGTCTTTAGAAGTCAAAATCGTTTTTGACGAAACCTCGTTAATCAACTACGAAGGATGTAATGCACCTCGTAATTCATCGTAAATTCATAAATGTGTAAATATATCCACTAAAAGGGAGCAGTGTTTCAATAATTATGTCATTATAATGTCAAATGATAATACTAGTATTTGTACATACACATTGACGACAGTGTCGAATGAAATGAACGGAATAAATAGAAGAACAGTAGGCCTACAATAATAATGGTGTGTTTAGGGATGTAACCAGTCATAAATATTGGTCCAGCCTAGATGAAGTCCTTGGAGCACATAAGAATTTTTGATGTTGGATACTCTAATAAATTCCTCATTATTTTGTGAAAACTGACCCCATATACTTACAATCCTTATACTGACTCATTTAGGAATTTATTACGAACTATGAGGTGCGTAACCTTTTAAGTAATCTATCTTTAGTTTTAAAACTCATGTTTTCAATATTTAATTTAGTTTTATGTTAGCTTTTATTTGATAATTTCTCAATTATAGAATATAACTTTACATAGTTATGCATGTGATATATTCTGGCCGGCAAGTGTTGTATATTAAAAAAAATTATAAATGGCTGTCCAATGAAATAATAAACTGGATGTAAAATTCATAAATACTTTCTATAAAAATTGAAGTTTGCTTTGATAGAAAAATTATAGTATATCCTTATTTTATCCACTCTAACGAATTTCTAAAAGAATAATAACACAAAAGCTAAAACTGATTTAGTTATTTCATTAGGTACTTGGTGAAAAATAAGGACGTCTATCGCCCAAACTATATATTTACTGTTATAATTATGTTATCTTGGTTGATTATTTGGCATTCTCATCTTCTCTAAAACTATATTAAGTGAAACAATTAGAAGAAAAATAATTATGTTTAATTGTTTCAGCAGTGGATTACAATGCCACTCGTTAAAATATTTATTTCCCAATCAGTAAACACTAGTGACAAATCAAATTAACGGCGCAACAATGCACAATACTAATGGTTAGCTAGTAATGGTTGGGTTGTGTCAATGGTTCTTGATTAATTGACATTTAACCAATATGGTCACGTCTAAAAAATTGATTTTATAATTAACTACCATTGTCATTCTTAAAATTGTAGCTATACAACTACTACAACAAGTAACTATACATTGTTCCTTTTACACCAATTCTAGAAATGGAAAACTAACACTGAGAATAGATGTTACTAATTACAGACATTGTACGAGTAACACAAATAGTTTAAAACACTCGTAGTTTTTAACTTAGAATTTTAGAACTCAGATATTTATATAATAACGGCATTAAAAGCTACAAACGTGAGTGGTTTTATTGTCGTCGGATATTATACAGTATAAACATAAGTCAACGCATACAAAAGAACCACAAATAAGTTAAAACAAATAGCTTTCTATTATCACTATATAAGGCCCCGACACAAGCTTGAGCTATCTTAAGTTTCACCATACAATAAGTACTTTTTTACTGAATCTCAATAACTGTAATGATATAAACTCAGTGAAATTTCCGACAGCAAAAGCTTGTTCTACAAGTCGTTTCAACAAATGTTTCCCTTGACAAACAACACTGGCAGATGATTTGACTCAACTTTTGTAACACATGTCAGATTTTTCCTGTTGTCAGTTCTTTACTGTTTAACAATGTCACTTTAACAGTTATTAAATAAATACATCAAAACCAAATGTCAGTTAGTTTGTTTGTTGTGTCATAACGCAAAACGGTTGTAAATTGGTACGTGGAAATTTGGTAATAATGTAGCTAATACACCTAAAGAACACAGATTTATTCCTGTTAAAAAAATAACTTCATGGCTGCACCCTATTAACCTGCGAAGTTCAAAATTTAGCTTATAGCTACTTACAACTATTGATATAACTTTACGTTTTATCATGCTTTATACACGATTAATAAGCTACGTTTTTAAAATATCAGCCTTTATACATGCTAGATCCCTTTCTGATCAGGGGAGGAATTTACTCCTCTAATCGTTTTATATTGTTTTGGCTATTTAGGTATTGGCCAAAGAAACTAGTACTCGCCTCTTTTTTGACTTAAGTTAACTTTTATTTTAGAATATAAAAGCTTCTAGTAAATTTTAGTAATTTGAGCGTTTAATTTACTTGGATCAAACTGTACTTAGTACACCGAGTATCAAATCACTAATTAATCTCTATTTACCAGATCTATTTGGCCAGGTTTAATATATTCTGTAAAAGTTATCATATAAAATATGAATCATCCTGACGACTACTTGTGTTAAGTTAGTACTTTAATTGTTTATTGTTTTTGCCAAGGTAAAATTTCAAGACAAAACTTCGTTCTAATTCCTCCTATGGTTGTTTGAGTTGTAATTTTATATAATATATGTATCGTTATTTAGATTTGTTCATATTGGTATTATATGTAAAGAATAGATGAAATTTTTCTAGTATGTAAATTTGCCAATTTTGTTTATTTTTTTATATGTTAAGGAGTAATTCTGACTGAAAGACGTTTCAAAATGCTTCTGTTGCAATTTTATCCATATTTGCGGGAGATTTATATTATTTTGACTCGAGTTTAGGAGAAAACTACCAAAAATCATTACTCCTGGCAATTTCTACATATTGCAAAGCCTATAACATAAATTTTGATATTTCGCTACCAATTTGGAATAATCGCATTTAAAATTAAATTTACCCACACCTCCCTTTCACTAACCATCCACCCTTTGGAACGTTTAGTAAGAAGTGTTTACGAACAAACACACTCATTTTCTAGAATTTTCCTCTTCATTTTGTCTAATTCGACTTTCCTACCATCCAAAATCATAATTTGTAATGATAACCATCGAAACATAAAGTACGCTTGACTGGAAGGTCAGTAAATTCATTAAACTAGCGAGTTTCTTCAAAAACGTCACAAAAGTAAAGCCGATGTGATCCTCTTCTTACCCTCTCAGTAACCAGTCTCCTGCGACTCAGCCAAGGAGAGGTTCTTTGTGTGGCGAACCCTTCAATTTGTTGGACAAGACCCTTTTAACTGAACACTTATTCACGTTTTCCTTTTCGGAATTTATTACATTAAAGAATAATGTTTCTATATCACTTTGATTACAAAACACTATTCATCCAACTATATCAAAAAGTGTCCTATTCACTGAACATATAGTAAACCACGCATTCTAGAAAAGAAACGGTCATAAGAAAAGAAGGGCCATAAACATAAACAAATGACGTTTTTGGATCAAAAGTAAAAAAAGTTTCTTGACATATGATTCAGTTTACTTATTTGTACTATATTATCGTCTGCAGGGATAACTGGGAACACACTGGTGTTTTGACATATCCATGTGTAAATAAAAACAAACGTGCTTACATTCGATCCACTGACGTCATTTGTTTATGTTAATGACCCTTACAGTTTTTTTCTAGTTACCGTGGGGTAAACTATACAGTCTCCACTTGTGATTCATATAATCATAGTATGTTAATGGTGAAATGTTCTTTTAAACATTAGTTCAATTACCTAATCACTGCATAAGACGCCGACGCAACTGTGGCGTATTTTAAGGCGAATATTAATGAATGATGAGTGTAGAATGGGTGAGACGTCTTGTGTAGCATTGTTACTGACTAAGACCAATTGAATGTTTATACATTATCATTAATAGTCCAATGGCTTATATCAACTGGATCCAGTTTAGAACATTCACCAAATCTTCTCAGGATTTTGCTCAGAATTGATCCAGCGAACTCCATATTTCATAATTAATTGTTATGGCCTAAGTAAACAATTTCGGTAAATATTAGTGTAGTAACAGACATGTATATGAGTAATATTTATGTAAGATAGTATCTATCTAAAACCTAATATGAATTAATTGTTTAGTGTTCATCATACTGGTAACCTACTTTTAAATTTCAAGTTTAATAAGTGGAAACAATATGTAATTGTGTCTTGTTTCTTTTCACATTTCCTAAAGTTACGTATCAAGATTCTTGCGATGTATGGAGCTAAGAAACTTAACCAACTCAAATAGTTTCCAAGCTCTAAGTTCCTTCTCAACTGTTTACTTGCGACATTAGCAGTACATTCGTGGAGAAAACCACTGTCTGTTTTGAAAGCAATAATTTACTGAGAGAATAAATAATAAAATAGGTTTTAATGTATGACATTTAAAAATTTTGCTAAGTTTATAATGCTACGACTTAAATAGTTATCAATATATTTATTCATGCTATTTGCCTTCTGGCTTGATTATATGACTTAAAACATAAGGTTACATACCTTGTCGTAATCATAAATACGAGACGAGAACATAACATACCATACAATAAAACCATGGACTTAAAAACTGCTAAGAAAATTATTAAATATTGCATAAATGCACAAAAGGACCATAAATGAATGCACTTGAAAGTTATGAAATATAAAAAAGTGTAAAAGATTTGCCAAGTGATATATTAAATGAAAAATTTAATTCTGGTTAAAATATTTTATTTGACAGGATAGAAAGGCTGCACAACAGAATAGTAAATAGTCACAACAATAATCAGCTGTCCAAGGTCAAAGCCCCCAAGTGGGCAATGGTTAAACCATCATGTTTGCCCTGCACTGTTCCTGTTCGTCAGTCTGCTCTTGTCCTTGGCCGGGCACACATGGGAAATAATATGTAAATTTATTGTGAATTTTTAAATGATTAATGTTTCTTTGTGTCAGTACAAGTTTATGCATAGTGTTGACATGTTTCCAACCTCAAGACGATGATGGTATTTTTTTCTGTGATACATAAAGATTTGAAAATGGGACAAAACTAGTCCCGAAACTAGTAATTTTATAAATAAGTGGATTGATTACGACAAGGTACGTAACCTTATATTTTTAGTCATCAATATATTTTTTATAATAATAATTATCATATATATTAATAATTACTGAATAATATTTTAATATATTTCCAAATGTAAAATACAAACACAAACATATAAAAATACATATTTATTTCATTGAATATGTTTTATTGCAAAATGTATTTCTTTTTATAACAAAAAGAAAGTATTTACTAAGAAGTTATACAAAATAAGTAATATTTTGTTATGAGTGTAGACTTTACGTAAAATGTTAATCATATTTAGACCGACGGTTAATTTGTGTGTTAAGTGAAATACGCCTTTGTACCTGTTGACTACCGCTGGAATGCGCTACTTAACAGTTTTGGTGGTTGTTGCGTGGGTTTAACCATTGATTTTGAATACAGAATAGATGAACCGAACTTATGGCCCATCTGTAACCCAAAAAATACACCATGAAACTAGTGCTACATCATCTCAAAGGAGGCTCTGGGAACCAATGTTCCTATTTGCGGGATTACGATCCCGTTTCTGGGATTTTCGAACCCTCCGCGGGATTAAAATGGGATGCGGGATAAAAACGCCAATATTACCACCCTCGTTCGTCCCACACCACAGGTTAGGATTATTACCTGGATTTAAGAATTTAAATACATACACTTAAAAGAGAGCTGATGAAATTAAATAGGAACCTATTGGATTCTGCAATCTAGTGGGAAACAATTCAATGATCTCAAATTAAAAGCGGGATAGAAAGGGATTTTTAAGGTTATTTAAAGGAATAAAACAGGATTGTTTTTGTATGAAAAACGGGCTTGCTATTTTTGTTTCAGACGCAGCTAGTATAGGTATCTGATTAGTGGACCAGCTGGTCCATTTTCCTGGCTTCAAAAATTAACCAGTCTTGGGATATCTATTCTGTTTTCAAAATCAATTGTGTAACCTAGCCTCCAGCATTAAAAATAGCTTAGTAACATAGCTACTGGAATAATACAATGACTGAGATCGCACGTTGGATCCTGGTGTTGAAAGGGGCGGAATTCACGAACGCTCCTCCAAGCTTCCTTACCTTTAACCTTCCTTGATCCGTCCTCCGACCTTCCTTCAACCTCCCTCAAGGAACTGTGTAAGGAGCGTTTAAGGGAGGTTAAAGGCCGGTTGGAGAATGAATGGAGAAAATGGTCTTACAGCTGATTCGTTAAATCAAAACAAAGCTTATATAGGTTATGTTGTTGGCAAAAAATAGATGCCCAGTTGGTATACGTTTCTAACGGTTTAACACTAAAACTAGTGTTATTAGATCAATTTTCCGTACATTTTACTGCATTTTTATTTAGATATTATATTGGTATTTTCTTAATCCTAAATCTGATTTTCAATTCTAGTAAATTCTTCAGAATAATTCGTTCTGCTGGGTTTGAATCTGTTGAAAATACCTCGGTAACTTTTGATAGACGTTTTTCACAGGGCAATACAGATTAAAAGTTCTGAATGTGTATACAGTGTTTATCAGAGTGTGTCTTATTATTATTTTAAAACCTTAAGTTATGCATCCTTATGGTTCATTTTCTTTTAAGATTAATTTTTTTATGATATATGCACAAAATAGTCTATGTTGTAGGCTATGTAAAGTGTAACTGCGGATACGGTGAATTAAGGCTATAAGATTGAAGATAAACTAACTGTTGCATAAGTTATTGAACAAAAAGCATAATTAGCTTTTTTAAGGGAATTTACCAAAATGGTTAACATTAGAGATAGGCGTATATTTATATAGGCGTGACAAAAGGAAAGAAGGGCGTATTAATCTACCTTCGATGATATAAACCATCACTGTCGTACATTTAGGCTTAGCCCTTACCTGTAATATTATAAGGTATCATATATTCTAGTAACGTTTTATTAAATGTAATAGTGGATGTTCATATTTCTTTGAGATGATTTTTAAAATAACAATTTAACATCGTTTAAGTAATGCCAGGATATTGATTAAATACCTCTAAAATTTGTAAATATGCACTTTTTGAGTGCAGGGAAAACTATTTTAACTATTAACTATCGATGGCACTTTTATGTATGCAATCAGAGAACTTAATTACTTGTTAACCCTAAAAACGTTTGTAACAACTCGATTTCAGTTAATTCGTTTCACTTTAAACTTTGACGTACAATATGTAAACAAATGTGGTAATACGCATACACGTTGGCCAACTAACAAATAGGAAACTAGAAAATAAATACTACCGGATATCTCCAATTTTCATAGAAATTGCAGAGTTTATATGTATTTAATTTAAACTAAATTAGCTATTAGCATAACTGTCATTGAAATTTATCTTAACGAGTATATTATTACAGTTTATCAGGAAACGAAAATAGGACCACATTAATTTTGCTTTGTTTGGATACCAGCACTTACGATGGATTGATCTTTAAGGAACGTCTTTCAATTCGGGATTTCCATTTGAGGATGGTTGGAGGGTGGTTGGACGAAGGTTGAAGGAAGGTTGGAGGCCGGATCAAGGGAGGCTAAAGGTAAGGAAGCTTGGAGGAGCGTCGGTGAATTCCGCCCTTGGTTTCGGCAATTTGTGTACGGTTTGATTAGTAATTTTGAACGTTACGCTTTAGTTACCATGCGCGAACACTTCAGTATGATGTTAGGTTTTTTCAAAATTACAGGCATTGCATGTAATTATTAAAATAATCCTTAAACCACAATGGTGGGGTTGTCTGTCGTAAGTACCTAATACACATGTAAGAATGGTATTTCTGATAGACCATAATTGGTCTATGTAAACTTGTCCTAACCCAAACTATTTTACGTGATAAGTTGGCATAAACATGATAAACCCACCAGTTGACTAATAGTTTTGTTTATTACTTGCCTTATACCCTGAATCAGGTTAAACTCGGGCATTTTTTATATTAGAATTGAGAAATTAACAGCATTATATTTTCTCCATGTTTTGTATAGACTATGTTATGGTGTATGTCTACCAGCGATTCATTGAATTATCCACTCATTTAAAAATATCGGAAAATCGATTCGTAACGGTTCATATTCGATTCGGTTTGGAGATGGTTCAATGTTCCCCAACTAGATGTGTTGAAACACCCTAAATAAATGTATTGTTTGTTTATTGATCTGTATCTTACCCAATAAATATTTAATTCTATTTCATTCACTGAAAATATATTAATAATATCGCTGGAATTCAATACCACAAAACTTATTATATATGGCAGTATTTTCATATTTTGTTTTATAATTTCACTATAACACATTTCATTAATTCATTAATTCATTTTTCATTTTATTTAATCCTTTTGACTGAATACAGTGGTAGTTTGAACTTAATGGACATTTTTATCAGAGTCCAATGGAGTTTTCCATTGCAGCTGATTCATAAAATGTAGTTTACACAACATGGAATGCAACAGTCATGTTTCCCACTGTGTTGTAACGCGTCGTTGGAGATTGACAGATTCCATCCGGCAAACGTGCGAATCTCCAACAGTAAAATAAAATAAAACAATACAAGTTATCAAGGATCTTTTGCCATATGTTTAGGAAACTGATATTTGTTTTTTTTTTCTAGATATTTTTGTAATTTAAAGGGCTACAGAGCCTCTCCTCAAATGTTCTTGCGGGACTATTTTATGTCTAAACTTTCGAAATGATGAGACGGCAGTTACAATTAACAAGGAAACTTTTATTTGTACATGAAATGAAATTATACATAAGAAACTAGCGAATTAAACTTAGATTTCAAGGGGGTAAATCTAGCGAGGGTTCTTCATTAGTGTGCTTCGTGAGAGTACCAATATATTGTTGAACATATTTTTGAATGTTTAGAAATCTTACAATATAAAATGCAATGCCATCTGGTTCCTGTCTTTATCAAACAAATAACGTACTATAACAAAATATTGAATTATTTAAGAGTTATAATGGTATAAATTGATATATACAGAACATACCCCCGCCCGTGAACCACCTGAATCCGAAAACAACAGTTGTTAAGCGATAAACTGAAAGAGGCATGTCTTTACTGACCCTCCAATACAAAATTTGGTAATTCATATCTTCTGGATGGATCATTATTTGTCGAAACATTTGTTTAATATCACATGAGAAAACTATAGGGGAGAATGGGAGAATCTAAACCTCAACAGAATATTATTGAGATCATTATACAGTTTGGGGCCTGTTTGTAAAATATCGTAAAGCGACACGCCTGAGGAGCATTAGCATCGTACACTACGCGAATTTTTGTGGTTGAGGATACTTTTTTGACAGCAGCGTGGTGAGGTAAGTAAAATTGTTTACCATCAATCATTGGTGGGGTATTAACTAATTCCATATGTCCTGATAACAAAAAGTCATTCATGGTTTTGGTATATTCAGCTTTTATTTCGGGCTGATTTTGGATTTTAATTTCAAGTGAGAAAAACCTATTCCTAGCACAAGTTGATGAGTCACCAAGAGATGGGTGATTTTCTTTTATGGGTAGCCTAACTGAATGGGCTTCCTTCAGAATGTCTTGAAAAGATGTTCAAGAAATGATTTTCACAGATTTATTCTTCTGATGAGACATGGTGTTTTTGTGCGGGTTCCTCAAACCATTTTTTGTGGGGGTTGTAGAGTCCATGTAAGTCGATATCTTGGGTACTCAGCAAATAAATTATTCCATTGGTAATGGTCTGGGTTATATGGAGCTACAGAAGAAAGAGTTGGGGTAGAACCTATGATAATGTATCCAAAAACAGAATTCATGGTGGCAGGGAGGTATTTATTTGTTATGATGCGGTCTCCTATGATTACTTTAGAGAATAGATCAACACCTATGAGCATACCTACTTTACTAGGAATATGAAATGTTGGATCAGCTAGGACAACATTTAGTCTTTAATTTTAGCTGGCACTTCTGAATGTGGAAGATTGGATGTAATTTTGTCCAATATTACAACCGTGTGGTCATTAGCGACGTTTTCCCCGCTAAGTAATGAGATGTCTACTTTTGACAAACCTTTAGACTTAACTTCCACTGAGGATAATCCGTCTATTTTAGAATTACTGGAGAAGGTTCGCTTCAGCATAAGCAGATTTTTTTTTTAGGAAACAGCTAAAAAGGTAGAATCGTGGCTATCAGGATCTAACGAAGTGTTACTTGTTTGGGGGTTCTGAACATTGTTTTTAAACTTTTAGTTGAGCTTGTCATGATTACTGGATTGGTGCAACGGAGAATGATGTTTCCCTTTGCAATGAAAACATGTATGATTCGACTTAGTCTTTAACAGAGTGGGAAATTCTAAAACAGTTCAAACAGAGGTGGTTTTTCCTCACAAAACTGTACCTATCCTGGACAGACAAATTTTTAAAACCTGTGCAGTGATAAATTTTGTGGTCACCTTTGCTACAAAATATGCATGTGGCTTTCTGATCGTGAGAGGATAACAATACTGTACGGTTTTGGTTCGAAGATAACTTATGTAGGCCTGTCTGAGTAGGTTTGAGGTTAGGCCTGTTATTAACATGGGTGTGACTTACATTACTTTGACTTACTTTGTGAAACTGAGTGTTAGAAAGGTTTGCTGCTTCTAAACAGGCACATTCATTTTCTAGAAATACTATTACTTCATCTACAGTGGGGAGTTTACTTGAGAACTTTCAAAATTTTTCCGCATGTCTGGCTGTAACTTACTTAATAACATGGCTGAGCAAGAGATTGTCTTTGGCAATATCATGATCTAATGCAAGGAGAGCTTGGGAGTTTTCATTATATTGAGATATAAATGTTCTAATGTTCTTGAGAGAGATGTCAGGCATGTGGGGCAGGTCCATTATGTTTTTAAGATAGATGCTGATAATTTTCATACTATTTTGGTACCTTCTTTGTAAAAGATCCCAGGCAACATCATAGACAGCAGTAATGGGAAAATCCTTATATAAGTTAAAGGGTTCACCTTGCAGTGTAGATAGAAGGTATTGAAAACAGTAAACTTTTGAAATATTTTAATTTTCATGTACAGATACTTGAAATAGGCTAACATATAACAACCATTGTTCTGTCGAACCATTGAAATTTTTGAGGGGGAGGGAAGGTAGTTTTAAAGAATGATTATCTTTACTTGTTGAAAGGGGACTGTACTTTCTATTAAGCTACTGGGTTTTAGGCCTACTTGTCCATTGGATCGTGTGTCTTTATTTAAGCTAGGCTTAGTTTGGGTATTGAGATATTACACTAAATGCTCCTTAATTAATGTTTGTATGCCTACATACAAATCAGAGATAGTGTCTTGTAACTCAAAAAGATTGTCTTCATCATACTCTTGCTTCAGAACTAAATAATTCTAGCTTATTTATTTGCTCAGGGGATAAAATGTTACTATCAGATGGAGAATCTAATGCCTCTATATTACTTTTTACTTTACCTAAACAGTTTGAAATTGACTTAAATTTCCTAGACAAGGTGGCAAACTTCATGATTTATAGTTGAGATTAATAGGGTACATAACATAGGCTAGTGAATAACTAAAAGACATTCCCTACATACAGTAGTTCCATACAAGTTTAACAAACTTTCATAGACATTAATTTTTTTTTATGAGTATTTTGACAGTACTAACTAGAATTGTAATGATTGAGGTTATGTTTACTATTCAGACTGATTGTGAGACATCTGCTTTAACTCCCAGGTTACTATTTTTTAACGTAACAGATGGCATTGTTACAATATCGCTACCAACAGCAATCCTATGAATTGCATAAACATATGTTTGTAACTATTGCAAATTATTAAACAATAAAATTCAAATTTTTGAGAATAATAAATAAGGAAATAATTAAAATGTCTCTTTGAGTTTCAAATAATTTTGATGTATTCAAACTTCCAATGTATATTGGTGAATAACTGCGTCCATTTTACCTCATGTGTGGAGCGTAGACTGTAACCAAAAGAGCTTCATTCTTGATCTGCGACCGGAGGACCATGTTATTGCGGGACTAATTTATGTCTAAACTTTCGAAATTATGATTCGGGAGTTACAATTAACAAGGAAACTTTTATTTGTACATGTAATGAAATTATACATAACAAACTAGCAAATTAAACTTAGATATCAAGGGGTAAATCCAGCGTGGGCTATTCATGAGTGTGCTTCGTGGGAGTGCCAATATATTGTTGAACATATTTTTGAATGTTTACAAATCTTATAATATAAAATGCAATACCATCTGGAACTTGTATTTATCAAACAAACAATTTACTATAAAAATTGAATTATTTAAGAGTTATAATGAAATAAATCAGTATATACAGAACAAACAACTTTTCAAATTTATGTAATAAGTAACATGTAGATAATGTACAGTTTACAATGTTATTGTTTTATAGGTTAAGGGATACCCCAACCAAATTCGTAGCATGAAAATTATACATTATGTTGGACATTGGGTATTGCCCAAACAAAAACATAACATGAAATGTTAAAAACAGAGGTTGCTTAAAATATTGTTGTAACCAGTTTTATTTATTGCAGTATTTATAAAAAATTGTTTCCCATTTTTTAAATGAACTATGATTTTTTATTTGTTTTGAAAGAGTCAATGACATTATCCTGCAGGGAAAATGTAATAAAATGTTAATCAATGTGTCATATGTTAAACCAACATTTTACAGAGGGCTTAGGCTTAGGTTAAGCGGTGATAAAGCTGGTTTACCGTAAGCTGACTGATAATTAGTGACAACACAGTTTTAGAATTCTGGTCGTAAATAATATGTGACTCATAAGTGTACACATTTACTTTCAATTTTCAATACACCTTAATAATTAGTCCAAAAAAATTGCACAATCTAAATATGTTGTAACGTTTTTAGGAAACCCAGTTAAATAAAATCAAAATTTATTTTGTTGCTTATTTTAAAGAATTATTTTAGTTGACTTAAAACAAATAAACATCCTGCGTGTGCATTAAACAATTAATCTAAAATTTTGAGTTAGAATCTGGCCAGAGTTCAGTATAATGATTATGGCACATTATTTTGAAAGTGTTGTCAGATATATTTATATTATGGGGACTCCGGAGTGGGTTTACTCTTTTGCAACCTCTTCGTAGGGTTTACTCTTTTAAATGACAATTGTTTTAATCGAGTGAGACATGATGAAGATCGCAAACAAGGCCTTATGACGTTTTGTTATTTTGAAGATGTGAAAAATTACTGTCTAATCTTCTTAAAGGATTAAGGTAGAGATGATGTTATTTAATTACACCATTGAGAATGTACTTTAAAAACTTCGGCTTAAATTGGTTTAAAGGAAATGTTACTGGATATATTTTGAGTAATTAAGTATGTAGATAAATCGCCATGTATTGCTACTATATTTAGTCTCTCGGTTAAACTGAAATGTCTCGGTAAAACTAAGTAATGGGCATGGGCACACATTCATCAGTCGCGGCAGCTGAAACTAGAGGTAGCAATTTTTAAAGAGTTCCGCCCTCTAGAAAATATTATCATCTGATTATTTTATCAGTACTGTTTTATCAAATATGGTTTGATATCATGAAAGCTTGATGACAATGTATTTATGCTCCAATAAAATCTATGTTAATTAATGGCGTAATACAAAAATCATGTTAGACCAACCTGTATTCATATACGTTACGCTCGAAGCATTTATTAATTATACATTCATCGAAGTGAAAAAGTTATTAAATAACGTTCTCGACCGATTGAACGCCACTGATACTTATTCCTAGAAAATCTCTGTTGGAGCAGCTTATAATGAAAAGTTAAACGTTGTGGAAACTGATTTTGTGTGTATAATTCAAAGTAATAATTTAAAGAAGTAATTTATTTGGTATAATGATTTCAGGCACATGCTTATGGTTTTTATTTATCTTGTTACTGGGTGTAACGCAACCAATTTATAAGTAAGTAAGTCAGTCACTGTTACATATTCATACAAGTTCATAAGTTGGCAACCCTACCTTCTTCCATGCTCTTATCAAATGGTTTGCATTACTTTATTTGCTGTTATTTTCATGTTGTTTTACTAAAAGAACAAATATGGTCTTTATTTTTGTGTATTGGACTTTAGTATACACTTTTAAGGTGGTGTAAAGGTGGGAGGATCTTGTTAAAATTTAAATATTTAAAAATTATGAAGCTATCTATTTAAATTGGTCATTTAATGTGGTAAAAGAAATAACACGTATTTTAATGACGAATAAGTCTGTCTACGTCTGTCTACTAATAAAAATATCTGTAGGCTGATAGATCCTCCACATCTTGAGTTAAGTTTAAAAGAACACTGAGTAGTTTCGCCTCGGGGTCATGTTGCGATATGCCTTTTTTCAACAAATACAGGTATGTCTATTTCATTATTGGCTCCAAATTCGTTAGTAGTACGACTTTTGAGGATAAAAGTTTATAGAATGGTCATTTAAACCAAGTTTTACAGATATTTAAAAATAATAAAACATTAAAAACTACACATTCTTATATTGTATAGCTATATTTTGTACTAAGTTATATCCTAATATTACTGCTTAAAGGCAAAGAGATGATTTTTTATAAATACTTCGGCATAATAACATTTGTACAATAGATAATTTGTTTACTAAATGCGAAATACCCAAATGATATTTCGTCTTTACGACTTTTTAAAACTAGTTTTGTCCTATTAATACAAATATTAATAAATAATAATAACTACTCATGACGTGCGAAGGATTTTTGGGTGTATAAGTTGTGCATGTTTGCAACGTTTTCACTTTTTCATATTTCCATTTGTTTGTCATATTAATTTGTTTATCATGTACAAAAACAGCTTAGTGAGAAAGTTCATAACACATACAACTTATGACACAATTATAAGAGTGAGAAAACACATACTTAACTTGTTAGTGTGTAAATTCCTTGCTTCGGTGTTCGCCTCATTCTCCTGAACACCGTGCAAAGAACTTTCACGTGATAAGAACTTCCCCATGATAAGACCTTATCTTTTTTTATTACTTATTTTGTTAAAAAGATACTTGCAGTGGATATTGACAAACAGAAGTCATTTTATAAAACAGTAGTAGACAAGCACATCACAAAAGCGTATGTAGACAAAACCGTTGGCACATAATGTAAACCAACCACTAAAGCTGCGGCAGCGTCCAAACTGCGATCCACTTTTAATAAAAGGGAAACACAGAAAAGTAAATATAAATCATTTTAATCTTTTAGGAAATATTAATTTGATGTATACAAAAATATATGTTGCATATCAGCATGAATTTGTGCAAAATAATATTATATAATATATCTAGACACATTTCTCCATACAAATTCAAGAAACACACCCTCATTGACCAAATAATAAAATTATGACTGTATTAAACAACCTAACAGTAGAATAATAAGGTTTTTAAATTTCAGTTATAGGTTCAATTGTTTTTTAAGGGGCACTTCATGTTATATGAGCTAGCTAAAATTATCTTGCTTAAGGGCCTTTTAACATTTTACTTAAAGTATTCACTGCACATTTCCTTTGATTAGAACATATTTAGGGGTTTTTAGAAATCAGGCCAAAGCGACTTTGCAAATTATTTTTATGACATAGCCAAAACCGAATCCTCTTGAACCAGATTGTAGTATAGAATTAGTTTTACAGATTCTTGTGTTATATAAATAAAAGACATACGCGATTTAAAAAAAAAAAAACTAAATATATTGACTATAAATGATGAAAACATCTTAAACGTCACGTCGCGGTTCTACATACGCCGGTGTTTTAATAAATACGTTGAATAGAAAGTTAACATTTAACTATGAAAGTTTTCATGATATACCAGAAGTGATATTGGGGAATATAGTGGCTAAGCAACGTTAACTATATCAAGAGTATCACATTACACTCCCAAAATGATATTAATGTAACATGTAGAGTTTTATATACGATTTTTTAAATTTTGAAAGGTGCATAATGTTAATTTACACAAAGATCGTTGAATGTATTGGTAGAATCTTACAGACAATTTGTATTACGCAGGTTTTTGTGTAGCTTAAGCCTAGACCTGGATTCTTTAATCTGAGTTGAATGCTGTGTACACGTTCTTCAAAAGATTATTCAGATGCACTTGACTTAAAATCCATCTTTAAAAGATCAGTATGAGGTTTCGTTATAATATTGTCACTTACAGTTTCGTTACTAGTAACAACCCAGAACATTTCAAACACAACAATCAGCATTAATCACAGAACTAGATTACAAAAGATGCATTACATTTACAATTTAATTGAAAATACAACGATAAAGTTGTGCTAGTTAAAATTAAATAATTTAGTTCATATTTATGGTAAATTGAGAAGATTTTTCTTGAATAAGTTAAGTTAAAGTTGTACTAACCACAAAAACTCATAATTTTAAGTAATATAATGAAGAGTAAAAAAGTGTTATCATTGATAGTGTTGAAAATGGCAGCTTCAATCACAAGAGGTTACCCGAATCTAATCCCTGAAATATCAGAAAAGTAGATATTAGATTTTGTTTAAGATTTTCAAAATTGCATTAAATAGAACCAACTAATAGTTAACATATAACCGACAAATAGAAACTGAAACTGTAAAATTATGAAGTTAAATATTTACATAGCGTCAGTAATGTATAATGTAAAATAATTCAATTTTGAGAAGAGATAAATTGAGAACATTATAAATTAGAGTAGCGTTTAACTTATGGAGGCTAGTTGTTGACTAGGAGTTTGTATTATCTATTATAAACATTTAAGTACACCTGTATTTTTTCGTATTAACCAAACTTATTTCGTTTAAAGTGTCTTACAATTTTGCATTGGAAATCTGAAAATGTGTTTTTTTTCTATTTAAAAGCCATTAAAAAAAGTACGGAGGAAAATATCGCATAAAGGGAGATTTAATGTATTTAATGTTTCGAATTATACGTATAACAGATCTATATGTAAATTGTGGTTATACAGTTAGACGTATTAATGAGAAACTATGGGAATTGAGGAAGAAAAAAGTGGATAGTAGTGGGGAATAAAACACCTACTTTACTCGGGTGTTTGGAAGTGCAAAATGTGCGAATAAACTTTTTCTGAAAATTCTCTTGCATTAATTATAGTTAACAAATGAGGCAAACTTTCACAACGTTATCGCGTTGGAGTTTGTCTGCCTTTGCAGCTCTAATGATGTTGTAAAACACCGATCTGGGCTCATTATAACTTTACGTTACAATCACGGACACGCGACTCAGGTGTTTCACCAGTGTCTTTGTTCCACAGAGTACATGAAAATGTAATTCTGTTTTTGATGGTTGTTAAACATTGATCAGGGATTTTTTTAAACATAGTAGGCTAATTGTTGTTTTGACAAATTTATTATTGTAATAAACTGACAGAAACTATGAAAATAAAGTTTGTTCAACTTTTGAAAGTCAGCAATATCACACTATGTATTACAATCAAATCTGACCTACCTAACATAACCTAACTCATCCTCATTTAATCTTTCACTTTTACTTTACCAGCATGGATAAGAGACATTTAGATTTGGCTACCGTACCTAGACTAATATATAAAACCCCTTTACTTTTCAGACTCTATTTTCAGAAGTATTTATATGCTTATTTAAATGATGAAATATTGTAAATAAATATGTTTATATAGTCTAAATGTGGTATTATTTTATTGACATCAACTCATAAACTTATAGAATCTTATATAGTACTTATATATAGTATATAGTACATTTAATAGTATATAGTATATATACTTATATATATATAGTATATAGAACTTATATGGAAATAAAATAAAACTTATATATATATATATATATATATGTTTTATTTTATTGACATAATTGTAGAAGGATGATAATCACTGTCCAATAAATAAATATAAGTATTCAGGAAGACATTTCTTAAGAAGCAAAATATAAACCATCTCTTACTCCAAGGAAGTCATTATAATTCAGTAGAACGAATATTATTTAATTTCCTTTCTATTCTACTTTATATAAGTAAGCACATCATTATCTGAAATCTACTGCATACCTTATGGATACTTCATCATTAGACTAGAGCAATAGTAGAGTGGGGATAGAAAAATTAATACCCCCGTCGCAGCAAACCTGCATACTCAGCGAATTTCCAATGAATATATAAAATAACACATTAAAACACTTAACAGGATTCATAACAAATATATTCATCAACCAGCGATATTTAAAATATTAATTATTCTCCATAAGCAGAATAACATTGGGGATGAGTACGCAGGTTTGCTGCGACAAGGAACACAAAATAATGGGACATATCAATAGAACTCATCTTAGTACAGTCATCCAAGACCAAGACCAAGTTTCATCCAT
This sequence comes from Allygus modestus, assembly GCA_963675035.1. Classification (NCBI taxonomy): domain Eukaryota; kingdom Metazoa; phylum Arthropoda; class Insecta; order Hemiptera; family Cicadellidae; genus Allygus; species Allygus modestus. The sequence continues at coordinate 272,642,502 of OY776112.1, read as the reverse complement.
ATACATTCATAAATAATCGATGTATAACAATTTAATTATTTTCCATAAGAATAACATGGGGACCAAGTACCTAGGTTTGCTGCTACGGGAACCGTAGGCGAAAAATTGTTTTTTGTGCAAACAACAATGAACCACAACCAGATGAAGCCATATACCAAATTTCGTCAGTTTATGTTCATAAATAAGCGAGATATACAATTTTTATTTTTCTCCATAAGAATAACATTAGACAACGTACTGTGTTTAGCACGTTCAATATCTCAGTAACCAATTGACGTAGAGCAATGATCAAATTATCAAATTGTTTGTTTTTTTAAGCTAAATTCAATGGTGAAAATTTGATTTAAATAAAAAATTACATGTGGAAACCCCCAAAAACCCATTTTTGGTGTACAAACCCCCCCAAAACCCCCCTTCGGATGGTGCGATTCGTCTGGTTTTCGAACTTGTTCAACTGAATGGTGCTTTACACATTTGTACCAAATTTCATTAAGATCGGACCTTTTTTACGAGAGTTATCGTGCTTACGGACACACACACACACACACACACACACACACACACACACACACACACACACACACACACACACACACACACACACACACACAAACATATATATATATATATATATACGTATATATATACGAATTTGAACGAATGGTGTTTTTGGCATCTGGGGACCTCAAAATGAAAAGTTATCATGGTCTCGGGCTTGTCTTGCCATGAGACCTGCGGTAATAGCTTCTTCCCTATAGGGGGAATTCACTAAAAATAAATTTTACATTAGTAAATTAATAAATATTTTTGAAATTGTGTAAATGGGTAAAATTACAAATAATTATAATCGGGTTGGGTTTTAAAGACAGCAAATATAAAACCTAGAAACTTGTATTTTTTTAGGAAGTTAACTTTGTCGGAATATGTTGTTTACCATATTGAGCAGGTGTAACCTTATGTGAAAAAACAAAAAATATAGTTTTCTAAAAAATTAAAAAATGACAGTAATTGCAGTAGTTTAGCAGTTTAAACATTTACCATAAGTATAATGTCATATCAGTCATGCTCTACTTATTTACTAGTTTATAACTGCATCACACCATATTAACTGGATTCTCCTTCTACTAGAAGATATCTGTGGTCCATGACCACTTTTAAAAAGGAGCAGTGGCATTTGCATTGACACTTGATCCATGCAAAATCTGCCAAAGAAAGTTCAAAGTACTTGCGATGACTCTCGTTGTGATGGTTGTTTTGCCGCAAAGAATTTGCTAAAAAGACTCTGTAATTCCGCTTAAGTATTATCCTTTGATCGAGCAAACTCCTGCCTGTTATATATATTTTTTAAATACTAATCTGTTTTTGTAACACTGAAACATGTAGAAATACACACATATTCCTTTAGACGTTCAGAATATATTTGTTGCAGGTATAAACTCTCCGTTTTTATTTTGTATAGTTTTGGCTTAGTTTATTTTATATAAATATTAATTTTTCTTTCTATCATGGACTAGTCTTCTTACATTAGTCAAAGTGATAGGACCCAAAAAGGTATAATTTTCTTGCCGGCCTGAAACTTATACAGCTGAATTAGATGTCCCAAAGGATGACAAAAATGTGAATTATAAACTTAAAAACTGGAGTTTAACAAGATGGCGGCCATTTAAAGATGGCGAATTTACGTTTTTAATAAATTAGTCATATCTCGGTTATTATTTATCCAAATTTACCAACTATTTTTGTTGTATAGATAATCTTATTCCTCAAATAAAGTGTTCTGAAAATACTATCTGTGTATGGCTTGGTTTTCAATTTATTTAATAAAATATGTAAGAATTACAGGGCATTAATTGCTTTAAACCAGTATATCTCCTAAACTGTACATTTTATTTGAAATAAACTTATAACATAAAAGATAGAATATATTATAAGATTTACAATGATATATAACATAATGGGGTGTAAACTACATATGCAAATATAAGAGGTGCAGAACTGCTGGATGGCAGCGCTCGGTGCGATGTGGTGACGCGGGCCGGCCTCAGCATAGTCCATGGCGTTAAGCCGATATTATTTCACATCTGGCTATTGGTACCAAATATGGTTCGATGTTTCTTCATCTAATTAACTTTTAAAATCCGCTGGGAGACACTCTCTCAGAGCTGCCTAACCCCCTGAGTTGACCTCATCAATATGGCGGACTGGAAACTATACGGGGTTTGCTTTAAACGTTTGTAACTCCTTTACCTGTTGCTTGATTTGGACATTTAAGGTGTCAGTTTAAAGAACATAACCTATTTAACATTCACCATTAATATCAAGATCGTTAAGTATTTTTTAGTTTGATTGTTCAAGTTTAATTCTACAAAATTCAGATTTCTTTCGAATCACTCTGCAAAAAATATGCTATTACTGTGCTGTAGTCAGCACCGTAAGCCCCTTGACCATAATAACTTTACATTCAAACCAACCTAGCTACAATAAATATAATTTTTTTGAACTTGTATCTTTAAATTTTGCATATGACCCTCCTGTAAATGTACAGTTTTTTTAGATCAAGGCCGTTTACACTGAATCTTTTAAGTAACCCTTCTATTTTGAATAAATTTAGTATGAACATGTGAGACAGTATTTACTGTCGAGTTTGAAAACCAGAGAAACTGGATCAAGGGAAGAGGGTTTTACTGTGTTTTAAAGATTAAAAATATCCTTTAAATTTTACGGATTGACATTAACACAATTTTATTATAATAAATCAAAGTCTTTGACTTTTAAATGTTATGTTTTAAGCTAATCCGTTTCCGAGTTATTGAAATTGCTAAGCACAGTACGGGTGAATAATATTATTTTTATGGAGGATATATAACATGTTATATATTTTATGTATCTAAATAAATTTTGATGTAACATGGTATTTTTGATGAAGTTGCGGTTTAATAATAGTTGCATAAAAACTTATAATTTATAATCTCCATTCCAGTAAATCTACAAACTCAGCCCTTATGTTTACCCAAGGAGAATGAAAAAGTTGTTGCATCTAGCTTATTTATGAATAATGTTAATGGCCTTTGGCAAGACTTTTGTTGTGGTAGTGAGATAACATATTTATAATAACCAAATATAAAAAAAAATTAAAGGCAAAATAAATTGCTCTTTTGAGCTAAATTAGTTAGTAAAATCATATCTTAAGTCTTCATTAAACACTTGTTGTAAAAACGCTTTATACCTATTCCCCATAAGATTAACATGAAGAATATTTTGAATAGGTTTCCTAGATTTTCTCCTCACCATAATAAAATAATTGCAAATACCAAATTCTTTAGTTTTCAATGCTCTGTTTTAAAGCAACAATTTTGTGCATTAAAAACTTGTACATGAAAAATCTAAAATTGTAATTTTTAATCTAATTAAAACACCATAAAACTCTCTTCCCTTGATTCAATTTCTCTGGTCTTCGAACTTAAGACAGTAAATACTGACTCACATGTTCATACTAAATTTATTCAAAATCGAGCGGTTACTTAAAAGTTTCAGTATAAACGGTCTCGTATCTAAAAAGAAACTGTACATTTACAAAAGGGCCATATACAAAATTATACATATACAAGTTCTAACAAAATGTATATTTACTTTAGCTAGGTTGGTTTGAACGTAAAGTTATTTTATCGATGTATTTTAGCCTCCGGACTACTGTATAATACTTAAAAGTGATTTATATACCTGCATTTAACTAATCCAATTTGTTGTTTCATGCAACCGGTTTCATCTCTGTGGAGTCGTCATCAGGCCGTTGGTACAACGATAAAACAATCTCTTCATTTGAATGTCGTCATGACGTTCATCACACAAACGAAAACCCATACGGACATCGAACGGACAACGAACACGGACATTTAAGAAACCCTAAACACAAAAGGGGGGCACCATTCACCATTAATTAGATGAAGAAACAACTAGCAAAATTTGGTACCGATAGCCAGATGTGAAATATTATCTAGACTTCACTTCCGCCTGGTACGCGTTGCACCCCCGTTTTGTGTTAAGTGTTTTTTAAATGCCCGTGTCCGTTGTCCGTTCGATGTCCGTATGTGTTTTTGTTTGCGTGATGAACGTCATGACGACCTCCAAATGAAGAGATTGTTTTATCGTTGTACCAACGGCCTGATGATGACTCCACGGAGTTGAAACCGGTTGCATGAAGCAAAAAATTGGATTACTTAAATGCAGGTATATAAACCACTTTTAAATAAAGTTATTAAGGTCACGGGTCCAAGTCTTACCGTGCCGACTACAGGAATAGCGTATTTTTTGCAGAGTAATTCGAAAGAAATCTGAATTTGTAGAATTAACGCTTGAACAAACAGACTACAAAATACTTAACGATCTTGATATTGACGGTGAATGTTAAATAGGTTATGTTCTTTAAAATGCCACCTTAATTGTCAAAATACAGCAACTGGTAAAGGAGTTACAAACGTTTAAAGCAAACCCCGTATAGTTTCCAGTCCGCCATATTGATGAGGTCAACTCAGGGGGTTAGGCAGCTCTGAGAGAGTGTCTCCCAGCGGATTTTAAAAGTTAATTAGATGAATAAACATCGAACCATATTTGGTACCAATAGCCAGATGTGAAATAATATCGGCTTAACGCCATGGACTATGCTGAGGCCGGCCCGCGTCACTACGTCGCACCGAGCGCTGCCATCCAGCAGTTCTGCACCTCTTATATTTGCACATGTAGTTTACACCCCATTATGTTATATATCATTGTAAAGCTTATATCTATCTTTTATATTATCAGTGTATTTCAAAAAAATGTACAGTTTAGGAGATATACTGGTTTAAAGCAATTAATGCCCTGTAATTCTTACATATTTTATTAAATAAATAGAAAACTAAGCCATACACAGATAATATTGTCAGAACACTTTATTTAAAAACGTAAATTCGCCATCTTTAAATGGCCGCCATCTTGTTAAACTCCAGTTTTCAAGTTTATAATTCACATTTTTGTCATCCTTGGGGACATCTAATTCAGCTGTATTAGTTTCAGGCCGGCAAGAAAATTATACCTTTTTGGGTCCTATCACCGACTACATATCCTTCAGTAATTTTAACACTATTTATATTACATTGTGTCCTTTCTCATTATGAGTTTTATAATTATCTTCCATTATATAATTTTCACATATCTGTGATACTATTACGCCAATTATAGTGGTTGTTAAGGTCCTAAATTATTTATGGGAAACAACTCAGTTAATAGAGTATTGCAATTGTTCCTTCAAGATTAGTTATATTCTTGTTACACTTTAACAAACCATTATTTAAAAGCCATGACATAATCGGTTTTAAAGAAAGTTTCATACTTTAGGTTGTACCTAATGTTCATAAATTAAAATTCCATTCCTACTAAGAAAATCCATTACTAAGAAAATCACTTAGAAGTTTTAAAGTTCTATAATATGTTTATAATTGATTTAAAACGAATTTAAAACATTTGCACCAAGACATGTACTTTGGGAAGAGAAACTATTTTGCTAGCTATATAATTGCCAGAGGCAACACAGTGTAGTCTTGAAATTTTCTCTGTGTAATTTTATCATGAAGGAAGTTTTCCCTTACAGCGGCATGTCCATTAATTATTCCTTTATCTTGTATTCTGTTGAACTCCTGGAATTCTCGACAACAGTTTTGTTTATTGGCGTTAGGAATAATTTAACAGCTTTGGTAATTTTAAACGAATGAAACAATATTTATGCTTTTGTATACCAATATTTCTCTTCTTCCATCGGAAGGGGGAAAAGTGTCATAATTTATGGTTTTCAATTATGTTATTAGAAGTAATGGTCTATTATCATTGTTGGCAACTCAGTGTGCCCTTAATAATGAATAAGCGTTAAAAAGTGCCTAGTATGTTAAAGAAACTGACTTTAATTTTAATAACAACATTAAAGAATGTAGTTTGTTTTTTTAAACGTTAGGCACCATTCTGTTGTAAATTATTTAGTACATTTAAATATGCAAAACTTAAATATTTAAAACAGTTCACGTAAAAGAAGCACCTCTATCAAAGAAGTACATTATTTGTGAAATATAAGTTATAATTTTGGTAGGGAAAAATTAACTGGCGATACCAGCGATAATTACTGACTTTCATTATGTTTTACCATTAAGAATCGTTTACTATGAAAAATATAAAACTATATTGCACTAAGAAATTCAAGATGGCTCTTCATTTTGGAATTCTAAACCCATCAATCGTTTTAGCGAATTCCCTCTATGGGATGTATGAGCAATGCGAGTAGCCTTATCATGATTTTAATCCCTCCGCTGTTGTGCCTTTTATAACATGTTATTAGATACATTATCTTTCAATTAAAACTATATCTGACTTCATGTTGCATTGAAATGTTATTATTTTATTGCTTTTTCGTTTTATGTTCATTCAGTATAACAAACTGTAATTTCAGAAAAACTTTGACGGAAGTCTAGATAGACATAAAAGTATAAAAAGTTGCTCTTCCTTAGATTTTGTAACGGAAATTTTTAAAATTAGACATTATTTTGAGGAGTAATTCTGAAAAGAAATACAGGCACAAGTAGCTTTAGATATACTCATGTCAAGTTATTTTTTTCTGCTATTGCGATTTCTTTATTCTTAGTGGTCATAAGACGAAGATTATTAAATTAGCACATTGAAGACTTTGGTATATCTTTAGAACTACTCTATCACTGTGAGAACAAATCTATTTTATTTGTAAGCGGTTGGTTACTTCCCGCCGTAGTTCAGTAGTGAGCTATGATACAAGCTAGCCATCTGTGTTTATATAAACTTATTTCCAAATAATGAGAAAAGTTTAATGGTTATAGTTTGAGAACCAACTTTAAATATTTTAATTAGATACGATATTTTAACACTATATGAACCCAATGTACTTTTCCCCCAATTAAGTTAGTTTTATAAACTTCAAAATTAGTTATTTCCATCACATTCATAAACTGGTGAATACAAAAATAAATAAAAATTGTGTTATTGCTCTATAATTCCAACTGACAGATATGTATTTAAAGGTTGTTTATTATGCTCTTATTTTTAATAAACAATTTCTTTACTTTAAAAATTAACCTAATTTTGTGTACAATTTTATTTTAAGTTTTCAGCTTTTCCAGCTCTAATGATGTTGAGTCTAGCTTCGTTAAAACTTCAACTGGCTGCTGTTGTAACAGGTGTTTTGAAGGAACCTTGCTATTAACACGACGTCTTTCTTGTAGACTAAAAAATGTAAAAATACAAGAGAAAACACCCCAAACCAATTATTGTTTAGTACCGAACACTAGAATTCCTCAGAGAAATAAATAATTTTTATCGGAATATTTTATTGTAAATTCAGTTAATCATCAATTAAGGTATACTACGTTGTTTTTAACCAGTTACAATTTTTAATCGTATGGCTGCTTTAATTTATTTTACAGATAATTCTCTAATTCTAATTTTTTGTAAATTCTCAGTAGTGAAGGGTGGGGGTTTCTGGGGCAGGAGGGACAGGAGGGCCACCCCCCCCTCGAGCCCCCCCCCCGCGAATTTTTTTTTTTGCCAATTTTTTTTTTTTGCGAATTTTTTTTTTTGCGAATACTAACCTAACCTAACCTAACCTAACCTAACCTAACCTAACCTAACCTAACCTAACCTAACCTAACCTAACCTAACCTAACCTATCCTAACCTAACCTAACCTAACCTAAACTAACCTAACCTAACCTAACCTAACCTAACCTAACCTAACCTAACGTAACCTAACCTAACGTAACCTAACCTAACCTAACCTAACCTCGGATTTGAATTCTGATTGCAGATTCTTGTTCGTCTAGTCGAGCCGAGAAATTTGCATACCCACAAAGTACATTTGGACGATGTAGGGGGGGGGGCTATCTCGGTTACCATTAGTCGGATCACATTTCTGATTGCAGATTCTAGTTCGTCTAGTCGAGCCGAGAAATTTGCATACCCACAAAGTACATTTGGACGATGTAGGGGGGGGGGGCTATCTCGGTTACCATAAGTCGGATTTGAATTCTGATTGCAGATTCTTGTTCGTCTAGTCGAGTCGAGAAATTTGCATACCCACAAAGTACATTTGGACGATGTAGGGGGGGGGGCTATCTCGGTTACCATAAGTCGGATTTGAATTCTGATTGCAGATTCTTGTTCGTCTAGTCGAGCCGAGAAATTTGCATACCCACAATGTACATTTGGACGATGTAGGGGGGGGCGGGCTATCTCGGTTACCATAGGTCGGATTTGAATTCTGATTGCAGATTCTTATTCGTCTAGTCGAGCCGAGTCATTTGAGTACCCACATCGTACACTTTGGATGATGTTTACAAAAAAGGGGCCCGCACCACACTTTTGACTTTTTTTTTTTTTTGCATTTTTGGAATCTCCTCGTCAAGCCGAGTATTCTCAGTACCCACATGACATACTTTGGATAATTAATACAAGAGTTGAACAGGGTAACGCTACAACCAACAGAGCTAGCCCATCAGCGCTTGCGGTCAATTGAACTACCAGTGAATGCAAATTTTAAGGAGAATATAATTGCAATGCTTTGAACATATACTGCAAAGGGGGGTGTATCGATACACACCCCTTCAAGTACTCTGCACCGAGGCAGCTGTTCGCACAACCGACTGACGCGTCCAGTCTACTGTCTGGGAATGCGGATGTTGTAATTTGATACCTCGACTGGAGGGTGCAGGTGTTCACACAAAAAACCGACAAGTCGAGACCTGTCTGGGAATGCGGATGTTGTAATTTGATACCTCGACTGGAGGGTGCAGGTGTTCACACAAAAAACCGACAAGTCGAGACCTGTCTGGGAATGCGGATGTTGTAATTTGATACCTCGACTGGAGGGTGCAGGTGTTCACACAAAAAACCGACAAGTCGAGACCTGTCTGGGAATGCGGATGCTGTAATTTGATACCCCAACGGGAGGGCGACGCGACCCTTCCAGGAACCCATTATAGTCCGCCCGTATCGAATTCCGAGCAATAAATCACCAGTTGTCAAACACCCACAGTATCATTCTTGTTTTAGGCTTCAACAATTCCTGACGTATGGGGGAGCGAAAATCTCCCCCTAACCCATTATGTGTTAGGGGGAGCGAAAATCTCCCCCTAGTAATTAAATCAACAGAACACCAGTTGTCACGGTCTCATTCTTGTTCTAGTCTTCAACAATTCCTGACGTATGGGGGAGCGAAAATCTCCCCCCTAAGCCATTATGTGTTAGGGGGAGCAAAAATCTCCCCCTAAGCGGTGCGCGGGTCGCGACACGCCACAGTCTCTTGATAGACTTCTTCGAAGACGGACGTCTACATTAATTCGATAACAATGTCGTTTATTCATCAGAAATCGTGTGAATGTGTGAAGACTGAACTGGACTTGTTTTCGTTACCGCCTACGCAGACCAACATCGAGAGCGGTAAATGGGTTCAATACAAACCGATCTCATCGCTGACGGACGATTCGCCAATAGAGTTTGTAATACCCGGTCACGGTGACGAGTACACGGACCTGACACAAACGTTATTACACGTGAAAGCCGCTATTGTGAAACAGGACGACACTAAAGCGGACGGTGGGCAACCTGCTAAAGAGGTGGGCCCGGTGAACAATTGGCTCCACTCGATATTCAGTCAAGTCTCGAGTTTATGATTGATCTCTATCTCAATCATAAACTGGTGTCACCACAAAACAACACGTACGCTTACCGTGCCTACTTGGAAAACCTATTGAACTACGGATGTAGTGCGAAGAATTCGCACCTGACTAGCGAGCTGTTTTTTGAAGATTCGGCCGGACTAATGGACGATTGTGACGAATTGAACGAGGGATTGAAAAAGCGTCGCGATCACACGAAAGAAAGCGATGTTTGCGATATGGTCGGTCGATTGCACATCGATCTGTGCAATCAGAACAAATTCATGTTGAACGGTGTCGAGATGCGATTGCAACTTAACAGATCCAGAAACTCGTTTTGTATAATGTCCAAAACGCTAACTACCTACAAGGTGACAATTAAAGAGATTAGTCTTTTCGTACGTCGATGTAAGATCAATCCGAGCGTATTGTTGGCGCACAGCAAAACTCTCGAGACCGGCACGGCCAAGTATCCGATCACGCGTGTAGAAGTGAAATCCTTCACACTACCCTCCGGTATAATGAGTAAAGCTTTAGACAGCGCATTTCTCGGTCAGTTACCGAAACGTGTGATAATTGGACTGGTCAGTAATCTTGCGTTCAACGGAGATTTCAAGAAGAATCCCTACAACTTTCAACACTACGATATGAATTATCTCGCATTGTACGTGGACGGTGAACAAGTACCGGCCAAACCGTTACAGCCCGTTTACACATTGAACAGTGAGACATATATACTCTCTTATTACACATTGGTCACCGGCACTGGAATCCAGTTCTCCGACGCAGGTAATGAGATCAAGAGAGGTGACTATCCGTACGGTAATTGTCTTATGGCGTTCGACTTGACACCGGACATGTCCGCGGCTGAGTCGAGTCACTGGAATCTCCTGCGCAACGGTAATCTACGTATCGAAATCGGATTCTCCAAAGCATTGTCCGAGACCGTCAACTGTATAGTGTACGCCGAACTGGACAACGTCATCGAGATCGATCGTCACCGTAACGTAACAGTTGACTTCAGCGGGTGAATAAAAGCGAACGCCAAACAGAAATATTGTCTGACAGCGAGTGCATACAGTTTACTTCAAGGGTGAGCAGACGCAACACCAGTCAGTAGTACGGTTGAAGTCGCACGGTAAGGACGTTAACATGGACGCTTACGCTTCTGCGGACGACTATATCAAATCGTTTATTCAGGAGATTGAGGTTATGAACAATAATGCTAGTGATCAGACGTTGGCATCACCTCAGTCGTCATTTGTAAAACCGACAACTGCCTGCAAGAGACGAAGGAGACCAACTCCCATCGAAGTGGAAACCAAGAAACCAGGATGGGTACCAAAACCAACAGATGATTGTCCCATAGTGTCATGGATGGACGATGGGAATACGTTTGCTGTTCAAAACCCGGGAAACAAAGGACAAATTTTATTGAAAATGGAAATGTACGATGGTACAGATATGGTGTTCATGTGTGGATTATTTTTGGACAAAGATGGTGAAATGCACCAAAATGTCAAACAAGTAGTTGATAAAGTGGAAAACATGTGGATCTATAAATCAACAGGAGTACCGAAAATTACAGGCTTAACTCAAACTGTTACACAACGCAGTGCAGTTTCGCAGCCAATGCCTAAGAAGCGAGCTGTGAGGAAGAAACAACGAGTGGCGCCGGCATTCAACTAGAGCATCCGCATTCCCAGACAGGTCTCGACGCGTCGGTTTTTTGTGTGAACACCTGCGCCCGACCCTTCGGACCACCCACGTAGAAGAAAATGGCGGCGAGGGTTTATAAGGCGGGGCCCCACCCGATTGAGCATCATTCGCCACCAGACCACCACCTCACATAGACCTGCTCCAACTACTACTACTAGAGATGTCGAGCAGCAGCACTTTCAAGCTAGAGTTTCCGGGCGTGAACGGCACTGCAGCAACCGCGGACCTGAGAGCTACCCTCAACAACTGCAAGTCTGACTCTCCGCTCTACACCAGGATAGCCGATCTCAGAGAGGAATGCGGCTATCTCATCACTGCGATGGAGCGAGCCGCCACACCCTTTGGCGAGACAATCATCGTGATCCTGGAGGGGCAGGTCGGGGATGACTTCTTTCTGCGAGTCTACCTGCCTAGGCGCTTCAACGAGGCCCTGAGCAACACCGACATCGAGCGCTACAACAGCGGGTTTGGAGAACGCCTTCGCTTGGTGAAGCGCAGCCCGAGGGGTTCCAATAGCAGATTCACACCGTTGGAGTTTATGTAAAGCAAGACTTGAAGATTTTGTTAATACCTTTGTAAATTAGTTTTCGTAGTCAATACTTATAGTCACGTTCAGAACATAACCACTGTGTTATTTATTTCACTTAACCCCAAAAATGTCCTTTGGTAGTAAGTTTAAGAGTGTGAGTATGGTAACTGTGAGGTGTTTAGTAGCTCAGTAGTAATCATGGGCTTGATGTGGAAACATCCGTTCTCAGCCATTGTGGCGGGACCTTCGGGTTGTGGCAAGTCACAGTTTGTGTCAAAGTTTATAAAACACATTACAGAAATGTGTGACACGCCATTTACCAGTATAAACTGGCATTATGGTAGTGGTGGTGGTGGTGTTGACCTGAAAAATGTCACCATTAACCACGTAGAAGGTCTACCAAACTTGGAGGATTTTTCTGGTAACGAGCCGATACTTGTGATTATAGACGATATGATGCGTGAGGCCGACAACCGTGTGGTGGATCTTTTCACAAAAGGTTGCCATCATCGCAACATTAGTGTGTTTTTCATTACACAAAATTTGTTTCATCAAGGACGCGGGCAGAGGGACATCTCACTGAATGCGCATTACATTGTGTGTTTTAAGAATCCTAGAGATAGAGTTCAGATTAGGTACTTGGCCAGACAAATATATCCAGACAGCCCGAAATTCATCGAGGAGGCGTATGCTGACGCTACTAGGAATCCACACGGCTACCTACTGATAGACTTGAAACAATCAACAGACGAAAATATGCGAATACGAAGTTGCATATTTCCAGACGATTCTACCAACTATGTGTACTTGCCAAAGAAAAGGTAATTTCGCCATCAGTAGTAATCATGTCGTGCTTGCGGAAGGACGCAGCTCTGCTTACGGCTTTCATACACGCAACACCCAAGGAGCGGAAGGCACTGTTAAAGGTGTGTGACAAGAGCCGCATTCGCTCAGTGTGTGAGTGCGCATACAACGTGTTGCGAGGTAACGTTCCTCTGGCGAAGAAGAGTAAAAGTCAGCTAAGCAAACACAAGGCGACGCTACGTCGATTGGTGAAACGCGGCGAAGGCTGGTCAAAGAAACGAAAGTATCTCATACAAAAAGGCGGTGGAATCTTTATACCATTACTTTTGAGCGCAGTACTACAAGCAGCACTGAGTAGATAAAAATGGCTGGCATCAACAATCAGTTCTATTTGACACTGCCCAGCAACAGTTCGATGCAGTATTATCCGAAAAATACAGTTGCAAATTATATAACACATTTGCCGAGAGCTATTCAACTGGACGCTGGCGACTGGGAAATTGAACTTGTGGAAGCGCACTATCCAATGACATTTCTATCTGTCGGTAATGACGAAACAATTGACATTTGCATACAACCGCAAGAGGAAGCAAAAGTGAACATAGAAGCGTTGGCGCGGGTTATGGACAGCACTGCCGATGTAACACCGGTAGTGTCTGCTACTCCAAAACAAAACCACAGAATTAAATTGAAGACTGGTGATTACGCAAATATTCAAGAATTGTGTGATCATATCAATTCACAAGAACTAGCGATTACTTTTGGTGTAAAGTTCACCGTTGAAAACTCATACAACAAATTCATTGAAGTATCGATGGGAACTGATGTTGGAAAAATTACATTAAGTCCAACGTTAGCGCTTCAATTGGGGTTCGATCCGAATGAATTGACGCTGGAAGGTGATGCAGTTAACAAAAGCATCCGTTCACCCAACATTCGTCTTGGCTTACCGTCACACATGTACGTGTATTGTGATTTAGTCGAGCCGCAGATGGTCGGCGATACAGTCGCACCGTTATTGAAAATTGTCAATATATCCACGTCTACTTATGTATACGGATTGCATAAATCAACATCATTCATCGATCCGCACTATGTGCCTGTTATGAATAGATCTTTTGACAGTGTGGAAATTGACTTAAGAGATAACATTGGTAATCATTTGCCATTCCACTTTGGAACGTCGTGCGTGAAGTTACACTTTAGAAAAGTAGCTAGCCATTAGCACAAAAATGGAACATGCGAAGAAGATGGTAGTTGTGCCACAAGAGTTGATTGATCGACTGCAATCAAATGCTACGGATAACAGACCGACTAATCTATCCAGTGAAAACAGCCTCGACGCGGAGATGCAACAAATATTGAATAACAAACGTATGGACGATAGTGAAAAGTGGAAATTGTACAAACAGGCGTTACATCGCTTCTTGCATATTGCAGAGAATAGACGCCAACCGATTAGCATACCAATCGTGGAGACGGGTGGGATTGGACATAGTCAACGATCGCACCCCGCTGCGGAAGGTGGTCCAGTGGAAGAGATTGTGGAGACGTTTTCCAAAACTTACAGATCTGATGCCCGCAATCTTTTACGTTTCATGAAACGTGACGGCAGCTTAATCAGTTGGGACAGTGGCTATTCAGTGTACATCAACGGTGTAAAAATCCCAGACTCAAATCTAGTGGATATCTTAAATTGCATAGTAAAGGTGCGTATGCGTGATTACATACCGCCAGGATGGCGGGAAGTGCTCAACGCATTGAAAGCGATGAACGTGCCAAAGGACTATATGAATAATCTAAGAGCACTAAAGGAAATAAATGCCGAATATCGATCATCATTCACAGGAGGAGAAGGATCAGACGATGACGTGGAAGACACATCAACTGAATCAATACTGAGAACACCGCTAGTAAATCGACTACGATCGGCTAGAGGAAAACGTGTAACATCTACACCGACAGGGCAGTTTGATCTTCTAACTAGAAACAAGCCGAGTAGTGGTGAATTACCGGTTTAACATCACTTCCGGCGCTTTTTCCCCATGTTATTCTTATGGGGAGCCGTTTTTGGACCGACGCCAGCTCCCGCCTATAGAGCTCCCGCCCGCTGGCCTATATTAAATATACCCCTGCCTTAAATATATTGTCCCTCCTCTTTTTAAAAACTCTGGTGTTTGATTTGTTTTTGGTGTTTTAATCCCAACTGCCGCCAAAACTTGGTGTTTTAATCTCAACTATTGCGGTCGAACTGTCAACTGATTAAAACATCCGCTGCACGCACATCCGCCGCTTTCACGTGCAACACCATTCACCGACACTCTCCCGAGAGCGAAAGTGTGCTTGCGACACATTAACACACTAACGGATTGTTGCGTGACACTTTGACCAGACTTTCCACTTACCAGTAATTTCCTGGAAATCCTCTCAATGTGAGGTAATTTCCAAATTGAAAATCGAGGTGTATATAAGGAGCCACCAACACCGTTGTTCTACACCAGTGACCTCGACCACCGGACGTCACCACACTCCAGCGACCGCGACCACCGGACGTCACCACACTTGTCACCACCCGCATGACATCACCGGCTCACCGCACCTCCGCGCCACCGGCTCCTAGGACTCTGTGAGTGTTAGCAACGGTGTGATGTCTTTAGGGACAACTGTTAATCCATAATTGAAATAGCCTAATATTTGTAAATCTCCAATTCACCATTTCCAAATGTGTATTAATACCTAAAATGTGTATGTAAAAAATAATATTGTATGACCAAATTGGAATTTTTTTTAATATTTGCAGTAATTAAACTGCAAAAATGTCTTATTTTAGAGCTAAAAAATATGTTTTTATTATTTAAAAAAGATAAAATTTTAAAATTTTCAACCAAGGATATATATAGAAGCCCACAAAATCACCACCCTCATTCCAACAAAAAATGTTGACCTGTGCGCAGTGCTCCACGTCTTGCTCCAAAAAAAGCAATTTAATCAGACACTATCGTAACATTCACAAAATTATTCCTAATATTTGTAAAATATGTCATCAAATATTTGATAATACAAATTTTAAAATTCACATGCTAGAAAAACATAATACTTGTGATGTGTGTAAGAAGGTTGTTAAATGTCAAAAGAAACGCCACTACCTACGATGTGACAAACAACCTTACAAGTTGTATATTTTTAACGGTGAATCAGCGGAAGTATTAGACACTCTCCAATCTTGTCCTCTACCCATCAAATGGATTCTTATTAGGAGAGTAAAATTCATCAAACACTCAGTGGACAATAATGGTGATTTAATCATTGACAAAGAATGTATTGCTGATTTTCGAAGTTTAACTAATTTATCAATTGAGAAAGCACAGCTAAAGACTCAAATTGAAAATTCACTTTTAAAAATCGATACCTCCATGCACAAGTATCAAGCTCAAGGCAGTGGATGGATATATGACCGCACCAAATACTGGCAGTTGCATGTTTACAAATATAAGCCCCTAACTCCCAAATCATACATTCCCACGCCAGAAAATATAAAATCAAAACATGCTGTTTTAAATATTAAAAACACCGATAATAAATGTTTCACCTGGAGTGTTTTAGCAAGCCTAAGACCAAGGAATAGTAAAGAAAATGCAAATCGAGTAGTTCACTACGAACCCTATGAAGGTCAGTTAAATATGACAAATATAAAATATCCAGTAAAAATATCTGACATTGATAAATTTGAAAAACAAAATAACATAAGTGTTAATGTATATGGAATTGAAGGAAAAACAATATATCCACTGAGAATAACTAAACTAAATGGCAATACTCACATCAATCTGCTGCTTCTAAAACACGGTCAGAAATCACATTACTGTTTAATTCGTGATTTTGACAAGTTAATGTTTAATTCTACAAAAGATGACCATAAGAAATATTTTTGCAAGTTCTGTTTGCAACATTTTGGCACCAAAAATAAATTGGAACGTCACATAACATATTGTAAACCCTTTGGGCATCAAAGAGTACAAATGTCTGAAAAAGATACACTACAATTTACGAATTACAAATATCAACTTAAAGCTCCCTTGTGATTTATGCAGATTTCGAATGTTTTATAAACGGCGGCAAACACACGCCTTCTGGATTTGCTTATGTTGTGGTGAGAGACTCTAAAATTATTTACGAAGAGTTGTACAGCGGTGAAAATGTAATGGATGTATTTTTCGAAAAGTTATTTAAAACCTATGACTTTATTAAAAGTCAGATGGAAGTATATGTTCCCCTTGTAATGACTCCAAAGCAAGAGGCATCCTTCAAAAACTCTAAATACTGCCACATATGCCAACAGCTGTTACTGGGTGATAAAGTGCGCGACCATTGCCATCTAACAGGCAAATTCCGAGGACCCTCCCACAACGCTTGCAATTTAAACTATAAAGTAACCAAGAAAATTCCAATATTCTTCCACAACCTTAAAAACTATGATGGTCATTTAATAATGCAACACTTGGGAAAACTCAATCGCAAATTGAATTGCATAGCCAAAGACATGGAAAAATATATATCGTTCTCTGTTGATGATTTGGTATTTTTGGATTCCTACAACTTTCTGTCTCTTCCCTTAAGCAAATTAGCTTCCAATTTAAATACATTTAGATTTATAGACAATCCACTACTACAACGCAAGGGCGAATTTCCATACGAATACATGACAGGACCAGAAAAGTTTTTAGAGCCCCTCCCACCCATAGAGGCATTTTACAGCAGTCTAACTAAAGAATGTATATCTCCTGCACAATATGAACATGCTAAAAACGTATGGAATCATTTTAATATAAAGAATTTAAAAGAATATCACGATTTATACCTTAAAACAGATGTGTTGTTATTGGCTGATGTGTTTGAGACATTTAGGGACTTGAGTTTAAAGGATTATAAACTCGACCCCGTCCACAAGTACTCATTGCCTGGGCTATCATGGGAGGCGTGCCTTAGAATGACTGGCATAAAATTACAGTTATTTAGTGACATTGACATGCATTTGTTTATAGAACACGCCATTAGAGGTGGTGTAAGCATGATTTCCACGCGCTATGCTAAAGCCAACAATAAGTACATGGGCGAACATTATGACCCAAATCAAGAAAGCACCTATCTTGTATACTTAGACTGCAACTCGCTATACTCTACAGCAATGTGCGAGTCGTTGCCCGTTGATGGCTTTAGATGGACAAACGAGAAAGATTATAAAGCCAATAAAAATGAAAACTTTGGATTTATTTTGGAAGTTGATTTAAAATACGATAAAAGTTTACACGATTTGCACAACGACTACCCGCTCGCACCAGAAAAAATGAATGGAAAATTAATACCAAACTTAAATGACAAAACCAAATATATTCTACATTATAAAGCACTAAAAAAATACGAAGAATTGGGTTTGGTAGTTACAAAATACCACAGAATCTTAAAATTCAGACAATCGAATTGGCTCGCGCCCTATATTAATTTTAATATTGAAAAGCGACAAAAAGCTGAACATGATTTTGAAAAAGACTTTTACAAACTGTTAAATAACAGTCTCTTTGGTCGAACAATTATGAACCAACGCAAGTTTCGTGATATACATCTTGTAGATGAGTCTATGTTAACAAAGTATGTTACAAAGCCAAGATTTGACTGCAGCAAAAAGTTCGATAACAACTTGCATGCTGTGCATTTAAATAAATTAATTGTAAAGTTTGATAAACCAATATATTTAGGAATGACCATTTTGGATATCAGCAAAGTAATAATGTATGATTTCCACTATAACTATATGTCAAAATTTAAGAATAAAAAGTTCTTAATGACAGACACGGATTCTCTGATGTATTCTATAGTAACAGAGGACTTTTACAAGGAAATACAAAGCGACTAGGACCGTTTCGACACCTCTGCATATAGTAAAGACCATTTCTTATACTCTGATAAAAACAAAAAAGTTACGGGCAAGTTTAAAGACGAATTAAATGGTCAAATTATGTATGAATATTGTGGTTTAAGGCCAAAATTATACTCTTTCATTCCTCTACAGTGGTTATACAAAAAAGAAAAGCAGTTAGAGGTTAAAAAGGCAAAAGGAGCTGACAAAGCTACAATTAAACATCTCTTAACACACCAACACTACTTACGCTGTCTTGCAACCGGAGAAGATTACTATGAGAATGTTACAAGAATTAAATCCACAAACCACCGTCTTCAAACATTAACGATGAACAAAAAGGTACTCTCTTTTGATGACGACAAGAGGTTTATTGTGGATGGCATCAACACCCTTGCCCTTGGTCACTATAAAATTGGTCAAACATAAATCTGTATTTGCCATTATTCTTTGGCCTTTCCTTGTCTATTACAAAAAAGCCATATTTAGACCTATCCCAGCATTGATGGCAGAGATTTCTAAATTGGTTAAATGAAAAATCATTTCCCACATGATTGTTATACACATGTTTTAAATTTAAATCGTCTTGTTTAAATAATATTAGGAAATTAACATTGTCACGTAAATGTTTGTTTACTTTACTGTAAGATTGACACAAGTAAAAACTGCTAATATTTTTGTGTCTGCCCATTGAGAAAAATTGAGTGATATTTGGACTATTTATGTCGTCAAATACAACTATTGAGTGTGATTCTACATCATTTGGTGTGATTTCACAGTTTGAATATGTGTGTAATTTAACTTCATCACACAGACGGAATATTTCAATTATTTTTTTATATTTTTCTTGTTCTAAAGATTTGGATATTATATATAAATTTGTAAACTTTAATCCTTGTTTTTTTACAATTAAGTTATAAATTACAACAGTCTTCCCCGAACCACTGGGCCCTATTATAAGACAGCGAATATTATTAGGAAATAGGCCCAACTTCTTTGGTGTATTTTCTTTATGTGCAATTTTAAATTTGTTCTTTTGTTGAATAAATGACATTTTTTATATAATGGTGTATTTTCTTTATGTGCTATGTTTGTTAATTTTTTTATATAATAAAAATGGCAAAGAGAAAGTGTAAGAAGGGTAAGGGATTATTCTTAAAGCCATATAGAGGCCGTGGCTTGTTAAATACCCTTATAAACAACCTTCCTTTCCCTCTCCACCTACCTGGAAATTATAAATGGTGCGGGCCCGGAACTAACGTGCGTGAAAATTTAGCCAGAAATGTACCTCCAAAAAATAAGCTAGACTCTTATTGTAAAGAGCACGACATATTCTACATGAATAATCCTGATACAGCCGCCCGGAACAAGGCAGATATGAGATTAGCGGACCAGGCTTGGACTAGGGTTTCGGCAAAGGACGCCAATCTGGCCGAAAAAGCAGCAGCTTATGCAGTGACAAATTTGATGAAGGCCAAGGCAAAAATGGGAATGGGATTAAAATTTAATAAAAAAGATGGACAACTTTCAGCTGTTAGAGGCCGCAAGAGACGTGCCTCACTTTCGAGGAGTGTACCTAAAAAACGAGCTAAGAAAACTGAGACCAAAAGTAAGAGAATGTGGAATTATTAATTTAGACAGTGACAGGGGCACACATTGGACAGCATATCGTAAAAATAAAGATATTGTAATATATTTTGACCCTTTCGGAATACAGCCTCCAAAAGAGGTAATTGAATATTTTGTACCATCTAAAATTTACTATACAACTGTTCAAATACAAGATTTAAACAGTTCCATTTGTGGAATTTTATGTTTATCATTTCTGAAAAATTTTAGTTTATAAAAATGGATTCATTTACTATAACATTCACAGGTACAGAGCCAGAGTTGAAGTCGGTGTTCTTTCCTCCTATAGAATTAAATGGTGATTATGTAATTGGGCTGGTAGATTTTCAAAGTTATAATTCTATATTTAATGTTAAAAAACCTCTAAATACTTTGACATATTACAAAATGCACAAAATTACAACCCCAAAAGGGGAGGTTACAATTGACGAATTAAACCGGGCATTAGATGGTAAAGTTGAAGTTATTATACAAAATAAAGTAGCATTAATTAATACAAAAGTCAAACTTATATTTTACAAAGGCCTAGTTCCAAAATTAAATAAACTTAAAGACACAAAATTAACTATAGACGAGGGTGAGGATGTGTATTATTACGATCACAAAGCTCCAAATGTAATTGAAATTGCTGAAGGTACATACGAAGTGTTTGAGCTTGCGAAGGAAATTCAAAAGCAACTCCCAGATTTTGTACTTATAGCCGATAATAAAACTATGAAAGCCACATTACATTCTGGCCATGTGTTTGATTTTACAAAACCGTGTTTAGGGTCTGAATTATTGGGATTTAAAGGATTTTCTACTCCAGATATTGCGTTTAAATCCGTAAATAAAATCAACATAAATAATGTAAATGTGATTAGAGTAAAATGTAATATTGCGAATGGGTCTTATTTAAATGGTGACAAATCACACACCATACACAGTTTTTACCCAGAAGCTCCTCCGGGCTACAAGATTATTGAGGTCCCCAGAAATATTATATACTTCCCTGTAAATAAGAGAAGTTTAGATGTTGTTAGCATTACATTTGCAGATCAACACGACAAGCCAATTGACTTTAATAAAGAAGAAACTACAATTACTTGTCATATAAAAAAGATTTGAGAATTTACAAGAACGGACTGAGTGTGCAAAATGCCAGGTTTCTGCGATCAATTGGGTTGAAGTTAAAATTTTCTATTAATAAAAATGGAAGATTTTCTAGACGTTGCAGGAAAATTCCAATACGATGATAGCCTGGTTAAAATTACAAATCACTCCTATGTTCCACACAACACTTTAGCAATAAATAATTCCGATGAAATTCGAATATGCATAAATAATCAAGATTTACTAACACTCCCATGTAGGAGTTATTTGTATATTAAAGGAGAAATAGAGAATCATGATAAAGGACATTTTATAAATAATGCATTTGCATTCTTATTTGACGAAATTAGATACGAAGTTGCTGGTAAAGAAATAGATATTGTAAGAAATCCGGGAATTTCCAGTCTTATGAAAATATTGTGCTCTTACAATAAAACAACTAAATTTTCAAATGTAGCATTTGATTCTGATGAAAATTTAAAGGAGTTCCATAAAAGCGGCAAGTTTAGTACTTGTGTCCCGTTAGAGCTGTTAATGGGTGTGTTTGAGGATTTTAATAAGGTTTTAGTAAATGTTAAACAAGAATTGGTGTTGAAAAGATCCAAAAACGACTTAAATTGTATATTAACAACATCTAATGCTCCAACTGGTGTCGATCCTATTCCTAAAATTACACTTAAATCGATTCAGTGGGTGATGCCGCATGTGGTACCATCTGATGGGGAGAAGCTTCAATTACAAAAGATGTTATTGCAAAATAAAAATTTGCAAATTGCATTTAGAAGTTTGGAGCTACACGAACTTCCATCATACCCCGAAACCAAGAGACACACATGGTCAGTTAAGACGTCATCGAGTTTGGAGAAGCCCAGGTATGTTATATTTGGTTTCCAAACGGGTAGGGACAACAGTGCACGAAAAAGAACTGATGAATTTGATCACTGTAAATTGAAAAATCTCAAAGTGTTTTTAAACTCTGAATATTATCCTTATAGTGATTTAAATCTCGACTTTGAAAATGGAGATGCCTCTAAAGCTTATGAGATGTTTGTGAGGTTTAGGGAGAGTTACTACAACACCGTCCCCGATCCTATGTTTAACAGAGCTGACTTTATAAATAAATATCCTCTAATTGTAATAGATTGTTCTAGGCAGAATGAATCAATCAAAGAGGGGGTTGTAGATATTAAATTAGAAATTGAAACTGCAGAAAACGTCCCTTCAAACACATCTGCATATTGCCTAATAATACACGATAAGGTGTTTGAGTATAATCCTTTGACAAATGAGATAAATAAAATGTAAATAAAATGAAAACAAATATTCAACAAGAATTGGTAGAGTCTGCAAAACAAATAAGAGAAAAATATAGGGCGTTAAAACGTGGTAAATTTCTAGAGGCTGAAGAGAGGTTCCAAACATTCCAACCGTTAATAGAGCCTTTGCAAGAATTAAAAAATTTAGCCACAAAAACAGAGAGGCCAGTTCTCCCAATGATTTTAGAAAAGACCCCGTCTAGAATACCAAGAATAACACAAATAACACCACACAAATTAGATTTTGGTCTTTTAGCATCAGACTATTTAGGAAATTACCTTAGTAGAAGTAGTATGACAGACACCACATATGGTATTAGGCGAGAAGGAAATAAATTTTTTATTGGGAATCAGGAAGTTCAAATTGCCAATGATGATGTTACAGTTGGAGAAAAAATTTATAAAGGGACAAAGGGATTGTGGGAATTGTTAACTTTAAAAGAACCCGTAAACTATAGTCAGGCTGATTTGCAAAATTATAAAGAGATTTTGGAAGCTACAAATGCACATTTAAAGGGTTATAAAACAGGTGCGGCGATGTCAAGCAATAAACACACTAAATATCTTAATATAATTAAACCCCTGTTTAAGACTGTTGGTGAAGGTTTAAGGCAGGTAAATGGTAATAAAATAGACTATGTTTATTGGGACGATCCTAATGAGCTTGTAGATAGGTTAAGACTGCTTTGGTTAAGCCGATTGGCGGGAAATTCTGGAGTGGATAATGAGATAGATTCTATCATAGAAGAATTGAGGGAAAGTGGAATTGTTTATTAAATAAAAATATGATAGATAAATTTTATCGCATATATAACCCGTATAGTAAACCAGAAGCTAGAAGTTTTAAAGAAACTACTTTAAATCTAAAAGATGATGGTTGGAATGCTTTAAATTATAAAATTAGTAGTGTTAAAGGTGGGGAGTTTACTGACGATGTATCGACTTTGGGGCAGACGTTAACCAGGAAAGGTGATGTTTTTGTACAAGGTAATACTAAATATAAGTTTTTAGAATCCAAGAATAATAATTGGAACGCTAATAAACGCAAAATTACTAATGTTAAACGAGGTGAAAGCTCAACCGATGTGCCCACATTAGAGCAAACTTTAATAAGAAAAGATGGTGTCTTTGTACAAGACAAAAATAATTATGAATTTTTGGAATCGGAGGGAAATGTTTGGAATGCCAAAAAGCGAAAAATAAGTAATTTGTTGGCTGGTAAAGAAAGCGATGATGTTGTAAACGTCTCTCAAGTACCAAAAATGGATCTAAACTTTTGGGATTTTAATAATAAAAGGCTAGTTCGTGTTAAACCCGCTGTTGATGAGAACGATTGTGTTACAAAACATCAGACTGTGACTTTAGACGGTCTTAAATTTGATGGTAAAAATAAGCAATTAACAAACATTTTACCTGGGACATTGCCAAATGATGTGGCTGTTGTTAAGCAAATATTAACAAAGGGTGAGAAAAGCATAATAAAACAGGGGGATAAATATTATAATGTATTAACATTAGATGGCGATGTGTGGGATGCAGAGGACAAATTAATAAAGAATATACCTGAAGGCAAAGATAGGAGTGATGTTTGTTTAATGTCGCAGGTTTTGAGGTATGACGATAATATTAAAACTTTTAGACAAGACAATATTAAATTTGATATTTGTTTAAAATCACACGCATTAAGGTTTAACAATAAAACTAATAAATTTATGCAAGACAATAATGAAATCGATTTGATGATGTACAATCCTAAATTGTTGGTTGCAGACCCTACATCTTTAAGCGGATTTAAGACTTTAGATGGAGGGGCATATTTGCCAAAAAACTATGTATATCAAAGAATGAGTGATGGTATGTTAGTTGGTAGCAATGGAGGTGTTTTTGAAACGACAGAGACTGGCAGATACGTTAACATTAAAAATAAAGAATAAAAAATGGAAAAAATTGCTTACGAATTGCATAAGCCCGCGAGAAAGAACTTTGTTAGAAGGTCTTTTAAGGTGTTGGGTATAAACGAAACTGTTCAAATAGATTTAATAGATATGCGGAATTATGCTAGAGAGAATTCTGGGAATAAATATATTTTAACTTTAATAGACACATTTTCTAAAAAAGCTTATGCTGCTCCACTAAAGAATAAAACTGGATTAGTAGTCACAGAAGCTATAAAAACTATTCTCCCAAAGGGAGTTAAAAATATTCAATCTGATAACGGAAAAGAATTTTTTAATGAACATTTTACCAAACTAATGAAAATTCTAAATATTAATCACTACCACACTTACTCTACAACTAAGGTGGCTATTGTGGAAAGGTTCCAGAGAACTTTAAAGAATTGGTTGTATAGAGAGTTTAGTGCACAAGGGAGTTACAAGTGGTTGGATTTACTTCCAAAGTTAATAAGGATATATAATAATAAAGTACATAGATCCATAGGGATGAAACCTAACCAAGTAAGTGCTAAGAACTCTAAAGACGTACACGAAAGGTTAGCATCTAAAGTACAAGTTAAAAAGCCAAAATATAAGGTGGGGGATAGTGTAAGGATATCTAAATATAAACATGTATTTAGTAAAGGATATACCCCTAACTGGACGGGAGAGCTTTTTACAATAGCAGAAGTTAAGAAAACAAAGCCTGTGACTTATATTTTGAAAGATGAGAATGGCAATATAATCAAAGGAGGATTTTATACAGAAGAATTGTTAAAGACTAAATATAAAGACATGTATTTGGTAGAGAAGGTAATTAGGAGGAAGGGTGATTTATTATATGTCAAATGGCTCGGGTTCCCAAGTAGCCAGAACTCGTGGATTTCTGCAAAGGATGTATTAAAATGAATGCAAATTGGATTAAAACACCAAGTTTTGGCGGCAGTTGGGACACTAAATCAGACACCAGAGTTTTTAAAAAGAGGAGGGACAATATATTTAAGGCAGGGGTATATTTAATATAGGCCAGCGGGCGGGAGCTCTATAGGCGGGAGCTGGCGTCGGTCCAAAAACGGCTCCCCATAAGAATAACATGGGGAAAAAGCGCCGGAAGTGATGTTAAACCGGTAATTCACCACTACTAAGCCGTCGTCAAATTTGGACAAGTGGGAAACGTACACAGGATAGGTTTTCAGTATTATGGAGTGTTTGTATTACAATCCCATCGAACCTTCGTCGTATGGCGGTGTAGCTCCTTTAGCGCGAGCTGCAAAACCAGTTTCAAAACGCAAAGTGATTGAATGGTTACAAACACAGGACACTTACACATTGCACAAACCAGCACGCAAGCGTTTCCCGCGCAATCCTTACATAGTGTATGGTCCATTTGAATTGTGGCAAGCGGACTTGAACGATATGCGTGGTCTTAGTAAACACAACGACGGCGTCAACTACCTACTGACTGTAATAGACGTGTTTAGCAAACACCTGTATGTGCGGACGTTGAGGCGGAAAGAAGGAGCTGAAGTGGCCAACGCTTTCGAGGAGATATTTGCCGAAGCGACCGATACACCTCGCTGTTTACAAACCGACAAAGGTACTGAATTCACCGGTGCCAAGACGAAAAGGTTATTCAAACAATACGGAATCATCTATGTCACTACACAAAACCCAGATGTTAAAGCGGCCGTAGTGGAACGCGTGAATCGCACTTTGAAAACACGCATGTGGCGATATTTGACTTACAAAAACACATATCGTTATGTAGATGTGTTGGACAAACTGGTTAGCGCATACAACAACAGCGCTCACAAGAGTCTAGGCAACAGAATACGACCAGTCGATGTGACTGTTGACAATAAGCGAATATTGCATCAGGTATGGCGTCGCATGTTCGGTAAGATACCGCGTCGTGTTAAGGCAAAACTGACAGTTGGCACCACAGTGCGCATATCTAAGGAGAAGGGCACATTCGCAAAAGGCTACGAGACTAATTGGAGTAAAGAAGTGTTTGTGGTGCGTCGTGTAAACACATTGATGCCTCTGCCAATGTACACTTTGGCGGATCTCAACGGTGAACAAGTGACTGGTCAGTTTTACGAATACGAATTACAAAAAGTGACAATATACAATGACCATCTGTTCAAGATTGCTGAAATACTAGACGCTAAGGGTCGTGGTCGCAGTAAGCGTTATTTCGTCAAGTGGGCAGGTTACGGAGACGAGTTCAATTCTTGGGTAGGAGCGCAAGATTTGCAAAATGCCTAATAGCAACCAGTTCTATTTGACATTGCCCAGCAACAGCTCAAAGGATTATTTTCCAAAAAACACAGTGTCCAAGTACACTACACATCTGCCGAGACAAATTCGATTAGAAGGCGATGGCGAGTGGGAGATGGCTTTGGTCGAAGCGCATTATCCATGCTCCTTTATGACTGTGGACGAGGAATCGTGTATTTGGCTCGACTATAAACTCGTTCTGCCGAGTATTCCCGTCACACTCAGCGTCGAGCACATTATGCTAAAGATGAAACCCGGTTATTACAAGAACATAACCGATTTATTGAAAATGATCAATAAAGCGAAGGATGTAACCCAGTACTTGTACTTTGAGTATGACAAAGAGCAGGACAGAGTCAAGATCACGACAATGGTGGACGGTATAAGCAAAGTGCATTTCACCGAAGCGCTGTCTCTCCAGTTGGGTTTCGATCCGTACGAGAACGTTTTGACAAATGACCTCACAGCGATATGGCCACCAAATCTGACTATGGGACTGCCGACACACTTGTACGTGTATTGTGATCTGATTGAACCGCAGCTGATTGGCGACACTACAGCGCCACTTTTGAAGATTATCAACATTGACAGAGATAACTACACACACGGCGCGCATAAGACTGTGCATTTCATCAGTCCTCATTATGCGCCAGTTATGAAAGGAACATTTGAAACGATCGATATTGACCTAAGGGATCACGCTAGTAAAAAAGCGTCATTCCTCTTTGGGACGTCGTACGTGAAGCTTCATTTCAAAAGAGTAGCTCAGCAATTATGAATACAAACGATCCCTACTTGGCTTACTACCGTCGCCAACAGTTGCAGCAGACCGGCGGCAGTATCGATAGGGTATTTCGCGGTGCACCCTACCAGCGCGGACATGGAATTGGCAGTTTCCTAGGCGGTATGTTCCGCACCATCACACCGCTGCTCAAGTCGGGAGCCTCTGCTGTGGCCAAAGAGGCGTTGAAATCCGGTGTTGGATTCTTGGGCGACATGGCCATGCACCAGCGGGATCCCAAAGAAGCCGCTAGAGATCATTTCAGCCAGTTTACAGACTCGCTAAAACGCAGGGCGGATGGCAAACTTCAACGTGTGCTAAGTGGCGGCGGCGGCTCTCGCGCGAAACACCGTCGCGTAACGCGAAAGAATACCGCGAAACACCGACGCGCTACTCCTGCGCGAAAGACTAACGCGAGACTCTCGCGTAAGAGGAACGCGAAGCGCGCCATGTTCGGCGGCCGTCGTGTCACACCGCAGTCTTTGACGAAACTCCTTCGAGGAAGGTCGTCGTCATCCAAGAAGGGCAAGAAGAGAAGGACAGTTAGGAGGAAGACGAGGAAAGCAGTGAGGAGAACTTCCGTACGTGATATATTCAATTAACACACACGCTAGCAATGTCGTTTCTACATCAAAAGTCGTGTGAATGCGTCAAGACGGAATTGGACTTATTCTCCCTACCGCCGACGCAGACCAGTATCGAGAGCGGCAAATGGATTCAGTACAAACCAATCTCCACACTGACTGATGATTCGCCCATCGAGTTTGTTGTGCCCGGCAACGGCGAAGAATACACCGATCTTTCGCAAACAATGTTGGAAGTTACAGCGTCTATTGTCAAGTCGACAGGAGCGGCAATCGCAGATGCCGATGAATCGAACAAAATTGGCCCAGTCAACAATTGGCTGCACACGTTATTCAGTCAAGTCGATATGAGTATGAATCAGAAACTGGTCACACCACAAAACAACACTTATGCATATCGAGCGTATATTGAAACATTGCTGAATTACGGCTATGATGCTAGGAAATCACATTTAACATGTGGATTGTGGAACGCGGACGATGCCGGCCACATGGACAATACTCTGGACGATAACGATGGACTAAAGGCGAGACGAAAAATGACAAATAAAAGTCGTGAAATCGATATGCTCGGTCGCCTACATGTGGACATGTGTAATCAGAACAAGTTCCTGTTGAACGGTGTGGAACTGCGTTTTAAACTTATCCGATCAAAAGATTCCTTCTCCATTATGTCGGATGATGGTGACTACAAGGTGCACATTGTTGATGCGAATCTCTGGATACGAAGGTGTAAAGTTAGCCCCACTGTACTGTTGGCGCACAGCAAGACGCTTCAGACCGGCACAGCTAAATACCCAATCACCAGAGTGGAATTGAAAACATTCACACTACCGTTTGGAGTGAGGAGCAAAACTTTGGACAATGTGTTTCTAGGTCAAGTGCCGAAACGAATCATTGTCGGACTGGTCACCAACGCCGCTTATAATGGCGATTTAAAAAAGAATCCATTTAACTTTCAAAATTTCAAAACCAACTACTTCTCGCTGTACGTGGACGGTGAACAAGTGCCATCCAAACCGCTACAACCACACTACGAAACCGGCAAGGGAAAATACGTGATGGCGTATCACAGTCTGTTTTCAGGCTCCGGCATACACTTTAGCGATGCTGGTAATCTCATAAATAGAGACGATTACGACGATGGATACTGTCTGATGGCATTCGATCTAACACCTGATATGTCAGCAAGCGACACGACTCATTGGAACCTAGTGCGCAACGGTAGTGTGCGTATGGAGATTGCTTTCGACACGGGGCTCACAGAGACTGTCAACTGTCTGGTATACGCAGAGTTTGACAACGTCATCGAAATCGATCGTCATCGCAACGTGTCTGCGGACTTTGGCGGTTAGATCGTCGGCGGCGGCGTCATCGTCCTCCTCCTCCTCAGTCAACAACCAACATTCGCACAAGATGGATCGTTTATGCAGAGTACCGCGTAAAAATTCCGCATCTCCAATTATTGTGGATTTTCAATGTTTCAAGGACAACGCAAATGACTACATTCTGAAGGAAGTGTGCGTCTTGGAATTGGTCAGTGGAACACTGCTAATGCATCATATCGCCAAATCACCATTCAGTCGAGATTTCCTATCACAAGAGAAACTGCGTGAAAGCTATTGGCTCACAAAACACTGTCACGGATTGGAATGGGACCAAGGTGATATCTGGTATCATGTGCTAGAGGACAAGTTACGCGCATGTATCGCCAAACGACCGATTGTCTACGTCAAAGGTGCTGAGAAAAAAGAGTTTGTACGATACAATTTCATCACGGATCACTGTACTACTAATGTCATGGATATCAACGATATTGGCTGCGGATCACTATCGTCAATCAACAGTCTACTATCAACAAACGCAGTGCGATGTCGCCACCATAGAACAGCTCACACACGATGCGCTCTAGCCAATTGCATCACATTACGCAGTTGGTTACATCTAAGCACAAATATCGCTGACGCTGATGATTACGCTGACGATGGTGAGAGTGATACCAGTTCCTGCTTTTGTTTTGCTACTAGTACTACTACTCCTACTACTGACTGTGGCGTCGACACAGTAGAATGAATACCTTAGAGATACAAAAGTGTATGGCTAAACTGCCCGTACAGAATGTTGGTGTCTACGCTGCGGATCAATTGCCCCATTATATTTCACCATCTACTGCTATGATTGTGAACACTGATCCACACAATGAAGACGGCACTCACTGGGTCGCTTTCTACCTTAACAGAGGAGGAGGAATAATTGAATTCTTTGACAGCTACGGTCAACCGCCACATCTTCAATTCTACCAAGGATTCCTGAGACGCAACGCTCGTCGCTACCTGTACAACGAG
This sequence comes from Allygus modestus, assembly GCA_963675035.1. Taxonomy (NCBI): domain Eukaryota; kingdom Metazoa; phylum Arthropoda; class Insecta; order Hemiptera; family Cicadellidae; genus Allygus; species Allygus modestus. The sequence continues at coordinate 272,611,872 of OY776112.1, read as the reverse complement.
CATCGCCTTCAAAGTGACAACACTCTGGTCTGCGGTCAATACTGCCTTGTATTCCTGTACTGCCGCACCCACTACGGCATGAAGATGAAGGACTTTGTGCAGCTCTTTGAACACTCTTCTTTCGGCCACAACGATGCACTGATCAGAAGACTCTTTGCACAAATGTATACCAATTGAGTTTTGAAATTTTGCATTTTTATCAATAAACTAGTTGTGTACTCAGAATAAAAAAGAAACATTCTTATTATTTCCCATCCTCGCCTCCTTTACCCCAAAGTGGGGCAGATCTATCATACAATGACATTAGCAGGTGCATTCTAGTCTTCAACAATTCCTGACGTATGGGGGAGCGAAAATCTCCCCCCTAAGCCATTATGTGTTAGGGGGAGCGAAAATCTCCCCCCTGGTAATTAAATCAGTTGAACAACAGTTGTCAACCACAAATTGGGACATACCTATCATACAATGATTGTAAAGTAACATTCATATCTGAACCTGGTTTATATGAATTAACATATTCCTGAATAATTTTTTTTTACTTTAGTATCTTAAGACTATGTGAGGGGAGAAAAAAAAGACAAATGTATATACGAACAATTTGGCTATTTATTTACACACCTTATATATATATTTCACATCGAGTATGTGCTCCTGAACATTTGTGTTTGGCTAGCAAAAACGAGACTCGACACAAACTAACGACTAGAACAAAAAGAAAAAAGGAGCACATTTCTAAGTTTTACGAGACTCGATACAAACTAATGACTAGATTTTTCAAAATAATTTACAAGTCAAGTCAGGGTCTTTGGTAATATGACACAACCACTCAACGCTCCTCATCCTCCGCCTCTTCATCGTCTTGAGGGATGTCTTCGGGCTGAGGTGGAACGTCAACATGCCCCCAAGGCAGTGTATTTACACCGTCCGGAAGGATGTAGCGTTTGTCATCGTTACAGCTCAAGGATAGCTTGTCGACTTGAACTGTGAAGACGCGGTGGTTTCGGGACTGGAACCTGGTGTTGATGGTTCTCTTCAACACGCCGTTGAAGAGACATTCCCGATAGTCGTCAGAGGTTAGATTGTGTTTTACAACACCTCTAGCGACTCCCTTGGCGCGCTTCACTGTCATGACCTGCAACTCGTCATCTTCGGTCCTCTCCTCGAACTCGACAATGTCCATGAAATAAAGTTTTGAGCGAAGACCGAGGTACTCGAGCAGCGGAAGACCGTTCGCTTCATCCATGAACTTTCCGATGACTTTTGCGTTGACGGGGCTGTAGCAGGGATGGTTTCGGGGGTACGCACTGGTGTCAAAATCATCCAGATGCTCCAACATGTCCTTATAAACATCTTCAGTCTGGATGTCGAACACGAAACTGTCAGTGTCCATGTAGTCAACCTTCAGTCGATCGCCGTAGCGGTTCTTCATCTTTCGAAGGAAGTCGTACATGAGCCACTTGCTCAGATCGAGGACACACATTCCGACGTAGAGCGGTTTGTCCAGGACGATATTGACTTTCGACATGTGTACAATGGCGACGTCATCGTTGAAGTAGGTTCGGCCCAGGAAGTTTGACTTGGCCACGTACTTCCTGAACATCTCCGGCGTACACACCAGCTTAGCGTTCATTCGCTTGCGAACATTCTCGATCGTCTTGCCAAAGACCGCATTGTTCATAAGCTTGAAAAAGTCTTGTTCAAACTTGGTCGTGGCCTTCTTCCTCAGTTCGGTGTTCATTAGGATGTAGCTCTCTAACCACCGAGACTGACGGAACGAGATGACGCGATGCACGTTCACAAGCTCCACTCCGTTTTACAGCGCCTGTTGCAGGATTCTGTAATGACAGATGTAGTTCTTCTTGTCATCCAGAGTCGTAACGAGCTTCTTGAATTTCCCTCCTGGCGGACGTTTGGTCTCGCAGCAGTAGGGGAGATCCTTGTGAAGGTCGTGCAGGTGGGCGGGGTAGCGAAGGTCAACTTCCAAGACGTAGCCCGTGGGTCCTTCGGGGTCCAACGCTGCAATATCCAGGGACGAGATCTCCTCTCGGCTGAGCCATTGGAAGTGCCCCTGTGGAAGACACTGGGACATGGCCCAACCGTAAAGGTTGTTGGCGTCCAAGTATAGCAGGTGATTCGTTGGCTCTTCAGGTCGTCGATCTTCAGGGCGACATCCATCATGGTTGGCCTTGGCGTGTCTGGTGATTGCCTGGGAAATACCTCCTCTGATGCCTTGCTCGAAGAAGAGGTACATATCAAAGTCCTGTATCGTATCAAGCTCCACTCGACAGGTCCTTAACATAACATCCCAGGCGTATGACGGTAGGGTGTAGTAGTGCGCAGGGTCTAGTTCGTATTCAGCCATCGACGTGTCCCTGAAGCGTTCAAAGACGTCAGTCAACAGCGCAATGTCACAGCGCAGGTACTTCTCGGCGTAGTCCTTGAGGTTCCTACAACCGAAGGTTTCCCACACGTTGCGAGCATGCTCGTAGTCTGCATCCGTTATGTCCTCCAGGGTAAGGTCGTTGTGGAAATCTCGCTGCAGAGGCAGTTCCGTAGTATCTTCCAACACGGCGTTCGACGTTACAAAGTTGTACGGGAACACGCCTTTCCTACGGACTAGATCGAAGAGGTGGTCTTCGGGGAATCTCTTCCTCGTCTCCAAGAGTTGAGCTGGTGGAAGTGCGGCTGCGAGGCTGGCGAGGCTCAAAGCCAGGAACCTGTAGGTGTCTAGGAACCTGACTCTGAATCCTAGCTGCCTTTTTCCACGCCCTGGCATCCCAACCGGTGTCGCAGTTCGGTCGAACAGGAACCGCTTCGTAAAAGCGATGTACCGCTCTTCCGTGTGAGCCAACACCTCAACATCACCAGGGTCGACCGCCAACTCCCGCACTATGAAGTGAGCGTCGTAGTTGGAGAGGTTGTGGAAGTAGCAGTTGACTACTCGCTGCTCCCTGTAGCGTAGGTTACATGATCTGTGCGCAGCGCCACGGAACTCGTAGGGCGGCGCGTGGTTGTGATCACGAACCTTTGGGTCTTCGCTTGAAAATGTCGATCCGCAGAGGTAGCAATTCGCTGTCGAGTTGTACTGCATCGTTTCCACTGGGGTCAGGACAGGGCGCAGATTTCTTGCTTCGTACAGGAAGTTCCACAATCGCTCAACATCAGTTTTCAACATCTCCATAAATGTCTTTGACGCATCATCCCCGAAGTAGACTCGAGGCTCGAACTCCTCAAGTCCGTACGAGTCGATAATCTGGTACGCAAAGGCGTATGGGATGTGGATGTGGGTGGCTACTCCTCCGTGCGGTTCGTCGACTTGTTCATCCATCTCCGCGGTCGGTAGTAGAGCACACTCAAAGTCCGCGTAGATGGTGAAACGCTCGCGTCGGGTGAACTCTGGATGGCTGAATTTGATTTCTGTCTTTTTCGGCGTATCCATGCGAATAGGGGCTGAAGCGGAGCAGTATCGCCTGTGCTCCTCCAGACGCTGTGCACCTGTCAGACCAAGCTTGTTTGGACGGTTATCAAAGTGCGCGAAGCACCGCTTACAGATGAATATCCTGCCCTTATGTGCTGTGAGTTGGGGACGGATCAGTCGACTAAGGTCTTTGATGTAGGCGTAGTGACTATCACCGTCCGTTGTCACGTACAAAATGTCGCAATGGTCTTTGCGCTCCTGCCTACAAATCTTCAAGGGGAAGACGGTGTCCTGATACTTTGGTCGTCCGTCAGGTTTCTGACCCACGCACGTGTGATCAATACCATAGACGTTGATACTGATGTTGTTTGTCCGCTCAAACGTCTTGATACTCTTCAGAGCAACGGGGAATTGAAGGCCGGTCCAATCGTATCGGGCGATGATGTCGTCGGTGTACGATGCCGGTCTTTTAGGGTCCTCTTGAACAAACTTTCCCAGGACTGCATACATAAAACACCGCTCATCGGCGTTCGATACGTTGACGACTGCTTTGGTGTTCTCCAGAGACATAGGCAGTGGGAGCCAAGCTCGACCATCTTCACCTAGAGGAGTGTATTCGTTAATACCAACCTCCAAATCACGAACGCGAAGGTATGTCCACCCGGAGCCGATATGATCACACTCAGCCTTCTCTCTGATAAGCTTCGCAAAAGCTGTTGAAATGTACTGGTTCAGGTCCGAGGTCACCGTCAGCGGAGTCATCTTCGTCTTGAAGTTGCGCAGGCAGGTGTTGTTGTGCACATTTTGGAATTCACACTCCAGCTTCAAGTTGACCTTTATGCTGCGGTGTTTCGCCAAGGTGATCTCAAGCAACTCCGTAAGGCTCACAATCAACAACGCCATCACTTCTCCGATTGTGACGAGATTCTCCATCGGTCGCTGCAGACGGTAGGTTAGGAGGCGGTTGCGGAAACCCCGTTGAATGATTGAGAATGCGGGGCTTGACTGTCCTGCTCCAGTCATCTCAACATCATCGGGTTGTTGGTGTGTGCTCGTACCGGGTTGTGGCTCCGTGCTCGGACCTGGCTGGGGTTCATCCTGTTCCATGGCTGCTCGGTTCCGGATCAGGTCCTTCATGATCGGGCAAGAGATCCGCTCATGATGGTCCTTGTTGAACCGCTGGTTGAACTCCTGACCGCAGTATGCGCAAGGGAATCTTCGTTCATGACCATTGCCGTGAAATTGCATGGTGTGTCGACGCAGGTTGTCTTCCCTCTTGAATTCGACGCCGCATGTGCCGCATATGAACCTGCGGACTCTGCTGTGGACCGAATCCACATGTCGACGCAGGTGTATTTCACGACGGAAACGGCGACCGCATTCATGGCAGGTGTGGTGGTCAGGACCCGGTCCTTCATCTGAAAATAAAAATAAAAAACAGATTAGGATAACTAAAGATACAAATTCCCCTCTCTCGAGAATCACATTTCAAAATGTATTTGTTAATTAAAAATATCAATTTTGAAACAGGGAATGTAATCTTCTGTACTGTTTGTCTACATTGATGAACCTGGGTTCAAAGCTAAGGATGTAGCTGCAATAATGAGCTGCGCCAACCCTAAAGAAGCATTATGTTTTAGGGGGAGCGAAAATCTCCCCCTAGCAATTAAATCAATAGTACACCAGTTGTCACGGTCTCCTTCTTCTTCTTCATGTACCTAGTTAAATAATTATAAAAAAGGTAATTAGTTTCAAGGGGAAAAAGTTATTTTAATGTGGATTCTCACCTTCAACGGAGTGTTGATTGACATCGGCAGTCGTCTGCGGAGCATCAATCACCTCCCGGGGTGGAATGACTCGGTGATTCGCTTCCATGTGACGCTCTAAAGCTCCCCGGTCTACGAATGTGGCTCGACATGCAGCTTCTCCATCTGCAAACGCACAAAACGATTAGATTGTGAAGTATGTTTAACACCTACCTTTGTTTAGAGTACATTCAAATTCTCAGTGACCCCCCCCCCGAGCCCCCCCCCCCTTAGGACCTTTCTCGGGGGGGGGGGGGTTAAATTTGTTTTTTAAAGTTTGTAATGTGGGTACTCTGATGACTTGACTTGATGGAGCAAGCAATAACATAAGTTATTAAAATTAAATTATATTGATATAGTCATGTAATTTTAAATTTAAAAAACAGAGTTCTCTATTCGCGCTAAATAGTTAAAGCTGTTAAATAAAAATTATTTTATCACTCTCCGGTTATATTGCATAACGTATTCCTATATTACTAACATTTAGGTCTGATTAAAACAATAATGCAACGCAAAAAACGTACCTTGCTGCGTTGGTGTTGGTGGTGGTAGTTGTGGTCTCAAGCCGTGGAATCTGATGTGGTGTTGCACCAAATTGTTTCTACGCACATAAATACAACCACAAATGTTACAAACGTGTGTGGCGTTCATCTTTAATATGGATTATAAGTTTTAATAATCACAAACAATACAGCACAAAACGAACGTTTTAAATAGTTCAAAGGTGCTTTACGCAAATCGCAAATCGCAAATGATGATAATCAGCAACTAACACAAATCGCGTAGAACGGCACAGGATCGGACTAACACGTCTTCACGCACTGAACTCTCGAACTGAACTGAAGGAGGGCTGGTGATGTGGGGTGACTATCCCCACTAATGGAATTCGACGCGGGTGGTCTATAATTATGGGTTCCTAGAAGGGTCAGCCGTCTTCCCGTCGAGGTATCAAATTACAGCATCCGCATTCCCAGACAGGTCTCGACTTGTCGGTTTTTTGTGTGAACACCTGCACCCTCCAGTCGAGGTATCAAATTACAACATCCGCATTCCCAGACAGTAGACTGGACGCGTCAGTCGGTTGTGCGAACAGCTGCCTCGGTGCAGAGTACTTGAAGGGGGGTGTATCGATACACCCCCCTTTGCAGTATATGTTCAAAGCATTGCAATTATATTCTCCTTAAAATTTGCATTCACTGGTAGTTCAATTGACCGCAAGCGCTGATGGGCTAGCTCTGTTGGTTGTAGCGTTACCCTGATCAACTCTTGTATTAATTATCCAAAGTATGTCATGTGGGTACTGAGAATACTCGGCTTGACGAGGAGATTCCAAAAATGCAAAAAAAAAGGTCAAAAGTGTGGTGCGGGCTTCTTTTTTGTAAACATCATCCAAAGTGTACGATGTGGGTACTCAAATGACTCGGCTCGACTAGACGAACAAGAATCTGCAATCAGAATTCAAATTCGACTTATGGTAACCGATATAGCCCCCCCCCCTACATCGTCCAAATGTACTTTGTGGGTATGCAAATTTCTCGGCTTGACTAGACGAACAAGAATCTGCAGTCAGAATTCAAATCCGACTTATGGTAACCGAGATAGCCCCCCCCCCTACATCGTCCAAATGTACTTTGTGGGTATGCAAATTTCTCGGCTCGACTAGACGAACAAGAATCTGCAATCAGAATTCAAATCCGACTTATGGTAACCGAGATAGCCCCCCCCCCTACATCGTCCAAATGTACTTTGTGGGTATGCAAATTTCTCGGCTCGACTAGACGAACAAGAATCTGCAATCAGAAATCTGATCCGAGGTTAGGTTAGGTTAGGATGGGTTAGGTTAGGTTAGGTTAGGTTAGGTTAGGTTAGGTTAGGTTAAGTTAGGTTAGGTTAGGTTAGGTTACGTTAGGTTAGGTTAGGTTAGGTTAGGTTACGTTAGGTTAGGTTAGGTTAGGTTAGGTTAATATTCGCAAAAAAAAAAAAAAATTCGCAAAAAAAAAAATTCGCAAAAAAAAAAAATTCGCCAAAAAAAAATTCGCGAGGGGGGGGGGCTCGGGGGGGGGGCGTCCCTCCTGTCCCTCCTGGGGTCGGAGACTCCATTCTACCCTACTATTCTCTAATTCAAAATCACTTTTTGAGTAGTATGATACTTGTTGTACAATTAAACAGAATAAGTCAAACTGCGTCTTATAACACTACAAAATATATATACAATTACACTGTACTTACAAGACGGTAACTATACATAAATGATGATGCAAGGCGATCGTTTCCCACTAGTTACGCCGGTCATCATTTGGTCCAATCATAGATGATGACCGGTGTAACTAGTTGAAATCACCATATACTATCCTTTATGTTCATTTGCCGTCTTGTAAGTAAGAGCATTGTAAGTGTAAATATATTTTGTAGTGATGTGATGTGAGATGTAGTTTATTTTATCCCGCATAGTTTTTAGTTATATTTTATATCAAAACTTTACTAACATTACATTCAATGAAGAATATTCAAGACAAATGATAATGATTTCATCCAGGTTTACTATTTTTTTTAAAACCTTATATTCTAATATGTATTAGGTTATGCTCAGCACTAACCCTAGCCTACAAAGATAAACCTGATCTGAATTACTTGACAAGTTATCACATCGGGATCAGAGTTAGAGTAAAGCTATTTTCAGATCACGTAACGTATTGTTGTGCAGCTTCTGATATTACGTGTTAACGATACTTCCACATATGCAATTCAGATAGCAACTCAGGGCTCACATTTAGGGTCATATGTCTTTGAAATATGTATTGATATTTTTAAGCTCTGTCTGACAGTTTGCTTTCTCTGACGATATAAAGATGCATCACAAATTGATGAAGAGGATGATTGGTTGTTGCTACTGGGTAATATTAATATCCTAAATGAATGATGTCTAAAGAATCACATTAAATTCAATAAAGAATAGCATTGAAGCAACATGTTCAGCATCTGTAGTAGTGCCTACAGATCACTGGGCTTCATTACCGATCTACAAGGGATATATCCAGTGCTCATGCTCTAAAAACCCTTAATTGTTATTTTGTCCGACAAAAAAGGTATATTTCTCAGTGGACTGATCATTTCATCAGCAATACCTTCGCGAAGAACATGAAAATAGTCCAGCGTGGATATATCCACATAATTAGTTTGAGAATGGGTTTTAACAAATGTGATGTTCCTGTCAATGAGATTGAGAAACATATTAACCTAGCCACTCTGAGCAACCGAAGTAGGGACAGAGTTCTCCTGTTCCGTCACAAACTTGTATTTGGCTACATGCGCTAGCGGTATCGTATTCAAAGTGTCATCCCAAACAAGGGCTGCGGATGTATTCACTCGCCCTATGATGCCAACTATAGCACGCTTTCAAGATTGATACTCTTTAGTATTAAATTGCAAATGTTTTATGCAAGTTGTTCTCTTTTTTTAATTACATCTATCATCACTATAATTGCTGGTATTCTGTTGGCCTGTTTAAGTGAATTTAATACTTTATGTTCCCGCTCGTTGTTGCTATTGCTTGTTTGTTGTTATTGATTATGTTATTTGTAGGTATGCCTGTTGTTTTTCAAACCCTAATGAAAAGACATTTAAACCAATTTTTGTCATAACCAAAGTAGTTGTGTCATTATGTAAGTGTTGTTAATAATTACAGTTACTGATGAGTAAATGTTACTAGTTGCTGTTGCTCTTGTTTATCATATTTACGCTATACGCACTTACGTTGGTTTCTTCATCTTTTCGTAAGTATTAGCATGTTAATATGTAAATATAGAGAAATATCCGTCGGAATAAATAAATAGTAATGCAATCGATAGTGAGGCTTAATAGTCGGTGTTTTGATTAATTATAGTATATATTTTATACACAGTATATAAAATGTAGTATTATGAATTTGTCATGTTGGCGAAGAAAACAAATCAATAGTTACAAAAGTGATAATTTTAGAATTGTTATTTTATACTATTTTATTACTTTTCTCATGCCGTAAAAATGTGCAACGTGACTACTATTACGTAATTACTCATACTCATTAATGATAGACATTTTACTTTACATACAACCTAAAACAATTTATTCCCATACAATGTGAAAAGATTGATGTTTTACTATAAAGACTATGAAAAACCGATTAAACTATAGATTACTTAAGAATTGTCAACTAAAGCACAATATGTTTCGCTATATAACTGTGTGCTAGAGTATCAATACAATGATTTGTGTAAGAATACTCCAAGTTCATTTAGAAATTCTCCTTATTATATTTGCTCTTCTTAGGTTCACAGGTACATACAAAACTGATTCACTTAATTATTGCAAATGCTTCAAATCTTTCAAAAAACATAATTTTAACAGCACAATGTTCTTGAAAAATGTACCGGCTTTTCAGAATCACGTTAGATTTGAAATTTTATTTGTATTACCATAGATTAAGCATACTCCTTAGGAGTATGCTTAATCTATGGTATTACCCACCACAATTTTGAAAACAATAGCCGTATTCAAATTAATTCGCATATTAAACACATATTGTGAATTATTAAATAAGTGTTTGTTATGCCTGATTTATATTTTTACTAAGTTTGAGAACAGTAAATATTATCCGAAGGTTTATATATTATTTCATTTTCTAGTACTAGTATGTAAAAGTTATTATGCGTGTTGGTGAGTAAAGATGACGGACTCCGAACATATTTTTCATATCAATAAATCTCAAAGTACTTTTAAACATCGAAAAATAAAGTGGTTACATGTATTTCAGAAGATTTATATTCAATAATATTGAAATATACAACAGAGACAGTATCCGGTCAGAATCCCTTATGACCCTTCCCTTCCCTCCCCTTTACGTCCTCCCCCGCTGGGACCCGGATGTTTGTTGTGGGACCGGAAACGCTGAGTCTAACTTTTCTTATAGCATTTAAAACAAAAAAACATTGTTTTTCAGAAAGTAAAAATCCCTTTAGGATGGTTAGATTCTCAGTCAAAAAGAAATAAACATAATTTAACTAATTTTAAGAAATTACGCCAATGAACTTTTATTCTTTGCTATGACGATATGGAATTGAAGTATACGCCACGCTATAAAGTTATGTATTACTGCGCACATTGAATTACCAAATTACATCAATATATTTTCATATATAATTGAGTATTACTTAAATTACAGTATTTCATAAATATACAGTATTACTTACTTTCAACAAGAATGGCTAAGTGCGCAGGTTTCTATTTTATAGTACAAAACACTTTTGGACCGTGAATCCTGCCAGGTTTTTTAAATTGTACAAATATAGGAGCAGCCATACACTTTTGTAAAAACATTTGTTAAGATCGTTTCTTTTGTAACGAAATTTATTGTTCCTAAATAAAATTAGAACAATTGGGTTTTAGGCATCTGGGTTCCAAAACGAAAAGTTATCATTGGTCCAAGTGCACATTTTATGATTCCGGCTACGGTAACAGCTTCATTCCTATAAGGAAAACTTGCAACTTGCCAATTCAGAATCTTTGCCCTAGCGACTGTGATACTTTTACAAACAACTAAACTAAGCACATGCATGCATAGTCGAGTTATTTACAGCAACTAAATACAACTCAAGATAGAGAATACCACAGACATCAACAGCTTATTCTAAACGTAGGTACCATTCGAAGTTTTAGTGTGAAATTACCTACCTTAGCTTAGATTCTAAAACGTATTCAAATGAATTAACATATAAACGCATCTTGTGGATTATTAAATAACTGTTTGTTATACCTGATTTATTTATTTTTTACTAAGTTTGAGAACAGGTAATCTTATCCAAAGGTTTATATATTATTTAATTTTCTAGTATTAGTATGTAAAAGTTAGTATGCGTGTTGGTGAGTCAAGGTGAAGGACTCCGAAACCATTGCAGCGGCCCTATCGTGGGTTCTGGATCCGTTTACGCGCAGATCTATTCTATAGTCTATGTAGATGGGTAAATTAAAGAAAAAAGAGGCTAAAGAAGAAGTATTTACATGCCCAGGCAGTTGTACAGAAGTGCCTTTGGTAAAGAGGGTAAGAGGAGAAGTTTCCATGGTAGGTAAAGTAGGGAAATAGAGATATTTACTTTAGTTATCGAGTAAATAAACAATCGTTTTGAAGAGTAAATACCTTGTGTTATGATTAGTACTTGTTTATGTGCAATGAAAAGAAATTGAACCATTTATAAACTATTTGTGTGAAACATATCTTGTTGTATCGATACAATTTTTAATTTCTAAACATATATAATTAATTAAGCTGAAAGACGGCCTAGTGTTTATGTGTGCGTTTGATTTAGTGGATTTAGATCACTTCATCCCTTTTTCAAGAGCATAGAAAAAGCTATTCAAAACCGTCATCCCTTCACAATGTGAAATTGTACGTTAATATTTCATGGATCAATGTCACACAATTTAATTAAAGACATAAAATACTTGCAAATATTGAACAATAATGGATTGTATCGAAGTGTATAATCAAAATGGGTTATCAAAAACAATACTAGGACCTACCGTTGTAATTTAGGTTTAAAATTAATTTTATCTCATAAAGCGGTCAGATAGAAAAACGGTATCTTACTTAATATCACCTCCATTTAAAAAATAAAATAAAAACGTCAAACAAAACTAAAATCATAATGTAAATGGCGGAGCTTTTATCGATGGATATTACTAACTCTTTACTTGAAAATGCTTTTACTTATTACCTCCTTAAAATATAGGTTATAATAAATTCATACGTAACATTTTATTAACCGTGTTTCACCACTTCGAAATGTTTAAATAGGAATTTATTTGATTACAAAATTTGTAACGCCATGTAAAAGTAGTGTTATTAATTAGTAACTATAGTTTCAATTAATGAGTTTTGTTTTTGGCAAGGCAAATTTAGGAAATTAGTAATTATTTAACTAACTTAACTATTGACCCAGCCACGAGTACGTGAGTTTCACTGCTGAACCAAAGTAGCTTTAGTTGTACTTAACATTTAACTAAAAACATTCTAACATAAAAATTCAATACGGTTATATGATTTGTCAGTACCTGCTATAGTTCGAAACATACCAAAGTTGCTATACCTTGAACTTTTTTAAAATAGTTTACTATAGTGTTACTAATTTCAGTGAGTGAGTTAATGGTTTGAGTAGTGATATTCAGAACATCATATTTATGTTATTGCTGTTAAACTGCGTTTATTGTTGTATAAACAGCTGTTGGTACAATAGCTGTATCGAAATAGTTCTTGTAAAATGCAAATAGGTAGAATTTTATCTTCGAATTACCGTTATAGGAAACTCAAACTTTAACAGCAGCTGTATCCTTCAGAAAGGAAGCATGAAGAATTTAAAACCGCTTTGGGTTAAGGCTATTTCCTTGTTACCTCAATCGACGAAATCAGCTCAAAAATAACTGAGTTACAAAAGTCGCCTTAACGTATAATACGTCTTTAGTTCGTAAATAATTATTTTTCCGTACATTGTTTAAATTAATTGCACAGCATGTTTAAAGGAAGAATCAACTAGTATTGATTGCTTAAAATTGCATCTACCTCATAATTTGTTCTAGATAAGGTTGCATACTACCTTAGTATAATATTAGTTTTTAAATGTGACAGTATTTGCAATCTACTTATATAAATCTATTTGCAAACTAATCCTTAATTATAATAATAGCTAATATCAATATCATTAGTATAAAAGAAATTACAAAACGAACGACTATAGATATTTAGTTTTTAAATGTGACGGTATTTGCAATCTACTTATATAAATCTATTTGCAAACTAATCCTTAATTATAATAATAGCTATTATCGATATCATTAGTGTAAAATAAATTACAAAAGAACGACTATAGATATTTAGTTTTAAAATGTGACAGTATTTGCAATCTACTTATATAAATCTATTTGCAAACTAATCCTTAATTATAATAATAGCTCTTATCGATATCATTAGTGTAAAGGAAATTACAAAACGAACGAATATAGTTATTTTTACTGACCATTGTTAATAAGTGACTGTCACAGGCTTTGACTGTAACATAACCACTGAATTCGTAAGGCCATATTTCACAGGCCACTCTATAATCAATTAATGCGCTAAATCACTGGATGACAGCGCTGTCAGCGGCTAACTGACAAACAACGTGCTGGCTGTAAATCCACTGTAGCTAAATCAAGTGTCAGAAATTCAGCCATTGAAATAACCAAACCAACTGAGTTTCCATGAAGAACAAATAATGTTTTTGTTATTATTTTACTGAGCAGTGGTTTTTTTAACTTGTTTTCTATAAACACTCTTCAAGATTTGGCTAACAAGCGCTTTAAAATAGATAGCCATCAATGTAAACTAAATCATAATATGTGAAGGTTTTCTTGCTTTGGGATTAAATATCTAGTTTTTTTGCTTTAAAAATAGTTTTTACTGGGAGAAGATTTGTATTAAATCTTAGTGAAGTAAATTCAGCAGTAGTTTACGACAATACTTGAACTCAGGTCATGTATATAACTTGCGCTTTTTTGCTATAGCAGAGCCTCCATTTGTTATTTTTATCTTTCACAACAATTGATGTATACTAAAAACATTTGGAAAATAAAAATACCTATAGCTTTATCACATCGTTCGTTCCCTTTCAGTAATTAATTGTATATTAGTTGCATGTCTTGCGTTCTGTAGTTAATATATTAAATAATCTTGAAGAACACATATTAAAGTAATTATCTGATTAAAAAAAAAACTGTATTTATTTGAACAATTTTACAATGCAGTAGTATGACAATTAAATTGTAGCATTTGTAGCATTGAGTTAATTGTAAATATAAACAATTTAATAACACAAAAGCAGACTTATACCATAGACTATATATTATGCTTATACGCAAAACTAAATATATAAAAATAAATGAAAACTCTTATAAATTCCACAATCTTATACTTCCCAATAATTAAAAATATATATTGTAAATACCCTACCCTGTAATAATATATAGGTTTTCTGTCTAGCATACATCTCAAAACCAACAGTTTGCTAATATAGTTAAGATGTATTAGTTAATGATGTTAAGCAAACTATTAAGCTATAAGGAACACTTTTCAATACATCGTGTGAGATGGATGAAATCACTTACTGTATGAAAGTCCAACGAACTCATCGTGTACCAGCGGAGGCTGAGAACATTCTCCATAATCCCTCAATTATAGCGCTGAGCCGGATATTTCATCCGATGAATTAACAACGCTATTAAAAATGTTAGGTTTGAAATTGACAGAAATAGTGGCAATGCATGATTAATAAATAACGTACATATTAACTTTTAGAAATATGTTATATATGTAAACCTTTTTTAGGTAAAATGAACGTTATAGTGTGACTTCTTCATTTTCATACAGTACTTTACAGCAGTAGTAAAATGATATACCAGCTGATATAATATGAACAAGAAAGACTGAGGTATGTGATAACATTATTTATTACTCAATTAAGCCGATCGTAAAATTAGATAAATCTAATGTACATCTCTATTCCGTAGTTAACCGTAGTTTACCAATAGTTAATGTTGATGGTTTAAGACTAGGAGTATGATCATTATTCTCGTAAGAAGTTGAAAGCAATCAAACAATTGTTAATATTGTGACTCACTTGAAGACCAGAAACAAACTATAGTATCATGCATGTCTTTTGGTTAGTTTTTTAAACAATTTTGATCCGACCTAGACATTTAGTTCATTGAAAAAATTGTTCTTGGCGTCATAAAAAAAAACAATATCACAATCACCAACCACCGCAAGGAACTAACCCCCCTTTAAATGTACCACACGCGTAGGTCTTTGACGCTGACCAACAGTAGTGTCGTTTCTTTGTTCAACATTCTGGCTTTAGCTTTTCGTATCGTTTGTCTTCAGCAAGCACCTAAATAATCTGAAAAACAAACTTTATTTAGTTATTGTTTAAAGATAGCTAAGATTCGAATGAACTGAGATAAACTGATCATAGAGTGTTATTATTACTCACAAAGCAAGTGCAATCGGTACGTTGTACATAAATACAAATTTTACAGGTAGCGAGGGTGTGAGTAATTAAAATCAACCAATTTATTAGACTAAAGGTCCCATTATGGTTAATAGTGAATGTTGTTCTTATTGCTAATACAGTACTAATATTGCTAATATTGTACTACGGCAAATATAAGGTTTTGTTATAACAATTATACGCTAATTTAGATTATCGGTGACGATAATAATAACGATATCATTATGATGTATTATGATGATGACGATTATCGGTGACTGGCCAACTTATAAGTCGACTGCATTAGCCAAATGTCGACGAGGGCTTAAGTTAAACAATGTTCATGATTATTTCTCACCACGCGTTCACAAAACCGTTGACTTTTTTATGTTGGTTGCTTTTCTTCAACAGTTTTTAGTCATACACTAGTAAATACTTAATAGACGTAATTAGAACAAATTAATTTTTAGCAGCGTACATTTGTTTAATTAGACTTAAATAAACATTATTTGTACTTTTTTAACACAAAAAGACGAGTTAGGTGTTATTATATAATACGTATGTAACTAAAAAGGTCCAATGCCGGATTTTGCAAAAAAAAAAAAAACAGAGTGAAATTTATAAAACGTCCGCTCCCATTTTGCGTCAGTCTGTCTGTTTATGTTTTTTATTAAACTAATTCATAATGTTTAAAAAAATCTATAATAAACCCAAAAGTGTCTTTTTGTCCTACAAATTATACGCGAATATTTCAACTATAAAACTGAGATATTGCGATTTTATCATTTAAAACATGATATTTGGGTCACGTTTTAACTCACAATATTTCAGTATTTGTTATCCTACAAGTAAAATGTTGAAATGTTTTTAGACAAATACACAACTTAATATATTATTACAGATTTTTCTTAAAAATTACGGTTTAAAAATACTTAGTAAAAGTAGACGCTATTTTAAAAGGTGAAAGGTACAAACATCAAATTCAACACCAAAATAGCATAAGCTATATAGATACTATACATGCCAAGTTTTAAATCAATACATTTAACTGTTTAAAAGATACGTCATTTAAAAAAAGTTCATTGAAAATAAACGGTTTGGAGTTAAAAAAGTCACTCTGAAATTGTTGTCTCTTTTGGGTATACATTTCAAAAATATACACCCAGTGCACATTTTTAGTTACACCCTGATATATAAACATTAATTAAGATCACATGTTATATTACATAATTGTACATCGTTATTTATAGACAACTTTTTAATTAAAAAGTAAATTCTAGAATTAGAAATGGTGGTCATGTTGTGAGCAATAAAGGGCAGAATAATTGGGACTTGTGCGATTGGTTTTTAGTAATAACGAGCCTTTCTCTTTTTATTGTTCATCTGAAAAAGTAAATCTCCCCTTTTATTGGTTCGAAGCTGCTTATTTTGTTTTGACTTATGAATTTGACTGTAGAGTAAATGGAGTCGAATGTATTTTGAGTTTGAGTTACAAAACGTATATTATTGTACAGATTAGCAAAACGGTACTATTGGTAACATTATAAGACATATATCATACTTTGTGTTAGAGATGGCTGGTTTGCGGAGCGGGAGGATTCTGATTTGTGCATAGATAGTTGTATTCATTAAAAATAAAAATCAATTTTGAATATTTGAACAATGCAAATTATGTAGAGTGTTTTGTAAAGAAAATATAAAAATCTTATTTTATGTAAACGTTAGCATTTTCGTTTCAATCTCGTTTTCGTTTTAGCGAGTTCGTTTTAGTATCAGAGACAATTCACAATGGTGTTTGTCAAAATAATTTAAGTATGTTAATTTACATGTAAATAAATGTAAGAAGGGATGTTGTGCCAGTAATTCAATTCAAGATTACAACATACAATACTGAACAAGGTGAGTCGGGTCAGTGATCCATAAAAGGCAATAAATATAATCCCTTCAAGTAGCGGTGAAAAAGGATTCTCAGACAGAGCAGTTAAGTCGAGTTGTAAAATGTTATGTCACTCCGCCTAGAGTCGAGGCGCCTCTTCTTGTTCTTGCCTACTAAAAAAAACTCTCAAGCAAGGGAAAATTACCTTTTTAATTTATAAAAGTTACATAAATAAATAACTACCTTATCTTGAAACAGTCTTAACTATTGGGCTGTGAAGACTAACTAGCATTCAGAGTAGTGAATGACGTACATTACTAAGAAAATTTGGTTACGTATCTTTTCTGAAGTTCAAATTTAATCATGTAACAAGATTCAAATTTGAACTGTCGCCGGAAAAGTTATGTAATCAAATTTCAATTTGAAAATAAAATTCAGCAGCTAAAATAGATACACTTTATAGTACATTAATACATTGTTTGTACTGAACAAACTCAAATTTCATTGAATTATTTAATAATTTAAAATAATAAACAAATAGATTAAACTATATTTGTTTCATAAAATTACAAGAGGCAATTAATTTTGGAACCAAATAAATAGAGATAACCTAAGAAAACCATCCATTAGTTAAGAGAGGCACATTATTATAAATTAACTAGATGTTTCCGCAGGCTCCTCCCCGCAAATAATCTTAATGCATACAAACTGACAGTTGTGTGTGCTGAATTCTGTGGTTAACCCGTGGAACTCTACGAATCAAGATCAGCTGTTTGTATTTTCATCAGCTCAAACTAAAGTGAATGTTCATAAGAATAACACATGATTGGAACTTTGACTCCCCGTAGGACAGAGCCCTATGGGAATTTCTTAAAACCCTTTTTTAGTATCTGATTATATATGTAGGATTTCTGATTCTAAACCTTGTTCTTGTAGAATACTAATTATAAAATAATTAATCATGTAATTACATTGTGAACCTTTTGTAAAAATGGCGCTTTCCATTAAAATAAATAAAATCAAAATAAATCCAAGAGTATGTTCCAAATTTCATTGCAATACGTTCTGTGGTTTTTGAGATTTCGTGATGAGTGAGTGAGTGAGTCAATCAGTCAATTAGTGGTATTTGGATTTTATATATTACAATTTAAAGACTATTGGAGAAAAATAATTTTATTTTCTATTTTTTCATTGAAACGTATCCTAAAATTGCATTTCGATTATAGTTTAAATATTATATAATATTTGATATTTTTAATCTGGCAGTAAGCAGGGGGTATATTTTAGTTTTCATGTATAAGCATAATTGTTACCTAATAATTCTTAATTAGTAAATAACGGCTAGCATGTAAAATAAAATACAATGGATAAGTTATCTCATTCATTTCACTATGTCACATTAGTCTGTCAAAAGATGAATTTGGTTTTGTCCCTGTTAACGGAATTGAAGTGCATCATGATGTAATTTAATATTGTAAAATTTACAAAACGGTTAATGCAAAGTTATATGGTTTACATTAAGATTCTACTGTTAATAGTGGATTGTTGACTTTTTATCTTTTCAATTATCATTAATTTACTCCTTAATGTCGCAATTTTAATAACCACAGAGGTGTAATAAAAGTCAAATTTAAAACAATTTAAAGTTGATTTAAACTAAAGTACGGTTTGATTTTGAATTGTAGAATAGTAGAAATAAGATTAATACAAGAATTCTCATGTTATATAATTAAATAAAAACAAATTATATAAATAAGTATATATAAATGTCTCGTATTGATTTATGTTAATCCATGTAACCAATATATTATTTGTTTTGAAATTATTAGAGGACAGGTCGTAGGACAGCACAGAACGATATCCCTTTCAAGTTTCCGATGCTTCTCTTCAGCACAAACTTCTAAGGGTGGATGGCAACTAACTGTCCAAACTGTCCACTTGGTTTTATCTACGTGGGGCTGTTTCAAACTCGGTTTCAACAACTCTTAAGCAGAAGACAGTTTTACCACTAAGTACGAGACCCGCCATTTGTTTCCCTGCCTCATTCGTTGGCGGGGGTAGCCTGGTTAGATAACTTTCTTAAAAAAAGTATTACATGGGGATTGCAAGCTGGCAATATGTATTAAAGAATGTTACCAACCAGGGCACTATATAGGGAGGGTCCTCATAGTAGCAAGGGTCTCAAGATTCTGTTAGCTCTCTTGTGTATGTTGAGTGTGTGAGCGTCAGGGTTCGATGTCGGAGTCAGTTTGACGATGAGATCTGTCACTTCAATCTCTCCGCTGATGAATTAAACTCGTGCGCTGTAATTGGAGGTAAAGGGTGACAGGCATCGGAGAAATGTTATTCATGGGAATTCATTAATATTGAAGTTAAAGTTATTGATCATGCACCAAAAGAACTAGTTGTTTTTATTGTATTATTAGTATCCGATTATATATATGAAGGATTTCTGATTTTAAACCGTGTTCTTGTAGAATACTAATTGTAAAACAATTATTCATTACATTGTGAACCTTTTGTAAAAATGACTCTTTCCATTAAAATAAATACAATCAAAATAAACGCAGGGTATTACACTAGTAGTTTTATGTAGATTAAATTTGATTTGGTGAGAACTCTTTTCATAGCAAGAATGAATTGAAACACGTTTGTATAACATTGTGACCAATGGAAACTTTGTTTTTAGTTGATAAGTCCATTACATAACAACATATAATATGTTATTGATATTTATGATATTGAATATTAAAATTAATGTGTATTCAAACTAGTTCGCACGCAGCACGCTGACGTGAGGGAAGTGAATTTCCACATACAAAACTTTTAAAACCCAAAACCAGTGTAAAAACATACATTTTTTCCAGTTTTATTGAAATCTGAAAACATTTATTTGTTGGCTGTTCTGATGCTCCTGGTTTCATTTACCTGCAATTCTAGGAACACAATTTTGCGCATTATAAGGTTAAAAGAAGGTCCAGTCAGGCTTTAAAGTAGGTGCGAGGTTGCTGGGGATGATACAAATACACCAACAAATGCTTTTCTAATGGAAATACCCCATAAGACAACGTACTGTGTTTAGCCGATATACATTTTCTTTAATAACTCGGTAAATATTTATGCTAGAATGACAAGAGAGGGCTTAAAACTTTCGCTTTACTAATTCCCATCTTAACCTAAGCATTAATATTACGTCCGGGGCTTTCCTGACCCTTTTTGGGCCCAAAAACTCGAAATTTGAAAGAATAATCCGCAAAACAGGGGGTTAGAGTTTTCTGATTATTTTGCCGAACGAACTTGTCCAACTGATTATAGAAAGAAACATCCCTACCGAATGTGAAGTAAATCGGACAAAAAATGCGACCATCAGAGTGCACACACACACACACACACACACACACACACACACACACACACACACACACACACACACACACACACACACACACACACACACACACACACACACACACACACACACACACACACACACACACACACACACACACACACACACACACACACACACATACATATACACATATATATAATTTTGAACGACCCCCCAAATCGTGTTCAGGGGGTCATGTTAGGAACTTCTATGGTCGTCCCGGGCTTAAGTTTCACCGTGCGGGTCATACTAATATTTCACTTTTCCGTAGGAAATTCATTAATAACAGAATACTATATTTTAAGGTGTGCGAAGTGATCCACAATTACTATTTCGTTGACAACCTGTTGTTCATTTCTCATCATTCTGAATAAAAAATTCAAACAAACAGTTATTTAAATAATTTATTAAAGTTATTTCTTGTTATTACTATTAGGTTTTGGATCTGGTTGAAAGTTTTAGAGCTTTTCTTTATATCCAACTACAAAATATAGATTCAAATCTCAGAAATTGAACAGCTAAGAAAGCCTGTAATTTAAAATAGCATACGTTGTTTTATGAAACGAAAAAGGTGCTAAACGATCGGTATTAACAGTTGAGTTAGAAACGAACGGTAATGGCCGTTTTTGCAATTGGTCGTTTATTAATAGCGGTGTTCGTTACTTTATGGCACACCTGGGGCAGTGTATCTTCTTTTTCCTTGCAAACTGTTGTTTAATGTTGTATTCTGTAAAGGATCGTATAGCAGGGAACAGCAAATACAAAATTTGTAAGCCCCAACAGCAACACTTTGAAATCAAGCATAAATAATCATTTAACCGATATTTTTCTAAAAAAATAACGCTTTTAAAATGTCTGCTTTGTTTTATAAAAATATGTGTTTTAGATACTGCTTTGTTTACATCCCAAATTCTTCGTCTATTGACTTACAACTTACAACAAAAAAAACACGTTATACTGAATGCAAACGTTTAAAAGTATACTCTTTAACTCTCCAATCTTCTCAAAAAATGGTATTTTATATCACGAATTGCACTTGTTGATTTTGTTGACTCACCACTGGAAACATAAGAAGTTTTGTTTGTTCGTCAAGTACATTATTTTATAAACAGCTCAAGCTGAAGGGAGATCAATAAACCCAGCCTGAAGAAGTTTATTGTTCCTAAGTTTTCTGAGATTCAAAGAGCTCATAATTCTTTCATGGTTTCTGCTAAATGGGTCAACTGCTATGCCCCAAAAGTATGTAGTTTTATAGTTTATAGTGAACATAACTTATTTAATTTTAGTGTTATTGAATACGGCTTTATAATTGTGTATAAAATACCATATTATGTTAAAGTAGGCCTAAAATATACGGTATCAGGAAACTGACACATACTTTCTCCCTTTTAGTCCAACTTTAATAAATAAATTACTTTTTATTTACTAAATATAGAATACAAAGCACGGTTGAATGTACAGAAAATCTTGCAAACAAGTTGTTTTAAAAAATATCCACCCAAATCCCTGTTTAGGAGGCACTACAGAATCCATCGCTACACACGTGGTTTTAAGAGGGGAAATGCCCCCTCAGGGTTATTAAGGGGAAACATATTTTGAATTTCCTCTGTTGGTCAATGCTAACTTGACAAGCATATCAAGTTTGAACGAAATTGATAAATAAATAATAAGAAATAGTAATTTTTGTATTCCCCATAAGAATTACATTCCCTTTGTACATTGGAAAACGTACTGCGTTTACTGCAAAAAGAAAATTTAAATTTTCTCCGTAACCAGTAATCGTAGAATAGTAATTAAAAATAATAAATTATTTAGTTTTGTATGCTCTTTTTATTGGTGATAGTAATATTTTTATATTTAAGTTTTTTCATGCAAAATCCTAAAAACTAAATATTTATATTTTAAGTCTTGTAATTTCTGAACCCGAATTTTCAAAGAAATGCGGGTGGTGTCATTTTGTTGTAAAACTAATGTTCTACAAACGACTAAAGTTCAATCAAAACCGTTTGAGCCGTTTTTGAGAAATCTTGATTTTTCATGTTTTTGGCGGTTTTGGGGGGATAATTACCCTACAAAATCTAAAATTCAAAAAATTAAAAAGACGCATGGAGATATCGTGGATTAGTACCTACATACCAAATTTCATAAAAATCGGACCTTTGGTTAGGGCTCTAGCTCTGTACACATCCATACAGACAGATAGACAGACAGACACACAGACATTATGTAAAAATCACCTTTTTTGGTTCAGGGAGCACCAAAACGAATATTTCCACTAACAACTCAAATTCGAAAATTTTGACGAAAACAATACTTTCTCCATATACTACGTATAGGGGGGAGAAATTAAAAAGATCGTAAACCATTAAAATTTTGACAGATATATTGATTTACTTGGCACTTTTATAATACCAAATTGAATTAATCCATAATTTAATTTTTATTGGGCTATTCTCGCCTTAGTTCAATCCTAGGGGTCTTGTCAGATGGTGATGAATAAAAACAAACATTGAAGTCCCAAGACGAACAATATATATAATAAAACAATCATGACCCCCAGGATTCAATTCCTACGTTTCGCGGTACGTACCGAAATGTCAGGGAATCAATTTTGATTTTCTTGAACACGCGCCTCACGTACTCCTGTTGAACGCTGAAAATATTGCAGATACCGTTAGCAGATTTTTGTTGTAAAATAAATCATAATTCCACCTCACTAAAATGAATATAATTCAAAAGTGAATTAATCTAGCAATTAGTATTGAACAGATTAAAACTGTTTGTGTGTAATTTTGTAGAATATTTTAAATATAACATTTCAGTGTATTACAATGACTCTCCCTAATTAACTTCTTAGTTTATAGTTTGTCCAAACATATTTTCTCAAATTAACTTGAAATTTTTCAAAAAAGATTTTAATTTTGATTGAAATTTTATTATAATAGTCGTTTTAACATTTTAATCCAGACATATAGAATAAAGTTATCAGCGCTACTTTAAACGTCAGAATAAGGTCAACTACAAGTTTTTTCTTTGGTTATTTCCTTTAGTTGCCGTTATTTGAACAAAAGACAAACCTGTGATCCAGTTTTTCTTTTTGTGCTAGTTTATAATTTATAAGTTTGTTTCGTAAACATTTATTTTCCGTGTAATGTAAGTTAGTTTCGTTATATTGCCGTCACGCTTGATGTATTACTTCATCATTTTATTAATTTGTTAAGTTGTTATTTTATTTCTTAAGATAAAGTATTCTTTTTAATTTTGTTTGTTAAAATGCAGCTGTATTTATGTGTTTACATATATATATATATCACCTGTTGTATTCTTCGAAATTTGTCATAAATGCCTTTCGATAATAAAGGAATTGAATTGAAAGTCCAGTTGTAAACTATTCCAATAAATAAATTATTTGCAAATTGTTCACCTCAATTTGATTTTAATAAAACTGTAATTGGTATCAATCTAATCTTTAAATCATGTCCTTTAACTCCTACTCACAGTTATTGCCCGTTGTGCGGATCTAGATAAAACTCAACAATTACAAATAATTTGTCGCAGAGATTAAAATTAAAATTATAACCTGTTCATGGATACAGCTTAAATAACATATATATTTATTCATTGATGATGATTACTGGAAATTATTGATAATGAGTCCTGTTTGCTGAAAATATTACTTGAACCTAAGGCAACTTAAGATCCCGAATTTCGAGACTAAAGGTAATTAAAGGTAAGATTAAAGGCGTAACTCGTTGTAAAGCCGAAAATTTCTCGAAGTTTGTTTTGTACAGTGGTAATAGGTATGACTAAATCTACATTGGATTGAAATTGATTTAGCTGACTAAATATGTGTACATTATATCAGATAATTAGCTCATTCATACCACTTTAATATGCCATAACATAACATGATGAATGTTTATCTTGATAACTCTCCTTTCAAACGGTGAACTAAAGGAAACCCTCATGTAAATAGATTATATTTGGTATTGCAGTAAATCTATTCTAGGAAAATTAAAAGTCAAAAGATTCTGTAACTTTACAATCTATATAGTATCAACCGAGTCAAACCTGCTGATTGTATGAATCTGAGAAAAGGTAAAGATACAGTTTTGAACAACAAACGAGACAAACGAGATTGACGTAGTGATAAACTAATCTTGAGCTATAACAGAACCTCATTTTATAAAATAGGGAAATCTTTATTTGCACGAAGGGAATGATTAGTTTGCAACAAAACTATTTCTGTACATTAGATATAATGTTGTGTAATGTTTCAAGTATAATCTAAATAAAACCTTTATCTTCTTTTGAAGGTTTTCCCTGTTGCAACATATACGAAATAGTAATAATCGTCATATGTCAGAAGATAAATAGTTTAAATAAACAGTAAAAATAAATTTAAATTTTTAAAATTAAATACAATTTGAATAATGCACAAATAGCTTTGTCGGTTTTAGGAAGGCTTTTTTGGTGGTTATATACTTTGAATTTTTATTTATTTTTACCTTGGTATATTAATTATTATTCTTTCCAGCCTTTACTTAATTGATACTTATGCGAGAACAAAAGCGAATAACAAAGCTATCACTATTCTGTGCTTCCACTTCGTATTCACATCTCGCTCGTCAGTGTTGCCAATACATCACATTAGTGCCAACATAAACCACACATGTTGACCTACTTTATCATTGGAACTGCCTACTTTAACTTGTATATGTTAGTAAATTTGAAGCTGTAATATCGTTTATTATTAAAGCTGTATCATAACTGTTTAAGTATGGTAAGCTTAAACAAATGAGAACATTCATTAACTTAGTTGCACGGCTATATAACGGCGTTTACAACTTAGCTCCACTCTTTCATTGATGTTCCCTTACCACAATTTCCATCCAAGACTGACCGACTATCAATAGCAATTGGAAACTTTCATGAATGTTTTATGAAATGAAATTATACAAATTTGCAAACTTACATAAGCATTAGACAAAGTCAAACAGTATATACAATGTAAAACTGACAGATTATGTAAATGATAACTACTGTACTTAGATAAATAAGCTATACACATACAAAATGCACAATATATGAAAGCTAATATGGATGCTACTAATTTTACAAAATAAATAATACGTTTTGGCTACATTCAAACAAATTTCAAAGATTACGTAAATCGATTTTATATACTGTAATCAAGAGTGAACAATAATTCACTATGGAATTGTTATACATTTTGAATACTATAAATTCCCTTTGACTTAATCAAGTTTTATTCTGTATAAAAAATAATTAAAACGTTGAATACAACATTTCTTAGCTAACTAACTGAAAAATGACGTAACTATGAATACTTTGATTGCAGCCCGATTAAACTAATTGAGTTAAGGTATTTGGGTATTTGCATACTTAATGAAATGACAAGTTTTTGCTTCTCTTCGCGATGGTTTTTTTTTCTTCTCTATATGGTATCGTTTTACTAAACCAAGCATTATTTGTCATATTTTATATATATTGTGTGGTGATAATTTGGATCGTAAAACACGATTACACTAAAACATCGGAATAAGTTTACCCTCATGGTGAACTCCAACCCACCTCTACGAAATATGCTACTTTGTATTAAAGTGTATTCACGTTATCAACCCTATTACTAGGTGGCTAGATATTTCATCCATGAGTGGTATTGGAAATAAAATAATCTTTTAGAAAGTTGGCTTAACTATACTGACATATAATGACTATTATGATTAATATGTATCAAATTTACTGTTTGTGACGAAAAAGAAAAAATATTTAACAACTATCAGTCCACAGTTTTCAGCTTGCTTCGTCCAATGTATTGTACATTAATTTGTTCGGTACTAATCTTGGCCATTAAACAACTATGGTTGAATATCCGAGAGAAAATAATTTAACTTTGCGTTTCTGTTTACTTATAAACTGCAGTAGGTTTGTAATGCCCGTGTTCTATTCTGGGTTTATTTTAGTGTGTAAGTTTTCAACATTTAATATATGATGTCTTTAGGAGCTACTATCTTTCGACATTAATTTGCTTGAGAGAGGGTGATTCTCCTGTGGAAAGAGCTTCCGTCTTCACCGTTACGTTGCCAAACTTGAAACTGATGTACAACTGAAGAGTATTTTGAAACTTTGGGTTACTGTGTCTGTAAACACATTTGAAGTGGTCGTAAGATACAAGTTTTTGACTACTTAATATCCCTATAACAAATTTTTTGCCTGCATACCAAGTGAACGAAACAGGAAACTAAAATCAACAATACCAAGGACAATTAATTTGTAGAATGTTTAAAGTTTAACTTTTGAAGACTAAATATGTATAAATAAGGGTTATATTTGTCCCTAATAAGCTTTACAAAAGTTTATTTTATTTTAAATAATTCGTATTTATTGTTTTTCTTCACCCCTAATGAGTTTAATGCTTCTATAAAACAATTATATAAATTGAAGATTGTAATGGTATAAATAATTCAGTTAAACGTTTCCTGAAAGTCAGCCATAATTACCTAACGTTAACTAATGCGAAAACTCCAAAAAGGTTTACTATGCAAATATTCTCTATAGTTTGCATGTTATTAAACCATAGGAGATTTTAACTCGAAAGATAATTTGTAAAATAATATCTCTTCATTAATTATTATAAAAGTCTAACGAAATACAACGAGGTGTAATAGTATAACTGACCGCTAAGATGAATATTATAAATAGGGGCTTGGTATATGATATAATGATTTTAAGATTTTTATGTGTATTTAAACTATAGGATATTTAATAAGTAATTCAATGTATACGATTAAAAACTGTTGTATTTTATTAATATATAATGTTTTATGTAAATAAAATGTGAATATCATCGCAGCTTAGTCTGCGATGGAGTCATACAAGAACATAAAAACCAATTGCCATGTTTTCGCCGCTCTGTTGTAATGCGTCGTTGAAAATTGACAGTTTCCATCCGAACAGTTTCCATTCATCTCTTCATCTATAACAAATAAACAATAAATAAGTTACCCCTTATCCACACACCCTACGCTAGGCTACCTTGGTGCCAAGAGTAAATAATTAGTATAGTAGGAAAACAAGACTGTTGTTGTTACTATCATTGTTAAATGATTTTCCTGCGTGCTTGACAATTTTAGAAGTTATTATTCGTTTAAAACAGAATTGAACAAATACTTTATGGTTGTTGAATATTTTCATCCTTTTTATTTGTATTATGGATTGCTTTGTTTGTTATTTTAGTTATAGATTTATTGATATGTTATTGGTTGGAAAATGATTGAGAAATCTGTAAATTTGCTGTTATATTTATGGATGTTATTCTTATACATCCATAATAGCTAACATAATAGCTACTTAATAACTTATAACTACTTATAGCTACTTATAACTTAATAGCTACAAAAGCCTTATTAAGAATTATTGTTTATATATATATATATATATATAAATAAACAATAATTCTTAATAAGGCTTTTGTAGCTATTGTACAATAATGCATCAACTTTAGAAATCGTATATTATAATAAATAACTGTTCTATTGATAAATAAAATAAAAACACTGCTACTAAAAGGTTACCTTCTTCCTAACCTGTATTGTGTAAACGCGCCTTACTGTTTCGCATCAAAGGTGTGTTCATGTAAAAATTATATTTATGGACAAGAAAATATTGTATTTTTAGCGAATTTCCCCTATAGGGAAGAAGCTATTACCGTAGTCGGCATGGTAAGACCTAGGCCCGGGACCATGATAACTTTTCGTTTTGAGGTCCCCAGACCCCAAAAACACCATTCGTTCGAAACTGTATATATATATATATATATATATATATATATATATATATATATGTGTCCGTGGGTGCGATAACTCTCGTAAAAAAGGTCCGATTTTGATGAAATTTGGTATAAACGTGTAAAGCAACATTTATGACTTTAAGTTCGAAAACCAGCCATATCGCTCTACCTTAAGGGGTATTTTTCGGGGGTTTCGTACCCCAAAAATGGGGTTTTTGAATTTGTTATATATCATTTTTGAAATTGTCAAATTTTAGTTTTCACCATTGGATTCAGCTTAGAAAAACACACAATTTGGTATTCTGACCATCCCTCTACGTCAATTGGTTCCCGAGATATTGAAACTGCTAAACACAGTACGTTGTTTAATGTTATTCTTATGGAGGAAAAGAAAATTTTTATATCTCGCTTAATTGTGAACGTATACTGACGAAACTTGGTATACAGCTTCATCTCGTTGTGGTCTATTAATGATTGCTCAAAAAAAATTTTTGCCAAGGGCTCTCGTAGTAGCAAACCTGCGTACTCAGCCCCCATGTTATTCTTATGGAGAATAATTAAATGCTCTGTCTCCCATAATTATGAACATTAATGAATAAAAACTGGTATACGACTTCACCTAGTTGAGTTATATTGATATTAGCATAAAAACCCATTGTTTGTGTTCCTTGTTGCAGCAAACCTGCGTACTCAATCCCAATGTTAATCTTATAGAGAATAATTACAATTTGATGTATCGCTTATTTGTGAATATATTTTTATGAATCTTGGTATGCGGCTTTATGTGGTATTGAGACATATATTTTGCATTGGAAATTCGCTGAGTACGCAGGTTTGCTGCGACGGGGGTATTTTACCTAAATGATGGTTAGATTTAAAAGATTACGTGTTTTTAAAGTTAGAATTATGTTTCGATTTGTTAGATTGGGATACCGAATGAGTCAAAGAGACATGTTTTCAATATGGAGTACTTTTTAGGAAACGGGGAAAATAATACGAACGGAAGTTAAAGGAGGCAGAAAAAGATAAATTTACTAAAATAAAATAAATTTCTATATCTCCCTAACTCGTGAGGTACACGTATGGTCAGTCTTCAGGTGTATTCGCACTATAAACCCGAATTATCTCTAGACCTTTCAGATCATGAGGCAAGCCCTTCCCTCTGTGCTAGCTCTCCAAACCACATGGCTCCCGAAATCCGTTGGAGTGTTCTTCCCCCAAATCGGTTTACTCTCTTCCATGTAGCAGTTTCAGAGTTCACTAGATAAGGGCATTTAGGTCCAAATAAATTCTCCCAGATATCACTGTACAGTAAACAATATTAGCTATTAGTCCATAGTTTATATGTGACCGAATACAGAGTATTCTCGACATATACATTTACCCTTGACACAAATTTCAAATTTCGGGATATTGTACTAAAAAGAAACAAAATATGTATCGCTAACATTATGGTCTCTCACGCTCCATTTTCTGACTACGTGTCTGTACTATTTTCAGTAAATACATTATATAATATTACATTAATATAAATATTGGTTTAAACTTGGCATATGTACTGCTCTTGTTTAATAAAAAATTGTTTTTGAATTTTGACATTTCCAGCTTTTACTTTTTTTCAAAACCGTGCCGTCGCGGCGGCTGTTTTAATTTTTTTAGTCTGAGTTGAAAAAAAGTGACTGGCGGAGCGGGCGTGCGGCGACCGAACATTCTATTTCATAACCTCGTGGAAACGTAAAACACAGGGTCAGAAATTTCAAATAAACGTTAAACGTTATTTAAATAGTCAGTTGACGTGTATAACATATTTTTTATCTTATTCCGATGAGTTTAGTTTAGTTGAGTGTTATATTAAAAAAAACTTGGATAACTATTAAAAATGTCTTGATTTGGGTTTAAAAAAAGAATGTAAGTCTTAATATAAACTCATCGGAATAAGAAACAAAATATTTGAAAACGTGCTATAATCGGGTTCTTTTGACTATTTAACTAGGGTTTATTGGACATTTCTAACCCTGTGTTTTACGTTTTCACGAGGTTATGAAATAGAATGTTCGGTAACCCCACGGTCGCTCCGCCAGTCACTTTCTTTCGATAATCAGACTATAAGTAGTATATTTCTAAGACACGGAAGACTTTGGACAAATATATTTAATTCAAAAAAGATATTCTTGCACCTTGGTTGTTTGTAAGGGACCCTAATACATAGCTTGGTAATAAATATTTTTAGGAATAAAATCATGCATATTTTGTGTAAATCATCACTCATGAGCATTGTTTAAATTTAGAAATTTGCAATTATTCAATTTTTTTGGTCCTACCTTAATTCCTTAGTACCAAATGGTTTTCGAGAAAACTTTCAAACTTATTTTGACGTAAAATATCCATCAAAGTGAGAGTTATAAGGTGATATTTAGCTTAACAAAATTTAAATGGCCGCTATCTTAACCTGTAAAAGCTGGAAACTAAATTAGTCTTAAATATCAGTATATAAAATAAATGTGTACCCATTCTATCGGTTCAGTTTTACAGGGCGTTTACAAACCTTGGGTCTCCACGATATTGTCCCTTGGGTCTGTAGAAACAAAAATATTAATTTGAACTTTTGGTATAAATTGTTTGGTTTTCTCTCAATGTGTATGTCTGTGTTTTAATAAATGCATAATATTTTTGGAATTACCTAAGATATTTACCTTAAACCTTAGTTCATGCATTATAACTAAGGTTTAATGCATGAACTAAGGTTTAAGGTAAATATCTTAGGTAATTCCAAAAATATTATGCTTTTATTAAAACACAGATATACACATTGAGAGAAACCAAAAAATGTATACTAAATGTTCTCATTAATATTTTTGTTTCTACAGACCCAAGGGACAATATCGTGGAGACCCAAGGTTTGTAAACGCCCTGTAAAACTGAACCGATAGAATGGGTACACATTTATTTTATATACTAGCTGATATCCCGTAAAAATAAGGATCACCTTACTAAATAAATATAATTTGGTAGTAATAAAATAAAGTATTTAAACTAATTAGCTTAGAAGTCCTCTTAATGTAAATGTTACACTTTATGTATAGTTTTAGTAAATATATTTCCAATTATGCAGTAAAATAGTTCAAAGAAGTGGTGAAACCCGTGAAATTCATTGATCTGATGGTATTATGTTTTGTTCTAATACGTTTTTCAAATCAATTTTAAGAGTAATGCACACATACCTATAAACTTCTCTATGTGATGGGTAGTATCACAGCGTAACCTTTACCAGGAGACACAAAAGTAAACGACTTTTTTACTTTTCATACAACAACCTCAATTGTGCTCCACTGGACAAGACATCTACAAAGCGTGTTGACAACGGAGGACGTGTAAAATTTGTGACGAAATTCCGGTTGTTTACCCTTTCACCGGATATGACGTCATGCTTTATGTCAATCTGATCGTACCCTACTTTACTTTGCAGGTGGGTAAACTTCCGACGTTAAATTGTCACAATTGATTTTACTACATGTTTTTTTTTAATTTTAGACGCAAAAAAGTAAAAGTTGTAGTTGGATATGGAAATGAGACAGGAACATTGTAATTCAATTACTTTCACCTGATTGCAATTAAATAAACGGTATCTGGACACTTACTTTCTCCCTTTTAGCCAAACTTTAAGTAATAAATTACTTTTTATTTATTAAATATAGAATACAAAGTACGGTCGTATGTACAGAAAATCTTCTAAACAAAGTTGTTTTCCAAAAAATCCACCCAAATCCCTTTTTGGAGGCACTACGGAATCCTTTGCTACGCCCAGTGGTTTTAAGAGGGGAAATGCCCCCTTATCCCCCCCCCAGGGTTAAGTTGCAACATAATTCGAATTTCCTCTGTTGGTCAATGCTAACTTGACAAGCATATCAAGTTTGAACGAAATTTATCAGTAAATAAGAGAGAAATTGTAACTGTTGTATTCCCATTAAGAATAACATTGGGCAATGTACAGCGTTAACCAGAAAATTTAAATTTTCTCCACAACTAGGAACCGTAGAATGATAATTAAAAATAATTATTTTAAAATTATTCCGTTTTTGAGCTATTTTTAATGGTGGAAAGTAATATTTTTTACATATATGTTTCCTAATAACAAATAAAAAACAGAATTTTTGATGTTTTAAGCCCTGCAATTTCTGAACCCAAACTTTTACAGAAATTAGGGTGGTGTCATTTTGTTGGAAATCGTTAGAGCGTTTTTTTTTAAATTTTCGGGGGATGATTACCTTTTAAAACAAAAAATGAAAAAATACCTGGAGATATCGTGGATTAGTACATACATACCAAATTTCATTAAAATCGGCTCATTGGTGAGAGCTCTAGCTCTGTACACATCCACCCATACACGCAAACACACGGAAACACACACAAAGACAGACATCATGTAAAAATCACTTTTTTGGGTTCAGGGAGCACCAAAACAAGTATTTCCACTGACAACTCAAATTCGAAAATTTTGACGAAAACCATACTTTCTCCTTACACTATGTATAGTTAGAGAAGGTAAAAATTCAAAGCTAAACTCTTTGGGTTAGCTGTTTTAATAAATGTGTTATAGATGTTTTTGTTTTTACAAAAATCAATTTGAAACGTATACCTCTTCCCCAATAATCTCATTGCAGTTGTTAAGTATTTAATAAGTATATACAGCTTGAACAAAACCAAAGATTTTAATAAATACGTAAGGTCTGTTCCCCACAAACAATATACCTAAGCAAAAGGTCTTTTATTCAGGTATAAAAGGTCTTTTATTAATTACAAAGTCCAAAGAAAATTTAGTCTTCAATAGGCTTTACGCCACAAATGATTTATGACTCGGTTCAATTTAACTAGCGAATTTTAAAGTATTGTAAGTTGATCTTATTCTTATCTGATTTTATTTGAAACATAAAACATGGGAGCAAGTGAAACCTACAGACCAACAGTGTAAATATAATCATTGATTATATATTCTACAAAAGTATAATCAATGATAATTAATACGATGACTTTTTAAGGATATAAGAATTCAATTATGACATTTCCTTATATGGCGCTTTTCAATTGCATGCTATATTAAATGCACGTGTTTAAAAATGAAAAGTTAAGGTTAATCTAAAATTAACTTTAAAATAAATGTCACTTGTTATTAAGCTATTGGTATAAAATTCTAACATAATATTAAATATTAACAAGGCAGGGTTTGGAAGTAAGAGTTCCGTTTCAGAATGTTAAGTAATTTACCTAGGGTGGTGAGTAAAAAACATAAAACATACATCAAATTGATGGTTGACTGGACCGTTGGTGTTCAACCGACAACGAGAAACCGATAAATAGTCTTACCTGTGCATAAATATTCAATACAGGTTTAACGCACAATTAATTTTTCAGCAAATTTGGTAGAATAAATAAACATAGGATAAATACATATGGATCAGTTTTCAATATCCATATTCTGAAGGGGACGGGTTACTCTCAAACTTAGTTTTTTCCCCTATAAGGATAAAATGGAGATTAATCTTAGTTCAATTTAATTTTAAAACAGCTGTATACACAACAAAACTTAGTTTCGACTTAAATCACTTAGTATCAACATAAATTATGGGCTGAAAACCCACACTACTGAAAAGATAAAACAACCTATTGTAATCAGACCCAAGATGGAACAATTTACTCTGTTTTGAGCTTCAGGCCCACTAAGTCTGAAGGCCTGCCTGTTTGTTTGTATATGGGAGTGTATTTCCTGACGTCAAAATACATATAAATTCATAAAACACAAAACAATTGACGTGAACAACTTTTAATAAACTTTATTTTAAAGCTATCCATAAGACAGATAGTAATATTACTAAATTAATCATAATTCATGAACTCTTTATGTATTTACTGGCGTAACACATTGTTCATATGAGGTCATAATGATTACTTTTTAACAGGATAAATAAAATACGTCTTACAACACTATAAGTATATTTACACCTACACTGTACTTACATACAAGATGGCAAAATATACACAAAAGATGGTACAAGGCGATCGATTTCAACCAGTTACACCGGTGATCATCAGGCCCAATCAGAGAATTCCTGTAATCATAAATTTATAAAATATACTTTTCGATAGATCTGTTATATTAGCAAAGATTCGATTTAGAAGAACCAATAAATAAGTTGTTTTTTTCGATGTAAACATGATTACTTTGTAAAAATTATTACAAACATGCATTAAAACGCATTATTACGCATGCATTAATACGACTAATCGCAATAATTCACTCATTTTTAAAGCTTGTGAATATTACCCACCAAATACAGGCGATTTAATTAAAGCTTAGTTATGTGAAATAGGTTTTATAATGTAAAAATACAGATTTCACATTCGGCGAATTTTTAAAGTGCTGCTTATGTTTAGGATACCGTTGGAAACAATGTGTATCTCGTAATAATGTATTAAAACTATTTAAAAACAATATTTTATTCTTGTATTTCATTTAAAGCTATACAAGTTAGCTATCGACTAATGCCTAATACCTGTGGTATTATACATAATTTGCCCTTTTTAATTTAAACTGTCAAAAAACAAAAATATCTTTTAATGGGTATGAGTACTTGACGTTAAACTATATGTTATTTAAACACTTATATTGAAAAAAACAATGATATTCCAAATAGTTTCTTAAACCAAATGCATTTAAACTATTTATTCCAAACAAATAATACCCGAGTCATTCGAATACCTCCTACGAATATCGAGGGGTAAACACATTTGTGACATAAATGCAAATATTTATCTTAAACAAATCATTGTCTAAGCCGTCACAACAGAACCAGATGGGAAACATCTTAGTCCTGATTGATATAACTCTCTCTTCAAGTTATTCCTTTGAAACGGTCTTAGGCTTCAATTTCTAGGCTTCCCATACCGATTTTCGTAGCATTATTTTTATACCATCACGATTTGGTCAGAAGTAAAAAGTAGTAAATTAAAAATGAAAAACAACATTCCTGGGGAGGTATCTATATGACAATGTTCAAGAAAACTAGAGCCTACTGAAGCGGGTTCACCATATGATAAGTCAGATCGAGGTTTGTAATCAGAATCTACTTAAAAACACCAAAATAGTCTCAAGAAACACATAAACGTTTAACAAGTTATGCAGATAAGGAATAACAAGTAAAATTTGAGAGTTATTCCAGATAATAGCACATTGGTAATACTCCGAATTGGCAATTTACTTTGCAAAGTTCAGTTTATTTGTTATCCGTTATAAATTGACTCGCACTATGTAAAACAACTTATTTTAGGAATCCAGTGCTCAGTTGCCCTTGTACACCGGGTACAGCAATTTTCATACAACAAATTGCTACTTGTCATGGTTAGCCTGAAAAATACCTATTAAAACCTAAATAGAACCTAAGTAAAAAGAGACCTAGAAGCAAAAAATAATCATCTCTTAAAGATCTAAATAGGTAGCATCAGATTCTGTAAGCGAAATTTTTAAGCCACAATTGTGAGAGTTCAGCAAATCGCAGGATGATGGAAGGGGGCTCAAATTAAAGGTCTTGATCCCAGTGATTCGGGGAAAATAGCAGTATTCCTAAAAGTTAGCAGCAAACGAGAAATAGCGTAAAACATCCTCCATAAGAAAATAATTATGATTTAAATACCCCGTCACAGCAAACCTGCGTACTCAGCGAATTTCCAATGCATAATATAAATATTAATACCACATAAAGCCGAATACCAAGTTTCATAAAAATATATCCGCAAATAAGCGATGTGTACTATTTTAATTATTTTCCTTAGGAATAAAATTGGGGATGAATACGCAGGTTTGCTGCAGCAAGGACAAAATTGTTTTTCATGACTATATCAATATTACTTAACTAGGTGAAGTCACATACCAAGTTTCATCAATACCATTTTCATTATTCTCCATTAGAATAACATGAGGGATGAGTACGCAGGTTTGCTGCAACAAGGAACACAAAAAATGGGTTTTTATACAAATATTAATATAACTCAACAAGGTGAAGCCATATACCAAGTTTTATTAATTTATGTTCATAATTAAGGGAGACATTATATTTGACTTATTCTCCATAAGAATAACATGGGGGCTGAGTACGCAGGTTTGCTTCTAGGGGAATTATCGGTAAAAATTGCTTTTTTGTGGTTACTTGTAAAAACTTCAAAAAACCCATTTTGGGGTGCAAAACCCCCACAAAATACCACTTCGGAAGGGTCGATCTGTCTGGTTTTCGAACCTAAATTCATAAATGTTGCTTTAAACGTTTGTACCAAATTTTATCAAAATCGGACCGTTTTTACGAGAGTTATACCCACGGACATATATATATAAAAATAGATGGTGTTTTGTTTGGAATATGTAATATTTAGGTGCTCACTGTTTTCTGGGTTCGCTCATCCCATTACGCGAATATTTAAGCGTACTCCTATATTATAGGGAAAAAGATAATACCGTGGTCGGCATGATAAGACCTAGGCCCGGGACCATGATAACTTTACGTTTTGCGGTTCCCTGAACCCAAAAACATCATTCATTAGAAACAGTTTATAATATATATATATATATATATATATATACATAAAATCACTCTTACAGTTGGTTTTATGAGTAGTCCATCCCTTGTGGTCCAACTTGTTACTGTATATATTCGTTCAGTTCAAAGACTAAGTCACTGAAAATGATTTATTAATGTGTTTTATAAAATTTCAGATTGATATATAGTTGTATACACTAGTATTTTTTCACTTATAACAGATTTTAAAGAAAAGCTGATACTCTTACAGGTTACCACATCAAGCTGATATAGAAAACCCCAGAGATCCGCCATGTTTAATCGTATAATACATTTAAGAAATCCCATATTTAGATGATACTTCTAAATGTCTCTCTTCAAGTAGATACTGGGGAAACTGTCAAACCGCCATCTTTATAAAACTTAAATTTTCTTGATACAGCAGTGTATATCACAGTTATACAGTTTTAAACCAGCATTGGGTTGATACTACCCAAATATTAACTGCGTACTTGGCTTAAAACATTTAGAGAGCAGTGAGCAGTGTCAAGGTGACACGTACGGTTCACAGAGAAAAATGAATAATTGTTGAAACTACCAAAAATATAATAAACTAAACAATCTAATTTGTGTATGGACAACTAATTTCATTGTTTGCTTTAAACATTGTCATTTGCAAAACATATTGCTCTGTAAAAAAATGCTGGGGTATTTTAAACACAAAGATGTTGGTTAAACTGATTGTGTGAAAATAGACACTGAAATTGGTTTACTAGAGGCTTGAGTAACCAATTCGCATTCGTGGTAAAACTATGCTGTGTCAATTTGGCATTTGTGACACGAAAGCGTGTTGGTCTTCTAAAATATATTTTAAACACGGTAATTTTGTGTGGAATTGTGGGTAATTAATGTGCGTTGCACCCGGGATTGGCCGTAATTCACAAAAAGCCAGGAAAAATATGCGATTAAGTGTAATTTTGTATATGTTGACGGTAGTTATAGTAAATGAATACAATTTTGTTTATTAAAAATACAAAACAATTATTTAAATAGCACAAATGATCAACGGTGAAAGATAAAAATCTGTATTACACTATTAGTACTATTACATTTAGTCTAAGTTTGGGTAGGGCTTCGGGTATGTAATAAACTAATAAAGCAACTCAAGATTAGGTTTTTAACACTATGATATGTATTTAAATTGGCAGAAAAACTCTTTCAAAAAGGATCCATGAACAAATATTTCCACCTAAAAAGTAGAAGTAGAAGTACATTTTTTAATGTAGTTGCAGTTGCAGATGAATGAAATTATCAACTTATTACTGAGAATAATTATGAATAAATCCTACTGTTGGTACACTGGTGAGGCAAATTTATCGTTCTTTGAACTATGATGATTCGTTGTTTACTCCTATAAGTGATTCTACTCGTGAAAATCACTGGAGTAAAAGTAATACAAGTTGGAGCAAATTCATTTTTTCACTCTATTTATGCATCTAATCTTGCCGTGAAATATGATAAATCATGAGCAAACAAACGAATACAAGTTTATTAATGTTAAAATCATTAGTAGGTATTTGTTTGAGTTACTTTGCCAACTAGTTCGATTTCAGCGAGTAGTTCTTTGCCTCACCAAAATTTGGAAAGAACGGCTCGTAGTTTTGTTCATCAGTGTTACCTCCAGTAATACCAATAGAACTCCTTGACAGCGACAGACGACACCCGGCAGCATTCTTTTTGTTAGTTTGTCAGTTTACGTTCTTTGAGTTTTAAATTGCGAATGTGGAACTGCAATGCAGTAGCCAAATACTACTGTTACTACATGTCGTCAAGATGGGTGATAAGGTAAGTGAAGATTTAGCTGTAAAGGTAGTGATCAGTGTTATTGTAGGCTGTAAGTAACCCCTACAACTCCGTGAAGGAAGCGGCGTGCTTGAGTTATTAGGGTGATTGATGTTAGAAGGACATCCTAGGAAAAACAATTTTGTTTGACAAAATAACTTAGGCCTTGTCAATTTTGCCTACTTATCCTCTACTCAATAGATTGCAATGCATACATAGTATAATCCATCTTACGTTCTAGTAAGGTTATCTGAATTTCAAAGTAGGTATGCCTAGCTCACAAACTTAACTTGGCTCGATTTTGTTGGGGTCATGTATACTCCATAATTACCGATTACAGGCCTAGCCTACTCTCCAAAGCCTGTACGACTCGAAGTTAAATCTC
Source organism: Allygus modestus (assembly GCA_963675035.1). Taxonomy (NCBI): domain Eukaryota; kingdom Metazoa; phylum Arthropoda; class Insecta; order Hemiptera; family Cicadellidae; genus Allygus; species Allygus modestus. The sequence goes on along the minus strand of OY776112.1, from coordinate 272,572,729 downwards.
ACTTTTGTACTCCTTACATTAAAACTTTGAAGGGGTCTGAGAACTTAATTTGCTAATTTTATACAAACATGTTATAACTCCTCTAGTATTTTGACTGCTCCAGCTTTAGTGAGTCTACTATAGACAAGTTAAGTTTGTGAGCTAGGCGTACCTACTTTGAAATTCAGATAACCTTTCTTGAACTTAAGATGGATTACACTATGTATGCTTGGCAATCTATTGATTAGAGGATAAGAACCTGTAGGTAATTATGGAGTATACATGACCCCAACAAAATCGAGGTAAATTTACACTTTTCTTATAGATTTTGACCTGAAAAACACGATAAAAGTATTCTTTTTCCGCGGAAAGACCGTTTTAATGGTGAAAATAGTAAAAAAAACTTCGACGGTTCCAATTTCTTCTGCCGACTAGTGGTTTGAGGGGAGGAACGTTCAAATTGCAACATGGAACTGTCTGCAAGAGATTTCCAATCTAAGAACTTGTTAATAAAGAAAACACATAAATACCGTTTGATCAATCATCATCCACTAGAGATAATCATAATATGTTCTTAAAATAACTATACGTCAGTAAATAACAACTTTTAAGATGAAAATTAACAGTACGAAATTAAATAAACGGTGTTAACGTCCATTTTGTTATTTTTTCTGCTTCGGAGCTGATTTTTCTACTTGGAGCAGGTTTGCCAACTCGAACCCTTGAATATTGCTCGACTGCACCTGTATTACCTAACCTAACCTAATTAGGAGTATAATAGGTACCAAAGTATACTTATATTCGGATTGTTGGTTGGTGGGCTTGCCACGGGTACTTATTAGGTTAACTAGCGTTGGGTTAGGTTAGGATTGTTAGGTTAAGTGTGGTTTGTTTTTGTTCGTTTTGCCATCCAGGTACGGTGGCACTTAACCTAACCCAAGCTAGTTAACCTAATAAGCACCCGTGGCAAGCCCACCAACAAACCATGCCAGTACTAAGTGTACGCTTTCATGTCACATACCGTACGAAGATGTAGCGTTTTTTATTAACCATTCATTTTCGGATCAAGCTTCTTCGCCAGCTCACTTCCTACAGGATGAGCTTACGCGCTCCGCGCTCACTTGCCTCCATGGTGACCTCGTTTGCTGTCACGTACCCTACGAAGATGTAGTGTTTTTTACTAACCATCGCGCTCACTTGCCTCCATGGTGACTTAGTTCGCTCCGCTCATTTACTTTCAGAATGAGCTTGTTCACTTTGCTCACTCACCTCTCAACACTTAGTCACTTATAATGGGTAAGGGGTAAATAAAGCACAAAACATAACTTTTTATTAGATACATATTATCTACGACATTTCATTTATATATATTGTATACTCTATGGACGTTTTCCTGATAGTCTGTAGAAACTAGAAACATTGAAAGTTGTGTTCTAATCTGTGGTTTGTAAGTATTGTCTGCTTGCATCGAAAATAATAATTTTAAGTAATATTTTCTATAATTAATAATGGTTCCCGTGCAAAATAAATGTTATTTCTGGATTCTAGAGGTAAAAATCTTTAAGAAAAATGCAAATTTAACTCAATATAGTTGGGGTCATGTATACTCCATAAGAACCCTGTAATCAAATACCTACTTAATTTTATTGTTAGCTCAAGTAAACAATTCAGGGCTTAAATAAAGTAGTTTCCGGTCCGCCTCCACATATATGAAGACGTGAGTGATGCCAACTTTTTATTATCAACAATAACATAACATAACTAAACTTCTGTCATACTAACACCTCGCTTTGAGAGTAGTTTACATCTCACCTAACCTCAATTTATCGAATAAGAGTCGTGCCGACTGTACTGTTCTGAGTAGGCCTACCGTACCTCCGTAGCTCCTTAACCTATTAAGCCCCTTGTCAACCTGACCAACCAACCATGCCAGAAAGTATACTTGCTGATACGCAACTTGCAACTCGCAATACACAATGACAGTGAGTAAAATTGTTGATGGCGAGACTTATCGCCATATTGCGATATCGCTAGCAAACGAATATTTGCTTAACATAAGATAGAGTAAATATTGATGTTAGTCAAACGGTTAACATTACCCATTACGGAATACACACAGCATAAAGGTGGGAGAATTCTTTTACATACGTAGGGTGGTGGAAACTTTCAAATTAACTTACAGGAGAACATTAATTTTGTGACATTCAAATATCGCATGAAAATATCGAAGTTTTAACAATCGATATATATATCGAATAATTAAACTGTATTCTATTTTTAATAATCAGATGTTTTTAAACATTTTTAATTAAAATTGTTTATTTACATTTTAAAATAAAGTAAATAAAAATAGAAGTAGAAAGTGATTGTGAGTTTGTGAATTTTACATGTTTCTGTAAACATGTGTTTAATCCAATAGAAAAATGTGTTAGTTTTCTTCAAGACAAAGAACTAATAGGTATCTAATAATCCAAATTGTGAAGTGTGTGGAGGCAAAACAAAAAACACTAATACGTGGTGAAAATTTGGTCAAATTTTGATGCAAAAAAAGGTCAATGACGAACACGATGTAAGAAAGAACGCTTTAGAAAACACTTTTTTCGAAAATGCCAAGTTTGGATTGATTAACATTCTAACTTTAGTTTAATTTTTTGTATAAATGTTGTAAATTATGATTTTTTAATAAGAAAAACAAGCACATCAACATCTAAAACCAGCAGGAAAACTATCGCTGATTGGATGTCGTTTTGTAGAGAGCTACATCGACAGAAAATTTGAAGAATAAGAGTAATCGATATATCAACTGTTAAAACTTTTGATATTTTCATTCGATAGTATGGTAGCCCAGATCCGGAACTGCACCCGTTTAAACGTTTAGGTATTTTAGTTCAGAAAAGGTAATTTGTAACTTTTATTTATAGAATGGAACCAGACGAGAAATTCAATGATTTCAACGGTTCACCTACTTACCTCCAACAGCAAGTAGAAAGAAAACTGGACAGAGTGAGAGTGGGAGTGGCAGTTCTACAAGGTAAAATCCAATATAACAATCCGAATAAAAAAAAAGAAAGTTACAGTCCCCATCTAACCCCATCTAACATACGCTACCGACAGTGAGGTGCCTCCCTCCTATCTTAAGATTAAATTATAAACCCTTTTTCCAGGCCTATTACAGTGTCAGGGGATATTTAGTTTGCCGGCAAGCTAAGTAGCCAAACAAAAATACCCTTGCTGCAGCAAACCTAATATTTAATACACAAGCAGATTTTGTGTCACGCTGAGATATCAGGATCCACTGTACCGATTGTTATGATTGAAGTATCTATGCGGAAATGTCTCAATGCGTAGGTCTGCAGAAAATCATTAAAATCTACATCGGCCCTCAGGCCCCAAAGGCCTTCAAAGTTGCAATGTTAATCTTATGCAGTGTCTCCAGTTCGGCCAGGGACAAATACCATACAAGTAGTTAAATATTATTGTATTGTAGGTAAAATTATTGCACGTTTGCAAAGACACCTAAAACTTACACTCAAACGTGAAAATAGACAAACATTCAATTTTTTTAAGTAGAACAGCTGTAAATTTCCAAACGAAATAAAGGTTCGAATAAATAAACAAATGCTTAACAAAACTCACGATATTTTACAAAGCCTATGTAGGGTATTTATAAAAATAAATGGCAAAGAATCCAACAAAAAATTGTATTTAGTACTTTTAAAATATGTTCTGAGAGCCTATTTATGTATTTTTAAAATTTAATTCATTAAGTAGTCAGTAATTAGTTCATCATTAGTAATCATTCAATTAATTAGTAGGTCATAATCATGTATAGTTTAGGCTGATCCCAAATTATTATACAATTTAACCGTATCGGACGTGACCTATCGTACATGGTACAACGGGCTGAATTATCGTACAAAACGATAATAATCGTACAACTGGAGACACTGATCTTATGGAAGAACAGTAATCATTGAAATTGAGAATTTGATAGCTGTTGAAGGTAACAAAACACAGTACAGAAGAAAGATCAGCTGCTTCAGGCTAACTTTTGGAATGGCAACACAATTTAAAGTCACAACCGTATTTGCTTGAATTTGTGAGCAGCTGGATTTGCTAGTTTGTTATAATATTATAAAGAAGAGATGGTTTTTGTCTGTCTGTCTGATGTTCTGGGTGAACACAAAAACTACTGAACTGACTGGGCTGAAATTTTACATAAAGGTAGATCTTGAACCCATGCAACATATAGGCCTATTCACTTCCTTAAAATCCCCTCGGGGCTAAGCCCCGTGAACGTCCTAAGTTTCAATGTTTACATTTCAGAATAAAGTTTTATGGGCTTCTCTTGATGAAGTACTCAATAAGTATTGGTATATCATTGCTGACCAGATATATAGTATTGAAAAATATTTTTCAGAATGGCCATTCTGGAAGAGCTAGTAAGCAGTTCAAGTGATCTTCAGCCATATCTTTCAGCCGTGGACCAACAAAAGAAAGAGTTCCAAGTGATCTCCAGCCAAATCTTTTTACCTGTGGACAAACAGAAGAAGTGTCTCCCCGTACCTGTTAGAGTTAGATTTAAAGGGCCGTTGAAGCCTTCACGATAAAATCATTGCATTAAACAATGTGTGCAATAAAGTGTTTTATCTTTAAATGTTTAGTATTTTTGAATATACCTATTTACATATAAAGTTGGAAGATCCAGTGATTTAGAATCTTGAAAATTTCATTGTTTTTTTGGTACGGTTGTGAAAAGTGATAACTTTTAATCCAGGTTAATTTTTTCAATTAACCGTTTTTAACGTAACTTAATAGGAATGCTTAATTTATTTACAGATGAAATATTTTTTGCAATATTATATATTAAATATATGAACAAACTATAAAATTTGAATAACCCCTCAAAATTTGTCCAGTTTAAAGATTATGTTTTTTTTAACAGTTTAAAAATATTTTTTACTGTTTTGGTCACTCAAGATCAAACCTGTAATGTGAAGACGAATACCTGGTGTAATTTTAAACTATGTAGAGTATAAGTGTTTCAAAAGCAACTTTACGGTGGGTTACCTTTATTAGTATAAAGTTTTAAATTTGGACCCATTTTAATGTGATATATAAATTTTTACTGAAACTTGGTGTATAAAATTGTTGGTGGACAGGTGATGTCGAGTTGAATTTGTCTGTGCAATATTTCCCGGTAAATTAACCTTTCTCAAGTGATGTATACCATTACAGACATTTAATTTTGCACAAGAAATAAGCTGTTCACTGTTTTTCTTTACACAGAAAAAATACAAACTTACCTGACAGGTATTTTGGTTAATATTTCACTCAAATTTGTTTAACAAATATAACACAAATATGTTATGTGTTGACTTATTATGCTGCGTGTTATTTACAATAAAAAGGTTATATTAATACAAATTTGGGTAAGTATTTTAACACAGTATTTCTGTGTTGCTTAATCATAGAGTAATTTTTTCACACACAAAAATGTGTTAAACATTTAACACGGAAGAAATATGTGTTACCGAGTGACACAAGGAATTGTGTTGGTTTCCAACTCAGGTAAGTGGGTGAACTTCAACACAAGCAGCTGAGTGTTATTTCGACCCAAGAGTGTGTGAGGTCTTACTGGGACATCTTGGTATTAAATTTGGGTCGAATTAACACGATTATTTTTTACAGTGCGAAGGTTAATTTCAAATATAGTTTGGTCAAACAAAAATTAACAGAGTTTAGCACTCATTAATTTGTTGTTTCTTAAATAAAACTTAAATCATCTCAAATGATTAAATGTTCTCAAATGTTCGGGATAGTTCGCCTCACCATAATTCGTGTTCACCTGTGCTGTTTTGGCACAAATCAAAGGAGACGAGCGGAAGTGAATGGGCGAGCATGGTATTGGGCGAGCGTGTACTTAATTAGTTTGTTGTACACATTTGGTTGATTTGGTGCAAGACTCGTTCCAAACATCGAGAGAATCATTCGGCGATAGTGTACTGATACAAAATATTTCGTGCAGCTCCCACACTTCTCGCGACTACCGAAAAATTGTAGTTAGGCCAAATGATCAGGCGTATTCGCGAGAAGTGTGGGACAGCCTTTATTGATTAGGCCTAACACAAATTATTTTAATTTACCTTCAACAGGGTGTCTACTCAGTCATTCAAACAAAAATCAGGGACTTTTCGGGGACTTTTAGGGGACATTTGGAAAAAATCAGTGACCCATTCGCAAAACAACTTTAGAGCCTAGGCTACAGAAAAGCGAGTCATAGAATAATGATAGGGTACAATACAAGCCCAAACCTGAACAAAACCGTATCATCAGATTGTTATGAAATTAGTTAGCTAGTGTATGCCATTAATGAGATGAAAATGTACCACAACATAGCTCAATGTAGCCATAATTTACTGTTAACTTACCATAAAACTCTTATATAGGCTATATAAGTACTGCAATTAAACATAAAACACCATTTCACCATTTACCATGCAATAAAATAGGCCTAAATGAGAATAAAGTTAGGGCCTAGTTGCTTTCCACTTTTCAACAAGTTTTCTAAATTTACATGTTTTTTGCCTTTCATATGGCAGGCTAAGGCATTTGAAACTTGCACTTTCCCGGCATTTTAGCATCGGTCAGTAAACAATAGAAAAATCTTGGCAGGTTATTACTTTAAACTTTAGTTTCAAGAATGAGATTTAGTTAAAGGTAAAACACTTAAACACAAGCCTACACCAAATAATTAAACCATAAGTACCGTACTGCAGTTAACTACTAAAACGATTAATACTGAAAAGCAAAACAAAAACACAGTATCATTCCTGGGTTATTTCGTTTCAGTCTTATACTAAACTTATACTTTGTCTTAAACAAAACTAGACAATTAAAACATAAATGATATATTGTCAATTTTGGTTAGAATACCATCCTCGTGTTTATAAAGACTACCATACAAACTTATTACCATACGTTCACCCAGTAAAATATATTTAATATACTGAGTAGCCAAATGTTTTCCGCAGGGATATTATTATGACAGATAGTATTGTTAACTTCCCCTCCAACGCTGATCATCCCACTTGTTTTAGAAATATAAATTGCTATTGAAATATTCCGTCTCTTGGAGGTAATAAATTTTAAATTCATTTGCCTGATAAAAAATTAATACTAAAGTGATCAGGCCTACTTTATAACATTTTCACGGGATTTTGTATAGCAAATTAATGAAATTGTATTACTTTACTTACTAGCAAAGGAAGTAGCTTAAATAAAACTCAAATTATTGATAAAATTACAAATTTTATTGAATACCTTATATGAATAGAAAAGTAATATCAAAAAAACACTGTATTCTACTGTTGTTTTTAATTGATTTAATTTTATGTCATAAATTGCTAACTTTATTATTTTCAAAGCGCCCTCCAGTTCATCCAGGAAACTTCTTCTGCACTGCCACTAAAATCAAAAACCAAAACAGATGTTAAAACTTATGTTAAATAGATTTAATGCAACATAACAAGCAAAATTAATACACTTGCTGCAGGCACAGGTATATGTGTCTCTAGTACGAGGCACCATCGCAAACAATTCTTCATATTAACAAATCTGTAAGTAAGTATTCAAATTCAATTATTTCTTTACAAGTTAATAACTATCACACTGTACATTTGGTAAACCGTGCTACACGCATGGATGAAATGGGAATTAGCCTCTATTTAAATTAATCTATATATAGTTAAATATTTTCATGCATCACTGTATTCCGGGCATGACCAAAGCTTCCGAAACCTCTTAAAAACTCAGAAGTCGTATTCCAGATAACTAAGTAACTTATCAATAATTTCATTAAGAATAACTCAATTGGTTACCTATATTATTTTCATGCAAGTACATTTGCCATTGGGGTGTGATCGAGCTAAAAGAAACTTTATAGCACGACAGATCAATATTCCCATGCGTAGTTCCCACTGACTCGTCAGAACCAGGGGCGGATCCAGGGAGTCACACGGGGGGGGGAATGCCAGGGGTTTGGGGGGGTATGGAATCCCCCCGGGGTAGGGGGTCTGGGAGTCCTCCCCAGGAAATTTGTTAAAAACTCCATATCAATAATTTTATCGGCTGTAAAAAATAGCCGAACGCGTTTTATAGACCAAAATGTGAGTTATCGGCCTAATAAGACGACTATTGAATTCATGGACCGAAATCAGCTATTAGACCTGTTTTTTGGATTAAAAATGGCAATTTTACCACATTTCAAGTTCGCTGTAACTTTTAAACCGTAAACGACAAGTGAACATAGTTTATCGGCCAAAAAAACCTCAACAGTTTATATCCAAACTGCAATTTAAAGGCCAAACACGCCAGCGGAAGTATCAAAGTATGTTATCGTTGAAAATAAAGATTTTGCCTAAACTAAGATCGAAACAAATTTGATCGGCCGAGATACGGCGATTTTAAACGATTTTAAGGGACACCCGAGACACATATTACCAGCCTAAAATAGCAGTGCTTCCCGAAAGGTGGTCTGCGGACCCCCAGGCCCCAAGACAGAATGTTCTCATTCTTTCTGTAACGGAATATGTAAAATCCCAAAACTTTCTGCAAGCCTAAAGCGATTTTTCATGCGTCTACCGCAACCATTGGAATCATATTATAAAGCCCCTTGTAAAAAACTAATAAGTACGAAAATTATTTAAATAAATCATCTTATTGGAAAACTCCAAATTTTGGCAATCCAAAAGAAAAGTATTTTAATAGCAAAAATTACAACAATAGCCTGATTAGCTTGAACATATTAAACTAATATCTATAATAATAACAATAATATTAATCAGGTAGTACAGTATAATTAACCAATGTCTAAAATAAGCACTTACTTCTAAATTAGTTTATAGACTGAGATTCAAGGTCTGTAGGCATAATTTGTTGTATTAAAACAAACATATTTTTTTAATAACATATTTGGAAACACAGTTAGTCAACTAACTTGGAGTCCCTTACAACCAAATAATTAATATTTATTTAGTACTTAAGTACTTTCATCTATTTTAGGTATTTTCGTCAAGGACCCTGCATTGGAATAATTTTTCGTCATACTATGCGGGAACATATGACTTTCGATACTAAAATGCGGCTGGAAACTTGCTGTTTTCATTTAAAATAACATATGTTCCTTTGATGTCTTTTCCAATCACTTCTTTTCCGATCACTAAAATTAGCTACATGTTAATCTTATGGTGAAAGCCTATTTTTGCCGTACAGTTCTTTTCCGATCAGTTTTAGAAGTTACAAACGCGACGCAACAGCTGACTTTCATTGTTGTCAAATCATTGGCCACAGTTAACCTCTCATTGATGTTACACGTGTGAAGCACATTATGGCATTGTGTTTTTGTCATTTATAAAATAATGTAACAATGAAAATTGCACCATAAATATAAATTTGGATTTTGATAAAAAATAGCTTAGAAGAAATCTTTTTAAAGCTAAGTAGCCTAGGCTTATGGTTTTTGTTTAATAAAATATGTAAATAGCCTATAGTAAAATAATAATCAGGCCTATGTGTTTTTTTGAGTAAAATAAACCTTGATTCTACAGTAAAATTATTTCTTGGTTTGTAATTAAATGACTTTTTTGTAGTGTGACGAAAAGTATCGTTCAATACTCGTCCAAAAAGCTCTTTGCCAGTGCTTGATCTAAATTCCGTGCTCGACTTCGTCTCGCACGTTGACACGATCTCGCACTGGCAAAGAGCGCTTTACCGGACTAGTAACGAAATATACTATTCCGATAATTTTGCTCGTAGCAGACTTGCATTTAACAGACAATGCCTGGTGATGCATCGCGTAATAGGGTTTTTAATTTGTTTATATAATATTTCTAAACAAACCAAGCAAAAGACGGCTCAATTGGTTGGTTGGTAGAATCAAAAACAGACAATGTAACGTCACTGATTGGAGCCGCACGATCATATGATATATCCGAGCGATGCATTGCATAGTAGTTGAACTATGAATATCCCGATTCTCTTTAAATATCGTATCGATTAAATACGTACTGCCGTATCGTATGGCTTGCATAGTGGGATGTGCTGCTGCAAGTCAGAAATATTTAATTACTTAAACTCCCAGATAATCCTGGGTTGCAGTAGAAAAAATTGTTGAATCGGATGGCAAATGAATCGCCCAAAACCAGTATTGAAAGATAATCCTTCTCCTCCGGGACCCTGGATTAACGTTTAAATTACGTTTAAATAACGTTTTAATAACGTTTAAAAATTAAAGTTTTACGGGATTGGCGGGAGTGAGCTGAATTTGTTTGTGAGCTATCTTCAAAACCGAAGTCAGTCTGTTTATGTTAATGGTGAATGGTCCAGAACTACTGTACAGAGATTACGTGTGGCATCCCTCAGGGGTCAATTCTTGGTCCCTTACTTTTTCTTATTTCTATTAACGATTTACCTGCAAACCTAAATGCCTTTACATATATGTACGCAGATGACAGTTTTCTTGGAATTCAGATGTTTTTGAGCTCAAAAAGGTAGCTGAATCCACTCTGGAAGAAGCAGCCAATTAGTTCCATGCAAATAATTTATTTTTAAACGATACAAAAACACAGCCAGTCATTTTTACTTTTAAAAAACTGCCTCCTGGTATTCATCAAAAAACAGTAATTGTGAAGTACTTGGGGATAACTCTTGATTCGACTCTCAACTGGGGCCCTCACGTTTATCTCGTAACAAGAAGAATCTCCCGGGTTGTTTTTTTGTTGAAGAGATTATTAAATGTGGTTCCATTAAAATATGTCATCACTTCATACTACGCATTTTTTCAATCAATTATCAGATACGGGCTTATTTTTTGTGGAAATTCATCTAAAACGCACAATATCCTTTTGATTCAGAAAAAAGTTGTTAGAATGCTCACAAACTCATCATGGAAAGCTCACTGGAAACCTCTCTTTAAAGATCTGAAGATTCTGTCTGTCTACAACTTATACATTTTTTATTTAATTTTATAAATCTTTAAAAATCTGAGTAGTTTTAATTCAAGAAATAATACTCACTCCTACTACAAACAAAATCAGTCAAAAATTGATGTACCTTATCGAAGAATGTCCAAAACTCAGTCTAGCCATATCATTATAGGAATTAAACTGTATAACAAATTACCACAATCTGCTCTTGACATTCCATTTAATTAATTTAAGAAAATACTATTTGAATGGCTACTTTCAACCCCATTTTACTCTGTTGATGAATCTTTAGAGCTAAATAGTAGAGACGTTTCGTTTAGACGCGACAACGAGAGCTGCGTGCCGAGATGTTGTTAGCGAAATGTTTCGTTTAGACGCGGCAGCGAGAGGTCCTTGCCGAGATGTTCTTACCGAGATATTTCGTTTAGACGTGGCAACGAGAGGAACTTACCGAGATGTTTTTTAGCGGAATGTTTCGTTTAGACGAGGCAGCTATTCTCGTACTGGGCAATCGAAATTGTTAGCGTGATGTTTTGTTAACTAAATATGTCGCCGATCAATATAATTATTTTTAAAGAGATTTTTGCATTCTATATTCTGTTATATTTGAGCAATCGACATCTCTACCGAGATGTTTTAACAAATTGCTACATTTGGGAGTTATTTAATAAAACGATGCATTCAAATACGTGAAAATTAAAAAATAAACTAAATAAAATCTAATACGTAAATTAATAATGGAGAGTAGAAACAAATGTTAATCATTATTAAATATAGACAAGCATAATTATACTTTTAATGCTCACAGAATTTGTGAACGTTTTAGGCAGCAGTATAATTCTGCAACTTTCCCACTTTTTATACTATATACTCTCATTCCAACATTTGTTATTACTTATAAAATTGTAAATGAAAGATGTTTTTAGAATTATTATGTAGAAATAAAATACTATAAGACGTTGCCAAAATTATAACACACGATTAAAATCAAATAAAAACAAATATTTGATCGAATCATTAATTAATTTAAACTTAATAATAATTAAATTAATTTGTTTACACACGATATAGGATATAAGGAAAAACATTGCCCATTGAAATTGAACTCCCAATAAAGCCAGTCTAAAGAGCCTATATTTTACAACATTAAAAACTTGTTTGGTAATTTTCTCCTATATAGAGTTTAATAATATGATACATAAAAACAAATATGAGAACCAAATTAATAAACGGTATCAGGAAACTGACACATACTTTCTCCCTTTTAGCCCAACTTTAATGAATAAATTACTTTTTATTTACTAAATATAGAATACAAAGCACGGTCAAATGTACAGAAGTCTTGTAAACAAGTTGTTTTAACAAACATCAACCCAAATCCCTGCTTGGAGGCACTACAGAATCCATTGCTACACTTGTGGTTTTAAGAGGGGAAATGCCCCCTATTGCCCCCCCCCAGGGTTATTAAGGGGCAACACATATCGAATTACCTCTGTTGTCAATGCTAAATTGACAAGCATATCAAGTTTGAATGAAATTGATCAGTAAATAAGAGAGAAATAGTAATTTTTGTATTCCCCATAAGAATAACATTGGACAACGTACTGCGTTTACCGCTAAATGAAAATTTCAATTTTCTCCGAAACCAGCAATCGTAGAATAGTAATTCAAAATACTAAATTATTTAGTTTTTTGAGCTCTTTTTAATGGTGAATAGTAATATTTTTTTATATTTATGTCTTTTTATGAAAAATCAAAAAAACTGAATTTTGGATGTTTTAGGTCCTGTAGTTTCTGAACCCGAATTTTTACAGGAATGCCGGTGGTGTCACTTTGTTGGAAAACTAAAGTTCTACAAACCACTAAAGTTTAATCAAAATCGTTAGAGCCGTTTTTGAGAAATTTTGATTGTTCATGTTTTTTTGGTGGTTTTTGGGGGATAATTACCCTTAAAAATCAAAAATTCAAAAAAATGAAAAAAACGCCTGGAGATATCGTGGATTAGTACCTACATACCAAATTTCATAAAAATCGGCCCATTGGTTAGGGCTCTAGCTCTGTACACATCCACACAGACACACACACACACACACACACACACACACACACACACACACACACACACACACACACACACACACACACGTGTTTATATTGACGTGGGGTGAAATAATAAAGGTATATCTAAAACAACTAATTACGGGTGGCTTATTTGCAAAAAATAATTTTAGTGCCTGATAAAAATGCGATCCACATCTATAACGGGTTTATCCTCTCGCCGCGCGCCGGCAGCAGACGATTTTGCTTAACGAATGCAACAATCGAGAGAAAACATCTCGATTATACAAACCTCTCGCTAAGCAATCGAAACAATCGATAAGCGGAACCTCTCGAGAAGGAACATTTCGATTGTTTTAACCTCTCGCAATCGCGCATCACTAGTTAGGTCAGGTGAGAATTTCATTAAAAATTAAAAATAAGACAAAAATCCAGACTTATCTGGTCCAGAGTGGCCAGACTTAAAATAAAACAATGAGACAATTACAGAAAATATATTTAAACACAAAAAAAAGTATTTAAAGGATTTTTAACATTTTAGCTTGGCGGTGCATTCACATGCATTTTTGTAAAAAAACTCAAACACTTCTTGACCGAATTTGCTGGGAAAGGTTTTAACAGCTGGGGGAAAGGTGCCCCCAGCTATCCAATCCCAACCCAGCACTTAAAAATTGGCCTGAGGTCAACTGGACGTAATGTTCCCTGGGGTAACTTAAATTACAGAAATAGCAAAACTTAAAATGCTTATTATTTTCTTATCTATGAAATAAATTAAATAAAACTTGCAGGGAACATGTATGAGCTTAATTACAACTAAAAGTGACCGAACGTGGCACTGGAAAAGTCCCAGAAGCCCACTTATTCAAGATAATCAATTGAGTCACTATGCCTAACTTAACAAGTCTCAAAAACACATTTACACTGAACCAAAATGAATGGCTGACCTCACCAAGGTGTAGGTCAACCCAAGAACATAAAATAAAGTTATTTGGAGGCCTTAGGCCTAATATTACACAAACCATGGACAAAATTCATTTTGGCTGAACACATAGCCTATTTCTGGCCGAAAGCCAGAACACTTTCAATATTCCGATACGATACGTATCGCACATCACTACTACCAACACTTCAGCTAGGCAAAAGTTATTGATTTTACTTGGGAAGGTAATATGAAACTGTGCCATAGGGGCTAAATATGTTAAAACTGATTAAACTGCTAACTTACTGAAAAAGTTGAATCACAGATGCTAAAAAGATGATTTGCTAACTAAAACAGCATACAAACAGAAAATAACTTTTACATACACTAGACTGTATTCTGGCAACACATTACTTTAGCTTTTAGCAGAAATTGCTGCAGAATAAACATTTTGATTAGGAACTTGTTTGAGGTTAAGCTTCCACTGACATTTATTGCTGTGACTGACAGCTGGGCAGTGTTGCCAATCAAAATCTTCTAAATTCCCACCTTGACCTGAAATAATTAGTACCTGTTACCTCAAATTACCACCTCACACAAGTATACCTATTTAGGACCAATGCGAACGCACTATCATCGACGTTATCGTATTAAAAACGTGTTGGCACTTTGTAATTCGCTTCAATACAAACGATAATTCATTCGCATTCATTATTTTATTTTTATTTTATTAGTTTGGAAGTTTAAAATTATGTATTATGGAGATATTTAGAGCTCTACTACAGTAATAGCCAGAAGGTACTACTACAGTAAAAGCCAATACGATACGATACGTATCGCACATCACTACTACCAACACTTCAGCTAGGCAAAAGTTATTGATTTTACTTGGGAAGGTAATATGAAACTGTGCCAATCAAGTTAACCAAGCTAATCAAGTTAATAAAATATAGAATCCATGTAAAAATAAACAGTAAACTCAACCAAGAGTCATCGTAGATCGTAATCAAGACGAAAACATCAGAATTTTTTTAACAATAACGCCGCGCCACTGACAGAGTTGACACCACGACACTGACTCTACATAGCGTACTAAAATCGAGAATATTGTACCAACAATAATTCAATCCCAAAGAACTAAAAGCTTAGAGTATGAAATACAGCATCTCAAACTGAAATTAAATTCATTTATGTGACGGAAATTTGCAGATTGTGAAATAAGTCACGGTTGTTTAATGCAAGAATCACAAATTTTTAATTTTAATCAATTTAATAGACTGCCGCGAAATTACTGAAACTATTATTTCTTACTTATATTAATTCTACATTGCCTGACTCGCCCTAGCTTCCCTCCCCTTAAGTAGTCGCTTAGGAATGTCCAGTGTCTTGCAACAGTTTCAGTGGTTTCAGAAGGCATTTAATTAGGTTTAGTTTTTTAATGAAACATTTAACAAGTAACAAACAAATGAAAACTAAAATATAAAAATACAACAAATAATAAAGAAACGCATAACCAAGCAAAAACTTAGGTATATTTGCTTAGGCCTAACTTATATTAACTTAGTTTATTCAATCCAAGAAAGCAGCCCATAAAGTTTACCCAGGCAAAGATAACTTAAGTTTTAGCTGAGTTGTACGTTTCTTTAGAATTTATTTAATTGTTTAATTGTAGTTTTCGTTTGTTTGTTATTTGATAAATGTTTCATTAAAATATATTTGTAACTGGCATTGCATATTATTATTGACGATATACAATTTGTTGATTTTAGATTATAGCATTAATACAGGGTCTCCGAAAAAGAATGACGGGATTTCGAACGGCCGTTGCTTGGGGACTATTCAAAATAACTAAACGATTTAAACTAAAATAGAAGAGAAAAGAGCTAAGTCTTTTTTCGTACCTTAATATGTTTCGATGTGAGCTCCATTTGTTACTCTGCATACATCGAAGCGATATTCGATTTCTCGCCAAGTGTTGTGAAGCATCTCTGGTGTCACAGTTGCGATCGCTTCCGAAATTCGCCCACGCAGATGTGGCAAATCACGAATTTTCTCAGCATAAATAATGTTCTTTACGTAACCCCACAAAAAAAGTCCAAAGGGGTCAAATCAGGACTCCTGGGAGGCCAGGGAATAGGCACACCCCTGCCTATCCAACCATTTTTAAACTTGTTGTTGTTAAGTGTGTCGCGCACGTAGGGTGATAGGGCCTTTCTTTTTCGCCGAAAAAACAATTAATGGCATAATTTATTTAGATATGCTAGAACAATTTTTGTTTCCTCAAATTGAAGAAACTGAAGAACAAGCCGGTGAACGAGTCATTTTGATGCAGGACGGCGCCCCGCCTCATTACCTTCGGGAAGTGCGTGACACACTTAACAACAAGTTTCCAAATGGTTGGATAGGCAGGGGTGCGCCTATTCCCTGGCCTCCCACGAGTCCTGATTCGACCCCTTTGGACTTTTTTTGTGGGGTTACTTAAAGAACATTGTTTATGCTGAGAAAATTCGTGATTTGCCACATCTGCGTGGGCGAATTTCGGAAGCGATCGCAACTGTGACACCAGAGATGCTTCACAACACTTGGCGAGAAATCGAATATCGCTTCGATGTATGCAGAGCAACAAATGGAGCTCACATCGAAACATATTAAGGTATGAAAAAAAAAACTTAGCTCTTTTCTCTTCTATTTGACGTTTAAATCGTTTAGTTATCTTGAATAGTCCCCAAGCAACGGCCGTTCGAAATCCCGTCATTCTTTTTCGGAAACCCTGTATAAATATCGAGTAAATAATTTTCTATATGTACTGTTAAAATGTGATTCAAAATATCGAGTGTTCCGATTCGATATAACGAATGTTTAAGATCGATATATTGCATCCGATTAGTTGGTGGCCGCTTATGAAACTGTACCCCCTCACAAGCTCACTTTTAATGTAGGAATGTAGGTTTATATGTGACGGAAATTTGCAGATTGTGAAATAAGTCACGTTTTTTTAATGCAAGAATCACAAATTTTTAATTTTAATCAATTTAATAGACTGCCGCGAAATTACTGAAACTATTATTTCTTACTTATATTAATTCTACATTGCCTGACTCGCCCTAGCTTCCCTCCCCTTAAGTAGTCGCTTAGGAATGTCCAGTGTCTTGCAACAGTTTCAGTGGTTTCAGAAGGCATTTAATTAGGTTTAGTTTTTTAATGAAACATTTAACAAGTAACAAACAAATGAAAACTAAAATATAAAAATACAACAAATAATAAAGAAACGCATAACCAAGCAAAAACTTAGGTATATTTGCTTAGGCCTAACTTATATTAACTTAGTTTATTCAATCCAAGAAAGCAGCCCATAAAGTTTACCCAGGCAAAGATAACTTAAGGTTTAGCTGAGTTGTACGTTTCTTTAGAATTTATTTATTTGTTTAAGTGTAGTTTTCGTTTGTTTGTTATTTGATAAATGTTTCATTAAAATATATTTGTAACTGGCATTGCATATTATTATTGACGATATACAATTTGTTGATTTTAGATTATAGCATTAATATAAATATCGAGTAAATAATTTTCTATATGTAGGTACTGTTAAAATGTGATTCAAAATATCGAGTGTTCCGATTCGATATAATGAATGTTTAAGATCGATATATTGCATCCGATTAGTTGGTGGCCGCTTATGAAACTGTACCCCCTCACAAGCTCACTTTTAATGTGGGAATGTAGGTTTATATGTGACGGAAATTTGCAGATTGTGAAATAAGTCATGGTTTTTTAATGCAAGAATCACAAATTTTTAATTTTAATCAATTTAATAGACTGCCGCGAAATTACTGAAACTATTATTTCTTACTTATATTAATTTTACATTGACTGACTCGCCCTAGCTTCCATCCCCTTAAGTAGTCGCTTAGGAATGTCCAGTGTCTTGCAACAGTTTCAGTGGTTTCAGAAGGCATTTAATTAGGTTTAGTTTTTTAATGAAACATTTAACAAGTAACAAACAAATGAAAACTAAAATATAAAAATACAACAAATAATAAAGAAACGCATAACCAAGCAAAAACTTAGGTATATTTGCTTAGGCCTAACTTATATTAACTTAGTTTATTCAATCCAAGAAAGCAGCCCATAAAGTTTACCCAGGCAAAGATAACTTAAGTTTTAGCTGAGTTGTACGTTTCTTTAGAATTTATTTAATTGTTTAATTGTAGTTTTCGTTTGTTTGTTATTTGATAAATGTTTCATTAAAATATATTTGTAACTGGCATTGCATATTATTATTGACGATATACAATTTGTTGATTTTAGATTATAGCATTAATACAGGGTCTCCGAAAAAGAATGACGGGATTTCGAACGGCCGTTGCTTGGGGACTATTCAAAATAACTAAACGATTTAAACTAAAATAGAAGAGAAAAGAGCTAAGTCTTTTTTCGTACCTTAATATGTTTCGATGTGAGCTCCATTTGTTACTCTGCATACATCGAAGCGATATTCGATTTCTCGCCAAGTGTTGTGAAGCATCTCTGGTGTCACAGTTGCGATCGCTTCCGAAATTCGCCCACGCAGATGTGGCAAATCACGAATTTTCTCAGCATAAATAATGTTCTTTACGTAACCCCACAAAAAAAGTCCAAAGGGGTCAAATCAGGACTCCTGGGAGGCCAGGGAATAGGCACACCCCTGCCTATCCAACCATTTTTAAACTTGTTGTTGTTAAGTGTGTCGCGCACGTAGGGTGATAGGGCCTTTCTTTTTCGCCGAAAAAACAATTAATGGCATAATTTATTTAGATATGCTAGAACAATTTTTGTTTCCTCAAATTGAAGAAGCTGAAGAACAAGCCGGTGAACGAGTCATTTTGATGCAGGACGGCGCCCCGCCTCATTACCTTCGGGAAGTGCGTGACACACTTAACAACAAGTTTCCAAATGGTTGGATAGGCAGGGGTGCGCCTATTCCCTGGCTTCCCAGGAGTCCTGATTCGACCCCTTTGGACTTTTTTTGTGGGGTTACTTAAAGAACATTGTTTATGCTGAGAAAATTCGTGATTTGCCACATCTGCGTGGGCGAATTTCGGAAGCGATCGCAACTGTGACACCAGAGATGCTTCACAACACTTGGCGAGAAATCGAATATCGCTTCGATGTATGCAGAGCAACAAATGGAGCTCACATCGAAACATATTAAGGTATGAAAAAAAAAACTTAGCTCTTTTCTCTTCTATTTGACGTTTAAATCGTTTAGTTATCTTGAATAGTCCCCAAGCAACGGCCGTTCGAAATCCCGTCATTCTTTTTCGGAAACCCTGTATAAATATCGAGTAAATAATTTTCTATATGTACTGTTAAAATGTGATTCAAAATATCGAGTGTTCCGATTCGATATAACGAATGTTTAAGATCGATATATTGCATCCGATTAGTTGGTGGCCGCTTATGAAACTGTACCCCCTCACAAGCTCACTTTTAATGTAGGAATGTAGGTTTATATGTGACGGAAATTTGCGGATTGTGAAATAAGTCGCGGTTGTTTAATGCAAGAATCACAAATTTTTAATTTTAATCAATTTAATAGACTGCCGCGAAATTACTGAAACTATTATTTCCTACTTATATTAATTCTACATTGCCTGACCCAACCTAGCTTTCCTTCCCTTAATGCTACTACTTATCTAGACATCGTCAAGGCGATGCTTCCGGACGAAATTGTAGCGATCTGCTAGGTTGACCAAAAGGGGGTGTGTCTCGTACCGGAGAGCGACGTCTAAGCCCGACGCTTACCCTCTTGCTGGCGGAAGGAGGCAACAAAGGTGACGTCACCCCACTACCGGACCTGCCATCTGCTGAAGCGAGCCAGTTACCGGGTTGGCAAAAGAGGAATATGTATGAGGGTGACGTTACACGGCACAACATGTAGGAATTGTGAGAACAAAAGTAATCGCGAATACAAAGTAGTCGGTACTCGGTACTAGTCCGTACTAGTATCGGATATAATCGGTACTGGAAAGTAATCGTTTAGTCCTTCTTTAAACTTAAAAATAAATAACAAAAATAAACTCTAAACAGTCTATGAGCAACAAATATTGGGCAGCTGAATCACAAGACTTACGCTAATATCACAGTTCATCATCAACAGGAGTTGTAATCCGCCGCGGCACGGTGTAGAGGGCTGGCCTGGATTGCATGGGTAGGCGGAAGACGAAGAAGAAGGCGTCACATTCCTGGACTCTGTAATGTAACACCAATTCCTAATTTCTATGTAATGATTTATTCACAGTAGCTCAAAAGTTTTAAGTTCATGTGTTGTTTTGGAATAGCTTTAATTATGCCCAAGTTCACTTTAATTTGCAGATATACCCATCCAGAGTTCATTTGCCCATTGCTTAACATAAATTTAAAATACTGAAAATAATTAAAAAATATTTATAACAGGAAAAAATGTATATTAATATTTTTAAGACTGAAGCTTAATGAAAATGGTTGTGAACTAATTAAGTAGACTAGATAAAATAAACAGCTTGGTAGGAAAACATCTAATCAACAAATTATAAAATAATTAAGATGTATTGCTGGATGAATCTTTCAGTTATCTAAATTCACAAGGTTCCTAGTCATTTTACTACAACATTTGTTATCCAAAATTAATAAGAAGCATTTTAAAACAAGGGGGCACATCTGAGCTAAAAGTAGATACCAGAACATTTAAATTGTAATATGCATAAGGAAAATTATTCACCAAAATATAGGCCAACTACACCTAAACCGGAAACCAAAATTGGCCAAAGTTTTGTGAAAAATGATCTGTGGGCTCAGTTTATTGACAAAATTGGTCCAAACTTTCTGAAAAGCAGGAGCTTAGGCCCCTGCAACTAAATAATAAGCCACAGTTCATTTAAATCATCTCCTTTGGGACTAAGCCCAAGAATCCCCTATGCAAGAAAGCAAAAACTAGCCTAAAACACATTCTACGCCAAGAAAATATAAGTTAAAAGTGGGGTAAGGCAGTTTACCCATAGTTGAGGGACATTGACAGGAAACATAATTTACCAAAACCCCAGCTTCAAACCCACCCTATTTGAACTTAGCCTACAAAACCGTACAAAACATAATTGAGAACACTGAATGAATGATAACTTTCAGAGTATTGCAGAAAACTTAATTAAATGTTTAGCGGTCTCCTAAGGTAGGGAAATGTAATTAGGAATGCATACAACTGTAATACCCGTATAACAAAATAAATTAGCTGCGGGGTCATAAACCAAAGTTGTTTGCCGGCAAAGATGCCTTGATAGCCAAATCTTTAAACATTTGAAACGACTTTGTTTTATGGCCCAAGGGCTCTGAATGAGAATGGAAACATTAATTAAACCTTCGGGAAGTTCAGAAGGAACTTTAAAATCCAGAAATGCTTCTGCAACGAATGAAAACTGAAATGAATATGTGCTCTCAGAGGTTATATTTACT
Source organism: Allygus modestus (assembly GCA_963675035.1). Classification (NCBI taxonomy): domain Eukaryota; kingdom Metazoa; phylum Arthropoda; class Insecta; order Hemiptera; family Cicadellidae; genus Allygus; species Allygus modestus. The sequence goes on along the minus strand of OY776112.1, from coordinate 272,551,321 downwards.
TCTGCCGCTAAGGTTAAGGTTAAGACTTGGATATTGCTATCTACTTGATTTATTAAATGGCAAGCTTACTTGCTCTTGTGTAAAATGAGATTCAAAAATATACACCTAGTACCGGTATGTCGTTTGTAGACCTTAACACATCAATAGGTATCAATGTTGAACTAGAAGAACTTCAAACTTTTGTTTGGCTAAGAATTAACAAAAGGTGGTAAGTTAAAAGAATCAAAAATCGTATTTGCCATTGCCATTATACATGCATTATCAAAAGTCTTAAAAGTCTAGCTTATTTGGCTACGGTCATAGTATACAATAGAAGAAACCTGGAGCAAAATTTATTATTATTATTGTTTTCTTGGTTATGTTTTCTCTAAAACACTTAACTAAATCAAACCTCCAGAGAAAGTGAGATTAACAAATGATAAACTACAATAATTTAGGTACCTAAAGGAGACCCAAGCCTCCTGCCGATAATCTTAAAGACATTTCTAAGGTTACTGTAATTAGTTACAACGTTTAATAAGTGTTATTTGCTACTTACCATAATATTGCACAGTTTTGGTTGCACAACAGCACAACTGGACATTGGACAACGAAGTGACTGCGTACACGTCCAATATAAGGGCAAATTCACTTCGCTACCGCTTAGGTTATGTTGGGTTAGGTTACGTTACGTTATGTTTCGTTAGGTTAGGATAGGTTAGATTACGTTAGGTTAGGTTAGGAGGTTTTCTGGCTCTCAATTTGTTTTAAAAATCACAGGAAAAGTAACGTACGGTGCATAATTTGGAACGGACGTGAACAGTATCGGCTCACGTCGGACGTGTACGTAGCCACTGCCATTGGACAACACAATAGCCGCCTTTAATGACAAAGACTTCGCACTTTCTCAAAGCGGTAAAACTTCCAAGTTAACTAAGGCACAGGCAGATAAAAGTAGCACAGATTTTTTTGAGATATGTTCTGGGAGAATTGACAGTATTACAAAAACCAATTCATATATATGAATATGAATAATTAAAAATCGGTCCTTCTATGTTCTTACAGTGTTTGAATTGCAATATATGATGCAGAGATGGGCGTTATTTAACGTAATAGGATAAATAACACTATTACTGAAGTGTCACCTATTACCTTATGTGTTTATGTTTATGTTTATGTGTTGTTAAAGGGACGGATTCAGAGATCCAAAGATTCAAAGATCCTCACACGTCAACCGAAGCTTATTGTGTGTCCCTAGTACGTTAGTATGGAAAACCAATGCCCGTACCCTTTACGAGATCCAGGAGTTTTTTACCAATACTAGCGTCCCTTTCATCACCTGGTTGCTTACAACCAAACAGAGCCCTTCTCCTTGCCCCGAGTCTCTCGCAGTCCAGTATGATGTGCTTGGCAGTCTCTTCAGACTGATTGCAGAGCCTACACACCTGACTTTCATTTCTGAGTCCGAGAGTGTGGAGATGTTTCCTGAAATGGCCATGTCCAGTTATCAGAGCAATCAACTGCTTAACCCGACCTCTGCCCAACCTCACCAACCAGTTAGTGAAGTAAGAGCTAGTATCTGCTAGCAGCCTTTTGCCACAACCTATTACCTTGGTAATAGGTTACTGAAAATACCCTATTATTTGTTTAACGTCTTCTGAACTGCTTGAACGAGCGAGTGAAATAACTATCCAGCTGAGAAGTTGAGATGAGTGTCTTGATGTCTTCCTATTAACAGCGATCATCACAGAATAATAGTACTAGTCTGTCTGCGCTTACTATTACGGCGAGAAATATTTAAATAAAGTTATCACGGGTGTAACGAGTGTATTACCACAAAGCTAAGGAACGTTCCTGAATATTATTGCAAAGTAACGGTATTTCCCATCTCTAATATGATGGACCGTATTTAAACAATAAAGCCGCCATATTAGTTGTTGGTTATGTATCAACACTAACACTGTAGTTTATGTAGATTTCCAAGGGAGTATGCAACTGTTAAGATGATACCTAGGGCTGTTTTGTTGATATATCAACATCTAAACAAATATCAGCACGAGTAGGTAAGTTTCAATACAAATATCAAAAATCGGCCCGCAATTATACCTATATATATATATATATATATATATATATATATTAATAAGAAATAAAGGAATCAAACATATGTACAGAAGGAAACACCATCTATATACCTACCTATTTTAGAATGGCACTTTTTTGGGTGAGTTACGCCATTTGGAGGACAGTGAGGTGAAGAAACAATCAATCAGTCAGATCAATAACTGCTGAAGTAATTATTTCCACTTTTATCTCAATGGGGGGCTACGCCCCCCAATCCCCCTGGTTTTATTTTACCTTAATATTATTGTTAAAACGTAAAACGTATAGAAATACAGAACTTGGAGGAATACAATATTGAATAAGTCAGTCTTCCCAAGCAGATTTAGAGGAGTTTCCCACCCCCTTAGTCTTACGATGGGGGGCTGCACCCCCTACAAACAGATACGCCATTTGGAGGACAATGAGGTAAAGAATCAGTCAACCAGTCAGATCATTAACTGCTGAAATAATTATTTGCTCTTTTATCTAAATGGGGTGCTGCGCAACCCCCCCCCCCGTTTGATATTATTTTATCTGATTGTTAAAATGTACATAGAAATACAGAATCTTGGATTGGCCAGTCTTACCAAGCAGATTTAGAGTAGTTTCACAAGTAACACAAGGGAGGGGCTGTACCACCCACAATGAGAGACCATTTGGAGGACAATAAGGTCCACAATCAGTAGTCAGACTAAGAACTACCGAAATAGTTATTTGCACCTTCTTCCCACAAGGGAGCTGTGCCTCCTATCCCCTCGCTATTATTGTACCTTGGTACTGTTATTAAATTGAATGTAACTACAGAACAGCCAAATCGGATTAAAACTAAACATGAAATAATCTTGCTTAAAGTGGACACACACACAGTAAATAGTTACTCGCCTTTCAGTCCCAAACTAGGGATACATTCCCCAGGCCCGGATTTTGCCCAGTAAAACCCTTAAAATGTTAAAATACAAAAATATTCATCAATTGTATGAAATATAGACCCAGAATAAGTCAACTAATAAAACCAAAAAGTAATTATTTGAACTTTGGTCCGACTGGGTCGCTATGCTGTCCAGGGCCTCCATTGTTACTGCAACTTAAATTAGTTTCGCAACTATTTATAAACACAGAACTTGAAGAAAATTAAGGATTAAAATCATTCATTAGGTCCAAAATCCAAAACATAACCCCCCCACACACACATAGTAAGGATATTTGTTCGCCCTTCGGCCTCAGTGGGGATAATGCCTTCCAGGCCCGGCATTTTCGTGGTGCCTCTTAAATTTTGATAAAATACAGATGAATTCAACATGTATACAAAAATAAGTCCGAAATCAGTCAGGGTAAGATATTTCAATTTAATCTTATGAACTATAGTATGGTATAGTTTTGCGCTTAGGGGGCTCAGGAGGTAATTTTTACTAAAATGTTTATAATATATTAAAATTTATTTTAAAATTATGTTTATATTTAAATTGTGTATTAATTAAATTACCTTGGTATGTTGACTCCTTCATTATTAATCAATCATTGACACGTATGTGACATTTAATGATTAGGTAATACAATACACAACTGAACGACACATTGCAAACTGCTTACGTAATACTCCAGAAAGACTAAGGTTTCAAGTCCTCCCAAAGTAAAGGATAGGAGAGCCACAACACTCCGCACTATGAAGCTCCTGACCCTCTACGTCCTAAAACCCTCAATTCTGTTGACCCTAGTCAATTTAAATTTGTTTACTTTTGCCATATTTTACTGCCTTTTGTCCCCCTGTGCTTCGCATCGCGTTTTATAATTGATACAAAAAACAATCAGATGTTCATTTTAAAAAATAATTGTTCTGCAATGGCACAATTAGTAAAATTTTTACCTCGTTTACATATTCCAGAGGAAAACCAAAATAGGGATAAACCAATTACAATTTTCAACAGTGGGAGTGGGATGAGAAGTTACTGAAACAAGTGATCCTACCCTCCACTGAATCATCCTTCTGGGAATTCATGCCGTCCAACAACGAAGGGTTAAGACCCGCAAGGTCTTAAACACAAGGTAAAATAATATATATGGACTTACCATATAAAGGAAACGGAGGAACTTACCCCTGCAATAGTCTGCTGTTGTGACCTTTAACCTATAAACTAAATATAACCGGTTTGCTTTAATTTTTTACATTATCCTTTAGATGTGTTCTTTATTTTGTATATATTGACATTATTTGTATAGATTGTTGTATTAGGACAGAATTTCACATTTTGTTACTTATTTTACACAAGAAAATACAGTTATAACATAATTAGAATACAGCTTCGTATGAATATAGTTTTAAGAATTGTAAATAAAACATTAAAATAACAATTTTTACTGGAAAAAAGAGTAAGTTTTCATAATTGTTATAAATAATAACCGTGCATTGAATTTAAATTGATGTTAATGTCCAAACAATACAATATAAGGCACTCTGTTTAATTTTATAATTTAAAGTTACGGTAATTTTCTTCCGATTTAAAAGTGATTGTATAATTGTGTGGGCGATAAATGAATTAATTTGTATAATAAACAAATGTTGTTTAAGATTAACAGAACCTAGTTCAAATTATACTCTGTAAATATATATTTCGTTCTATATATGTATATTTTAATTGGGAGTTAATGCTTTAAAATATTTTAATGATTTTTTTCTAATACAAAATCCGTGACAACACAAATGAACGGCTGGATGATTGACTCACAAGAGAGTATTAAGGGTTTAGTTGAATCAGAAAATCACAATATTTACGGTATTTTAAAAAGATTTTATTTAAATTAGAATAACAGGAAAAAACATCAGACACATTTTAAAGCATGTTAACGTCTTCATCATTACACCGCAGTAAGGGAAAATATTCCCTGGTTGTAAGGATGTTTTGTCATATTCTTGTATAAGGATTACAACTAAAATAATGGTGATAATAAAACCCCAGTGAAATGTGCGGTCAGCAACAGCTTGTTATAAAAGTCGTTTCAACAAATGTTTCCTTTGAAAATCAACACTGGCTGACTACTTGTCTAGACTAACTGTTGTAACACGTGTCAGATTTGTCCTGATACCAGTCTTTTACGGTTTAACAATGACGCTTGTAAACATACACCAAACTCATGTAATAAAATTCAGTACTTTTTGTTGTGTCATCAGATATACGTTAATCGTTTGATAAGCTGACATTTCTTAGGAACATGGCTAACATGCCTAAAGAATCTTCTTTATAACAAGCTGTTGCTGACGGCACATTTGACTGGGGTTTTAATATCACCATTATTTTAGGTGTAATCCTTATACAAGAATATGACAACAAATTCTTACAACTAGGGAATATTTTGAGGTTATAACCGCGTTTTTACTGCGGTGAAATGGTGAAGACGTTAACATTCTTCAAAATGTGTCTGATGTTTTTTCCTGTTATTCTAATTTTAATAAAATCTTTTTACGATACCGTAAATATTGTGACTTTGAATAATATTAACCTGTAGAAAACATTATTCAAATTTAAAAAATTACTTTAAAATACAATTTATTTGTGGTGTGGTAATTGTCTACATAAAATATACAAAACATAAGCAACTGTCAAGCTATTGTAGTCCGTATAGAATTGCTAATAAAGTTTATGTTTCGTGAAGAATATTGTTATTGTTTTGAAATCTTCATTTTTATTGCTATTTTATTATATATCCTTGATTATTGTAAACTTGTTATTATTGTCAATATTTTATTTCAGATTACGATGTTCCTATCATGTGCAATAAACGTGGTTAGTAACGACGCTGGTAATAACATTGACTATACCTCCTACGAAAGTTGGATCTTGTAGTAAACGACCAAAGAATTACAATCGTGTCTCGTACTTACTTTTTCAACTGTCTGTGTTTTTATAAAAAATCAAAATCAAATATCCAAATAAAACCTGCATTCTTAAGGAATTTCCAAGTAAAATATATAAGTAATTGTTTACTGATGGTATTATATAATATATACTGTTTACAGCAATTTACTGAATTGTTTACTAATATAAAATATTACTGTGGATAGGCCTTTTATTTGAATTAATTATAAGAATTAGAATCAATTTTTGGCTATGTTCTAATGAATTTTAAATAATTTAATTTGATAATATTTGATATAAATATACAGTTATTACTATTACTATTATAGTAATACAATTTTTCTCAGGTCGCCCTGCCGTGGCCGTTGCGACCCACGGCTCAGCGCGGTGTTCATTTGTATTGCTCGCGACGAAATCTTTATTTCTTTCCTACCTCGATTCTGAATCAACTGATCGCACTATTTGTTTTAAATATACTGATATTGTCAACGGACAAGTGATATATTGAAACGTCATTGCGTCAAATTTTCTCACGGATGAAACTCACCGGACTAAAAAATAAAAAAAGTAGTAACAGACTTACTTTTTCACCGGAAGCTAAACGTAAACTGTTTTTGTTTTGTATACAATATTTTACAAAGTCTTACAATAAATGTTTACAACTTTTTTGACACCATAGTCAAAGTGATAATATCTTAATTACCATGCCATAGAATAAACCAATTTTATCTTAACTATAAGTGCTGATTTCGACGGTGTTAATAAGACGCGGCGAATTAAAATTTGTACCAGTGCCAGTGCCAGTGGCTGAGGCGTTTAAGCCTCTGAGTGGTGGGAAACCGGCTTCAACTATAGTAATGTATAGTGGGTAGGGATTGCCAGTTGATGTTATTCTTTGGTCGCTGGCCGTGATCACTCCATCTATACTACCTCTATGGATGCAACACATTCAACTGTTGAATAAATACTGTAGTGGATTGTGTAAAGCGAATTTACTTTCTATATCCGAAATGGCGAATGAATTTGCTCTCTATGACAGGAAGACAAATAAGCACAGGGAATTACACCATATTGTTATGTGCAGCTTAGCATCGTGCATAGAGAGTACTAAATCTTACAATAGGTTTAAGATAAGTTACGTGTGAGGGCTATTTATTTATAAACTAGTTGAAAGGACGTAATACCCATAATAGAGGACTTATAGAGTTACCAGATAACAGCGGGGTAGGAATTGAGTCCTCTAATTATCTTTCTATTATTACTATTGCCTTAAATGCTGAGTTATTGACCTTAAAATACGTATTTACTTAAACATAAACAACTAATTTATAAATTTACGTTTAAACTGGATTAACTCTGAATATACTACATATTTCACGACTTTCAAAACGAGTTAGTTTCCAAAAGGAAACAAAATAACTATAATCCTGGAATATTAAATAAAATAAACCAGCGAGGTAAGTTAGACTTAATTAAATAAGTGGACTTTTTAATATACCTCATATCGGTCTTCTTTGATTTTTAAGAAAAAATACAATAATTTTTAGTACGGTTAAAAACAAACATTGTTGGTACTTTATAACGGGTCTAAATGCCTTGAAGCTTTAACTGAAATACAAAAAATAAACATTTGTTTACAGTAATTATTTATTTTGCTAGGTAATATAAATAAAACCCTTTCTATATCTCACTAATATAAATAAATCATAGAACTTAAAATAGCTGCGCAAATTTTCCATTTGGTCGATAGTTAACAGAGGAACAAAGGTAGATGGGTAATGTTGATACTATAGTCTCTTCTAACTTACTTAAGACCTTTGTAATTCAGGTTTATTAATTTTTCGTAATACGAAAGAGCAAAAACAAAAATAAACCTTTCAATAAAACAGAGCTTGTTGTTTTTATTTACAAGTGAACTTAGTCTATGGAACTTCTCATAAATAGTTCCGTGGGAATGCAATACCTGATACCTTTATGCATTTCAAGGGTTTGATGGAAATTTTATTAGAGGAAGGTATATAGCAACAATATATTACAACCTACATTATAATACTAGACAGGATACTTTTTAAATAGTCAATAGTTTATGACTCCATTACTAAGGTACCACATTGTAAGAAGCCTCAATGAGGTATTACCCTTCTGCATAATTCCTTTTATATACTGCGTGACTGAAAGCCACTTCAAAGCAATATCGTGGTGCCGCAGGGATCTGAGGTAAGATAATTTCAGGTTTATTCCTGCCACCTGTTCTTTTTGATACTCAACCTCGATCTGATAACTCTCTTTGAAATCTCAAGATATAACATTTATGAAGTTGTTTTACGTTTTAACAGCAGTTGAATCAAATTCAGTTAGCTGAATTTTCTCTTTATTCTAAATTTGTATATATATTTTGAATTTAATAATAAGTAGAACTTTCAAACAATTTCCTCAATACATTTTTCCATGCAACTACCTACACTATATAAAGCATATGACTGAATCACCTTTATCCCTCAAAATTATATTCAGTTGACTATGTTTGCTTATGATATTATTTTTAAAAAAATGTTTAACATAGTATGTATTGTTACAATTACGGGATGCAAATAATACCCCCTTAGCAGCAAACCTGCGTACTCAGCGAATTTCCAATGCAGATATATGTATCTTAATACTACACAAAGCCACATACCAAGTTTCATCAGTATACATTCATAAATAAACAATTTATGACATTTTAATTATTATCCATAAGAATAACATGAGCTAAGAATAACTGAGTATGCAGGTTTGCTGAAGCTAGGAACACAAAAAATGGGCTTTTATACAAATATCAATATAACTGAAGAAGGTAAAGCCACATACCAAATGTTATTAATTTGTGTTCATAATTAATGGAGATAACACTTATTTATTCTCCATATTCTGTATACATTAATACAGAAAACAACCATACCGTTCTTATTCTTATTCTGTATACATGTGGCTGAGTACACAGGTTTGTTGCTACGGGAACTATCGGCCAAAATATGTTTTTAGTGCAAATATCAACAGACTACAACGATATGAAGCAATATACCAAGTTTTATCAGGACAATTTTATAAATAAGCGAGATAGACAATTTTTCTTATACTCCATAAGAATAACATTGGACAAAGTGTGCTTAGCACTTTCAATATCTCTGTAACCATTTGACGTAGAGCAATGATCAAACCACCAAATTGTGCGTCTTTTTAAGCTGGTTCCAATTTAAAAAAACTAAAGTTTTACATTTAAAAAAATTACATGTACAGAACTCAAAAAACCCATTTTTGGGGTACAAAATCCCCCCAAACTACCCAAACCCAACTACCCAAACTAGTTCGATCTGTCTGGTTTTCGAACTTAATGTCATAAATCCTGCTTTAAACGTCTATACCAAATTTCTTCAAAATCGGATTATTTTTACGAGAGTTATCGTGCTCACGGACACACACACACACACACACACACACACACACACACACACACACACACACACACACACACACACACATGTATATATATATATATACAGTTATGAACGAATGGCGTTTTTGGCATCTGGGGACCTCAAAACGAAAAATTATCATGGTCCCGGGTCTAGGTCTTACCATGCCGACTACGGTAATAGCTTCTTCCCTATAGGGGAAATTTGCTAAAAACTTCTTTCAACACTTTTAAATATATTCATTCTAACGATGTACTCAAATACAAGACGGTAAACATACATAAATGGCATTTGTTTTAGACTAGTCTCACCGATCATCAGACACAACGAGATATATTTGTATTTACATCCCGTAGTTTTTAAAGTAATTTTAATTCATGCCTTAAATACTAAGACTATTCTGAATTTTACATATCTCTGAATAGTATGTACAATCTGAAATAAATCGCAATGTCGTTTTTATTACTTTGAAAGTAAACAAATGTTCTTCAGAAAAAAATTGTTGTATTCTGATTGTCATTTGGATACTAAGGAAGTAATTTAGATGTCAAAAATATGTCATCCTCCACGGTTATATGTTGTTACGTTGTTATTGCTGGGTTAGGAAACCCCAGCATTAGCTGCTAAGCACGTCTTCCTCAAGCGGGAATTTTGCGCAGGTTACCGGAAGGATAGGATATAGCAGGAAAGGAAAGGGTGGTATAGGTCAGGCAGCCAAACTGACCTTTCAGAGGGCCAACTCCCGTGCTCCTGTGATCAGGCTCAAATAGGCGGACCCGATCTGCCCTCCAACTCTGGCCAACTCGACAGTCAGGGTATCAATGTGCAGCAGCCAGGGACCACATTCTCAGGTTGGGAACAAAACCCGGAGTTTCCTTCCCCAGCCGCTGCAAATGGAGGGACCAAAGGTGAAAGGGAAGCTTGCCATAATGGTCAGCCAAAAGACTTAACATATGTAATGACAACCCAATGTCAGCCTCAAAATTGGTATAGACCAATTTTAAGGTTGTCGTGGGACTCCACCGTATTTTAAGATAAGTATTATTTGTTAATGTTATGATTTTTGACGTTTTAACGTACAATGTGTCCTCACAACGAACAAAAACGTTCGATATCTCCAGTTTTGTAACCCACCTACCAGCTTACTGTGATCGCATAAATTACGAGGTATATAGGTTTATAGGTTATTGTATATAGGTTTATTGTTTATAGTATACTTGCTAAATCTCAAATCACAATTAAATTTCTCCCGTTAAAATAAACTACGTCCCTTAACACTATGAGACATAATTACAATTATATTGTACTTATATATGTTGGCAAATGTAGGTAAAGGACGATACAACAAGATGGATTTAAACCAGTTACACCGGACAGGGTGTCAGTGAAAAACTGGATACTAATGGTGTATACACTATTGGCTATCGGATATTTATACGGTAGTTATATATTACTGTATTTATTTTTGAAGTACTACAATAGTGTTTTGAATACTACTCCATAGTTTGTTTGCAAATTTATTATTTGATCCTATAATTACAACTTATAAAATTATTCAATTTATATCAAATATGTTTTCAATACCATAATTGAGTTAAATTAGATCATTAATTGTTCAGCCTTGCAATATCGTAAGCCAAATTATAATGTTCAGAAAACCCATATTTATTTTCCATTTCACACTTTACGTTTAATCATCTTTAAAGAAATCTCAAATTTATGAAAATCATAAAAACCGTAACATTTATAGTCCAGCAAAATTACTTTAGCATATAAATAATTTAACATAATGCGTACTCCTTAACAGACTAATGCGGTATTTAAAAGACAACTAAAATAAAAATATTAAAACATGGCTTTCACCATTGATTATACACAAGCTTTAATATTCAATGCTTTCACTAAACTGTTGGTTGCTCTAAGTTAGTATCATTATTGAGGCCGATTTCCTGGTTGTAGGTCGAATGTGACATTGCCTCGCTCCAGGCAATGTCTTGAAACACGGACTTTTCGTATTTACACATTTTTCCGTTGCCCCCTGGGAAGATTAGCCCCAATTATTTGAGTGTAACCACACGGCCGCGTCTGTAACGGCCATTGTCTGTTGTTGTATTTTTAACATTATGGACCCTACTCGTAAGTATTTCCCGGGATTGATAAAGCACTGTCCTTAAAAATAAATGAATCATGAGTATTACTGTTATGCATAACCAAGTACAATCTATTTTCATCAACATTACAAATATTTAAAATACAACGCATTCTGTACGTTTCACATTTTAAATTTAACTTTCGATTGTCTTCTACTGATTGTTTGAAAATAGTTTTTTTTTTTTCAACAAGAACTGCAGGTATAGGTCATGAAGTAAACCCACCTTGCTAGACAATTGTTAAAAGTCGTGATCTCAGAAGATATTTGAACACAACTTTCTGTGTCAATTTGAGAGGAAGGATATTCGTATACACGTAGTGAAACCATCAAACGTTATAGATTACGAAACTTCAAAGTGATAACGTAATTTAAATTATTTTTCATTAGTTCATTCAAAATAGATTCAAAGTAAGTTATATATTTTTTTTATATTTATCAATATCAGGAAGTAAACGTGTTATTTCCAATTCCAGGATTTATTCATCTTCATTAATCCGACTGACGACCTTATCTAAATAGTTTTTATTAATCCACAAATAATAATAAGTTATACATTATAAATAAATAACACACAACTAACGGAAATATGTTTTATCCAACCCTATAGATCACTTAAACCAAATAAATATATTACAACCAATCAATCGAAATCTTTATAAAAACCAACAAATCATAGAAATAATAAAAATAAACATGATATTTCCCCTCTATTTTAGCTAACAACACACTATAAACCTTATCTTTAACTCGTCTTTGATAACCAATTTCTAAATATATTATGAGAAATCTTACCTCAGCATTCTAATAAATTCAATTATTCCTTATATTAACGGACCAATTGAATGTATTAGATTACTATATAAGGTAAGATTACTCATAATATATTTATATCAGGCTGAGGATGAACTTTTTCTCGGTTCACACCTTATTGGAAAGTATTTCAAAACTATAACTATTTTTGTGAGACAAAATTAGTACGCTGTTTCTAAGATTAAAATGTTCCATTTTTAACAGATTCCTCTACCATCAAAGCCTCATACAGCCCAATCTCAACAGACTGATAAGCTGAATGTAAGCAACTAGGGAGTTTCATTGTACAATCACACCGACTTAAGTCTAGTCACTAAAAGGTAAACCGAGGTGATCCTCCTCTACCTCTCTCAATAACGAGTCTCCTGCGGCTCGGACATGGAGACGTTCTTTGTGTGGCAAACCCTTCAATTTGTTGCACAAGTACCTTTTCAACTGTACACTTTGTCATGTTTTCCTTTTCGGAACCTGTTTCTTTGAAAGGAATGTTGCTACTTTAATCGTAAACAAAAAACTATTAACTTCCTCTATAAATTATAGTGCCTAAACTACCTTAATTAATTTACGAATACGTTTAATTAGGTACATCTCGTGTTTCCTATTTACATTTCCTCAGGATCAAAAATCCCAACGTTGAGCGAACTGTACATATTCACTTTGGATAATCAAGAGAACAAAAGTAAAAACTGCATCTTATCTGTACTACATTTTTAAAAATAATCATGTTTTTTCATATACTATATAGAACGTTACGTAGAATGTGCAACAGATTGAGACGGACTTTAACCTCCTATTAATTGTTTTATTTCATTATACAGGGTAGTTTGTTTCTTCTTTTTTTGTAAAATTAAAACAAACTCTACAGTCTTCATTGTATCTTGCTTCTTTTTACTTCATTAAACGTTGCATATCGAGATTCTTGCGCTGTATAATGGAGCTAAGAAACTTAACCAACTCGAATAGTTCCCCTAAGTAAATTCAGCATAAGGTGTAGTTAAAATAAAAATATTATTATAGGACGTTTAAAAAGGTTGAAGAGGTATGAATTCTACTAGAAACTTATTTTTAGAGCTTAATTTGTAATATAACGTTTTCTACATGGACGTAAATTAAGCTTTTATATTTCATTAAAACCAATAAAACATATTATTTTGAAGTTGGGATATTTGTCTTAAACATTACCTACATATTAAAATGTAATCTTAAAACTTATGTATTGTGATAATTGAATACAATATTATGTTATTTTTTAGGAAAGAAGCAGTGACGTGGTATTGCAGGGAACAGTAGAGTAGTGTTTAATAAAAATATACCAAATGCAAAACCCACGTTTAACAGAAAGCTTAGTCTTAGGTTGCGCTGATCAAGTGATTTACCGTAAGCCGACAGACAATTAGTGATAACACGGGTTTATAATTTGTAAAGTAAATAATCAACAACCCAACCGTTGCAGAGATATTCTAAATGCTAAACACAGTACGTTGTCCAATGTTATCCTTATGGAGAATAAATAAAATTTGATATCTCGATTATTTATGAATGTATGTTGATGAAACTTGGTATGTGGCTTCAAGTAGTACTGGTATATTGATATTTGTACAAAAAATTGATTTTTTGTTGATTATTCCCGTAGCAGCAAACCTGCGTACTCAGCCCCCATGTTATTCTTATGGAGAATAAGTAAAATGTACTGACTCCCTTAATTATGAACATAAATTAATAAAACTTGGTATGTAGCTTCACTTGGTTGAGTTATATTGATAATTATATAAAAACCCACTTTTCTGTTCCTTGTTGCAGCAAACCTGCTTTCTCAGCCCCCATGTTATTCTTATGGAGAATAACTAGAATGTCATATATCGCTTGTTTATGATTGAATATCGATGAAACTTAGTATGTGGCTTCGCCTAGTTAAATTCTATTTATATTTGCATAAAAACCAATTGTTTCTGTTCCTTGTTTCAGCAAACCTACATACTCATTACCAATGTTATTCTTATGGAGAATAATTAAAATCGCTTATATGTGAATATATTTTTATGAAACTTGGTTTGCGGCTTTATATGGAATTCAGACAAATATTATGCATTGGAAATTCGCTGAGCCCGCAGGTTTGCTGCGACGGGGGTATTTTTTAATAAACATACTTAAAACAAGGGTTACTGTTAAGGTAAAGTTACAATTTGAATACAAATATGAAATATACTTATTGCTTGTTTTGTATAAAATCGCATCAGTTTACAATTCTAGTTTGTTGTAGAAACTCAGTTGTTCGAGCCATTGCCGATAAGTTATTGCTTTGCCAAATTCTTTGTTAAAATATGTTATTTGAGTTACTAGTTGCTATGACGTCCAAATATTTTTACGATTTTGATACCATATATTGAATGTTTTGTGCAAAGTTTTTATGTTCTGGGGACTCAATTTCAGACAGAAACCAACATCAGGGGCCCGTGCAAAATTAACTTGTTTTAGTAGTTAAATAATTCAAATATTTTTTGAAATAAATATGTTAAGAATGCAAATGAGTTCAAAGCGTGAAAATAAATAATAATTGTTTCTTGTCTTTTTTAGGTTTAGTAAGGCTTATAATTTATTGAAGTTATTTAATTATAAAACAAAGTTTGATCATTAAAAGCAGTTTCTTAAAATTGGATTTCAGGTAAAGTTATAGTATTTATTTTAAATAAATAAATAAACAAATATTCTTCTTGCTACTCTATTTTTTGACTTGGTAATATCTCTTTGTATCTAAACTAAATGCTTAAGTGAAATATCTTGGTTGAATAATGGACCCGCATTCATCAGTTGCGGCAGCTCAATCTATGTGTGAATTTGCTTGAAGGGTTTTTGTCAAAAAAATAACTATTTCATTAATACTCTTTTTTCCAAAGAGGCATTATCTATACTAAGTAACCACAGTGGCGATTAAAATACTATTTATATACTACTACACGGTAGATCTAACTGATAATAATTATATTTATGTATTCAATATTAAACCCAATATTCTTATTTCGTGTTACGACCGTACTATTTATTGGTCATAATTTCGACCACTAGACACCGTTTCTCCTACATACTTACGTTATTACTGTTACGTTACTTACTACCAGTATTTATTTATTAAAATGTCTTAGTTGCTATTTGTATTGTAAAAAAATGTTCAAATTTTAAGTAGTAAATTTATAGGCCATTCTATGTTTTATATTCATAGTACTCTATAAAAAAGTTTTCATCTTTAAAAATGCATGATCGTAACAATTTTTCTTGTACACCTAGTACTCGTTTTTTTAACTGGTTTAATGTCGTTCCCAACCAATGGAATGATGTTTGAGTTACGCCAATATATATATAATATATATTCGCTATTACAATTGCTTACGTAAGAATAGACATGGAATGTTGTTTGGTTGCAGTGTTTGATTATAATAAATATCATTGAAGGAAGTAATATTTATAAATATAATTTGTAGTAATAAAAACAATATATTGAGAAAACATATTTTATTAGGATAAATAACATATATCTCGAGGTCATTGACGCAATGTACCGGATTATAGCCACGTTCAGGAATGTTTACTATATGGTTTCCCTGTGGTTTACTATATGGTACTTCCTCAAATTCAGGAGGAGTACGATATTTGGTAAGTAATTGTATCAACATTTTTGTCAATGACCAAGAATTCACTATCATAAATTAATCTAGTTTGAAATACAAAAAATCGAATAAATAACACAAATGATAATCCAGACGTAAAAATAAAGCTGTAAATCTAATTAAACTTAATTAAACAATTTTTTTGATAAAGACATCTATCTTTGACTCTCAATGAAGGATACGACTTTTGACACTTAGAGATGTCTTAACATTTCCACTTCAAACTTATAATTTCGCATCAATATTTCAGCATAATACAATTTTGAATTAAAACTTTTCGTAACCATACAAACCTTGATTCTAAATTCAACTAAACTAGTAATTATATTTTAAATTAATTTCCCTAAAATAATATTTAAGTTCTTTGAGTCAACAAATTACAATATAAAAAAGAATAACAAAATAAACATGTTTAAAACAACAAAACTCAGTAAATAATACTATTAAACACCATACAAAGTATTTATAATGTAAAAGTTATTTAAAATGTATATAGACTTTGTATTATTATCAAACACTATTTTTCTTGTTATTGCCAGTTGGTTTTAAACTGTTATTGTTTTGTATTTTTGATGTTTCATAATTTATTAACAGATGTGTAAGAGAACAGCTTTGTTAAAAAGTGAATATTATATTTACGTCACTATTTTACGTATACTCAAGTCTTTGGTAATTTAATCTTACTTTCACAATCGCCATGCTAAGAATTTCCATATGATTAGAGTTTGTGTTTCTAATCACAAATCTGTTAATAGAGAAGTATATAGCGATCATACTAAATAAGAGGGACTATATATAAAACAAATCAAAACAAGCATGTCAAATATAAGACGATGTGTGCAGACTCTGTTTTCGAACAATGCCGTTGGCATATAATGTAAACCAAACACTGGCGCTGCGGCAGCTACCAAACTGCCATCCACTTTCAATGCAATAAGACTACATAAATATAAGGGAACTGTGTTACTGGAAATATTTCGATATCAAACTGAAATAAGTGAAGAGAATATGTGGATAATGCGATGCTAAGACTTTTTATCATATTTAAAAAAAATCATAAAATCAAATTTATCCTTAAGTTTTTATTCGAAACATCACCCTTTTTTACCACATATAAAAAATGGCTAGCGATCCTAGAAACGATTTTGATTAGGGCGCAAGCCAAACCCGAAATGTTGTCACTCGTTCAAGATACTTATTCAAATAGATGAATAAACTTTTTTTAATACATTAGAGAATCCTGAATTTCATAAATTTAAGAATTATGAGTGTTTCACAACAGATCATGACTATATAAAACAGTAGTTCTACTTTCGCTGGTACTTTAGAATGAGTCTTGAACTGACAATTTAGAAAACATTTCCAATAAATTTAATATTTATTAATTATAACGGTAATAAAGATTAAAGTAAATTAATGTATTTCCCTAAATATATTATAACCTTCATACTAAAAACTTTACTATGGTTGTCTTAAATACAATAGTTTTACATTAAATGAATACAATTTAAAAAGTATTAAATGAATCATGATGTATTTCACACACAGAACGTTCTCATTAAATAGTATTAAGAAAGTTATTTTTGTAGCATAAGCCTAGAAGTGCTTTCTTCTACCAGAGCCATTAGCCGTATATACGTTTCTTTAAATCTTATTAAATCCCTTTTTCTGAAATTAAATCCCAAACCCGAGGTGATTTTGAATTTTTTTATTATGTCAGTAAGGCTTTTTTCACTCAAGCCAACCTTCCCAACCTGGGGTTCTTTTAATTTGACAGTAAATAAAAATCAATAAACTCACTAAAGCAATATATAAATTATAAATCAACTGTGGTTGTAGTATAATAAATAAGGCTGAATTCATCATTAGTTTAGATGTCAGATTTATATGTATAAGTTAAACCAATTATTCTACAGAAACCACCCAGAATTAATTAATAAAACGTGAAAGAAAGAAAGAAACGAAAAAGAAAAGTTTAAGTCATCGAATAGAGTCTCGTTCACGCGATATTATCGCAGTTGTATTATAGTCAGAGAGTAGACGTAACAACGTGTGATAAACTGGTTTTCAATCTCATGTTTTAAATTTATGAACACATAAAATTACAAACTAACTTGTGTTTGGCAATTAGAAATATTATTGTCGTATACATATTGTTATCATTCGAAACAGTAAAATTGGCTCTGTTAAAATTCTAAGACGTCCAATGTAGTCATAAGGCACCGTTTCAGTGATTCGGCCTCGACACAGAAGGCTAGGGGTAGATTCTCATCACCCCTCCCCCACCCCCTCTCTGAGACACAACTCACCAATGTTTACTGAGGGGGAGAAAATCCTGAGTCTGCTTTTTCGCATTCATTTTTGCGATTTTGTTGTATGTGCAGGTTTAAAGGAAGATATGTTATAACATCACAACTACGGTAGAAAATTATAAGGTTTTAATTTGCAAGAAATCAAAAGTTTAGTTACACGGGTCGGTAATTTATTAGTATTAGTGGCTTGAAGGGGCGATAGCCCCTAACCTTTTTCCAATACTCAGCCTCATTTGATATTTTTAATTTTTACATGCTAAGGAAAATAAAACAATATAAGTTTGAGGAACCAAAGTCAGTTCGTAAACAAAGTAGACACTTAATCACATGTTTTAATGTAAACAAAACAGACGTTTTTAAATCCCTATGCTTTTTTATTGGGGACGTTTTACGTTATTTCTTGTTTGCTAGTAATATTTTATAAATACTGCTATTTTCCCGAGTTCCTGGGATCAAGACCTTACATTTGAGCCATATCCCATCTTTCTGCGATTTGCCAAACTCCCACAATTTTGACTTACAAATTTCCCTTACAGAATTATATATAAAGATATGCTCCCAAACAACTTACATATCCTCCGCTTGACATGCTTGGTAGCAGGACTGTAAAGGAGCGACCGAATCAGGTGTATCAGAACGATGAAGTCTTTGTCGTTAAACCCACTTTGGGATATGACAAACGTTTTCAATCTCAAAATAAAAGTATTTTACTAGAAAAATAAGAAAATATTCAAATATTTAGTTATTGCTTTTAGTAACTTTAAAAACAATGACTAATGTTGTATTAAAAAAAAATGAAGTTCAACAAAATTTGTTTATATATATGTTTTAAACAATATCACTAGCAATTTAGAAAGAAAAATTAAAAGGCTTTCCAAAGTCGACTAGTTTATATTTAAATACTTAATTAATTACATATTCACATTATAAAATATTCAAATGGATAGCTGATCACCTCACGTTACATGTTATAACATGGTTGGGTTGCTCGAGAAACGGGAAAAATTGCAACGTTCTTAGTATTGTTATAGTAAATTACGTTATGGCAAATTGTAGTCTATATTCAGGGTCCGGCGTCAACTACACTGATCATTAATAAATGTATAATGGGTAATATTATTCAGGGAAACAAAACAAGATCCCGAAAAGTAATCAGAGAAGCTGAATCGTAAATCCGTGGAACTTTGCTTTTGAATCAAATTAAATGAGACGTACAAGAGCATGTGTCAATATATAACATCGATATAAAAAATCGTATTACATATTATTAAAGTAAAATAGCTAATATTTGCCTAAAGGTATTCCTTAATATTATACAAGGCTTTTTTCACATGGAACGCTTTTAGGTAATTTCTGAATACCCATTCATGAATACCTCCCTCACAAAGTAGGTCAATTGAAGTATCAAAATAACCCCTACAATCAGCCTCCTAGTTGAGGGCAACAAACTTCTGTCCGCAAGGTGACTGGATTTCCTCCTGGGAATCTTTTAACGGTCGGAATAGCTTCCAGAGGAAGGTTAAATTAACCTTCCCCAGAAGCAGTGCACTTGGGTGGGAAGGTGCAATTAGTGGAAATTTAAATGGGGTATGACACATGAACAGTCTTGTGACTGTGGGGCGGAGCGTCAAAATATGGACCACATAGTTATTGACTGTCCCCTGACAGCTTTTTCTGAGGGGTTATTAATGTTATCGGTTCTTCATTGTAATATAATTTACTAAACCATTATCTAACTGAGTAGCCGCCCTTACATGGTTGATGGTTTCAACCTAACATTCGTTTTACAGCAGGAACGTACCATTTTATTATTGGAGTCGGTAAATGAGTTGGTTCTAAAAATATAGCTGCTCTGTATTGACATATATATATTTAATATTTGTTCAACTTTTCACTGGTCATATTTCATTGACGGGTTAAGGTATTTTATCTTAGAGATACACTAGTAGATACATTAAATGAGAAAATCGTAATAATACAGTAAAATTTCCTATTTTTTTAAATATTAAAAAATTTTAAACTTGTTTTAGTCAATCAGCTTTGAATTTAAATTGTATTAATAAATTTAAACTTTGCAATGTGTCAAAGTTATCCAATATTTATTTAATTTATAATAGGTTTTATTAAATCCTTAAAAACTTTGAATACTATAAATATTTGTAAACATTCACTTTGAGATAGAAGAATTTTAGTAAGTTAATCAACAAAATCAGTGTAAGAGACAACAAAGGATATTCTTGAACTTTCCTTTGTCTAATTTTATCTTAAAGGAAGTTCAAATTAGTTCCTCTTACAGCGTTATGTCCGCTAATTATGCATTTATCCAGTACGCTCGCATTGGAATTCCTGTCACCTTGTTATTTATTAGTATTTCGAGTAATGAGAAAATTTATTAACTTGTAAACTTCACAAACAATATTTATGCTTTTCATTTCTGTGTTTTGGATGGCAACACAGTACAGACATTTGAATTTATCGTTTTCATTAAAATTATAAGGGTTACATGTTTATTCCTCTCGTTCTCAAGAATGTGTGCCACGAATATGAAGAAATATTGATTTAAAATGTGTCGATTATGTTAGTGGTTAATCCTAATTTTAATATAATGCAGTAATTACCAGTATAGTTATCATTATTGTAATTATTGTATTGCATTATTGTATTGTGTATTAGTATTGTTAATCATTATAATGTTGTTCGTCCTAATTATTCAAACCGTAAATATGAAAAACTGTTGCTTTTACTAAACAACTGTAATTTTCTAATTTCCTTAAGAATTTAGTCAAATATTTTAGTAGATATTTTCAATATTGGTAGTAAAATGGTATCATATTGAACAAAAAATTGTCTTCTATTACGTTTCCACAATAAGATATTTGGGATCGTGACAAACATTTTACACCAAATTAATCAAAATGGTTGATCATTATAAACGTCTAAAAATATCGAGTTTCTTCAATCGAATAACACGTTAGCGTTAATTTTCAGAATATGAAATTAACTGTACCATGCATCCCTTATATATGTACCTTCATTAAAAAGCGTTCGTAGATAGGTCAGTTTAAAATTAAAACTACCCGATTTAAAGTTCCTCTAAATTTCAAAATATTTACTCACTGAATCTTATGGAAAAATAAAGAAAGGAGATGTGCTTTACTTTATCTTTAAGTAGTTACAACTCTTGCTTACAACATCATTCTCTATTAACCTGATACATAATACAATCTTTCCTTTTTCACATTTCATTTACATCAGCATATAAAACCTTGGTCACCTCTACTGTTAGCTTGGCTTGCCTACACACCTGATGAGGATAAAATTATTTTTTGAAAGCTGAGGAGGAAACAGTACAAAACGCATAATGTACATATTTCATTAATACAATACATAATAAACCCCATAAAACACATAGATAATACACAAAGTGCATTGTAATAAATTTATAATTTAATAATTTTAAAGCAATTCCATATAAGTTATACAGTGCATCAAATACAAAAATATCTCAAGTTATAATACTAGGATAAGTTATTAAATAAAAATATCTGTAAATATAATGAACTAATGATTAACAACAAAAAACATTTCAATAAAATGACATTTTGAGCGTTATCGAGAACCAAATGCACCACTGCACCATAACAGACATCAGACCTGCACTGTACATCAGACCTGTAACCCTGATTCAAAGGTACTTCCTTTGTGACATGCTCTGTCTGAGTTGATCCACGTGTTGAGGGTAATTGAACACTCTTGTTGTGGTGGTGTTATATTGACTTTATTTTTTCAAACTTTTTAATTTTCCTAGTATTTTTTATGTATACATCGTATTTTCCACAAATTAATTTTTAAAAGTATTACTTTTAAAGATAACATAAGCAATAGAAAAATTGTGTATTTCATTAGGTGATGAATTATGTTTATGTATTTTTCGTTAACCTTAGTCCTAACTTTGACACAAATGTCACTTGTTCCACAACCCCTTACACCTTATCAAAGCTTACATCTGCACTGCCATCAATGAAGGTTCCTCATCATAAGTGGACTCATATTGAAGGTCTAAATCTTGCTGATCCGAAGTAAATGAATCCAGGATCTATCGATCTTATCATCGTAGCTGACCTCTATGGATCAATAATTCTCCCTAACTTAGTTAAGGGGACTCCTTCTACCCCCTACTGTAAGTCAATAATTTTTGGTTGGGTAATTTCTGAGCCAAGCGGCTGTGTCACAATTAGTTCTAACGCTTATGTTCATCACTGTAAGGTTAATGATAGATAAATCGATTCAAACTTTCTGGAATCAAGAGGAGATTCCCAAATCGGAATGTTCTTACATGTCGCCAGAAAATGAAGCATGTGAAGAGCATTTTCAGTCAACACATTCTAGAACTGAAAGTGGCAGCTATGTAGTTAAACTTCCGCTAAAAGAACCTGCAGAGAACCTCGGAGATTACCGATCATCCGCTCTAGTGATGTTAAAGTCATTGACAAAGCACTTTATTACAAACCCGTATTATCACAAACTGTATTCTGATTTCATAGCTGAGTATGAGTCACTAAATCATATGTCGAAAGTTGAAAATTCTAAGGAAAACGTTCCAACCTTTTATCTACCTTATCATGGTGTCTTACGGGAAAACAGTTCAACCACAAAACTGCGAGTAGTTTTTCGGTGGATTGCAGCACACTTCTTCTGGAAAAACACTAAATGACATTTTACATATGGGAACAAACTACAGACAGATTTATCAGATGTCCTCATTTGGTTCAGACAGTTTAAATATGTATTTTCTGTAGATATTGAGAAGATGTATCGACATATATGGTCCACTCTGACGACTGGGACTTACAAAGGATCTTATGGTACGGCAATAATCAGCTTTGCACATATCAACTAAGAACTGTAACATATGGTCAATCGTGTGCTCCATTTCTAGCATTGAGGACAATGGAACAGCTTGTAGCTGACCATGGCAGTCAATTCCACTAGGAGCATCCACTCTTTTTAAAGGCAGGTATGTTGATGACATCTTTGGCGGTGCTGACACAATTGACGAGTGTCAAGAGGTAGTGGAACAGGTCGAAAAAATCTGCTTGGCAGGCTGCTTTCCATTACAGAAATGGATAAGCAACAAACTCAATTCTTACCTCCATATCTCCAGAGTGCTGTGTAAAAGAAGCTTCAATTAGTATCAGAGAATCAACATTGATACGAACATTAGGATTGACATGGAAACCAGCCAGTGATGATTTCCAGTTCCAACTGGATGTAAAACCTCTGGTTACAATAACCAAGAGGAATGTTCTATCTCATATCGCTAAACTATTTTATCCTTTGGGATTTATCGCTCCAGTAATTGTACAAGCAAAACATTGTATGCAGCAATTGTGGCTTGTTAAGTTAAATTGGGACGAGACTCTTCCTCCCTGCTTATTATAACAATGGAAAATGTTTGAAAATCAACTACAGGACTTACCTGACATGCCTAGATACCTAGATTTTTAGGTATCACTAAATAATCTTCTTGCTGTCTTGAACTACATGGATTCTGAGATGCGTCTCAGTCTGCCATAGCTGCTGTGATGTATATCAAAGTAAAATCGGATTTAGGCACTACTGTAAATATTGTTTGTTCAAAAACTAAGGTCGCGCCCTTAAAGAAAATGAGTATCTCCAGACTGGAGCTAACAGCAGCGTTAATGTTGGTATGACTTGCACAATATATCCAAAAAGTGTTAGTCAGATCTGCTCCATTATCGTTGTGGACGGATTCTCGTGTAGCTCTTACATGGATTCAGAACCACCCGTCTAAGTGAAAAGATTTTTTTTGTAATCGAGTTGGTATAATCGAGGAAATAGAACCATTGGCGACATGGAAATTTGGTCCTGGTAAAGATAATCCAGCTGACTGTGCATCGTGTGGACTACCTCCCGGAGCTCTCAAGACACACAAGTTGTGGTGGTCAGATGCCTCGTGGCTTGCAGAAGACTCTACAAAATGGCCTATGAGCTCTTACGAACCTTCAAAAGAAGCGGTGTATCAGATTCGCGTTCAGAAACACACTCGTTTAGTTCAATCGAAATCAGAACCTGACTTACTATGCCGTTACACCGAGCGCAACTGGTGTAAGCGTTCATCAATCGCCTGAAAAAGGAAAATCATGTTGAAAACACCCCATACCTGACTCCTAAAGAATTGAACGACTCTTTGATACTCTGGACTGGAATTGTACAACAAGAAGCCTTTAGTGACGATTTAAAACTTCTAAACAACAGAAAACCTGTCAGTCATTCGAGTAAACTCCGCAACTTCAATCCATTTCTTGATCAAAATAAACTTATACGAGTTGGGGGCAGACTTAATCAAGCATCGTTAGAATACGACACAAAGCATCCTTTTCTCCTCCCAAAAGATTCTGTATTATCAAAATTAATAATCATTGACGCTCATCTTCGCACACTGCACAGCAGCACAAGTAATACACTATCAACAATAAGACAACGTTTTTGGATTCTCGGAGGCCGAGAACGGGGTTCCAACTAATCGACTTTCACGTTGGTAGTTAATACAACAAATGCTACAAAGTTTCTTGAGAAGGTGGTCAAGAGAATATCTTCAACAACTACAAACAATTTACAAATGGAGGTTTCCATCTACATCAATTTAAATTGGATCAATTGTCCTTATTACTGATGAACAATATCCTCCATCAAATTGGCCTTTGGCAAGAGTTGTGAAGATTCATCCTGGGCCAGACAACCTAATTCGCGTGGTAACACTGAAGACAGCAACTACAACTATCAAAAGACCAATTGTAAAATTATGTCCCCTACCTGTAACAAATTGAAATTATTTTGTGTTTTAATTAAAATTGTCCCAGTTTTCTGGTGCAATTGGGGGGGGAGTATGTTAGAAGTAAATTCTCCCTGCTAAGAACGCATATGATTTCTAAGAACAGATGTTCCTAGTGTTTTATGTTACTGTTTATGTTTCTAATTTTTTGTGAACAATCTTAACTTGTATTAAATCATTACCCTTGCATCTATATAAGTAGGGGGCATTGGATGGTTCAAAACCAGCACAGGCGAAGTGAGGACGCGAGGACGCGAGGACGTCCCCCCCCCCATGACGTCATCCCCCCCATGACGTCATCCCCCCCCATGACGTCATCCCCCCCCCATGACGTCATCCCCCCCCCATGACGTCATCCCCCCCCGACCTTCCCCATAGCCAAGCTCGGACCCCCCCCCCGTTTGCAACATTTTTCATGATGAGGAAAAACTTTCAAAAATTAATAACTAGCCTATTTACTCACCGATTCCCACGGGACTTTTTCCAGAATGTAGGCCTATCCCAGAGGAAGCGAATGACGTAAGAACCCCATAGATCCGCCATTAAACAAGGCTGCTATTAATTTTTAAACGCGTTTTCCTTATGGGATCTCAGCTGTTTACCGACCGATTTTGATGAAATTTCACCACATGTAGGGCGGCGGCCTAAGTAAACCATCCCTTAAAGAAAATTGAGAATCCACCGTTAAACAGGCCCGCTATTAATTTTTAAACGCGTTTTCCTCATGAGATCTTGGCTGTTTACTCATCAGCGGTCTTCCAGACCCATCATGATGGTTCAAAACCAGCAAAGGCGCGGTGAGGATGCAAGCCCCCCCCCCCGACATCAACTGGCGTGAGGATATACCTGCCTCACAACATAGCCTGACGTGAGGACCCCCCCCCCCCGACATCACCTGGTTTGAGAGGGCGGACGTGGGCGCCTCCGGAGGAGTGCAATAGACCCTAGGTCCGACGGCGCACGGTCTCAGTTTCGTCCGAGACTTCTTCACGAGCGGACACAGCAGCGACATGAGCAACGCGGCTGAAGTGGATCGAACGATCCGCTGTTTTATGGAGGAGTGGAACGCGATCAACGAAGAGAACGCCAACGCCGCCACCCCCATACCGCCGCAGCAACAACGGATGACGGCTAAAAAGAGGAAGTCCAACGGCGGGTGGACCGCAAATAAAGAAGTGCCTGGTGATTCCCCTACACTGAGTTGGACCGTGGGCGAGCGCCAGTATACGGTGAAGAACCCAACCAACAATGGCAACGTCCTGCTGAAGATGAACGTTTTCCAAGGAGGTCGCTCGACTTGGGCCTGCGGCCTGTATTTGGACGAGCAGCGGGACGACGAGATCTGCATGATTCTGACGGATCTGCTGACTAGGCTGCAGAACCTATGGTTGACCAACAGCGAGACGGGAGAGCCTAGATTCGACGGAATCGTCAGGACCGTCAGTCCGCTGCCCACCTGGAGGAAGATCGCGGATCGGTGCGTTTCAACCACCGCTGTCGCCATCCCCGAAAAGCGGAAAAAGACGAAAAAATAAATGAAATAAACTAAGTAATTCGATCCTTCCCTTTCCTACTTTTCCTTAATGTACACTATTATAAAAATAAAATAAAATAAATAAATAACGTAATAAGGCGAATGAGCGTGTTCCTTGAGATACATATCCAGCCTCACCACTCCTCCACTCCACCATCCCTCCACTCCTCCTCCACTCCTCCTCCACTCCTCCTCCACTCCTCCTCCACTCCTCCTCCACTCCTCCTCCACTCCGCCAGTTGGTGTTTTCATCACTACACCTCCTCCGCAGTTGCCTACAAAAGGCGACTCGGTGGCGAGAGCCGGTCATTCTGCATCCAGCCGCTGTGCCATGCTCAACACGGACCAGAAGATGGACCTCAGGACAGCCCTCAACAGCTGCAAGGCCGCGGGTTACACCCGCATCATAGACCTACAGGAGAACGTGGTGTATCCCATTCGCTCGTTTGAGAGGGTGGATACACCATACGGCGAGGTGGTGATGGCCACCTTGGAGGGTCTTGTTGGTGACGACCCGATCCGGATATACATGCCCCGGCGGTACCTTGCAGTCCTGGACGATAACACCATCACGCAGTATAACGTTGGCGTGAGGCCGAGGATGAGCCTTGTGAAGAGGAGCAGCTCTCCAGGCAGTAAAAGTCCTCTCCTAGAATTTGTATAAATAAATGGTATTCCTTATTCCCTTATTTCCTTCAATAAAAAAATCAAATAAAAAAAAGCGAGAAAAGAATTTAGTTTTAAGAGCCGAGGTGGCGGTGCATGGCAGTCAGTAGACGCCATGGACTTGAGGTGGAAACACCCGTTCACCACCATCGTGGCCGGGCCTTCGGGCAGCGGCAAGTCGCACTTCGTGGCTCGCTTCATAGAGCACGCCGACCGCATGTGCGATACACGGTTCGCCCGTATCACTTGGCACTATGGCAGTGGCGGTAGCAAGAGCCGTGCGGACTCTGCCGTGCGCTACGTAGCCGGCCTGCCAGACCTGGACGACTATGACGGTAGCGAGCCCGCCCTGGTCATCATCGACGACATGATGCGCGAGGCTGGCCCCGGCGTAGCGGACCTGTTCACCAAGGGCTCACACCACCGCAACCTGAGCGTGTTCTTCATCACGCAAAACCTTTTTCACCAGGGCAGGGGCCAGCGCGACATATCGCTGAACGCCCACTACATAGTGTGTTTCAAGAATCCCAGGGACCGCGCTCAGATCAAACACCTCGCCCGTCAAGTATACCCGGAGAACCCCAAATTTGTGGAGGAGGCTTACGCGGACGCTACGCGTGATCCGCACGCCTATCTACTCATAGACTTGAAACAGTCCACGCCCGAGGAGATGCGCGTACGTTCAGCCATTTTCCCAGACGACCCGGTGAACTACGTGTACCTGCCCAAGAAGAAGTGATAAATAGGCCGAGCGCGCGCCAGCGTCAGTCATCATGTCACACCGCGTGAAGAAGGACGCGGCGCTGCTGAGGGCCCTAATACACGCTACGCCCAAAGAACGCAAGGCCCTGTTAAAAGCGTGCGACAAGAGTCGCATCAAGTCATTGTGCGAGTGCGCGTATAACGTGCTACGCGGAAACGTACCGCTTTCTCCCTGCCTCAAACGCAAATTGAGCAAACACAAACAGGCGCTCAGACGGCTGGTGAAACGCGGCGAGGGTTGGACCAAGAAGCGACACTACCTCGTCCAACGGGGCGGAGGGATCTTCCTACCTCTGCTGTTGAACGCTGTTCTGCCCATTCTAGCGCAGAAGCTAATCGGACATGGAGTACGCTAGGAAAATGGTGGTTGTACCGCAGGAGCTCATCGAGAGATTGCGAGAAGGACCGGGACCAGGACCAAGAGGAGGAGGTAGCGCCAATAAGCCAGCCAGCCTAGATGCTGAGATGCATCGCATATTGAGCGACAAGCGGCTGGACGATACGGAGAAATGGAAACAATATCAGCAGGTGTTACAGCGGTTCCTGCACTTTTCCGCGGCTAAACGTCAACCCATAGGTCTGTCAATCATCGAGGGTGAGGAGAGGGAGGAGGAAGCGACGGGAGGTCCGAGTCAGATGAAGCGCGAGTCTAGCGCCTCGGCGGAGGAGGACATTGTGGAATCGTTCTAAAAAATTTACAGGTCGGTGGCGCGCAACTTGTTGCGATTCATGACCCGTCAAGGCAGCCCCATCGCCTGGGACGCCAGTGGGGCGGTGTACGTGAACAAGGTGAAGATCCCCGATTCCAATATAGTGGACATCGCGCACAGCATAGTGAGAGCGCGAAGGGCGGACCGATTGCCTACCGGCTGGCATCAAGTGATGGCCGCCTTGAAGGACATGAACGTGCCCAAAGAATACGTGAGCAATCCCACGGCGTTGCGTTACTTAGGCGTGGGACTGGACTCGGCATCGAGCCCCTGGGGAGACACGACGACAGCCTCGTCGACACCCCTCTCACCGAGGTTGACGCCGATACTGGACCGCTTGAGACCGCGGCCCCCAGCGGCCAGGAGAAGGATAATAACCGAGGAACCCGACCGGGAATCGTCATTGGACAACTGGGAGCCGTTCACACCGTAATGGAGAAGTTGTACTACGACCCGAGCCAGCCCAGTTCCCTCGGCGGGGTGGCCGCCCTGGCCAGAGCCGCGCGCCTACCGAAACGTCGGGTAGCCGACTGGCTGCGCGCCCAGGACACCTACACGCTGCACAAGCCTGCGCGCAAGCGGTTTCCCCGCAACCGCTACGCCGTGTTCGGGCCCCGGGAGCTGTGGCAGGCGGACCTGAACGACATGCGCGGCCTGAGCCGGTACAACGACGGAGTCAACTACCTGCTGACTGTGATAGACGTATTCAGTAAGCGGCTGTTCGCGGTACCACTGAAGAGGAAAAGCGGGCCTGAGGTGGCTGCTGCGTTCGAGAGGATATTCGCTGAGGCGACTCCTCGCTGCCTACAGACCGACAAGGGGACGGAGTTCACCGGGGCCGCGACCAAGCGAGTGTTCAAGAGTCACGGTGTAAACTACTTCACCACGCAGAACCCCGACGTGAAGGCGGCGGTGGTGGAGCGAGTCAACCACACGCTCAAGACCCGCATGTGGCGCTACCTGACCTACAAGAACACGTATCGCTACGTGGACGTGTTGGACAGGCTTGTGGACGCCTACAACCGCAGTCCGCACAGGAGCCTGGGTGGTGGCCTACGACCCGTGGACGCGGACAGCGGCGATGGTCAAACGGTGTACAAGGTGTGGCGTCACATGTATGGAAAGGCGATCCGGCGACACAAGCCCAGGTTCGAGCCGGGCGACACGGTGCGCATAGCCAAGGAGAAGAGCACGTTCGCCAAAGGTTACGAGACCAATTGGAGTAAGGAGCTGTTCGTGGTGGTGGTTCGTGGACCACGTATACGGGTCGCATCCTCTGCCATTGTACGTGTTGCGCGACCTGAACGGGACGCCGCTGGAAGGGCGCTTCTACGAGCACGAGATGCAAAAGGTGACGATCGCCCCGGATCGCCTGTATCAAATAGATAAAATACTGGACACTAAAGGGCGAGGCTCCAGTAAGCGCTACCTAGTCAAGTGGGCCGGTTACGGAGAGGACTTCAATTCGTGGGTACCCGCAGCGGACGTGCAACAGCTGCGATGACGAGGCACGACCAGTTTTACCTGACGTTGCCCAGTAACAGTTCAATGAATTACTATCCCAACAACATGGTGACAAACTACACGACCCATCTACCCTCGACCGTTGATCTGTCAGACGGCGAGTGGGAGGTCGCTCTGGCGGAGGCGCACTACCCCTTCTCTTTTCTGACCGTCGGTGAGGGAACCTACATCAAACTAGTGCTGGGAATGAGGGACTCGAAAGGCGGGTTGGCCGTGGTGGACAAGTTGTTAATCAAAGTGGAGCCGGGCAATTACAGTAGTACCGAGGAACTCGTGCACGCAATCAACAACCACCCTCAAATGAAGAGTAACCTGTGCGCCTTCTCGTATGACGAGAGGTCCTCCAGGGTGGAATTGATGTCGACGTCTTCAGCCGTTCAGAGCCTCAAACTGAGCCCCAGTTTGGCGCTACAGTTTGGCTACGAGGTGGATACGGATATCGTCAAGCGTCACAGGTCCGTGAGGCCGGCTAACCTCTTTGCCGGTCTGCCATCACACATGTACGTGTATTGCGACCTGGTGGAACCCCAACTGGTGGGCGACGCTGTGGCGCCACTACTGAAGATCCTCAACATCGACATCAGGAATTACACGTACGGTGCCAACACGACAGTGTATATAATAGACCCGCACTACGTGCCGGTGATTAAAACCTCATTCGAGAGCGTGGAAATCGATTTAAGGGACAACCAAGGGCGACACTTGCCATTCCACTTCGGGACTACGTGCATGAAGCTTCATTTCAGGAAAGAGAGGCAGCGGCAATGAATCCGAGCGATCCCTATCTGGCGTATTACCGCCACCAGCAGGCGGGCCATGGCGTATCCTCCGTATTCAGAGGAGCCGCTTTCCAACGCGGACACGGCATCGGCAGTTTCCTAGGCGGGCTGATGCGTACAGTGGTCCCTTTGATCAGATCCGGCGCATCGACGCTGGGCAAGGAGGCGCTGAGGTCCGGTGTGGGCTTCTTGGGCGACGTGGCAGCGGGCACAGCCGACCCCCGAGTCGCGGCCAACACCCGGCTCAGACAGTTTACCGGGTCGCTGAAACGTAAGGTCGATGAAAAACTGGATCGCGTGCTGAGCGGTGGTGGCGCCTATAAGAGGAGGCGTGTACAGCAGGTTACTCCTCAGTCTCTGGCGAAACTCCTCGGAGCGAGGAAGAAGAGCGCTGCGCCCAAGAGGAAGCCCGCAAAACGTGTCGCTAAGAAGAGGAGAAGCAAGAAGAGCAAGAGTACCGTGAAGGACATTTTTGGATAATGGCGTTTCTACATCAGAAGTCGTGCGAGTGTGTCAAGACCGAGTTGGACCTGTTCTCGCTACCGCCCACGCAGACCAGTATAGAGAGCGGTAAATGGGTGCAGTACAAGCCCATCTCCTCCCTGACAGACGACTCGCCCGTGGAGTTCATAGTTCCGGGTCACGGGGACGAGTACACGGATCTGTCACAGACGCTACTGCATGTGAAGGCTACCATTAGAACGACTAACGGAGGCGCTGTAACGGGTGATCAAGCGATAAAAGAGGTGGGTCCGATTAACAACTGGCTGCACTCGCTGTTCAGTCAAGTGGACCTGTACCTGAACAACAAACTGGTGTCTCCTCAGAACAACACGTACGCCTATCGCGCCTACCTGGAGAACCTGTTGTCCTATGGCGGTGATGCCAAGACATCGCACCTCACCGCGGAGTTGTTCTACGAGGACTATGCCGGGTACATGGACAATACTGAGGAGGATAATGCCGGGCTCAAGAACCGGAGGGAGTTTGTCAAGGGCAGCCGGTACGCGGACATGGTCGGACATCTGCACGTCGACCTGTGCAACCAGGAGAAGTTCATGTTAAACGGCGTGGAGATGCGCTTTCGCCTGATCAGGTCAAAGAACTCATTCTCCATCATGTCCAAAACCGTGACAGACTACAAAGTGGACATCGCCGAAGTCAACCTGTTCATGCGCCGCTGTAAGATCAACCCGAGCGTGCTGTTGGCTCACAGCAGGACGCTGGAGTCGGGTACAGCCAAATATCCCATTACGCGCGTGGAAGTCAAATCCTTCACGCTACCCTCCGGTATCAGCAGCAAGACTCTGGACAGTGTGTTTCTGGGACAACTGCCGAAACGCGTTATAGTTGGCCTGGTCAGCAATCAGGCGTTCAACGGGGACTACAAGAAGAACCCGTTCAACTTCACCCACAGCCACGTGAACTTCTTCGCGCTGTACATAGATGGTGAGCAAGTGCCATGTAAGCCGCTTCAACCGGATTACACGTTCGGTCAGGAGTTGTGCGTGCTCGCCTACCACACGCTGTACACCGGCACCGGCATCAATTTCTCAGACTGTGGTAACGAAGTCAGTCGCAACGAATACCCCTACGGATACTGCCTGATGGCGTTTGATCTGACACCCGATATGGCGGCCTCTCAATCCAGCCACTGGAACCTGGTGCGCAACGGTAACCTGCGCATAGAGATTGGGTTCTCCGAAGCCTTGGCGGAGGCGTTCAACTGCATAGTGTACGCCGAGTTGGACAACGTCGTGGAGGTGGACCGTCATCGCAACGTCACAGTCGACTTTGGCGGGTAAACGAGTTGCCGCGCGCTCAAGGTCACCGCGCGCGGACCGTTAGGTTTTGGCGGGTAAACGAGTTGCCGCGCGCTCAAGGTCACCGTGCGCGGACCGTTAGGTGATGGCGGCGCGCGCACCCAAGGTTAACCCGCTAGGCGCGCTCCCGCCAGCGCTCAGTCGAGTTCAGTCAGCCGTACGGGATGGACGTGCCGCCACCGATCTACAACGAGCCGCCGCCAGCGCGCTGTCATCACGGAAGCGTGGTGATGGATATGCAGTGTTTTAAAGACAGTGATAATGACTTTCTACTGAAAGAGGTTTGCGTGGTGGACGTGACTACCGGCACGCTGCTCCTACATCACATCGCCCGCCCGCCCTTCAGTAAGGACCTCCTGACTTCCGAGAAACAGCGCGAGAGCGTCTGGGTCACTCGCCACTGCCACGGCTTGGAGTGGGACCAGGGGGACATCGCGTACGTCGCCCTGCTGGACAAGCTGCGCTCCTGCCTCATCCACCGTCCCCTGGTCTACGTCAAAGGATCGCAGAAGAGGGACTTTGTACAACGCCACCTCATAACCGAGCCCGCCGCCACCACCGCTCAGGACATGGAGGATCTGGGCTGTGGGTCGCTCAACGGTCCACCCACCTACCGGACCCTGCGCTGTCGCCACCATAAGAGCTCCCACAACCGTTGCGCCCTTCATAACTGCATAGTATTGCGGGACTGGCTCGTGGCTAACGACACACTGGACTCGTCCACCTCGAGCTGCCTGTGCTGCTTCCGCCCACGATGAATACCGTCCAGATCAGAGAATGCCTGGCGAAGATCCCCGGACTGAGGAACGTTGCGGTCTACGCCTCTGACCAACTACCGGACGTGCCGGTCAAGCCTCTCACCGCCATCGTGTCCAACACGGTAGCACACACCGAGGGAGGCGAACACTGGGTGGCGTTTTACTGCTCGGAAGAGGACAGACTCGAGTACCTGGACAGCTACGGAAGGCCGCCATACCAGGCCGACTTTCAAATGTTCCTGAGGCGCAATCCTCATCACCGCCACTACGTCTACAACAGGTATCGGCTCCAGGGCTACGATACTTCTGTTTGCGGCTACTACTGCCTCACTTACCTGTACTGCCGGGCTGTTCTCCGCACGTCACTCAGCGACTACGTCCAGCTCTTCGACCCTGCCGCTCCCGCCGCCAACGACGCTCTCGTCCGCAGACTCTTCCACTCCATATTCGCTTAAAACTAATTTGTAAGGTTTTTGTAGTATGTGTATGTAACCTTATTACTGTACAATACATGCCTCATAATGATAAAGCTTGTTTTCATTTCTCCTTTCTCCTTACTAAATTTATAAAAATTAGCAAAACTGAGGCAGCGGGGCTGGACCTCAGGTTTATATACCAGCGGCGCGTGTCACTGGCTGAGCCCCCGCCAAGCGGCAGTGAAGGTCGCCAAAGAGGGCGCGTCACGAGACCCCTCGGACATCAGCAAACCGCTGAGTAATTCGAGGGTGCAACCTTGAGCGTCAGCAAACCACTTAGCAACTCCTTCCTGGGCAACTCCTTCAGGGCCGTCCCCGACACGCGCCGCCAATCGCTCCCGGTTGGCGGGGGCTTTTTAAGCTGCACGGCTCGGGCCAAACGGCCCATAACGCCTTTCACTTTAGTTTTTCTGAGCCTACCGGCTTTTGAGTGAGCAAAGGGGAGGAAATAAACAACTCAGGTTCGTGCTGTACATAAAGCTATTATATTTTCTTACAAATACTATTTACAAATTTTTCTTAAAATTAATATTAAAACTAAACTGGGAATTCCTCTTCCTCGTCTTCATCCTGGGGCTGCCCCTCCTCCTCCTCACCATCCACCTCCATCCGTCGATCTCCTCTCCTGGCTGGTAGCGGCGGGACGTCTTTGTGTCCCCACGGCAGAGTGTGGATGCCGTCGGGGAGGACACACCGCTTGTCATCAGTCGGGCTGAGGCTCAGCTTGTCCACTTCCACGGTGTAGACCCGGTGTAAGTGGGACTGGAAGCGGACGTTGGTGGTGCGCTTTTGGACCCCCTCAAACAGGCACTCTCTGTAGTCGTCGGGGGTGAGGACGTTCTTGACAACGCCCTTCGCCACCCCCTTGGCCCGCTTGAGAGCCTTGCTGCCGCCTGTCGCTGCGTCCTCGATGTCCATAAAGTACAGCTTGGACCGCAGGCCGAGGTTCTCGAATAAGGACAGACCGTTACACTCGTCCTTAAACTTTCCAATGACCTTGGCGTTGACGGGGCTGTAGCAGGGGTGGGACCTCGGATAGCCGCTGGTGTCGAAGTCGTCCAGGTGTTCCTTCATCTCGGCGTAGACGTCCTGGGACACGATGTCAAAGACGTAGCTGTCCGTGTCCATGTAGTCCACGGTGAGGCGGTCACCGTAGCGCTCCTTCATCTTGCGCAGGAACTCGTACATGAGCCACTTGCTCAGCTCCAGGACTGTCATGCCTACGTAGACGGGCTTGTCCAACACGATGTTGACCTTGGACAGATGCACCAGGGCCACGTCCTCCGTGTAGTACGTTCGGTCCAGGAAGTTGGATCTGGCGACGTACTTGGAAAACTTCTCCGGGGTGCACACCAGCATCACGTTGAGGCGCTTCCGTACATTCTCGATGGTCTTGCCAAAGACCGCGTTGTTCATGAGCTTGAAGAAGTCCTGTTCAAACTTCGTTTTGGCCTTCTTCCGCAGCTCCGTGTTCATCAGGATGTACGGTTCCAACCACCGCGACTGGCGAAACGAGATCGCCCGATGCACCGCGACCAGCTCCAATCCGTTTTGCAGCGCCTGCTGTAAGACCCTGTAGTGACAGATGTAGTGCGTCTTGTCGTCCAGGATCGTCAACAGTTTGGGGAACTTCCCTGTTGGCGGGCGCTTCGTCTCGCAGCAGTAGGGAAGGTCCTTGTGCAGGTCGTGTAGGCGCGCGGGGTAGTGGAGGTCCACCTCCAAGATGTAGCCTCGATCAGCCTCTGCGTCCAGTGCCGCGACGTCCAACGCCTGGATTTCCTCACGGCTGAGCCACTCGAAGTCTCCGGTCGGCAGGCACTGGGACATGGCCCAGCCGTAGAGGTTGTTGGCATCCAGGTACAGGAGAAAGCGCGTGGGCTCGTCCGGGTGGTAGTCCGGGCACCTGTCGTGGTTGGCCTTGGCGTAGCGGGTGATGGCCTGTGAGATCCCTCCCCGGATCCCCTGCTCCACGAACAGGTACATGTCAAAGTCCTGCAGCGTGTCCAGCTCCACGTCGCAGGTCTTGAGCATTACGTCCCAGGCGTAGGACGGCAGGGTGTAATAGTGGGCGGGGTCCAGCCCGTACTCTGCCAGCGAGGTGTCGCGGAACTGCT
Organism: Allygus modestus; assembly: GCA_963675035.1. Lineage (NCBI taxonomy): Eukaryota > Metazoa > Arthropoda > Insecta > Hemiptera > Cicadellidae > Allygus > Allygus modestus. The sequence goes on along the minus strand of OY776112.1, from coordinate 272,514,995 downwards.
CAAAGACATCGGTGAGCAGGGCGATGTCGCATCGCAGGTACTTGTCCGCGTAGTCCTTGAGGTGCTGACACTCAAAGGCTCGCCACACGTTGAGGGCGTGCTCGTACTCCTCGTCCTTGATGTCCTCCAGGGTCATGGAGTTCCTGAACGCCTCCTTGGGCGGTAGCTCCCTGGTCCTGTACAGTGTGTCGTAGGACGTCACGAACTCGTAGGGGAACACGCCCTTCCTACGCACCAGGTCGAACAGCCGGTCGTCGGGGAAGCGCTTCCTCGTCTCACGCATCCTGTCCGTGGGAAGTCCCGCCGCCAGGTTGGCCAGGCTCATGGACAGGAACCTGTAGGTGTCTAGGAAGCGCACCGCGAAACTGCTCTGACGTTGGTTGTCCCCAGGCTGACCAAAGTGGAATCGCTTGGGAAAAGCGATGTACCGCTCCTCCGTGTGGGCCAACACGTCCACGTCACCGGGGTCGATGGCCAGCTCGCGCACTACGAAGTGGGCGTCGTAGTTGGACAGGTTGTGGAAGTAGCAGTTGATGTGTCGCTGCTCCCGGTACCTGAGGTTGCACGAGCGGTGTGCGGCTCCTCGGAACTCGTAGGGTGGGGCGTGATTGTGGTCCCGCACCTTAACGTCCTGGTCCGTGAACTCCTTCCCGCAGAGGTAGCAGTGAGTCGCTGCCAGGTACTCGTCCATCTCCTGCCGGGTCAGAGAAGGGTGCAGAGCTCTCATGCTGAATAGGAACTCCCACAGCGCCAGCACGTCCATCTTCAGCCTCTCCATGAAGACCTTGGACGCGTCAGCCCCGAAGTAGACGCGGGGCTCAAACTCCTCCAAACCGAGCGAGTCCACGATCTGGTAGGCAAAGGCGTACGGGACGTGCAGTTGCAGGGGCCTTGTGCCGGGCGGTGCTTCCGCAGGGTCAGCGGCGACGGGTTGCAGAGCACACTCGAAGTCGGCGTAGACGCAAAAGCGCTCGCGCCGAGTGTACTCGGGGTGGGTGAAGCGGATCTGCTGCTTCTTCGGCAAGTCCAAGCGGAGGGTGGCCTTGGCGGTGCAGTATCGCATGTGCTCCTCCAGGCGCTCGGCACCGGACAGCTGCAGCTTGTTAGGCCGGTTGTCAAAGTAAGCGAAGCATCGCTTACACACGTGGATGGCGTTGACGTGGGACGTCAGCTGGTGTCGCACAAGCCTACTCATGTTTGTGATGTAGGCGTAGTGACTGTCCCCGCCGGTGGTCACGTACAGCAAGTCCCGGTGATCCTCCAACTCCCGCTTGCAGATCTTCAGCGGGAACACGCGGTCCTGGAACTTTGGCGATCCGTCGGGGCGTCTCCCCACCATGGCGCGCTCGATCCCGTACACATTGACGCTGATGGCGTTCCTCCTCTCAAAGACCTTAATGTCCTTCACGGCTACGGGGAAGCGTAGGCCGACCCAGTCGTAGCGTGCCATGACGTCCGGTGTGTACGATGTGGGCCTCTCCGGGTGTTGCGCGACGAACTTGGCTAGGATGGCGTACGCGAAGCACATGTCATCGACGTTTTGCACGTTGATAACGGCATGCGTGTCGCAGATGGTCCTGGGAAGCAGGATGAACCGGGCTCCGCGTTCTCCCAACGGGGTGTAGAGGTTGACGCGGATCTCCAGGTCCCGTATCCGGAGATAGCTCCACCCGCTGCCCACTAGCAGGCACTGCTCCTTCTCTTCCTCCAGCTTGTGGAAGGACGCTGACAGGAAGTCCTCCAAGTTGGACGCGGCGGTGAGAGGCACGTTCTTCGTCTTGAAGGCCCGCAGACAGGTGGCTCCGTGAACGTTGGCGAATTCACACTCCAGGAACATGTTGACCTTGGTGTTTGGGTGTCGGGTCCTGACGTCAGCCAACAGTTCCAGGACGCTGTCGAACAGCAGCACCAGCGCGTCCTCCACGGTCAAGAAGTCCTCCATGGGCCGGGACAGGCCGAAGGTCAGGAGGCGTCCGCGGAACCCTCGTTGAATGGTGCGGAACGTGGGTAGTCCGCCACCACCCACCATCCCATCAGGTGCCGTGCTTGGTCCGGGCTGGGGCTCGCGGCTAGGTCCGGGCTGGGGCTCGCGGCTGGGTCCGGGCTGGGGCTCGCGGCTGAGTCCAGGCTGGGGCTCGCGGCTGGGTCCAGGCTGGGGCTCGCGGCTGGGCTGAGGCTCGGGTGACAGGACGGGTAGGCATGGCATCTCGTCAACAACGAGGTTCCTCACGATGGGGAAGTTGTGGGCCTCGTGCTGGTCCCGGTTGTAGCGCCGGGTGAAGCCTCGGTCGCAGTAGGCGCACGCGAACCTCATGCCGCGGTGAGCGCTTGCCACGTGCTGCTGGAGATAAGCGACCCTGCGGAAAAGGGCGCCGCACTCGGGACAGCGGACCCCGTTGGCGTGCACCAGCTGCACGTGGCGCCGGAGCAGGTCCTCGCGGGCGAATCGTCGCCCGCACGCGTTACACTCGGGCCGTGGGTCTCTGAGGGGTGGTGTTGCGGTGGAGGAGGTCGAAGCTGACGGGATCGCACCGTGGACCGCTTCCATGTGGTGGTGAAGATCCTCGGGGCTCGCCAGGGCGACGGAGCATAACGGGCATGGATGGCCTGCGAACAGGAAAAACAAGTTCTATTAGTTACCTCGATAAACATGAGGGTGAGGAACTGGCGACCTCTTCCTCACCTCGTTCGCCAGTTTGAGCCCAATATATACAAGGGTGAGGAATTGCATAGAGGCCTGGCGACCTCTTCCTCCTCTCGAACGTCAGTTTGAGCCCAGTAATACAAGGGTGAGGAACTGAACGGAGGCTGACAGCCCCTTGTTTACTACTTGAATCTGTTTACTCGGCTAAAGCCGTTTACTCTCGAAAACAAGCCATTAGTACTGGTTTCCTTTTTAACGTAAAAACCGTGCCTAACGCTTGATCGTGAGGAACTGCATAGAGGACTGGCGACCTCTTCCTCATCTCAATCACCAGTTTGAGTCCAGTAATACAAGGGTGAGGAACTGAACGGAGGCTGGCAGCCCCTTGTTTACTACTTGAATCTGTTTACTCGGCTAAAGCCGTTTACTCTCGAAAACAAGTCATTAGTACTGGTTTCTTGTTTAACGTAAAAACCGTGCCTAACGCTTGATCGTGAGGAACTGCACAGAGGACTGGCGACCTCTTCCTCATCTCAATCGCCAGTTTGGGCCCAGTAAATACAAGGGTGAGGAACACACAGAGGCTGGCAGCCTCCTTTCTTGTTTAACATAAAAACCGTACCTGACGCTTGATCGTGAGGAACTGTATAGAGGACTGGTGACCTATTCCTCATCTCGATCGCCAGTTTGGGCCCAGTAATACAAGGGTGAGGAACTGTGTATGAGGATATTGGAGAAGTGCTTAACAAATCTACTGGTGGTTTCCTATTTAACCTAAAACCATACCTGGCGCTTGATCGTGAGGAGTGGGAGGATGAACTGCTATGAGGTGGCGTCGCAGGTTGTCGCTTCGCCCGAAGCGTCGCCCGCAGACGTTGCAGTCGAAATGGTGGTCCCTGTGAGCGGCTGCCATGTGACGAGCCAGGGTTCCAGCGAAAAAGCGACCGCAGACCTCACACATACGAGGAACAGCCATCTGCAACATCGGGTATCTATACAGTACATCGGGGCTTGGTAACAGTACCCTTCTAATAGTAGACAGAAATAAATTACAAGAATAGCTCCTATGACATTCCTAACACTGTTACACGTCTTTATCTTTGTTTCGCTCGCACATGGCGATTTTAATCTCGTCTATAATTCTACTAAGCAAAACCCAATTTTATTTTCCACTGTGATATATAAAATATTAAATATTAATTTTAGCTAATTGGGATTTAGAGCATTGGTAAATCGGCTGATGAAAAGATAAATTAAATGTTACTTACATTTTAAGATATCCAAAGAGAAAACTCCACACAGTCGCACAAGCACAGGTTGTAAAGTGTATCTCGGAGACGGCAATACTTCGTCCGCGCAGTAAGAGCTCCAAAGACAAACTGATGAAACCCTCGAGGACGCGCTTATAAATAACACTCCGGTCGGGAGGAGGCCTCGCCGGAGGAGTGAGGGAAAGTCGCTAATGAGTAAACAACCCCGGGCGGTCACGTAGGCCCTAGCACGCGCCTTGACACGTGACTCCGCGGAGTCGCTCACGGGGGGGGGGGGCTTGCATCCTCACCGCGCCTTTTCTGGTTTTGAACCATCATGATGGGTCTGGAAGACCGCTGATGAGTAAACAGCCAAGATCTCATGAGGAAAACGCGTTTAAAAATTAATAGCGGGCCTGTTTAACGGTGGATTCTCAATTTTCTTTAAGGGATGGTTTACTTAGGCCGCCGCCCTACATGTGGTGAAATTTCATCAAAATCGGTCGGTAAACAGCTGAGATCCCATAAGGAAAACGCGTTTAAAAATTAATAGCGGCCTTGTTTAATGGCGGATCTATGGGGTTCTTACGTCATTCGCTTCCTCTGGGATAGGCCTACATTCTGGAAAAAGTCCCGTGGGAATCGGTGAGTAAATAGGCTAGTTATTAATTTTTAAAAGTTTTTCCTCATCATGAAAAATGTTGCAAACGGGGGGGGGGTCCGAGCTTGGCTATGGGGAAGGTCGGGGGGATGACGTCATGGGGGGGGGTCCGAGCTTGGCTATGGGGAAGGTCGGGGGGGGATGACGTCATGGGGGGGGGACGTCCTCGCGTCCTCGCGTCCTCACCGCGCCTATGCTGGTTCTGAACCATCCAATGCCCCCTACTTATATATTTTAATTATCGAATCTTTATCTTTTTATAATTCCAGTACCTGGGGGGCCGAGCTTTGCTCGGGGGAAGGCCAGTCAGTTTGTTTAGATGACTCGGAGTAATATTTCACCACTTCCCCCTACTGATAATCAGATTTGTATTATTCATTTGCCTCTTTTCTACATTTTTAAGGTCCCTCCAGTTGTTATTAATAGCTCAATGTCCCTTTGATTTATTTTACTACTCTATATATGTAATATTAACTCAAATCTTTCAATCTCTGCTCTCAGAAAACCACATGTTAATAATCATAAACAACATGAGTATTACGTTGACAGTTCCCTGGTTGATTATGAACAGCTGTTACAATTCTTTTGTTTTGATTTGAAACTCCATAAGCCCAATATTAATTTTTTTAACTTTTCATTTTAGTTTTTTTACATTATTTGATTTTTCCTTGGGATGAGGCCTGTCTAGAACTTATTTTTATCTCAGAAATTAGTTATTTCGAACATTTGAAGGAAATCGTTGGAGCCGTTTTTGAGATCCGTGTCGCAAGCAAGCAAGCAAGCACGCAAGCAAGCAAGCAAACCTTACTCATATTAGAGTATAGGAGTACACTACGTCTTCAATACCTTCAAATTCTCTGTTTATTCTTAGTCTTTACGTCCCATCAAAATCAATTGTCTAGTACCATCTTATTCATTATTAGCAACCCACTCGCGGATTTGCCTACGTAAACTAAAATGTAAACCGAATGAAATGTAAAGTTGCTTTTGTTTTCTGCTAGTGCTGCACTCTGTTTTAAACTCGTCAAACTATCTCCAATAAAGAACACCTGTTTAAGTGAAATATATAAAATTGACAACTTACTTCCGCTGTTTTACTTAGCTGAGCAAAATAGTAGTTTTCATTACTAGTCTCATAAGTGACTTATTGCGGGGAGAGATTGCATTTACGCGCGAGGCGAAGCCGAGCGTGGAAAAAGCTATCGAGCCCTGCAATGGCACTTTTGAGACGAGTATTGAACATTATTTTTCATTACGATATCAAAAAACTTGTAAACAACATGAATATTTTTGTTTATTCAACTTAGTATCAAGAAAAAAAACCGAACTCATAACGCTGAGTTTCCGTGCTTATGTCGAAAGCAACAGCAAATAATGCAACAGCTGATCGACCTAATGCAACAGCTGATCGGTCTGCACCACAAAATCCCATAACGGTTACTTTCCGTGCACCACAAATGCACAGAAAGTTAACGTTATGTAATTTTTCCGTGCAGTAGCGGGAATAACCTATTTTCTTAGCTCATTTTACGTTTAGAAAGTGTACTTTCTTGTGTAGAGTAATGAAAATAGTTAATCAACTTATCTCCAAATGATTAAAATGGAAACTTTGAAGATACGTGGAGCGAAGCACTGAATTGTTCAAAAGTAACCTGAAAATGTCAAGCCTTTGGCTTTAATAACTTTGCCATGCGTTGATTATCAACCAGGAAAGTCTTGTTATATGTTCTGTTTTGTACATTATTAGAGAGTGAGTGGAAATATTTGCTTTTTGATGATTTTTTCTGTATATTTAATCAACATTTAGAAAACAGTAAAGTGCAGATTCAAATTAAGAACAATTTTACCAAACTCAAACCTTGGATGAATGATTTTTTTACACGAAAATAAAAATAAGGAATAAAATCTACAACACACTAAAAAAGCATCCGGGAAATGTTAAGCTCAAAAACAATTATACTAAATACAGAGATAAGCTTCAGGGTGAAATACACAGCCATAAACATTTATTTTTCCGTAGACGTTTTGATTACTGTAAAGGTAATAGCAAAGCACTGTGGAAAGTAGTAAACGAAATTACTGGTCAAAATAATATGGTTGATAAATCAATTAGTTTAGAAATAAATGGTAGGATAATAAGTGAAAACAAAACTGTTTCAAATGAATTTAATAAGTACTTTTTGAGTGTAGTGAACAATTTGAAAATCGAAACCACTGACTTAAGCGATTGTGCATTTCAAAATTTTGAGCAAAATTTTCAAACTAGTTTTCAGGTAAACTCCATGTTTATTGAGCCAACAACAGTTCAAGAAATATTAAAAATTGTACAATCCTTGAAAAATGGAACTTCCCCGGGAATAGACGGAATAAATTCTTCTTTATTAAAAGCTGTTTTCCCCAAAATTCAGGATGTCATATGTCACTTAATTAATTTAAGTTTTGAGTGCGGAGTTTTTCCTAGTAAAATGAAAGAAGCTGTAGTGATTCCAATTTTTAAAAGTGGGGCAAAAACAGAATCAAGTAACTACCGTCCAATTTCATTACTCCCAACATTTGCAAAACTATTTGAAAAAATCATAAAGGCAAAATTGGTTAAATTTCTGGGAAACACACATTTTTTGTAGGAATCATTTTGGGTTTAGGGAAGGTTTAAGTACAGAACATGCTTTGAATGATTTTATGTCAAAATTATATGATAGACTCAATTCAGGACAGAATGTCACCGGTTTATTTTTAGATATTAAAAAGCTTTTGATACTGTCGATCATGAAATACTTCTTGCTAAAATGTTCAATTGTGGAATAAGAGGAGTCGCACACAAATGGTTCAAAAGCTACCTAACAGGGCGAAAACAGTGAGTCAGAATTAATGGGGTGCTTGGTGTAATGGGTGAAATTTTATATGGGGTTCCTCAAGGATCAGTTTTAGGAGCAATTTTATTTTTAATATACATAAATGATCTTTGTGGTGCATCCTTTAAAGGTAAATTAACTTTATTTGCTGATGACACTGCCCTTTGTTATGTGGGCAACCACTTGGAGGCAACTAGAAGTGACATAAATACAGATTTGCTGAGACTCAAATTCTGGTTTGTCAAGAATCACATGCTTTTAAGTACTGAGAAAACCAAATTTATTAATTTCAATTTAAGAAAATTGTCAAATTTTCAGGTCCCATAAATTATAGATGTGTAAATTGTCTCAGAAAACATGCTCCTTGTTCAATTAATTGCGAAAACATTCAGAAACTGGATTCTATTAAGTATTTGGGAATTTTTCTTGATAGGGAAGTAAATTGGAAAATTCGCATGTCAAAATTGAAATCAACTTTAAATGGTGTTTTGAGGTATTTTTATTT